>CM028132.1:178105000-179305000 GCA_016271365.2 Neoceratodus forsteri
TCTCTCTGTGCTAAATGACGGAAAGAGATGAGACGTTAATCCGAGGTCCCATCTGCCTGGACTGGTGGTAATTCAGGTGGTTGTTAAAGATCCCATGGCACTTATCGAAAAGAGTAAGGGAAATTCCCCAGTGTCCTGGCCAAATTTCCCTCATTCACTAAAAATACCACCAACAGCTTAATCTGGTTCAAGGTCAGTTGACACTCATCTGTATTCCCCCTCCCCCGTGTCGTGCCTGAAAATAGGCAGGATTTGTCTAGTGCACTTACCCGGTCAAGAAAAGCTGAAAATAAAAGAATAAAAAAAAATTGCCCGTGGAAAACAGGATTTCTGGAGAGAGCACTTTATGTCACTATTGACAGGAGGAAAGAGACTGCAGAAATATATTCTTCTCTCTGTGGCAGGTGACAGAAGGAGATGTGTGTTCATTGCCCAGAGCAAACTTTGTTTCATGGAGAAAGCTCTGTGTGTGTTATGTGACAGAAACAGATCATTGACCTGAGAAAGCTGTATTTCCAGGACAGTGCACATTAGTAACTGTAGACAGGAGAAAAAAAAACTGCAGAAACATCTTCTATGTGCGGTATGTGACAGAAAGAGATGTGCATTCATTTATGTAACTGTTGACTGGAGGAAAGAGATTAAGAGACATGTTCAGTATGTGGTTCTTTACAAAAGGAGATTTGTGTTCATTACCCTTAGCAAACTGTGTTTAAAGAAGAGGGAATTTTATGTACCTTTCGACTGGATGAAAGAGACTTCAGAAGCAGCTTTAGTGTGTAGTATGTGACAGAATACGGTGTACGTTCATTGCTCCGAGAAAACCATGATTCCTGGAGAAAGCACTTTATGTAACTGTTGACAGAAGGAAAGTGAATGCAGAAATATGTTCTCTGTGTATTACGTGCCCAGATCAACCTGTGTTTCATGGAGAAAGCACTTTCTGTAACTGCTGACTTTAGGCAAGAGACTTAAGAAACATGTTCTATGTGTGGTATGTGACAGACGGAGATTCGTGTTCACTGCCTTGAAAAAAACTGTGTTTCCAGAAGACAGCACTTCATTTAAATGTTGACTGGAGAAAAGAGACATGAAAAACTTGTTCAGTGTGTGGTATGTGACAGAAAGAGATGTGTGTTCATTGCCAAGGGTAAACCACGATTCCTGGAGAGAGCACCTTATGTAACTGTTGATTGGAGGAAAGAGACTTCAGAAACATGTTCAGTGTATGGCATAATAGACAGAAAGAGATGTGTACTCATTGCCAAGAGAAAACTGTAATTCCCTGAGAGATCACTTTAAGTAACTGTTGACTGGTGGAAAGAGACCTCAGAAACATGCTCAGTGTGTGGTAAGTGACAGAAAAAGATATGTGTTCATTGTCCAGAGTAAACCGCGATTCCTTGAGAGAGCATTTTATGTAACTGTTGACTGGAGGAAAGAGACTTCAGAAACATGCACAGTGTGTGGTATGTGACAGAAAAAGATGTGTGTTCATTGTTCAGAGTAAACCATGATTCCTGGAGAGAGCACTTTATGTAGCTGTTGACTGGAGAAAAGAGACTTCAGAAACATGTTCAGTGTATGGTATGTGACAGAAAGAGATGTGTTCATTGCCCAGAAAAAACAGTGTCCCAAGGAGAGGGTATTTTATGTAGCTGTTGACAGAAGAGATTTAAGAAACATGTTTGGTGTGCGGTATGTGACAGAGTGAGTTGTGTGTTCATTGCACAGAGCAAAAGTGTGTAGTGAGTGGCAGAAGGAGTGTTCATTGCCCAGAGCAAACTGTATTTCCAGGAGAGGGCACTGTATGTAACTCTTGACTGGAGGAAAGAGACTTCAGAAACATGTTAAGTTTGTGGTACATGACAGAACAAGATGCGTGTTCATTGCCAGAGAAAATGAATTTCACAGAGGGGCACTTTATCTATCTGTTGACTGGAGGAAAGAGATTTCAGAAACATGTTCAGTGTGTGGTATGTGACAGAAGGAGCTTTGTGTTCATTGTGCAGAACAAACTGCATTTCCAAGAGAGGGCACATTATGTAACTGTTGCCTGGAGGAAGATATTCAAGAGACATGTTCAGTGTGTGGTATTTGAGAGAAGGAGCTTTGTGTTCATTGTCCAGAGCCAACTCTGTTTTCAGGAGAGGGCACATTATGTATCTTTTGACCGGAGGAAAGAGACTTCAGAAAATAAGTGTGTGGTACACGATGGAAAGAGTTGTGTGCTCATTACCCAAAGCAAACTGTGTTTCCAAGAGAGATCACATTACGTAACTGTTGACTTGAGGAAAGAGATTTAAGAGACATGTTCAGAGTGTGGTATGTGACAGAAGGAGATGTGTGTTCATTGCAAACAGCAAACTGTGTTTCCTTGAGAGGGCACATTATGTATCTGTTGACTGGAGGAAAAAGACTTTAAAAACATGTTCAGTGTGTGGTAGGTGACAGAACAAGATGTGTGTTCATTGCCCAGAAAAACCTTTTTTTAGGAAAGGCACTTTATCTGCCTGTTGACTGGAGGAAAGAGACTTCAGAAACATATTCAGTGTAGTATGTGACAGCAAGTGATGTGTGTTCATTTCCCTGAGTAAACCATGATTGCTGTAGAGAGATCTTTATGTAACTGTTGACTGGAGGAAAGAGACTTCAGAAACATGTTCTGTGTGTGGTACGTGACAGAAATGGATGCATCTTCATTGCCTAGAGACAACTTTGTTTCCAGAAGAGAGCACTTTAATATCAGTTGACAGGAGGAAAGAGATTTCAGAAACACGGTAAGTGAATGGTTTGTGATAGAAAAAGGTGTGTGTTTATTTCCCAGAGAAAACTTTGATTCCAGGAGAGGGCAGTTTATGTAACTGTTGACAGGAGGAAAGAAACTGCAGAAACATGTTCTATGTGAGGTACGTGACAGAACAAGGTTCATGTTCATTGCTTAGAACAAACTGTGTTTCCAGAGGAGAACACTTTATGTAACTGTTGACTGGAGGAAATAGACTTCCAAAACATGCTCAGTGAGTGATATGTGACAGAAGGATATATGTGTTCATTGCACAGAGTAAAAGTGTGTGGTGTGTGACAGAAGGAGTGTTCATTGGCCACAGCAAACTGTAATTCAAGGAGAGGGGAGTTTATGTAGCTCTTGACTGGAGGAAAGTTACTTCAGGAACATGTTAAGTGTGTGACAGATGACAGAAAGTGATGTGTGTTCATTGCCCAGTGAAAATGTTTGTCACGGAGTGGGCACTTTATGTAACTGTTGACAGGGAAAAAGAAACTTCATAAACATGTTCTTTGTGTGGTATGTGACAGAAGGAGCTTTGTGTTCATTGACCAGAGTGAATTGTGTTTCCAAGAGAGGGCACATTATGTAACTGTTAACTGTAGAAAGAAATTGAAGAGACATTTTCAATGTGTGGTACGTGACAGAAGGAGATGTGTGCTCATTGCCGTGAGTAAATCATGATTCCTGGAGAGAGTACTTTATGTAGCTATTAACAGGAGGAAACATGTTCTCTCTGTGCTAAGTGATAAAAGGAGATGTGTGCTCATTGCCCAGAGCAAACTGTTTTTCATACAGAAAGCACTTTCTGTAACTGTTGACTGTAGGAAAGAGAGTTAAGAAACATGTTCAGTGTGTGGCATGTGACAGAAAGAGATATGTGTTCATTGCCAAGAGGAAACTGTGGTTCCAGAAGAGGGCACTTTATGTCACTATTTTCTGGAGGAAGGAGACTTACGAAACATGTTCAAGGTGCAGTATGTGACAGAAGGAGATGTGTGTTCGTTTCCCAGAGCAAACTGTGTTTACTGGAGAGGGCACTTTATGTAACTGTTGACTGGAGGAAAGAGACTTCAGAAACATCTTCAGTTTGTGGTATGTGACAGAAAGAGATGTGTGTTCATTCCCAAAAGAAAACAGGTTTTCCAGGAGAGGGAACTTTATGTCAGTGTTGACTAGAGGAAAGAGAGTTCATAAACATGTTCAGTGTGTCATATGTGACAGAAAAAGATCTGTGTTCGTTACCCAGAGCAAGCTATGTTTCCTGGAGAGAGAACTTTACGTAACTGTTGAAAAAGTGTTTTAAGAAACATGTTCAGTGTGTAGTATGTGACAGACTGAGATGTGTGTTCATTGCCTGAGTAAAACAGGATATCTGGAGAGAGCACTTTATGTCACTATTGACAGGAGGAAAGAGACTGCAGAAATATATTCTCTCTGTGGTAGTTGACAGAAGGAGATGTGTGTTCATTGCCCAGAGCAAACTTTGTTTCATGGAGAAAGCTCTCTGTGTGTTATGTGACAGAAACAGATCATTGACCTGAGAAAGCTGTTTTTTCAGGACAGAGCACATTAGTAACTATTGACAGGAGAAACAAAAACTGCAGAAACATCTTCTATGTGTGGTATGTGGCAGAAAGAGATGTGTGTTCATTTATGTAACTGTTGACTGGAGGAAAGAGACTTCAGAAACTTGTTTTGTGCATGGTATGTGACAGAAAAAGATGTGCTTTCATTACCCAGAGAAAAATGTGTTTCCAAGAGATGGCACTTAATGTAACTGTTGAGAGGAGGAAAAAAAACTGCAGAAACTTCTTCTATGTGTGGTATGTGACAGAAAGAAATGTGCTGTTCATTGATGTAACTGTTGACTGGAGGAAAGATATTTAAGAGACATGTTCAGTATGTGGTTCTTGACAAATGGAGATTTGTGTTCATTACCCATAGCAAACTGTGTTTAAAGAAGAGGGAACTTTATGTACCTTTTGACTGGCTGAAAGAGACTTCAGAAATATCTTTAGTGTGTAGTATGTGACAGAATGAGTTGTGTGTTCATTGCCCCGGGAAAACCGTGATTCCTGGAGAGAGCACTTTATCTAACTGTTGACAGAAGGAAAGTGAATGCAGAAACATGTTCTCTGTGTATTACGTGCCCAGAGCAAACTGTGTTTCATGGAGAAAACACTTTCTGTAACTGTTGACTTGAGGCAATAGACTTAAGAAACATGTTCTGTGTGTGGTATGTGACAGAAGGAGATTCGTGTTCACTGCCTAGAACAAACTGTGTTTCAAGAAGACAGCACTTTATGTAAATGTTGACTGGAGAAAAGAGATATCAAAAACTTGTTCAGTGTGTGGTATGTGACAGAAAGAGATGTGTGTTCATTGCCAAGGGTAAACCACAATTCCTGGAGAGAGCACCTTATGTAACTGTTGATTGGAGGAAAGAGACTTCAGAAACATGTTCCCTGTATGGCATATGACAGAAAGAGATGTGTACTCATTGCCCAGAGAAAACTGTAATTCCATGAGAGATCACTTTAGTAACTGTTGACTAGTGGAAAGAGACCTCAGAAACATGCTCAGTATGTGGTAAGTGACAGAAAAAGATGTGTGTTCATTGTCCAGAGTAAACCGTGATTCTTGGAGAGAGCACTTTATGTAACTGTTGACTGGAGGAAAGAGACTTCAGAAACATGCTCAGTGTGTGGTATGTGACAGAAAAAAAGATCTGTGTTCATTGTTCAAAGTAAACTGTGATTCTTTGAGAGAGCATTTTATGTAACTGTTGACTGGAGGAAAGAGACTTCATAAACTTGTTCAGTGTATGGTATGTGACAGAAAAAGATGTGGGTTCATTTCCCCAAGTAACCATGATTCCTGGACAGAGCACTTTATGTAACTGTTGACAGAAGGCAAGAGACTGCAGAAACATGTTCTCTCTATGCTAAGTGACAGGAGATGTGTGTTCATTGCCCAGAGCAAACTGTGTTTCCTGGCGAAAGCACTTTCTGTAACTGTTCACTGGAGGCAAGAGATTTAAGAAACATGTTCTGTGTGGTATGTGACAGAAGGAGATTCATTTTCATTGTCCAGAGCAAACTGTGTTTCATGGAGAAAGCTCTGTGTGTGGTATGTGACAGAAAGGGATGTCTCTTCATTGCCCAGAGGAAACTGTGTTTCCAGGAGAGAGCACGTTAGTAACTGTTGACTGGAGGAAAGAAACTGCATAAACATGTTCTATGTGTGGCATGTGACAGAAAGAGATGTGTGTTCATTGCCAAGAGTAAACCACGATTCCTGGAGAGCACTTTATGTAACTCTTGACTGGAGGCAAGAGATTTAAGAAACATGTTCAGTTTATGGTATGTGACAGAAAGAGAGGTGTGTTCATTTCCCAGAGAAAACTTTGATTCCAGGAGATGGCACTTTATGTAACTGTTGACTGGAGGAAAGAGATTTAAGAGACATATTTAGTGTGTGGTATGTGACAGAAATGGATGCAACTTCATTGCCTAGAGACAACTGTGTCTCCAGGAGAGGGAACTTTATGAACCATTTGACAGGAGGAAAGAGACTTAAGAAATATATTCAGTGTGCAGTATGTGACAGAATGAAGTGTGTGGTCATTGCCCCGAGTAAACCATGATTCCTGGACAGAGCACTTTATTTAACTGTTGACAAGACGAAAGAGAATTAAGAGACATGTTCAGAGTGTGGTATATGGCAGAATGAGAATTTTGCTCATTACCAAGAGTAAACTGTGTTTCCAAGAGAGGGAACTTCATGAACCTGTTGACTGATGGAAATAGACTTCAGAAACATGTTCAGTGTGTGATATGTGACAAACAGAGATGTGTGTTCACTGCCCAGAGTAAACCATGATTCCTGAAGAGGGCACTTTATGTAACTGTTGATTGGAATAAAGAGACTTCAGAAACAGGTTCTGTGTATGGTATGTGACAGAAAGAGATGTGTATTCATTGCCAGAGAAAACTGCAAATTGAGGGGGCACTCATGTAACTGTTGACTGGAAGAAAGAAACTTCAGAAACATGTTCTGTATGTGTGGTATGTGACAGAAAGAGATGTGTGTTCATTGCCCAGAGAAAACTGTTTGTCCAGGAGAGGACACACTATGTACCTGTTGACTGGGAGAAAGAGACTTCAGAAACATATTCAGTGTGTAGTATGTGACAGAAAGAGAAGTGTGTTAATTGCCCCAAGTAAACCATGATTCCTGGAGACAGAACTTTATGTAACTGTTGACTGGAGAAAAGAGACTGCAGAAACATATTCTCTCTGTGCTAAGTGACAGAAGGAGATTTGTGTTCATTACCCAGAGCAAACTGTGTTTCATGGAGAAAGCACTTTCTGTAACTGTTCACTGGAGGCAAGAGATTTGAGAAACATCTTCGGTTCATGGTATGTTATCGAAACAGAGGTGTGTTCATTTCCCAGAGAAAACTGTGATTCCAGGAAATGGCTCTTTATGTGACTGTTGACTGGAGGAAAGAGATTTAAGAGACATGTTCAGTGTGTGGTATGTGGCAGAAGGAGATCTGTGTTCATTCCCAAGAGCAAACTGTGTCTCCAGGAGAGAGAACTTTATGAACCTGTTGACTGGAGGAAAGAGACTTAAGAAATATCTTCAGTGTGCAGTATGTGACAGAATGAGGTGTGCGTTCATTGCCCCGAGTAAACCACGATTCCTTGAGAGAGCACTTTATTTAACTGTTGACAAGATGAAAGAGACTACAGAAACATGTTCTGTGTGTAGTAAGTGCCCAGTGCAAACTGTGTTTCATTTTGAAAGCACTGTCTGTAACTGTTGACTGGAGGCAAGATGTTTAAGAAACATGTTCAGTGTGTGGTATGTGACAAGAAGGAGATGTGTGTTCATTGCCCAGATCAAACTGTGTTTCCAGGAAAAAGCACTTCATGTAACTGCTGACTGGAGTAAAGAGACTTCAGAAACATGTTCTGTGCTGTATCTGACAGAAAGATGTGTGTTCATTGCCTAGAGCAAATTGTGTTTCAAGGAGAGAGCACATTATATAACTGTTGACAGAAGTGATTAAAAAACATGTTCAGAGTGTAGTATGTGACAGACTGAGATATGTCTTCATTGCCCAGAGAAAACTGTGTTTCCAGGAGAGACCACTTTATGTACCTGTTGACTGGAGGAAAGAAACTTCAGAACATATTCAGTGTGTAGTATGTGACAGAAAGAGATGTGTGTTCATTGCCCAGAGCAAACTGTGTTTCATGGAGAAAGCACTTTCTGTAACTGGTCACTGTAGGAAAGAGATTTAAGAGGCATGTTCAGTGTGTGGCATGTGACAGAATGAGATGCGTATTCATTGCTCTGAGGTAACTGTGTTTCCAGAGGAGAGCACTTTATGTAACTGTTGACTGGAGGAAAGAGACTTCAGAAACATGTTCAGTGTGTGATGTGTGACAGAAAGAGATGTGTGTTCATTGCCCAGAGTAAACCACGATTCCTGGAGAAGGCACTTTATGTAACTGTTATTCAGAGGAAACAGACTTCAGAAACTTGTTCTATGTATGGTATCATAGGTATAACAGAGCCTTATAGTAGTTCTGGGTCCATTTTAGCTCACAAATGTTTGTGTGTTATTTAATACCCCAATATATTATAATTAATAAGGTAGCCATCCAGATTTGATTTAAAGCTGTTCATATTATGGCTGGCCACTAATTCCAAAGGAAGATTGTTCCATATTTTGGTGACTCTTACTGAAAGCCACTGTTTTCTTTTCTTTGTTCTTAATCCTTCCAGTTCTAGCTGTAAGGGGTGAGTTCTAGTATTATAATGTAGGCTTCTGTAACTTAACCCCAATACTTCCTATATCTAAGGATCAGTAGTTGCACAGTATACCAAACACAAATCGCCCCTTAGTTGTGTATATTCCAGGGAATACAACCGTAGTTTTTTTTAGCCTTGATTTATAGTCAAGACTTGTTACTTCATTTATCCTACGGGTTGCCCTTCTCTGGATTTTTTCCAATGCATTAATTTCCCCTTTGCCTCCAGGGGTCCATAACTGAGCACAGTAATCAATATGTGGTCTCACCAAAGATGTACAAGATAGCAACAATACTTCCTTACTTTTACATTTGATATGTTTGTTTATACAGTGTAAAATGCTGCTTGATTTATTAAAAACCTGGTAGCATTGTGATTTAAAGCTCAAATCATTACTTATTCTTATGCCCAGATCTCTTTCATCATCTTTCTTCTTTAATATCTGTCCTCCTAGAGAGTAATTGCTCTGTCTTTTTCTATTTCCAAAATGCATAACACTGCATTTGTCTACATTAAATGTCAGTTTTTTTTTCCTTAGCCCATGTTTCCAATTCCCCAAGGGCTAATTGTAGAACATTTACATCCTCATGGGTTTCCACAATGTGTCCCAGTCTGGTATCACCTGCGAATTTGGATTACCATGCCTCAGTAGTGGTTTGCTTAGAGGTAATATAAGTATTCAACAAGCATGGTCCCAGCAACGAACCCTGCGGCATCCCGCTGCTTACATCTGGCTAGTTTGAGTTTAACCCTCTAATACTAACTCTTTGCTTCCTATTGGACAGCCATGCTTCTATCCATCTAGTTGTTTTACCATCTATATCAAGTTCTTTTAATGCATCAGCAAGCTTACCATGGGGTACTTTATCAAAGGCCTTGGAGAAATCCAAGAAAATAACATCCACTGGAAGTTTGTCATCCAAGGCCTTACTAACCCTCCCAAAGAATTCCAAAAGGTAGTCTGGCAAGATCTGCCCTGTGTAAAACCATGTTGAGAACAATCAATATTATTTTCAGCTAGAAGTTGGTTCATTATATAATCTTTAATAATACCCTCAAGAATCTTTCCCAGTACTGCTGTTAAACTGATCGGTCTGTAATTCTGCACCTTGTGCCTGTGTCCCTTTTTGTAAATAGGTACCACTATAGCTTGTCTCCATGCCTCCAGGACCAGTCCTACATCTATTGATTTTTGATAGATGGCTATAACTGGATCCACCAGAAATGTGGTTATTTCTTTAATACTCTAGGGTGCAAGCCATCCGGTCCCTGGGATTTATTTTGGTCCAGACTCTGTAGCCTTTTAAGGACATCCACTCTTCTTAAACTAGGCCCAATGTTTGATGTCAGATCTAAATGCTTGTTTTCTGGATGTGTTTTATTGTTGAAAACAGAAGTGTAGAATTTGTTATACTGTTCTGCCATTTTGGCTTGATCTGTCTCTATATTGCCATCATGGTCTTTTAGGGGCCCAACTGTTTTACATTCTCCCTTGATATTGTTTTTATATATATAAAACAAATTGTAATTATCTTTTACCTTACCTGCCAATTTGTACTCATGCTTTTGCTTTGCTTCCTTTATACTAGTTTTTGTTTGTTTGAGAGTATTTTTATATAAATCCCAACAATTACTATTTCTACTTTTTTTTGCTTCAATGAACATGTCATTTTTCTTTTTAATTAACTTTTTGACTTGGGGGTCATCCAAGGTGGCATCTTGTTTTTTGGTCTCTCATATTTACATATTGATGGAGTAATGGTTTTAACCAGTGTGTTTACATTTTTTTTTCATAAGGTCCCACATATTTTGTAAAGGTTTGTTCTTAAAGTCCTTCTCCCGACCCCAATCTGCCATATTGCTTTTAATCTTGACAAAATCAGACTTGTTCTAATTATAAATTGTTGTGTTACCTGTCTTATTTCCCAGCTTGCCTTTGTATATGAAACTAACTATAGTGTGGTCACTGGACCCTAATGGTGGTAATATTCTACAGTCTTGGATATTTTTGTCCAGTATGTGACAGAAAGAAATGTGTGTACATTGCCCAGAGAAAACTGTGATTCCAGGAGAGGGCACTTTATGTAACTTTTGACAGGAGGAAAGAAACTGTAGTAACATGTTCTGTATGTGTGGTATGTGACAGATAGAGATGTGTGTTTATTGCCCAGAGAAAACTGTCCAGGAGCGGGCATGTTATGTACCTGTTGACTGGAGGAAAGAGATTGCAGAAACATGTTTTCTCTGTGCTAAGTGACAGAAGGAGATGTGTGTCCATTGCCGAGAGCAAACTGTGTTTCATGGAGAAAGCACTTTCTGTAACTTTCACTAGAGGCAAGAAATTTAAGAGGCATGTTCAGTGTGTGGTATGTGACAAAAGGAGATTTGTATTCATTGCCTAGAGTGAACTGAGTTTCCAGGATGGAGCGCTTCATGTAACTGTTGACTGGAGGAAAGAGACTCATTCATTGCCCAGAACAAACTGTGTTTCAAGGAGAGAGCACGTTGACAGGAGGAAAGAGACTGCAGAAACATGTTCTCTGTGTGGTAAGTGCACAGAGCAAACTGTGTTTCATTTTGAAACCACTTTCTGTAATTGTTGACTGGAGGCAAGAGGTTTAAGAAACATGTTTAGTGTGTGGTATGTGACAAGAAGGAGATGTGTGTACATTGCCCAGAGCAAACTGTGTTTCCAGGAGAAAGCACTTTATGTAACTGTTGACTGGAGTAAAGAGACTCATTCATTGCCCAGAACTAACTGTGTTTCAAGGAGAGAGCACGTTATGTAACTGTTGACAGAAGTGATTTAAGAAACATGTTCAGTGTGTAGTATGTGACAGACTTAGGTGTGTCTTCATTGCCCAGAGAAAACTGTGTTTCCAGGAGAGAGCACTTTAGTACCTGTTGACAGGAGGAAAGAAACTGCAGAAACATGTTCTATATGTGGTATGTGACAGAAGGACATTTGTGTTCAATGCCTAGAACATACTGGCTGAGATATTCAAAAGAGTTGAGCCATGCGCAATAGGGTTGCACCTGCGCAAGTACGAAAATGCGCCATTCTGCGATATTCAGCGGGAAGCAGTTGCGCCCCCCAAATCACGCTGAGCAACAGCGCAATGATAATGAATGTATGTGCAACTGAAGGGGGAGGAACCATGCATATTCAACAACATGCGCCATGCGCAATAGGGGAGCAAGTGGAAGTTGTGCCATAGGGAAATGAGCCAAAATAAAAGGGAGCAAGGGAGAGGAGCAAGAACGCTACAGGGAAGGCACATGAGGCTGAACTGTAGCAAAAGAAAGTGGGCAGCAGGGACACACAGGGCAGGCCAGGGAAAGGGCATCTGGAACCCACAGGCTCAGGGAAAGGTGTGGCTAGCCACAGTGCAGGAGGGGCAAGTAAATGCCACACAGCAGTGAGGCCAGCACAGTCAGGTGTTCCCAGTGCAGGGGTAGTAGCAGCCAGGACAGTGGGGGAAATACAGAAACAGCTGCCAGGGGGGGTGAACACAAGCCAGGGACATGGCCAGTGCCACCATCCAGATGGAGGCAGTAATGAGGGGGTGAGAAGGTGGGCAGCAGGTGGGCATGGCCATGGAAGGGCCTGTCAGCGGTATGCCCCCAACAGACAGTATTGAGCCCACACCAGCTTTGAGGTGTATAGTGATACTGAGATCGTGGGCCAGTACCATCTGAATTGGGCAATTCTGAGGTGGCTCTGTGAGCTGTGCAGTGATGTGATGCAGGCACCCACATGACGGAGCCATGTCCTGTCAGTGGAGATGAAAGTGACAGCTTGCATGTGCTTGCTCACCAGGGGTACCTTCCAGAGTCCAACTGGGGACACCACAGGCATAACCCAGTTGGCCACATCATGCCACCTCACCCAATTCCTCAGTGCACTGCTGCCACATGCTGCGGAGTGCATCCATTTCCCCAGCACAGCGGCAGAGTGCACAGCAAACATACAGGAGTTCCACAGGGTAGCACGTATGCCTGGCATGCTAGGACAATAGACTGCACCCATGTGGCCATCCACACATCACCTGGCCCTGAGGGGGCTGCATATATAAATCGCAAAGGCTATGCCAGCATCAACTGCAAGGTGGAGTGCAATGCCATGGGGTGCATAATGAATGTCTGTGCCACGCACCTTGGGGGAGCACATGATGCCTTCATCTGGCACCAGTCAGCACTGTGCCACAGATTCAAGAGTGGGGATATCCCCACTGGCCACCTAGTGTGTGAGTATGCAAACCATATGGACAATCATAGGGCCTGGGGGACATGGTCAGAGGTGACATGTAGTGGTCTACATGGCCTGTGGCAGGCGATGCTGATCACCAACTAACCTCCACCCTCTACACACAAGTGACAGTGGACACCCACTCGTCCCTGGCTGCTCACACCCTACCGGCGGCCCGTGACCCCATCGCAGCAATGCTACAATGTGGCACACGCCACCACACGTAATGTCATTGAGCGGGTGTTCAGGATGCTGAAGGCATGTTTCTGTTGCCTGAACACCTCCTGCGGTACCCTACAGTACAGCCCGTCAAAGGCCTGCGGGCTATTCCTGGCCTGTTGCATGCTGCACAACATGGCCAACGAATGTGGGATAGCCGTACAGGTTGAAGAGGGGAACAGCAATGGGGACGATGAGGACACTGGTGACAATGGTGATGGGCAGCCTTGCCTTGGGCGACGGGACTCCCGACTGCTCCGGCTGGCACAGCTGCACCAGGGCACCATCATGGAGGAGCACTTCAGCCAACTCAGGGAAGTCATGGGGCCATGTGCAACCACCAGTGGCTAAGGCACAACCCACAAACACGCATGGACACACACCAGGGGTGCATGCCATCAAGGGAAGTGGCCAGGCATGGAACCACACACACACCACCAGGGATGGGTGAGGTCTAACATGCCACATGGACACACACACAATGCACCCGACATGCACAAAGGGTAGGAAGCACACCGACCCAGAACACCACCCCTAGCCACACACACATCCACAGACCACCATGACCACTGCCTGTCCTTGTGCGTGTGTCAGATGCTGAACACCATTGCACATTGGTGTACAGCGCAATGCAGGTATCATCATGCACATGCAACTGCAGACAGCAGCCGGAAGGGTGTGCAGATGGACTGTGTGTACACGTGCATGGCCGGGTACCCACCCGTGCAATGCCCGCTGAATGACACAATGCACACCGGGAAGCACCAGACAGTAGCTGAGTTGGGAGACAGGTCAGTCACGTGCCACAGTGCCCCAGCTGCCACAGATGCGTGGGCGGCCCTGCCAAGACCCACCAGCACTGACAGGCTGACCACTGGCCTCATGGGGTGGCACCGATGGTCCCCCAGGTGTTCCACTGCGTGAATGCGACCGTGCTCACACAGGGGTCTGCAGCACACCAAACATGCCTGCGCCAGGTGTGCTCAGGATGCCCACAGCTGAACCCGGTGTCGACAAAGATGGTGTCGCACGACGCTGGGAATGGTGGGTGGACAGTGCACTGCGTGGTGTCTGTGATGCAATATGCAAATGACTGTGTGTCCATTGTGGCCATGATAGCAGTGAATGCCTGTGTCTGCCTGTCAATGGCAGCGGTCACATCCTCCCTCAACCGGTCCATCCCTGCCAGGATCAGAGTGGTGTCTCTGCTGCGATGCTCCTCTGCCTGCTCCAGAGCCACACGCAGTGCATCCACCGATGTCGCAAGCCACATCTGCTGGTTGACTGATGCTTGCAGTGTGTGGGTGTGCTCATCCAAGAGGTCATCTGCCTCCTCAGCATCCTGTCCCTCAGGGTGTGTGTGTGGCCCTGATGCTCAGCATCCCTTGAGGGTGGGCACTGCACACCAGAACCAGGTCTGGGCATGTCCACAGGTGGTGCACTAATGCCGCCCCCTAACACTGTACCCCCAAGCCCATTGGCTGACTGCTGATGCTGCCCCTCTGGCTGCCACTCCCCAGGGCTCACTGGTGCCGCTGCAGTGGCCGCAACAGTCCCACTGTCCTGTACACACACCAGTGCTGCCCCACTGGTACTGACAGGCACAGGCTGGGACTGTGATGACATGCAGGCCTCCACAGCGGCACCACCCACAGCCATGGCTGTGATGTTACCTGCTGCGTGGCCATCCCGTGGCACACACGTGTCACTGCCCGTGGCGTTAGCAACATCATCATTGGTGATGGACCCGGCACCAGCCCAAGTCACAGCATGCTAGCATCCATGGACGCTGGCACAGTGGGACACAGGCAGGACCTCCTCCGCACCTGTTCCAACAACAACAGTCTGGACAGCCAGGCAGTCCCACCGTCGCCCTGAGCCACGTATACCTGTGGAGGTGGATGGACCCTCCTCCATCTCCATCTGACTGTCCTCAGTGGACAGGCCCACCACCGCTGACCCATGCAGATGCTCAAGATCTGTAAAGAAAAACAAAGTCGCGTTACTGCATGTGACCTACCCTGTCCCCCCAATAGACAGACCATGACCTACCATGCAGTGACAGGCTACCACCCATCTGGAAGCCACCACCCAGAACACCCTCAATGGCACAACGCTGCATGCTGCCAGCAACCCTCTCCTCCTGTGGGGTCAGGTGTAGCACCTCCGGCTGTCCCCCACCTGTCACAGCTCTTGCTGCCCTGATTTCAGCCACCTTCCTCCTCCTGTCTGTGCCCATATTCTTCTTGCAGTCCTGCATGGAGCGCTGGTGGCTGCCAAGCAGGTTCACTGCACACACCACGTCCTCCCATGCAGCAGCACGGGCCTGTGGTGTTCCCTGGCATCCACTGAGAAGTGGCTCCTGATCCAGGTAGGCCTCAAACAGGGCATCCATCTTGGCCTTGGTGAAATTAGGCTGCCTCCTCCTCCCAACAATGTGTTTCTCCTCTCCCACAACTCACTCGGTCATGATTTAGCCTGTGAGAATGAAAGTTGTTACCTGTGACTGTGCAGTCCCATGCATGTCCCAAAATCCACAGTCCACACTCCCAAAAAGCATGCAGCTCACCAATAGACTGCAGTAACTGACTATGGCCAGTGCAGCCCAATGTCGCACTTTTATAGCGCAACCCATGCAAATGAGGTGAGGCGCAACTTTAAGTGGATGCAAATTGCAGTGCTGTGCCATTGAATGGCTGATTAGCTGATTTGCATATGACGGCTGAATATCACGCTGTTGCGCTTTGCACAATTGTGTTGAACGTGCTGAGCCAAGGGTGCAGTTCTGTGACATGTGCAGTACACACATCACTGAGCATGTCCGGGTTGCAGACACAGGCGCCTGCTGCACTGCTGATGAGCTGTGCATGAGAGGCAATGCACAGCATGGTCACCATTGTGCCAGTGGCGCTACAGCGATGTTCACCTATATGACACTGTGGCACTGGGGCATCATAGGCGCACTGGGGCAACAGCGTGGTAGGCCACTACTGGAGGTAGCTCACAGGGACCCAACTGCACTACACGCATTGGGTTCCAATGGCCCTGTTCCTGTCAGTGTGCCAGAGACCCTTGACCCTGTGCCTGACCTTTGCCCCCTAGGCACCATGCATCAGGCATGGGTGCACCACTATCGCGCTGTTCGGTGACAGCATGATAGGGAATGGCAGCGCTGTACCATGCAGCATCTGCATGTGGTGGAACCGTGCTGCAGAGTGCCATTTTGAACCTACTGAGCAAGTGAGATGGTGCAGAGGAGAGCTGCCCAGTGGACTCAAATCGAACTGGCAAACCTGGTCTTGTTTGGGGAGGCACCCCTGGACAGGTCCAGGAGCCAGGTGTGGCAGGAGGTGGCCGACACCCTGGAGGAGGCCAGAGGAAGGGGGCGGATGGCGGAGCAGTGCCGCCACAGGTATGGAGACCTGAGGAGGAGGGAACCGGACCTGCTTGCCCACCTGCAGACACATGCCAGGAGGGGCACGGTGCCACAGCCAAGTAGGTGTAATGTCCACACACGTTTATCTTCCATATGGGTATCACGGTTGCATGTGTCCAGAACATGGGGGAGGGACCATCCAGTGTTGGCTGTTTTGGTGTTATCAGGATGTGGGGTGGGTGGGTCTGGCTGGGTGGGATTGCATAAACATGGGGGCTGGGGGACTTTGCTACAGGATTGTACTGATGTTCCTCTCTCCATGTTTGCACCTTAGGGCTGGAAGAGAGATGGCTGGCCAGGGAGCAGAGGCACCAGCAGGAAGACAGGGCCAATAGGAGGGGTGAAGGTCCACAGTGCCAGAGGGACCAGCCAGATGATAGTGAGTGCCTTACCTCCATGATTACTGTTGCTTGCTGTGTAACAGGGTGGGCAGCGGGGCATGGCCACCATCCATTGACACCACTGCCATGCACGCAACTTGTTACAGTCAGCACTGTCCAGTGGCCCTGCATGTCTGAGAGTGCATCAATGGTGGTCCATGCATGCACCAGGTACATGGCTGTGCCACTGCCTTCCACCACATAGCCATGTCACTAAACAGCCATGGTGGTGCTGTGCAGGACTTGGCTGGTGGGTGTGTGCAGCAGTCTGCATGGCTGTGTGTGCCTGGGTGGGCAGGTCTTGTTGGCAGGATCACTGTGGGTGGTCACACACCATCACAGAGGCATGTCCCATGGCCATATGCCATGCACAGTGGGTGGTCTGTATGGGGCTGTGCATTCACAGCTATTGACTGTGCTCTCTTGTCCTAGGTGTCTGCCAGCTGCAAGCAATCTGGGAGGCACTGCAGGAGATATTGACCATGGTAAGGGCATCACTGGACATCCTGTGGGGGTTTGAGTGGCTGGGTGTCTGGCAGAGACATGGAAGACAGAGCAGCCAGAGTGGGGAGTGGGACTCCCAGTGGCCATTTCTATGCCCCTGATTTCCCCAACCCCCCTGGACCCACCCTCACACCCCTCCTTTCCTGTCCCATTTGTTCACCCCTGCCCCTTACCCACCCCCCACCTTGTTTGTGGCCCTCCACACATTTGTACATAGTTGTAAATAGCTTTGTTTGATGTTTTTATTACAAGTCTTTTGATATGAATACTGTGGTGATCTCTGATTTACAGCAGGCTATAGGTGCTCAGCTGCAGTGGTGTGCATGGCATCAGGGGTGGTGCAGTTCTGGGTATGTGTGTGTGTGTGTGTGTGTGTGTGTGTGTGTGTGTGTGTGTCCATGGAGAAGTGACTATGGTGTGGGGGTAGATATCAGTCAGTGTCTGTGGTGTGTGTGTTGTTCCCTGTGCACTGGATGACTGTGTCCAGTGGTCCATGGTGCATGCTCTGTGTCCATGGCACACCTGTCAGCTCATCCATGGCCTGTGCAGCTGACCCCCTTTCATGTCTGTGACCTGCACAGTCTGCTGGCATGTCAGTGGTGGCTGTCCATGCAGGGCAGCCACTGTACCCATCACAATGATGGGTTGCCTCCTGTCACTGGTGTGGTGCATGTCTGCCTTGGGTGACTACTGTGGCCTCCAAGGTTGTTGTCCCACCTCCATGCTGTAGCTTGTGTGTGTTGCAGTGGATGTGCACCACTGTCTGTGACTTGTGCTACGGGAAAATGATGGTGGTGTACAGGTTCACAGTGCCTGTGCAGGGTGGCTGGCACTCCTGTGCTATGAAGGACTGCTGGCCATGTGTACATGGCTTCCATGGGTCCACACTGGGGGCTTAGTTGCTCCGCTACTGTGTCCCTGTGTTGTTGTTCCCTTGGGTATGGGTGGGTGTTTGTCCATGCACTGTGTTGCATCCGGTGTGGTGCATGCTTCCATGCACCACTGTGGGTGTCTGTGCTGGCTGTTGTGGCCAGTGCTGGGTTGGGGTGTGTCCTTGTGAGGGTGTGCAGGGTGCTGTACCACTGGTGGTGGGGTCCGGGGCATGCCCTGTCATGTGTGGGGTACCTCATGTGCTGATGCATGGTCAGTCTCTCAGCTGTACCTTGGGAGGGCTGTGCATTGTGGCACTGTGTATGCCATTGTTGCATCGCTGTGTGCTGCCACCCACTGATGGGTGCTCATGGTGGGGCTGCCTTGCATGGTTCTGTGGTGCACAGGGTTGTATTGTCACCATGGGGGTGGTGGTATGCATGGGGTATCCTACAGTGGTGGACACTGCTCCTGGGCAGGGTGTCTGGGGGTGACAGTGCAGGGTGTGTAATGCATGGGGGGATGGTGTGGCACGGGGCAGTCGGCCCTCCTTGTGTGCCGGCCACAGCTTGCCAGGGGGTGTGATGGGGCACCATGGCCCAGCTGTGGGTTGGTTGCTTGTCTCCATGGGCCAGTGGTTATTCCAGCCCTCCCCCAGTTGTGCAGTGCCTGGGGTGTGGGGGGATGATGTATGTTCTGCTGTGTGTTCCTCTGCCCATCTGTGGCATGGGTGGTGGACCCCTGCATCCCTGGTTGTGCTGTTTCATTGCTGCACTGCTGCTGGGGGGCATCCCTGGTTGCACTATGGTCCTTCTGGACTGCTCAGCTGAACATCCCTTTTTGTGTTATGGCGCATCAGATATGCTCAGCTTCCCTTCCCTAGTTGCGTTATGGCGCAGCTGGTGCGATATTCTTTCATCGGCTCTAGGTGCACCTTGGCCGGCTCAGTTCTTGAATATCACACCTCTTGCACTTGGTCAGAATGAATTTGCATTTGCTGCTGCTATTGCACACTTTTTGGGTGCAGTTTGAATATCTGGACCACTGAGCTTCCAGAAGAGAGCACGTTATGTAACTGTTGACTGGAGGAAAGAGACTTCAGAAACATGTCCAACGTGTGATATGAGACAAAAGAGATGTGTGTTCATTGCACAGAGCAAAAGTGTGTGGTGTGTGACAGAAGGAGTGTTCATTGCCAAGAGCAAACTGTATTTGCAGGAGAGGGCACATTATGTATCTGCTGACTGGAGGAAAGAGACTTCAGAAACATATTCAGTGTGTCGTATGTGACAGAAACAGATGTGTGTTCATTGCCCCGAGTAAACCATGATTCCTGGAGAGAACACTTTATTTAACTGTTGAGAGGAGGAAACATGTCTCTGTGCTAAGTGACAGAAGGAGATGTGTGTTAATTGCCCAGAGCAAACTGTGTTTCTGGAGAAAGCACTTTCTGTAACTGTTCACTGTTCGAAACAGATTTAAGAGGCATGTTCAGTGTGAGGTGTGTGACAGAAGGAGAAGCATATTCATTGCCAAGAGAAAATTGTGTTTCCAGAAGAGAGCACTTTATGTTACTGTTGAATGGAACAAAAGAGACTTCAGAAACATGTTCAGGGTGTGGTATGTGACAGAAAGAGATGTGTGTACATTGTCCAGATTAAACCATGATTCCTGGAGAGGGTACTTTATGTAAATGTTGACTGGAGGAAAGATACCTCAGAAACATGTTCTGTGCATGGTATGTGACAGAAAGAGATGTGTGTGTACATTGCCCAGAGAAAACTGTGATTCCAGGAGAGTGCACTTCATGTGTGGTATGTGACAGAAAGATATATGTGTTCCTATCCCAGAGAAAACTGTTTGTCCAGGATATCTCATGTTATGTACCTGTTGACTGGAGGAAAGAGACTGCAGAAACATGTTCTCTCTGTGCTAAGTGACAGAAGGAGATGTGTGTTCATTGCCCAGAGCAAACCGTGTTTCATGGAGAAAGCACTTTTTGTACCTGTTCACTGGAAGCAAGAGATTAAAGAAACATGTTCAGAGTGTGGTATGTGACAGAAGGAGATTCGTATTCATTGCCTAGAGTGAACTGTGTTTCCAAGAGGGAGCACTTCATGTAACAGTTGACAGGAGGGAAGAGCCTTCAGAACATTCCGTGTATGGTATGTGACAGAAAGAGATGTGTATTCATTGTACAGAGCAAAAGTGTGTGGTGTGTGACAGAAGGAGTATTCATTGCCCAGAACAAACTGTATTTCCAGGAGAGGACACTTTATCTAACTCTTGACTGGAGGAAAAAGACTTTGAAACATGTTCTATGAGAGGCATGTGACAGAAGGAGATTTGTGTTCATTGCCTAGAGCAAACTGTGTTTCCAGGAGAGAATACATTATACAACTGTTGACCAGAGGAAGAGAGTAAAGAGACATATTCAGTGTGTGGTATATGACAGGAGGAGATTTGTATTCATTGCCCAGAGCAAACTGTCTTTCCCAGAGCGGGCACATTATGTATCTATGGACTGGAGGAAAGAGACTTCAGAAACATCTTCAGTGTGAGGTATGTCACAAAATGAGATGTGTGTTCATTGCCCTGATTAAACCATGATTCCTGGAGAGAGAACTTTATGCAACTGTTGACAGGAGGAAACATGTTCTCCCTGTGCTAAGTGACAGTAGGAGATGTGAGGTCATTGCCCTGAGCAAAATGTGTTTCATGGAGAAGCACTTTATGTAACTGTTCACTGTAGGAAATAGATTTAACAGACATGTTCAGTGTGTGGTACGTGACAGAATGTGATTTGTGTTCATTGCCCAGAGAAAACTGTGGCTCCAGAAGAGGGCACTTTAATTAAATTTTGACTGGAGGAAAGAGGCTTCAGAAACATGTTCCAGGTGTGGTATGTGACAGAAAGAGATGTGTGTGTTCATTGCCCAGAGCACAGTGTGTTTCAAGGGTAGAGCACATTATGTAACTGTCGATAGACTATTTTTAAGAAACATGTTTAGTGGGTGGTATGTGACACAAACTGATTCGAGTTCATTGTCCTGAGTATACAGTGATTCCTGAAGAGAGCACTTTAAGTAACAGTTTACAGGCAGAAACAGACTTCAGAAACATGTTCTGTGTGTGGTAAGTGACAGAAAGAGATGAGTGTTCATTGCCCAGAGCATACTGTTTCATGGGGAAAGCACTTTCTGTAACTGTTGACTGGAGGCAAGAGATTTAAGAAACATGTTGAGTGTGTGGTGTGTGACAGACTAAGATGAGTGTTCAGTGCCCCAAGTAAAACATGATTTCTGGAGAGAGCACTTTATGTAACTGTTGACAGGAGGAAATAGACTGCAGAAACAAGTTCTTTGTTCAGTAGTTGACAGAAAGAGATGTGTGTTCGATGCCCAAAGCAAACTGTGTTTCATGGAGAAAGCTCGGTGTGTGTTATGTGACAGAAAGGGATGAGTCTTCATTGGCCCGAGAAAGCTGTGTTTCCAACAGATAGCACGTTAGTAACTGTTGACAGGAGGAAAAAGACTTCAGAAACATGTTCATTGCATGGTATGTGAAAAAAAGAGATGTGTGTTCATTGCCCAGAGAAAAACATGTTTCCAGGAGAGGGAACTTTATGTAACTGTTGACAGGAGGAAATAAACTGCAGAATTATGTTCTATGTGAGGAGTGTGACAGAAGGAGATTCATGTTCACTGCCTAGAACAAACTACTGTGTTTCAAGAAGACAGCACTTTATGTAAATGTTGACTGGAGAAAAGAGACATTAAAAACTTGTTCAGTGTGTGGTATATGACAGAAAGAGATGTGTGTTCACTGCCCAGGGTAAACCATGATTCCTGGTGAGAGCACCTTATGTAACTGTTGATTGGAGGAAAGAGACTTCAGAAACATGTTCAGTGTATGGCATATGACAGAAAGAGATGTGTACTCATTGCCCAGAGAAAACTGTAATTCCTTGACAGATCACTTTAACTAACTGTTGACTGGTGGAAAGAGACCTCACAAACATGCTCAGTGTGTGGTAAGTGACAGAAAAAGATTTGTGTTCATTGCCCAGAGTAAACTGCGATTCCTGGAGACAGCACTTTATGTAACTGTTGACTGGAGGAAAGAGACTTCAGAAACATGCTCAGTGTGTGGTACATGACAGAAAATGATGTGTGTTCATTCTTCAGAGTAAACTGTGATTCCTGACGAGAGCACTTTATGTAACTGTTGACTGGGGAAAAGAGACTTCAGAAACATGTTCAGTGTATGATATGTGACAGAAAGAGATGTGTGTTCATTGCCCAGAAAAATCAGTGATCCAAGGAGAGGGCATTTCATGTAACTGTTGACAGAAGAGATGTAAGAAACATGATCGGTGTATGGTATGTGACAGAAGGAGATGTGTCTTCATTGCACAGAGCAAAAGTGTGTGGCAAGTGACAGAAGGAGTGTTCATTGCCCAGAGCAAACTGTATTTAAAAGAGAGGGCATTGTATCTAACTCTTGACTGGAGGAAAAAGACTTTGAAACATGTTCTATGAGTGGTATGTGACAGAAGGAGATTTGTGTTCATTGACTAGAGCAAACTGTGTTTCCAGGAGAGACTACTTTATACAACTGTTGACTGGAGGAAGAGAGTAAAGAGACATATTCAGTGTGTGGTATGTGACAGGAGGAGATTTGTATTCATTGCCCAGAGCAAACTGTCTTTCCCGGAGCGGGCACATTATGTATCTCTGGACTGGAGGAAAAAGACTTCAGAAACATCTTCAATGTGTGGTATGTCACAAAATGAGATGTGTGTTCATTGCCCTGATTAAACCATGATTCCTGGAGAGAGCACTTTATGCAACTGTTGACAGGAGGAAACATGTTCTCCCTGTGCTAAGTGACAGAAGGAGATGTGAGGTCATTGCTCTGAGCAAAATGTGTTTCATGGAGAAAGCACTATATGTAATTGTTCACTGTAGGAAATAGATTTAACAGACATGTTCAGTGTGTGGTACATGACAGAATGCGATTTGTATTCATTGCCCAGAGAAAACTGTGGCTCCAGAAAAGGGCACTTTAATTAAATTTTGACTGGAGGAAAGAGGCTTCAGAAACATGTTCCAGGTGTGTTATGTGACAGAAAGAGATGTGTGTGTTCATTACCCAGAGCACAGTGTGTTTCAAGGGTAGAGCACATTATGTAACTGTCGACAGACTATTTTTAAGAAACATGTTTAGTGTGTGGTATGTGACACAAACTGATTCGTGTTCTTTGTCCTGAGTATGCAGTGATTCCTGAAGAGAGCACTTTAAGTAACAGTTTACAGGCAGAAACAGACTTCAGAAACATGTTCTGTGTGTGGTAAGTGACAGAAAGAGATGAGTGTTCATTACCCAGAGCATACTGTTTCATGGGGAAAGCACTTTCTGTAACTGTTGACTGGAGGCAAGAGATTTAAGAAACATGTTGAGTGTGTGGTGTGTGACAGACTAAGATGAGTGTTCAGTGCCCCAAGTAAAACATGATTCCTGGAGAGAGCACTTTATGTAACTGTTGACAGGAGGAAATAGACTTCAGAAACAAGTTCTTTGTTCAGTAGTTGACAGAAGGAGATGTGTGTTCACTGCCGAAAGCAAACTGTGTTTCATGGAGAAAGCTCTGTGTGTGTTATGTGACAGAAAGGGATGTGTCTGCATTGGCCCGAGAAAGCTGTGTTTCCAAGAGATAGCACGTTAGTAACTGTTGACAGGAGGAAAAAGACTTCAGAAACTTGTTCAGTGTGTGGTATGTGAAAAAAAGAGATGTGTGTTCATTGCCCAGAGAAAAACATGTTTCCAGGAGAGGGAACTTTATGTAACTGTTGACAGGAGGAAATAAACTGCAGAATTATGTTCTATGTGAGGAGTGTGACAGAAAGATATTCATGTTCACTGCCTAGAACAAACTACTGTGTTTCCAGAAGACAGCACATTATGTAAATGTTGACTGGAGAAAAGAGACATCAAAAACTTGTTCAGTGTGTGGTATATGACAGAAAGAGATGTGTGTTCACTGCCAAGGGTAAACCATGATTCCTGGTGAGAGCATCTTATGTAACTGTTGATTGGAGGAAAGAGACTTCAGAAACATGTTCAGTGTATGGCATAAGACAGAAAGAGATGTGTACTCATTGCCCTGAGAAAACTGTAATTCCATGACATATCACTTTAAGTAACTGTTGACTGTTGGAAAGAGACCTCAGAAACATGCTCAGTGTGTGGTAAGTGACAGAAAAAGATGTGTGTTCATTGTCCAGAGTAAACCGCGATTCCTGGAGACAGCACTTTATGTAACTGTTGACTGGAGGAAAGAGACTTCAGAAACATGCTCAGTGTGTGGTACGTGACAGAAAATGATGTGTGTTCATTGTTCAGAGTAAACTGTGATTCCTGAAGAGAGCACTTTATGTAACTGTTGACTGGAGAAAAGAGACTTCAGAAGCATGTTCAGTGTATGGTATGTGACAGAAAGAAATGTGTGTTCATTGCCCAGAAAAATCAGTGTTCCAAGGAGAGGGCATTTTATGTAACTGTTGACAGAAGAGATGTAAGAAACATGATCGGTGTGCGGTATGTGACAGAAGGTGATGTGTGTTCATTGCACAGAGCAAAAGTGTGTAGTGAGTGACAGAAGGAGTGTTCATTGCCCCAAGCAAATTGTATTTCCAAGAGAGCGCACTGTATCTAACTCTTGACTGGAGGAAAAAGACTTTGAAACATGTTCTATGAGTGGTATGTGACAGAAGGAGATTTGTGTTCATTGACTATAGCAAACTGTGTTTCCAGGAGAGAATACATTATACAACTGTTGACCAGAGGAAGAGAGTAAAGAGACATATTCAGTGTGTGGTATGTGACAGGAGGAGATTTGTATTCATTACCCAGAGCAAACTGTCTTTCCTGGAGCGGGCACATTATGTATCTCTGGACTGGAGGAAAGAGACTTCAGAAACATCTTCAGTGTGAGGTATGTCACAAAATGAGATGTGTGTTCATTGTCCTGATTAAACCATGATTCCTGGAGAGAGCACTTTATGCAACTGTTTACAGGAGGAAACATGTTCTCCCTGTGCTAAGTGACAGAAGGAGATGTGAGGTCATTGCCCTGAGCAAAATGTGTTTCATGCAGAAAGCGCTTTATGTAACTGTTTATTGTAGGAAATAGATTTAACAGACATGTTCAGTGTGTGGTACGTGACAGAATGCGATTTGTGTTCATTGCCCAGAGAAAACTGTGGCTCCAGAAGGGGGCACTTTAATTAAATTTTGACTGGAGGAAAGAGGCTTCAGAAACATGTTCCAGGTGTGGTATGTGGCAGAAAGACATGTGTGTGTTCATTGCCCAGAGCACTCTGTGTTTCAAGGGTAGAGCACATTATGTAACTGTCGACAGACGATGTTTAAAAAACATGTTTTGAGTGTGGTATGTGACACAAACTGATTCATGTTTATTGTCCTGAGTATGCAGTGATTCCTGAAGAGAGCACTTTATGAAACTGTTTATAGGCAGAAACAGACTTCAGAAACATGTTCTGTGTGTGGTAAGTGACAGAAAGAGATGAGTGTTTATTGCCCAGAGCAAACTGTGTTTCATGGGGAAAGCACTTTCTGTAGCTGTTGACTGGAGGCAAGAGATTTAAGAAACATGTTGAGTGTGTGGTGTGTGACAGATTGAGATGAGTGTTCATTGCCCCAAGCAAAACATGATTCCTGGAGAGAGCACTTTATGTAACCTGTTGACAGGAGGAAATAGACTGCAGAAACAAGTTCTTTGTTCAGTAGTTGAGAGAAAGAGATGTGTGTTCACTGCCCAAAGCAAACTGTGTTTCATGGAGAAAGCTCTGTGTGTGTTATGTGACAGAAATGGATGTGTCTTCATTGGACCGAGAAAGCTGTGTTTCCAAGAGATAGCACGTTAGTAACTGTTGACAGGAGGAAAAAGACTTCAGAAACATGTTCAGTGCGTGGTATGTGAAAAAAAGAGATGTGTGTTCATTGCCCAGAGAAAAACATGTTTCCAGGAGAGGGAACTTTATGTAATTGTTGATAGGAGGAAATAAACTGCAGAATTATGTTCTATGTGAGGAGTGTGACAGAAAGAGATTCATGTTCACTGCCTAGAACAAACTACTGTGTTTCCAGAAGACAGCACTTTATGTAAATGTTGACTGGAGAAAAGAGACATCAAAAACTTGTTCAGTGTGTGGTATATGACAGAAAGGGATGTGTGTTCACTGCCCAGTGTAAACCGTGATTCCTGGTGAGAGCACCTTATGTAACTGTTGATTGGAGGAAAGAGACTTCAGAAACATGTTCAGTGTATGGCATAAGACAGAAAGAGATGTGTACTCATTGCCCAGAGAAAACTGTAATTCCATGACATATCACTTTAAGTAACTGTTGACTGTTGGAAAGAGACCTCAGAAACATGCTCAGTGTGTGGTAAGTGACAGAAAAAGATGTGTGTTCATTGTCCAGAGTAAACTGCGATTCCTGGAGACAGCACTTTATGTAACTGTTGACTGGAGGAAAGAGACTTCAGAAACATGCTCAGTGTGTGGTACATGACAGAAAATGATGTGTGTTCATTGTTCAGAGTAAACTGTGATTCCTGAAGAGAGCACTTTATGTAACTGTTGACTGGAGAAAAGAGACTTCAGAAGCATGTTCAGTGTATGGTATGTGACAGAAAGAGATGTGTGTTCATTGCCCAGAAAAATCAGTGTTCCAAGGACAGGGCATTTTATGTAACTGTTGACAGAAGAGATGTAAGAAACATGATCAGTGTACGGTATGTGACAGAAGGAGATGTGTGTTCATTGCACAGAGCAAAAGTGTGTGGTGAGTGACAGAAGGAGTGTTCATTGCCCCAAGCAAATTGTATTTCCAAGAGACCGCACTGTATCTAACTCTTGACTGGAGGAAAAAGACTTTGAAACATGTTCTATGAGTGGTATGTGACAGAAGGAGATTTGTGTTCATTGACTAGAGCAAACTGTGTTTCCAGGAGAGAATACATTATACAACTGTTGACCAGAGGAAGAGAGTAAAGAGACATATTCAGTGTGTGGTATGTGACAGGAGGAGATTTGTATTCATTACCCAGAGCAAACTGTCTTTCCTGGAGCGGGCACATTATGTATCTCTGGACTGGAGGAAAGAGACTTCAGAAACATCTTCAGTGTGAGGTATGTCACAAAATGAGATGTGTGTTCATTGTCCTGATTAAACCATGATTCCTGGAGAGAGCACTTTATGTATCTGTTGACAGGAGGAAACGTGTTCTCCCTGTGCTAAGTGACAGAAGGAGATGTGAGGTCATTGCCCTGAGCAAAATGTGTTTCATGGAGAAAGCACTTTATGTAACTGTTCACTGTAGGAAATAGATTTAACAGACATGTTCAGTGTGTGGTACGTGACAGAAAGCGATTTGTGTTCATTGCCCAAGGAAAACTGTGACTCCAGAAGAGGGCACTTTAATTAAATTTTGACTGGAGGAAAGAGGCTTCAGAAACATGTTCCAGGTGTGGTATGTGACAGAAAGAGATGTGTGTGTTCATTTCCCAGAGCACTCTGTGTTTCAAGGGTAGAGCACATTATGTAACTGTCGACAGACGATGTTTAAGAAACATGTTTTGAGTGTGGTATGTGACACAAACTGATTCGTGTTCATTGTCCTGAGTATGCAGTGATTCCTGAAGAGAGCACTTTATGAAACTGTTTATAGGCAGAAACAGACTTCAGAAACATGTTCTGTGTGTGGTAAGTGACAGAAAAAGATGAGTGTTCATTGCCCAGAGCAAACTGTGTTTCATGGGGAAAGCACTTTCTGTAACTGTTGACTGGAGGCAAGAGATTTAAGAAACATGTTGAGTGTGTGGTGTGTGACAGATTGAGATGAGTGTTCAATGCCCCAAGCAAAACATGATTCCTGGAGAGAGCACTTTATGTAACCTGTTGACAGGAGGAAATAGACTGCAGAAACAAGTTCTTTGTTCAGTAGTTGAGAGAAAGAGATGTGTGTTCACTGCCCAAAGCAAACTGTGTTTCATGGAGAAAGCTCTGTGTGTGTTATGTGACAGAAAGGGATGAGTCTTCACTGGGCCGAGAAAGCTGTGTTTCCAAGAGATATCACGTTAGTAACTGTTGACAGGAGGAAAAAGACTTCAGAAACATGTTCAGTGCATGGTAAGAGGAAAAAAGAGATGTGTGTTCATTGCCCAGAGAAAAACATGTTTCCAGGAGAGGGAACTTTATGTAACTGTTGACAGGAGGAAATAAACTGCAGAAACATATTCAATGTGTGGAATGTGACAGAAGTAGATTTATGTTCACTGCCTAGAAAAAACTGTGTTTTCAGAAGACAGCACTTTATGTAAATGTTGACTGGAGAAAAGAGACATCAAAAACTTGTTCAGTGTGTGGTATATGACAGAAAGAGATGTGTGTTCACTGCCCTGGGTAAACCGTGATTCCTGGTGAGAGCACCTTATGTAACTGTTGATTGGAGGAAAGAGACTTCAGAAACATGTTCAGTGTATGGCATATGACAGAAAGAGATGTGTACTCATTGCCCAGAGAAAAGTGTAATTCCATGAGATATCACTTTAAGTAACTGTTGACTGTTGGAAAGAGACCTCAGAAACATGCTCAGTGTTTGGTAAGTGACAGAAAAAGATGTGTGTTCATTGTCCAGAGTAAACCGCGATTCCTGGAGACAGCACTTTATGTAACTGTTGACTGGAGGAAAGAGACTTCAGAAACATGCTCAATGTGTGGTACGTGACAGAAAATGATGTGTGTTCATTGTTCAGAGTAAACTGTGATTCCTGAAGAGAGCACTTTATGTAACTGTTGACTGGAGAAAAGAGACTTCAGAAACATGTTCAGTGTATGGTATATGACAGAAAGAGATGTGTGTTCATTGCCCAGAAAAATCAGTGTTCCAAGGAGAGGGCATTTTATATAACTGTTGACAGAAGAGATGTAAGAAACATGATCGGTGTGCGGTATGTGACCGAAGGAGATGTGTGTTCATTGCACAGAGCAAAAGTGTGTATTGAGTGACAGAAGGAGTGTTCATTGCCCTGAGCACACTGTATTTCTAAGAGAGGGCACTGTATCTAACTCTTGACTGGAGGAAAAAGACTTTGAAACATGTTCTATGAGTGGTATGTGACAGAAGGAGATTTGTGTCCATTGAATAGAGCAAACTGTGTTTCCAGGAGAGAATACATTATACAACTGTTGACCAGAGGAAGAGAGTAAATAGACATATTCAGTGTGTAGTATGTGGCAGGAGGAGATTTGTATTCATTGCCCAGGGCAAACTGTCTTTCCCAGAGCGGGCACATTATGAATCTCTGGACTGGAGGAAAGTGATTTCAGAAACATCTTCAGTGTGAGGTATGTCACAAAATGAGATGTGTATTCATTGCCCTGATTAAACCATAATTCCTGGAGAGAGCACTTTATGCAACTGTTGACAGGAGGAAACATGTTCTTCCTGTGCTAAGTGACAGAAGGAGATGTGAGGTCATTGCCCTGAGCTAAATGTGTTTCATGGAGATAGCACTTTATGTAACTGTTCACTGTAGGAAATAGATTTAACAGACATGTTCAGTGTGTGGTACGTGACAGAATGTGATTTGTGTTCATTGCCCAGAGAAAACTGTGGCTCCAGAAGAGGGCACTTTAATTAAATTTTGACTGGAGGAAAGAGGCTTCAGAAACATGTTCCAGGTGTGGTATGTGACAGAAAGAGATGTGTGTGTTCATTGCCCAGAGCACACTATGTTTCAAGGGTAGAGCACATTATGTAACTGTCGACAGATGATTTTTAAGAAACATGTTTAGTGTGTGGTATGTGACACAAACTGATTCGTGTTCATTGTCCTGAATATGCAGTGATTCCTGAAGAGAGCACTATATGTAACTGTTTATAGGCAGAAACAGACTTCAGAAACATGTTCTGTGTGTGGTAAGTGACAGAAAGAGATGAGTGTTCATTGCCCAGAGCAAACTGTGTTTCATGGGGAAAGCACTTTCTGTAACTGTTGACTGGAGGCAAGAGATTTAAGAAACATGTTGAGTGTGTGGTGTGTGACAGACTAAGATGAGTGTTCAGTGCCCCAAGTAAAACATGATTCCTGGAGAGAGCACTTTATGTAACTGTTGACAGGAGGAAATAGACTGCAGAAACATGTTCTTTGTTCAGTAGTTGACAGAAGGAGATGTGTGTTCACTTCCCAAAGCAAACTGTGTTTCATGGAGAAAGCTCTGTGTGTGTTATGTGACAGAAAGGGATGTGTCTTCATTGGCCCGAGAAAGCTGTGTTTCCAAGAGATAGCACGTTAGTAACTGTTGACAGGAGGAAAAAGACTTCAGAAACATGTTCAGTGCGTGGTATGTGAAAAAAAGAGATGTGTGTTCATTGCCCAGAGGAAATCATGTTTCCAGGAGAGGGAACTTTTTGTAACTGCTGACAGGAGAAAATAAACTGCAGAAATATGTTCTATGTGTGGAGTGTGACAGAAGGAGATTCATGTTCACTGCCTAGAACAAACTACTGTGTTTCCAGAAGACAGCACTTTATGTAAATGTTGACTGGAGAAAAGAGACATCAAAAACTTGTTCAGTGTGTGGTATATGACAGAAAGAGATGTGTGTTCACTGCCCCGGGTAAACGTGATTCCTGGTGAGAGCACCTTATGTAACTGTTGATTGGAGGAAAGAGACTTCAGAAACATGTTCAGTGTATGGCATATGACAGAAAGAGATGTGTACTCATTGCCCAGAGAAAACTGTAATTCCATGAGATATCACTTTAAGTAACTGTTGACTGGTGGAAAGAGACCTCAGAAACATGCTCAGTGTGTGGTAAGTGACAGAAAAAGATGTGTGTTCATTGTCCAGAGTAAACTGCGATTCCTGGAGACAGCACTTTATGTAACTGTTGACTGGAGGAAAGAGACTTCCGGAAACAGGCTCAGTGTGTGGTATATGACAGAAAATGATGTGTGTTCATTGTTCAGAGTAAACTGTGATTCCTGAAGAGAGCACTTTATGTAACTGTTGACTGGAGAAAAGAAACTTCAGAAACATGTTCAGTGTATGGTATGTGGCAGAAAGAGATGTGTGTTCATTGCCCAGAAAAATCAGTGTTCCAAGGAGAGGGGCATTTTATGTAACTATTGACAGAAGCGATGTAGTAAACATGATTGGTGTGCGGTATGTGACAGAAGGAGATGTGTGTTCATTGCACAGAGCAAAAGTGTGTGGTGAGTGACTTAAGGAGTGTTCATTGCCCAGAGCATACTGTATTTCCAAGAGAGAGCACTGTATCTAACTCTTGACTGGAGGAAAAAGACTTTGAAACATGTTCTATGAGTGGTATGTGACAGAAGGAGATTTGTGTTCATTGCCCAGAGCAAACTGTCTTTCCCGGAGCGGGCACATTATGTATTTATGGACTGGAGTAAAGAGACTTCAGAAACATCTTCAGTGTGAGGTATGTCACAAAATGAGATGTGTGTTCATTGCCCTGATTAAACCATGATTCCTGGAGAGTGCACTTTATGCAACTGTTGACAGGAGGAAACATGTTCTCCCTGTGCTAAGTGACAGAAGGAGATGTGAGGTCATTGCCCTGAGCAAAATGTGTTTCATGGAGAAAGCACTTTATGTTACTGTTCACTGTAGGAAATAGATTTAACAGACCTGTTCAGTGTGTGGTATGTGACAGAATGCAGTTTGTGTTCATTGCCCAGAGAAAACTGTGGCTCCAGAAGAGGGCACTTTAATTAAATTTTGGCTGGAGGAAAGAGGCTTCAGAAACATGTTCCAGGTGTGGTATGTGACAGAAAGAGATGTGTGTGTTCATTGCCCAGAGCACACTGTGTTTCAAGGGTAGAGCACATTATGTAACTGTCGACAGACGATTTTTAAGAAACATGTTTAGTGTGTGGTATGTGACACAAACTGATTCGTGTTCATTGTCCTGAGTATGCAGTGATTCCTGAAGAGAACACTTTAAGTAACAGTTTACAGGCAGAAACAGACTTCAGAAACATGTTCTGTGTGTGGTACGTGGCAGAAAGAGATGATTGTTCATTGCCCAGAGCATACTGTTTCATGGGGAAAGCACTTTCTGTAACTGTTGACTGGAGGCAAGAGATTTAAGAAACATGTTGAGTGTGTGGTGTGTGACAGACTAAGATGAGTGTTCAGTGCCCCAAGTAAAACATGATTCCTGGAGAGAGCACTTTATGTACACTACCGGAAAAAAGTTTTAGAACACCCCCATTTTCCAGTTTTTATTGAAATTTACTCAGGTTAATGTCTCAATGTACTCTGAAATTAAAGCATAGAACAAATAAACAATTGGAGATAAAAAAGAAATCATAGAATCATTTTGTTTAACAAAATTTAATCTAAATTTTTGACTCATCAAAGTAGCCACCTTTTGCAGGTATACTGTAACAGCCGAACACACTGCGTGGCATTCTTCCTACAATGGACATCAAATATTGTTCGGGAAGTTCTTCCCAACACTGTTGCAGAAGTTCCCACAAATGTGTTGCACTTGTAGGTTGCTTTGCTTTCACCCTTCTGTCCAGTTCATCCCAAACCAGCTCGATGGGGTTTAAGTCTGGAGACTGTGCTGGCCTTTCCATGATTAGAAGCCTACCGTCTTGTTCTTTTCCTCGAAGATAGTTCTGACATAGCCTGGAGGTATGTTTTGGGTCATTATCTTGCTGAAGGATGAACCCCTGACCAACTAGGCATAGACCAGAGGGTATTGCACGGTGCTGCAAAATGCTGTGGTAGCCCTTTTCGTTCAGGGTGCCAGTCACTCTGTGCTGTTGTCCTGTGAGCCACCTATCACGCAGGCTGTTGACTCTCAGAAACTTGTCTTCTGATTCTGTTGTGGCTTTTAGGTCTGTCAGACCTCTTCCTGTCAGAGTTTCCTCCAGTTTCCAAGTGCCTTTTGATGGTGTAGGAAACTGTACTCACTGACACCTTGGCTTTCTTTGCAATTTCTCTTCATCAGTTTTTGCTAACCTAAACTTTTTTTTTAACCTTTAGCAGTTTACCGCTTACCTTTGTACCATTTCAGGTTATTCACTGGACTTGAATTGCTTAAATTTCAATAAAAACTGGAAAAATGGGGGTGCTCTAAACCTTTTGACCGGTAGTGTAACTGTTGACAGGAGGAAATAGACTGCAGAAACAAGTTCTTTGTTCAGTAGTTGACAGAAGGAGATGTGTGTTCACTGCCCAAAGCAAACTGTGTTTCATGGAGAAAGCTCTGTGTGTGTTATGTGACAGAAAGGGATGTGTCTTCATTGGCCCGAGAAAGCTGTGTTTCCAAGAGATAGCACATTAGTAACTGTTGACAGGAGGAAAAAGACTTCAGAAACATGTTCAGTGCATGGTATGTGAAAAAAAGAGATGTGTGTTCATTGCCCAGAGAAAAACATGTTTCCAGGAGAGGGAACTTTATGTAACTGTTGACAGGAGGAAATAAACTGCAGAAACATGTTCTATGTGTGGAATGTGACAGAAGGAGATTCATGTTCACTGCCTAGAACAAACTGTGTTTCCAGAAGACAGCACTTTATGTAAATGTTGACTGGAGAAAAGAGACACCAAAAACTTGTTCAGTGTATGGCATATGACAGAAAGAGATGTGTACTCATTGCCCAGAGAAAACTGTAATTCCATAAGAGATCACTTTAAGTAACTGTTGACTGGTGGAAAGAGACCTCAGAAACATGCTCAGTGTGTGGTATGTGACAGAAAAAGATGTGTTTTCATTGTTCAGAGTAAACTGTGATTCCTGGAGAGAGCACTTTATGTAACTGTTGACTGGAGGAAAGAGACTTCAGAAACATGCTCAGTGTGTGGTATGTGACAGAAAATGATGTGTGTTCATTCTTCAGAGTAAACTGTGATTCCTGAAGAGAGAACTTTATGTAACTGTTGACTGGAGAAAAGAGACTTCAGAAACATGTTCAGTGTATGGTATGTGACAGAAAGAGATGTGTGTTCATTGCCCAGCAAAATCAGTGTTCCAAGGAGAGGGCATTTTATGTAACTGTTGACAGAAGAGATGTAAGAAACATGATTGGTGTGCGGTATGTGACAGAAGGAGATGTGTGTTCATTGCACAGAGCAAAAGTGTGTGGTGAGTGACAGAAGGAGTGTTCATTGCCCAGAGCAAACTGTATTTCCAAGAGAGGGCACTGTATGTAACTCTTGACTGGAGGAAAGAGACGTTAGAAACATGTTAAGTGTGTGGTACATGACAGAACAAGATGCGTGTTCATTGCCAGAGAAAATGAATTTCACAGAGGGGCAATTTATCTATCTGTTGACTGGAGGAAAGAGATTTCAGAAACATGTTCAGTGTGTGGTACATGACAGAAGGAGCTTTGTGTTCATTGCAGAGAGCAAACTGCCTTTCAAAGAGAGGGCACATTATGTAACTGTTGCCTGGAGGAAGAGATTCAAGAGACATGTTCAGTGTGTGGTATGTGACAGAAGGAGATGTGTGTTCATTGAAAGAGCAAACTGCGTTTCCATGAGAGGACACATTATGTATCTGTTGATTGGAGGAAAAAGACTTTAAAAACATGTTCAATGTGTGGTATGTGACAGAACAAGATGTATGTTCATTGCCCAGAAAAACCTTTTTTTAGGAAAGGCACTGTATATGCCTGTTGACTGGAGTAAAGAGACTTCAGAAACATATTCAGTGTAGTATGTGACAGCCAGAGATGTGTGTTCTATTCTCTGAGTAAACCATGATTCCTGGAGAGAGCTCTTTATGTAACTGTTGACTGGAGGAAAGAGACTTCAGAAACATGTTCTATGTGTGGTATGTGACAGAAATGGATGCATCTTCATTGCCTAGAGACAACTGTGTTTCCAGAAGAGAGCACTTTATTAACTGTTGACAGATGGAAAGAGATTTCAGAAACACGTTAAGTGTATGGTATGTGACAGAAAAAGTTGTGTGTTCATGTTCCCAGAGAAAACTTTGATTCCAGGAGAGGGCAGGTTATGTAACTGTTGACAGGAGGAAATAAACTGCCAAAACATGTTCTATGTGACATATGTGACAGAAGGAGATTCATGAAGATACAAAATTACACATGCCCCCACAATGCAAAGCATCATGGGCTGCATATGCAAATCACCACAGAATGTTATGCCGGTCCAACTTTAATCAGAATTGCATGGTGCCGAAAGGCCTCTCACACAGTTTGCAAAGGGTGCTAACAGAAGACACAGACATGTGTTTTGTCCCACCAGGACTCATCAGTATGCCTCGTCTGCTTGACATCCCAGTGGAATGGACCAGCTACCCTTAAGGCAGTGTGCCTTGGATACATTGTGGTGAACCCATTAAAATAAAAAACTATTTAAAAGACAAAGAACCTCTGTGCACAAACACTGAGGCAAGGGTTACCCCAAAGGGCATTTGGCTGGGAAGCCAAGTTTCAAGAAGATACAAAATAACACATGCCCCCACAATGCAAAGCATCATGGGCTGCATATGCAAATCACCACAGAATGTTATGCTGGTCCAACTTTAAGCAGTATTGCATGGTGCCGAAAGGCCTCTCACACAGTTTGCAAAGGGTGCTAACAGAAGACACAGACACGTGTTTCGTCCCACCAGGACTCATCAGTATGCCTCGTCTGCTTGACACCCCAGTGGAATGGACCAGCTACCTTTAAGGCAGTGTGCCTTGGATACATTGTGGTGAACCCATTAAAATAAAAAACTATTTAAAAGACAAAGAACCTCTGTGCGCAAACACTGAGGCACTGAGAAGGAGATTCATGTTCATTGCTTTGAGCAAACTGTGTTTCCAGAGGAGAACACTTTATGTAACTGTTGACTGGAGGAAAGAGACTTCAGAAACATGCTCAGTGTGTGATATGTGACAGAAGGATATACAGTATGTGTTCATTGCAAAGAGTAAAGGTGTGTGGTGTGTGACAGAAGGAGTGTTCATTGGCCAGAGCAAACTGTATTTCAAGGAGAGGGGAGTTTATGTAGCTCTTGACTGGAGGAAAGATACTTCAGGAACATGTTAAGTGTGTGGCACATGACAGAAAGAGATGCGTTTTCATTGCTCAGCAAAAATGTTTTTCACGGAGTGGGCACTTTATGTAACTGTTGACAGGAAAAAAGAGACTTCATAAACATGTTCATTGTGTGGTATGTGACAGAAGGAGCTTTGTGTTCTTTGACCAGAGCGAACTGTGTTTCCAAGAGAGGGCACATTATGTAACTGTTGACTGTAGGAAGAAATTGAAGAGACATTTTCAATGTGTGGTATGTGACAGAAGGAGATGTGTGCTCATTGCCGTGAGTAAATCATGATTCCTGGGGAGAGTACTTTATGTAACTGTTAACTGGAGGAAACATGTTCTCTATGTGCTAAGTGATAAAAGGAGATGTGTGCTCACTGCCCGGAGCAAACTGTTTTGCATACAGAAATCACTTTCTGTAACTGTTGACTGTAGGAAAGAGATTTAAGAAACATGTTCAGTGTGTGGCATGTGATAGAAAGAGATATGTGTTCATTGCCAAGAGAAAACTGTGGTTCCAGAAGGGGGCTGTTTATGTAACTATTTTCTGGAGGAAGGAGACTTATGAAACATGTTCAAGGTGTGGTATCTGACAGAAGGAGATGTGTGTTCATTTCCCAGAACAAACTGTGTTTACTGGAGAGGGCACTTTATGTAACTGTTGACTGGAGGAAAGAGACTTCAGAAACATCTTCGGTTTGTGGTATGTAACAGAAAGAGATGTGTGTTCATTCCTAAGAGAAAACAGGTTTTCTAGGAGAGGGCACTTTATGTCAGTGTTGACTAGAGGAAAGAGACTTCAGAAACATGTTCAGTGTGTCATATGTGACAGAAAAAGATCTGTGTTCATTACCCAGAGCAAGCTATGTTTCCTGGAGAAAGAACTTTACGTAACTGCTGAAAAAGTGTTTTAAGAAACATGTTCAGTGTGTAGTATGTGACAGACTGAGATGTGTATTCATTGCCCGAGTAAAACAGGATTCCTAGAGAGAGCACTTTATGTCACTATTGACAGGAGTAAAGAGACCACTGAAATATATTCTCTCTGTGGTAAGTGACAGAAGGAGATGTGTGTTCATTGCCCAGAGCAAACTTTGTTTCATGGAGAAAGCTCTGTGTGTGTTATGTGACAGAAAGAGATGTGTCTTCATTGACCAGAGAAAGCTGTATTTCCAGGACTGAGCACGTTAGTAACTGCTGACAGGAGGAAAAAACTGCAGAAACATCTTCTATGTGTGGTATGTGGCAGAAAGAGATGTGTGTTCATTTATGTAACTGTTGACTGGAGGAAAGAGACTTCAGAAACTTGTTTTGTGCATGGTATGTGACAGAAAGAGATGTGTGTTCATTCCTTAGAGAAAACTGTGTTTCCAAGAGATGGCACTTTATGTAACTGTTGACAGGAGGGAAAAAAACTGCAGAAACATCTTCTATGTGTGGTATGTGACAGAAAGAGATGCGTGTTCATTTATGTAACTGTTGACTGGAGGAAAGAGATTTAAGAGACATGTTCAGTATGTGGTTCTTGACAAAAGGAGATTTGTGTTCATTACCCATAGCAAACTGTGTTTAAAGAAGAGGGAACTTTATGTACCTTTTGACTGGATGAAAGAGACTTCAGAAACATCTTTAGTGTGTAGTATGTGACAGAATGAGATGTGTGTTCATTGCCTTGAGAAAACCGTGATTCCTGGAGAGAGCACTTTATGTAACTGTTGACAGGAGGAAAGTGAATGCAGAAACATGTTCTCTGTGTATTAAGTGCCCAGAGCAAACTGTGTTTAATGGAAAAAATGCTTTTTGTAACTGTTGACTTGAGGCAAGAGACTTAAGAAACATGTTCAGTGTGTGGTAGGTGACAAGAAGGAGAAGCGTGCTCTTTGCCAAGAGCAAACTTTGTTTCCAGGAGAGAGCACTTCATGTAACTGTTGACTGGAGTAAAGAGACTTCAGAAATATGTTCTGTGTGTTGTGTGTGAAAGAAAGAGAAGTGTGTTCATTGCCCAGAGCAAACTGTGTTTCAAGGAGAGTACACGTTAGGTGACTGTTGACAGAAGTGATTTAAGAATCATGCTCACTGAGTAGTATGTGACAGACTGTGATGTATCTTCATTGCCCAGAGAAAACTGTCTTTCCAGGAGAGAGCACTTTAGTAACTGTTGACAGGAGGAAAGAGATTTCAGAAACATGTTCAGCATGTATGGAATGTGAGAGAAAGAGATGTATGTTCATTGCCCAGAGAAAACAGTATTCCAAGGAGAGGACATTTTATGTAACTGCTGACAGAAGAGATTTAAGAAATATGTTTGGTGTGTGGTATGTGACAGAACGAGATGTGTGGTCATTGCACAGAGGAAACCATTTTTCCTGGAGAGGGCACTTCGTGCAACTGTTGACTGGAGGAAAGAGACTTCAGAAACATTTTCAGTGTGTGGTATGTGAGAGAAAGAGATGTGTGTTCTTTCCTAGAGCAAACTGTGGTTCAAGGAGATGGTCATTTATATAAATATTGACTGGAAGAAAGAGACTTTAGAAACATGTTCAGTGTATCGTATGTGACAGAAACAGATGTGTGTTCATTGCCCAGAGAAAACTGTGTTTCCAGGAGAGGGCACTTTATGTAACTGTTGACTGGAGGAAAGAGACTTCAAAAACATGTTCAGTTTATGTGGACTGACAGAAAAAAAGAGATGTGTGTTCATTGTCCAGAGCAAACTGTGTTTCCAGGACAGAGCTCTTTATGTAACTCCTGCTGCAGGAAAAATACTTCAGAACCATGTTCAGTGTGTGGGGATTGACAGAAGGAGATGTGTGTTCATTGCCCAGAGCAAACTGTGTTTCTTGGAAAACACATTATGTAACTGTTGACTGGAGGAAAGACATTTTAGAAACATATTCAGTATTTGACAGAAGGAGGTGTGTGTTCATTGCCCACGGCAATCTGTGTTTCTAGGAGAAATCATTTTATGTAACTGTAGACTGGAGGAAAGAAACTTCAGAAAAATGTTTGGTGTGTGGTATGTGACAGAACAAGATGTGTGTTCATTCCCCAGAGAAGACTGATTTACCAGGAGAGGGCAGTTTATTTAACTCTGAACTGGAGGACAGAGACTTCAGAAAAATGTTCTGTGTGTGGTATGTGACCGAAGGAGAGGTGTGTTCATTGCCCATGGCAAACATGTGTGGTATGTCACAGAAGGGGTGTTCACTGCCCAGAGCAAACTTCATTTCCAGCAGAGGGCACTTTACCATATGTAACTGTTGACTGGAGGAAAGAGACTTCAGAAACATGTTCAGTGTATGGTACTGTCATGACAGAAAGGGATATGTGTTCATTGCCCAGAGAACACCGTGTTCCTCGGAGTGGGCACATTTTGTAACTGTTGACTGGAAGGAATGAGACTTCAGAAACATGTTCAGTGTGTGATATGTGACAGAAAGAGATGTGTGTTCATTGCCCAGAGACAACTGTGTTTCTAGGAGAGAGATCTTTATGTAACTGTTTACTGTAGGAAAAAGACTTCAGAAACATATTCAATGTGTGTGTGTGTGTGTGTGTGTGTGTGTGTGTGTGTGTGTGTGTGACTGAAAGAGATGTGTGTTCATTGCTCAGAGAAAACTGTGTTTCCAGAGATATAACTTTGTGTAACTGTGGACAGGAGGAAAGAGACTTGAGAAACCTGTTCTTTGTGTGGTATGTGACAGAAGGAGATGCATTCTCATTTTCCAGCCCAAACTGTGTTTCCAGCAGAGAGCTCTTTATGTAACTGTTGACTAGGGGAAAGAGACTTCAGAAACATGTTCGGTCTGTGGTATGTGACAGAAAGAGATGTGTGTTCATTGCCCTGTGAAAACTGATTCCAGGAGAGAGCACTTTAAGTAACTGTTAAATGGAGGACAGAGACTTCAGAAACATGTCCTGCGTGTGTTATGTGACAGAAACAGATATGTGTGTTCATTGCCAGACAAAAACTGTTTCCAGGAGAGAGCACTCTATGTAACCATTGCCAGGAGGAAAGAGACTTCAGAAACATGTTCTTTGTTTGGTATGTGACAGAAAGAGATTTGTCTTCTTTGTCTAGAGCAAACTGTGCTTACAGAAGAGGGCACTTTTTGTAACTGTTGACTGGAGAAAAGATACTTCAGAAACATGTTCAGTGTGTGGTGTGTGAGAGAGCGAGATGTGTGTTCATTCCCAGAGAAAACTGATTTAGCAAGAGAGGCACTATATGTAACTGTTAACTGGAGGACCAAGACTTAAGAAACATGTTCAGTGTGTGGTATGTGAGACAAAGAGATGTGTGTTCTTTCAAGAGCAAACTGTGCTTCGAGGAGAAAGTCCTTTATGTAACTGTTGACTGAAAGAAAGAGACTTGAGAAACATGTTCAATGTATGGCATGAAAGAGATATGTGCTTGTTACCCAGAGAAAACTGTGTTTCAAGGAGAGGACCCTTTATGTAACTATTTACTGGAGGAAAGAGATTTCAAAAAGATGTTCAGTTTATGTGGACTGTCAGAAAAAAGAGATGTGTATTCATTGCCCAGAGAAAACTGTTTCCTAGATAGAACATTTTTTGTAACTGTTGACTGCAGGAAAAAGACATCAGAACCATGTTCAGTGTGTGGGGATTGTCAGAAGGAGATCTGTATTCATTGCCCAGAGCAAACTGTGTTTCCTGGAATGCATTTTATGTAACTGTTGACTGGAGGAAAGACATTTTAGAAATATGTTCAGTATTCGACAGAAAGAGGTGTGTGTTCATTGCCCACAGCGATCTGTGTTTCTAGGAGAGATCACTTTATGTAACTGTAGACTGGAGGAAAGAAACTTCAGAACATGTTCTGTGTGTGGTATGTGACAGAACGAGATGTGTGTTCATTCCCAGAGAAAACTGTGTTTCCAGGAGAAGGCACTTTATGTAACTGTTGACTGGAGGAAAGAGACTTCAAAACATGTTAAGTGTGTGGTACATGACAGAAAGGGATGTGTATTCATTGCCCAGAGAAAACTGTGTTTCCAGGAGAAGGCACTTTATGTAACTGTTGACTGGAGGAAAGAGACTTCAAAACATGTTAAGTGTGTGGTACATGACAGAAAGGGATGTGTGTTCATTGCCCAGAGAAAACTTTGTTCTGTGAAGGGTTAACTTTTTGTAAATGTTGACAGGAGGAAAGAGACTTCTGAAACATGTTCATTGTGTGGTATGCAACAGAATGAGATGTGTTTTCATTCCCAGAGCAAACTGTGTTTCAGGGAGAAAGTACTTTATCTAACTGTTGACTGGAGGAAAAAGACTTCAGAATCATGTTCAGTGTGTGGTTTCTGACAGAATGAGAATTGTGTTCATTCCCAGTTAAAAAAGATTTACCAGGAGAGGACACTTTATGTAACTCTTGAATGGAGGAAGAGATTCGAAACATGTTCAGCCTCTGGTAGGTGACTGAAAGAGGAGTGTGTTCATTGGCCAAAGCAAAAGTGTGTGGTATGTGACAGAAGGAATTTTCACTGCCCAGAGCAAACAGCATTTCCAGCAGAAGGCACTTTACTGTATTTAACTGTTGACTGGAGGAAAGAGTCCTCAGAAACATGTTCTGTGGGTGGTACTGTCATGACAGAAAGAGATATGTGTTCATTGCCCAGAGAAAAACATTTTCCTCGGAAGGGTTCTTTTTGTAACTGTTGACTGGAAGGAACGAGACTTCAGAAACATGTTCAGTGTGTATTATGTGACAGAAGAGATTTATGTTCTTTCCCAGAGCAAACTGTGTTTCTTGGAGAAAGGAATTTATGTAACTGCTGACTGGAGGAAAGAGACTTCAGAAACATGTTCATTGAGTGGTATGTGACAGAAAGAGATGTGTGTTCATTGCTCAGAGACAACAGTGTTTCAAGGAGACAGAACTTTATGTAACTGCTGACTAGAGGAAAGTGACTACAGAAACATGTTCAATGTGTGGTGCATGACAGAGAGATGTGTGTTAATTGCTCAGAGAAAGCTGTGTTTCCAGGAGAGAGAAATTTATGTAACTGTTAACTGGAGGAAAGAGACTTCAGAAACATGTTCTGTGTGTGGTAAGTGACAGAAAGAGCTGTATGTTCATTGCATTGAGAAAACTGTGATTCCATTAGAGAGCACTTTAACTGTTAACTGGATTGCAGAGACTGTAGAAACATGTTTTGTTTGTGGTATGTGATGGAAAGAGATGTGTGTGTTCATTGCCCAGAGAAAACTCTGTCTTAAGGAGAGAGCACTTTATATAACTGTTATGTGTGGTTCATAGCTCAGTGCTTATGTAACATACAGTTGAATGATGAATACGTTTGTTGGATACAGAGGCCAGCTTTAAGAGGACAATGTTTACTAGGTAGTAGTATAGAATGATTTGTGCTTATGTACTTGGATGCTTGAATTGAGTAGATTGATAATATTTCATGGTTTTGGCCTTTCTCTGTATCCCACCTGTAGGAAGGAAGCTTGGTTTAGAATGATGAAAGCCCTCCGGTGGGGTAAGAGTGCCGCAGAAGGAGGAGGCGTCGGGGAGGATGGAGGGTGAGTGCGACTCACTCTAAGCAGAGCGGAAGTCAACTGTTAGGTTTAAATAGGCTGTGGGGGAGGAGCTCTTCCCCCACATAATACTGGGCTACACTTCAATTATGTGTGGTTCATAGCTCAGTGCTTATGTAACATACAGTTGAATGATGAATATGTTTGTTGGATACAGAGGCCAGCATTAAGAGGACAATGTTTACTAGGTAGTAGTATAGAATGATTTGTGCTTATGTACTTGGATGCTTGAATTGAGTAGACTGATAATATTTGATGGTTTTTGACTTTCTCTTTATCCCACCTGTAGGAAGGAAACTTGGTTTAGAATGAAGAAAGCCCCAAAAAGAATAAATAATATAAATAATTGTTCTGTAACTGAATGCTGAAGAAGTCGTGCATGACTGCACCTAATGATAGGAATAGATGATCACCTCGTCCAACTCCGGAGAGTGTGACCAATAGCACTCAGGAGAGGAAAACCCCACTTGGGGCGAAACCTCTGAGGACCCATGGCTACTGACCTGCCCGTCCTTCTGGGCATACTAAAAGAGAGAGATCCTAATTAAACTAAATTAATCAGCTAATCTGAATTCTAATAGTAGAATTTAATCCAGATAATTGGAGCTTAAGCAAGAACTGAATTGTAAATGTCCAGTGAAGTAATTTCCTTCTAATAGACTCAGAGTCTGAGAATCCATGTACAATTTGGAATGATGGAGAGTGGATATATTGAAGGACCGTCTTCCGTACTTCAGTTGATAGAGGGCATAATCCATGAAATTGTATGATGGTGGAGATGAAGTTAATGACTGATGAACTTAATACAGGAGACCTGAAGCAGATAGTTGAATCCAAGCTTTGACGTCAATGAGGCAGGATGAATAGAAGTAATATGACTTCCAATTTTCTAATAATAGAGGGATTGTATAGTATGAGGAATGAGAGAAGGTTTGAAGCCAGGTTATCGAGTGACGAATCCAGTTCTGATAAGTAAGTATAGTCTTTAGGAATTGATATGAAAGCAACGGCTGTTGAGCCGAGCTGGAATAATGGCAGGCTATATAGTAATCGGAGACACTGGTGCAAGGCTATGAGCATCCAAGTAGTATAGCCGTAAGCCCATTTGCTGTGCATTTCCCACTCCAGTGCCTGCCCGCCCCCAACGATAATCCCTTCTCCCATTTAGCTGCCTATTTAACCTCCCCTCTCTTTCCCTCTCCCACAGGATCGTACCTCCCCTCTCCCGAGGAGCCTGGAGATCATGAAGGCCAGTCCCTGAAGCCCTACCTGACGGCGATACACACAAGCTGCCACAAGGTAATTACCTCTCTTCCCACTCTCCTGGCTACAATCATGACCGTTTCCCAGGACTGCTGTTGGGATCCTGCTTCTGGCTCCTTTTTTGAATGACCGTTGCAAGCTGCACTTTAAAGCCATTGAAAACAATTCTTTTCTGCTGCTAAAGGCTGGGACAGAACCAAAGTTACCCTGCTCAGGCATAACTGTAACTTTTAACTGAATTGTGTGATTTAATGTGCAAGCCCCCCTTGGGAAAGCTGACGAAAACTCTGAGTTTCTGGTGCCAAGCTGTGTCAGAATTAATTCTTCCCTGCACAAGCGGTACTGTGTTAATTAGAGTTTTTATTTAATTTGGGCTAACTGCACAAGTAAAAACTGCCGAAAACTTGGAGTTTCTGCTGCTAAAGAAGTTTAATTGTAACCTGCACATGCTGAACTGGGAAGTTTAGGAAAGTGTATCTGTAAGGTTGAATTGTGTTAAGAGCAGACGTTGTAGCACTGCGTAGCCTGATTTAAACTGGAAGTAGTGTTAAAATTCAACTCCTGACTCACAGCATAGCCCTAAGCCCATTTGTTGTGCATTTCCCACTCCAGTGCCTGCCCGCCCCCAACGCTAATCCCTTCTCCCATTTAGCTGCCTATTTAACCTTCCCTTTCTTTCCCTCTCCCACAGGATCACACCCCCCTCCCCCGAGGAGCCCGGAGGTCACGAGGGCCAGTCCCTCCCTGCTGGCGATACCCACAAGCTGCCACAAGGTAATTACCTCTCTTCCCACTCTCCTGGCTACAATCATGACCATTTCCCAGGACTGCTGTTGGGATCCTGCTTCTGGTGTCTTTTTTGAATGACCGCTGCAAGCTGCACTTTAAAGCTGCCGAAAACAATTATTTTCTGCTGCTAAAGGCTTAGCCCCACCGAACGCTGTGCGTTCCGCTCCCCACCGCCCCCACCACCACCCTTGGTCAGCTCTCAAATTTATAGCTAGGTTTGGTCAGGTGACTGGCTGAAATAACCTGTCAGCCCACTTTTCTAGCTGCAGGTTATACAAATTCAACACTAGTGGCCGCTACTATGTACCTCATATTCCCTACATATAAAATGCTAACCCTGCTAATAGCAGCCCAGCTGACTTACAGGATCATACAGCAGGCTCAGCAACCCCCTCCCCCAGAGGCACCTAAACTGTTTTTCAACAACTTTAAAACACATCAATTCCTTATCTACGATGACTTGAAACTGTGTTCCTCTAACCTCTCCCACACAAGCCTTAGTGATCATGCTGGCTTTTACACTCACACACTCACTTTAACATACACACCCACACATGATACTCACTGTACCTCAGCTCTCCCCCCATCCAGACCCCAACCCACCACCACCCTTGTAAGCCCCAAAACAGACCCCCTCACTCTTCACACCCTTATAACAAGTATCATTCCCAGTCTTCCTGTCCCCACCACCAATGCTAAATGTCCTACACCCTACCAAACCCAACGTCACTCATCCAAACTCTGCGGTTAGCCCTCCTGTGGCATGCCCTACTACTTCTCTTACTATCTGGCAATATCCACCCCAACCCTGGTCCACCCTGCACAGTGGCCTCATCTAACAGACCAAGTGGGAGCCTTCTGCCTGCTACCCTTAATATATGTAGCCTACAAAAAATACACCCCCCCCTCCAAGGCTGGATTGCCTAGCATGCACCGGACATCCTAGCTCTATCTGAGAGTTGGCTCTCTGAAAGAATACCCAATGAGGTTGTGTCCCTCAGTAATTATTCCATCTTCCGGGCTGACAGGACCAGCAAGAGAGGCGGTGGGTGTGCAATCTATGTTAAATCCTCTCTTCTTGCCACTGAAGTACAAACCCCTATACACAATATGGCACCCAGACACTCTCAGTTAAACTTAGTCTGGGTACTAAAACCCTCCACATCACTGCGGCCTATATCCCCCCGAGCAACCAAAAACTCGCATTTGACTCTATCCTCCACAGTATCTCCCACATACCCAACACTAGTGAAGTTATCATTATGGGAGACTTTAATGTCAATTGGCTATCCCCTGCCTCATCCAGCTTCAAAGACACTGCACTGGCTTACGATCTTACCCAACTCATCACCTCTCCCACCAGAAGGGACAATAGAACAGGGACCTCCACCCTTTTAGACCTCATCTTCACCAACAGGCCACGGAACATCTCCAACGCCACTGTGCTCCCTGACTCTATCAGTGGCTACTCCCCAGTGACCTGCTGGTGGTCAGGAAAACTACCCACTGCCCCCCAAAATCACCTGGCAGAGGTGACTTAAAAGAGGAGGCTTAGAGAATCTCAAAACCCACCTAGATACCAGCAATTGGCTCCCCATCTACACCACGCAGTCTGTAGATCTGGCTCTTTCCCACTTTATAACCACTTTCAACATGGCCTGCGACATTTTCACCCTCCTCTCCAAGCAAGTAGTCAAAACCAGAACCACACCCTGGATCACCACCTCACTACTTAACCAGCTCCAACATAGGGACAACCTATGGCACAAGGCCCTTGACTCCCAATGAGCCCAGGATAGACAACTATACCAGGAGGCCCGCAACAAATGTACCTGGGCCCTATGACAGGTGAAAGCTACTTACTGCCAACAAACCCTCACCTCCTCTTGGGGAGATGGTAAAAATTTTGGAACAATATTAAGGAGCTCAGTGGTAAATCCTGCCCCTGCACCCACCCAGCTCACAATAAATGGGAGATCACCCAGGATCCTTCCTCTGTTGCCGGCCCTCAACTCTGCCTTCTCGTACTCTCCCATATACACTCCAAATTACTTCACACTGTCCCCCCACCTCCCACTGATACCTCAGTAACAACAATATGATACCCTTTCGGCTGAGAGTCATTTCCTGCCTTGAGGCAAAACGCTACATTTCCAAAGCTATTGCCAATATCCAGCACAGCAATGATTACCTAAATCTTAAACTCATTAGGCTGACCCTGGATGTCACACTACCCATCTCACTAAAATTCTCTGCCTCTCTTTATGCCTAGGCCAGTTCCCCTCAACATGAAAGAGAGCCATAATCACACCCATTCTGAAGAGCAGCAACCCCACTAACACAACCAACTATAGACCAATTTCATTACTTCCTTCTCTCTCCAAGGCACTGGAGAAAATAGTTTCAGACCAACTATCAGAACACCTAACTAAGCACAACCTTTTCTGCTGGGAACAGCATGGTTTCCGGTCCAGCCACAGTACCGTCACAGCTCTTACTGAGCTCACCTCATTCATCCATGAGGCCCATGACCAAGGCTCTATAGCAGGGGCGATCTATGTGGATCTGACCAAGGCATTTGACATGGTCAGTCATGAGCTACTGCTTTGTGTCCTTCCACAACTAAATGTGGTCCCTGAGGCTACTGCCTGGTTCAAGGACTACCTAACAGGCGGGTCACAACAAGTCAGGATAAACACCACCATCTCCTCCTGTAAAACAGTTTGCTCAGATGTCCCTCAGGGTCTATTCTTGGCCCTTTACTATTCACCCTCTTCTTAAACTCTCTCCCCAAGTCATGTAGCGGTCACCTGCTACTCTATGCTGACGATGCGGTAGTGTTTTGGAAACACCCACAGCCGAGTGCCCTCCAATGAGCTCTACAGGGTTTCTTCAGAGAGCTAGAAACCTGGTTCACTGAACACCGCCTGTTCATCAACTACCAAAAAACAAAGCCCATGATCTTTGCCCACCGACAAAGCCCACACAGCCAGTCGGCACTCCTAATCAAAAACAAACAAGGTGCCCCACTTGAACATGTTACATGTTTTAAATACCTGGGAATTTCATTAGACACCTCCCTCTCCTACCATAATCACATACAACTTCTCTCCTCTGCTGTCAACACTAGAGTGGGTATCCTCCACAGACTTAAACACTGCTTACCCACACAGGCTATGCATCTTGCAGTCACCTCCTCTATCCTCTCCCTAGTAGACTATAGGATAGCGATATATGGCTCTGCATAGCCCACCGCCCTTTGTAGCATCAACACTGCTTTGAATAAAGCTTGCCACCTAGTCACCAGGTGTGACAGATTAACTCATACCTGTGAGCTCTACGCTTTGGCTGGTTGACTAAACTTCCAAGGAAGACTTAAGTACCACTCCTGCGTTCTGGCAAAAAAGATCCATCTCCAGTTGGCTCCCATCGGTCTTCTCACAATAGTCACTGTAGCCCCCCCAGGTGTAATACAAGACTCGCAGCATCCTCCCCATTTCTGGTCCCCCATTGTAGAACATCCCTTGGGTAAAGATCTTTCCGCTACCATGCCCCTCTCTGGCTAAATGCTCTACCCCACAATCTCTCAGACCCTTAGCCTCTCCCAATTCAAAACAGCCCTCAGAGCCCAACTCCTGGAGTCAGAAAAATGTGACTGTGGCTAACGCTCTGACCTCCTCTGGTGTTTTCATACCCCCCAATTAAACTTGACGCAGGGTCTCGATAGATCCCATGAATCAGTATCATGCACATCTCAGACAAGGGTTATCTAGAACTGCTGCCTACTACTATCACCAGTTAACTAAGATTAAGCCTGGACTGCACTTGCAGTACTGTTTTGTGAATTTCTGCTTGTTTATTGTGCGTTCTCTGTATTTGTTTACCCTCCACTCTCTGTAACCGATGTGGAACCTTTGCAAAAGAGTCTGTGACTCAAAGGATTGGAATTCTGAATGTATCCAATAAATAAATAAATAAAATAAAATAATATGGCGAGCCCAAAAAGTAAGTAAGTCAGTTGGACTGCTAATCCGAAGTGAGAGGTAGTAGGAGCAGGAGTGCACCAATGTAGGCAGAGAGAAGGAACAGGATGTGGCAACCAACCCCTGAAGAAAGTGTAGCTGAATTGATAGCTGGTGAGATAGGAGAGAGGTGGCTGATTCCAGTAGGGGAAGCGCAGTCAGACTCAGGAATGTCTGCTGGCAGAAATCAAGCATGGTAGATATTCCCTCGATGATGTGTAGGAATCCATCAGCAGGAGAGGTATGAATCAAATGGAAGATACTGAGGCTGAGATATGGCAACTGGACGAGAGGAATAACATCGAGAACTGAAAGTATGCAAAGGTCGAGGCATGAAAAACAGACAAGACTCGAAGAGTCCTAGATGGAGATAACTGAAGAGGCTGAATCCAACGAAGTAGCATTGTCACAAGTCTGAATTCGGTAGAGCATAAGCAAGATAATGAAAGTCTGCAGGAGATGCCAACCAAGTTCTGGAAAGGGAAGCAGCAGGAATTCCATGGCTGAGGCAGCAGTCAAAACATCCAAGAACACATGAGGAAGAATAAATGACAGCTGAAATCCAGGAAAGAATATTCTGGTCAGCCGACATGGCAGCAAGTAGGCACAAATAAAAGTGAGGATCTCCAGGCTTTGAGCAGGGTGCTGCAGAAGAGCAGAAATAAAAAACCTTCCAGCCCAAATGGCGAAGACAGGTTGTAAAAGCTGTGAATCTCCAGATCCGAGCAGAGCGAGCAGGCAAGAGTAGAAGTAGATAAACCTCCCAGCCCAAAGAGCGAAGGCAGGTCATAAAGCTGTGAATCACCAGGCTCAAGCTGAGTGAGCAGGCAAGAGTAAAAGTAGGTAAACCTCCCAGCCCAATGGGTGAAGGCAGGTCATAGAAGCAAGGAAGTATGGTGTAGTAGTATATAGGAATGAAGGACCTCCAGCGCTCATAGGGGCACAGGACTGAGAGAGGCAGCAAGCATCCAGGAACTGAAGTTATGCGATGTAGAAAGAATTGGTTGAATCAGGGGAACAATAAGAAAAGTTCAATAGGAAATACTGGCCAAGGCAGCAGTATTAACTCTGGAAATTTGAATTACTATGGGAAGGAGCATCCATTGCAGCAAAGGTAGGCCATAATCAATGAGCATCTTGATAGGAAGTATCCAGGGATATGGAGGCGAGTCCAAATGAGGTGAGGATGTGTTGCTGAACCATGTCAATTTGCTGATGAGAGGTAGAAGGTAGGAGTGAGGATGATGTGCAAGACAATCAATAAGCAAATAGGAAAAAGTAGCTAAGTCCCACGAAGCTAGCATGCAGCTGGACTCCCCATAAGTCGGCCACTAAAGTAATAGAGAGGCAGCTAGCCCCACGCAAGCTAGCAAGCACAGCTGCATCACACGAAGGTCAGCTGGTAAAGAAGTAAACATTGGCAGCTAAGCCCCATAAGGGTAGCCGAGTACGGCTGGCCGATGCGTAACTCGGCTGATAAATGAGGAGAAAGAAACAAATGCAGAGCAGTAACATGGTAAGCATCCAGGGACATGAAGTAAATCTTGAGATATAATGCAGAGTAAATCAACAGAGAGCACCAGTGGAGGTGAGAGCTGCAGCATCCCGGTCCCAAGCAGCATGGCTGAATACAAGACATCCTGAAGTGTGCAATTCTGATGTAAAAGATGGATGAAGGGCAGCAGGAAGGATCCAGAACAGGGCACTGAATGAATGATGAGGTACACGGCTAAGGTGCATGACATAAATCCAGAGGTAGAGGCATTGATGCAATCAGGCTGGTATAGGAGCAATAACAAGAGGCGTTGTTCCAATGGCAGAGGCGGGAAGCATCAGCAGCTGCACAGCTCACCAAGCAAAGCCCAAAATCCGTGGGATAACCTGACCCAGCATAGGCTAGACTGAAATAAATAAGGTAGAAATGGAGTAAGATAGTGGGAGCTTGATAGGAAGCATAGACTAGGAGGAAATCCTTGCCTGTAAAGTCCCAATAAGTTATAAATATGGACAAAATAATATAAGTCAAGTACATTGTTGTACAGGACCAATATATCCTAGGAGCCTGCCATATAGAATACGAATGTGAAATGACATGTAGCTGATCCTGAAGTAGAATCTTATAGAAGGGAGGAATAGCACTGCAGAGGCATAGACGATATGTAGCTCCAAGTTAGCCCCCATCCACTGCGCCATAATTAACATCAGATAAGAGGGCTTCACTAAATAACTGCTGTGTGGCTGAGGTATACAATGAAGTACATAGAAATCCTTATAGACCATGGTAGCGTACACAAAGGCAGAGCAAGGAAATCACTAACTGTAATAGTACAAGGAAAAACTACATGTAAATTGCCCCATGAAGCCCAGGAAGGCCCATCTCCCATATATGTAGAAGAAGGCACAAAGCGAGTAGCTAGTGTCGGCTTCAAGCGTCTAAGGTTGGAGTCCAAAATCGACCAGCCAGGAATGCCTGAACAAGGAGCCGAAGCAAGGAAGGGAGGTGGTAGCAGAGTGCAGACTGTACTGGAAAGCTCCAGGGTGAATAGGGCCATGGATGGAAGCGAGCAAGTCCCAAGTAAAATGAGTTTGTGCAGAACACCGAGCAGGAGGAATCCATTTGTAGCCAGGGAACCGGTAAGCAGAAGGAAGCATACAGCCAAAGGCAATGGGAGAATAGCATGAGGCGAGTCCACAACAGGAAGGCCAAGTAGAGCACAGGAGAGTGAAGTAGGTAGGTCGGGAAGTCCAAAAGTGTAGGACGGGAGGCAGAAGATCAACGAAGGAGCAGAAGTGGTGAATGAAATGACGGACTATGGCGCTGCAGCAGGAGTATGGTAAACCCCCAAAGAAAAAACAAAAGGAAGGGAAGGTGGGGAGCAAACAAAATGAGATAAAAACAGCAGGAGAGATTCAGGAAGGAGGGGGGGAGAGGGGGCAGGAGCCAGCCCCTGCAAGCAGCACTGAGCGAGCACAGTGAGTGCGACTTGCTCTAAGCAGAGCAGAAGTCAACTGTTAGGTTTAAATAGGCTGCGGGGAGGAGCTCTTCCCCCACATAATACCGGGCTATCCTTCAATTGACATGAGGAAAGAGACTTCAGAAACTTATTCTGTGTGTGGTATGTGACAGAAAGCAATGAGTCTTCATTACCCATAGCAAGCAGTGTTTCCAGGAGAGAGTACCTTTTATAACTGTTGACTGAAGGAAAGAGACTTCAGAAACATGTTCAGTGTGTGGTATGTGAGAGAAAGAGATGTGTGTTCTTTGCCCAGAGAAAAATGTGTTCTGCAGAGAGGGCACTTTTTGTAACTGTTGACTGGATGAAAGAGAATTCGGAAACATGTTCAGCATATGGTATGTGATGGAAAGAGATGTGTGTTCATTGCACAGAGAAAACTCTGTTTCCATGAAAGGGCACTTTATGTAACTGTTGTCTGTAGGAAAGAGACTTCAAAAAAATGCTTGGTTTGTCTGGACTGACAAAACAAAGAGATGTGTGTTCATTACCCAAAGCACACTGTGTTACCTGAAGAGAGCTTTTTATGTAACTGTTGACTGAAGGAAAGAGACTTCAGAAACATGTTCTGTGTGTGGAATGTGACATAAGGAGATGCATGCTCATTTCCTAGAGCAAACTGTGTTTTCAATAGAAAGCACTTTATGTAACTGTTGGCTGGAGTAAAGAGACTTCAGAAACATATTCTGTGTGTGGTATATGCCAGAAAGAGATATGTGTTCATTGCCCTGAGAAAACTGATTCCTGGAGAGAACACTTTAAATAACTGTTGACTGGAGGACAGAGACTTCAGAAACATGTCCTGTGTGTGTTATGTGACAGAAACAGATGTGTGTGTTCATTGCCGAGAAAAAAATTGTTTCCAGGAGAGAGCACTTTATGTAACTGTTGACAGGTGGAAAGAGATTTCAGAAACGTGTTCAGTGTGTAGTACATGACAGAAAGAGATGTGTGTTCTTTGCCCAGAGAAAAATGTGTTCTGAAGAGGGGGCACTTTTTGTAACTGTTGACTGGATGAAAGAGACTTCAGAAACATGTTCAGTGTATGGCATGTGACGGAAATAGATGTGTGTTCATTGCCCAGAGAAAACTCTGTTTCCACGAGACGGCACTTTATGTAACTGTTGACTGTAGGAAAGAGACTTCAAATAAATGCTTGGTTTGTGTGGACTGACAAAAGAAAGAGATGTGTGTTCATTACCCAGAGCACACTGTGTTTCATCCAGACAGCTTTTTATGCAACTGTTGACTGAAGGAAAGAGACTTCAGAAACATGTTCTGTGTGTGGTATGTGACAGAAAGAGATGTGTGTTCATTGCCCAGAGAAAACAGTGTTTCCAGGAGAGAGCACTTTTTGTAACTGTTGACTGCAGGAAAACAACTTCAGAAACATGTTCAGTGTGTGGGGATTGAATGAAGGAGATGTGTGTTCATTGCCCAGAGAAAACTGTGTTTCTTGGAAAATACTTTATGTAACAGTTGACTGGAGGACACACATGTTAGAAATATGTTCAGTATTCAACAGAAGAAGGTGTGTGTTCACTGCTCAGAGAAAACTGTGTTTCCAGGAGAGAGAACTTTATGTAGCTGTTGACTGGAGGAAAGAGACTTCAGAAACATGTTCTGTGTGTGGTATGTGACAGAAAGAGATATGTGTTCATTGCCCTGAGAAAACTGATTCCAAGAGAGATCACCTTAAGTAACTGTTGACTGGAGGACAGAGACTTCAGAAACATGTCCTGCATGTGTTATGTGACAGAAACAGATGTGTGTTTTCTTTGCCAAGAAACAAACTGTTTCCAGGAGACAGCACTTTATGTAACTGTCGACAGGTGGAAAGAGACTTCAGAAACATGTTCTGTGTGTAGTATGTGACAGAAAGAGATTTGTCTTCAATGCAAACTGTGTTTCCAGGGAAGGGCACCTTTTGTAACTGTTGACTGGAGTAAAGATAGTTCACAAACATGTTCAGTGTGTGTTATGTGAGGGAATGAGATGTGTGTTCATTCCCAGAGAAAACTGATATACCAGGAGAGGCACTATATGTAACTGTTTACTGGAGGACAGAGACTTCAGAAACATGTTCAATGTATGGTATGTGACAGAAAGAGAGGAGTGTTCACTAACCAGATCAAACCTTATTTCCAGGAGAGGGCACTTTATGCAGCCGTTGACTGGAGGAAAGAGACTTCAGAAATATGTTCAGTATGTGGTATGTGAGAGAAAGAGATGTGTTTTCTTTCCCAGGGCAAACTGTGTTTCGAGGAGAAAATCCTCTATGTAACTGTTGACTAGAAAAAAAGAGTCTTCAGAAACAGGTTCAGTGTATGGCATGTGACAAAAAGAAATGTGTGTTCATTGCCCATAGAAAACTGTGTTTCCAGGAGAAGACACTTTGTGTAACTGTTGACTGGAGGAAATAGATTTCAAAAACATGTTTAGTTTGTGTGGACTGACAAAAACAAGAGATGTGTGTTCATTGCCCAGAACAAACTGTGTTTCCAGGAGAGAGCTCTTTATGTTACAGTTGACTGAAGGAAATAGACTTCAGAAACATGTTCTGTGTGTGGTATGTGATAGAAAGAGATGTGTGTTCATTGCCCACAGAAAACTATGTTTCCAAGACAGAGCACTTTTTTGTAACTGTTGACCGCAGGAAAAAAAAAATTCAGAACCCTGTTCAGTGTATGGGGATTGACAAAAAGAGATTTGTATTCATTGCCCAGAGCAAATTGTGTTTCCTGGAAAGCACTTTACTAATTGATTGATTGATTAAAATTTACTTTTTCACAGGAAATAATATTTGTTGGGACGAAATCCCGTTTAGAACAAAGTCCTTCATGTAGCTTCTAATACTATTAACATTTATCAAACCTAATACAAACATAAAAAATAAAATCACACAACACATCCACATTTGTTTAAAAACATGTACAAAAAGACATCAGACTATCAAACAAAACATTTTTAAATTTAAAAAGATCTGTATTTGTTTTCTGTAGTTCAGACAATCTATTCCAACTTTGAGCTACACTATTCTGGAACATACTATCCCCTAATCTATTAAAACTTCTGTACATTGGGATATTACTTAATACATTTCTAGTCTTTATATGTATTTCATTATTAGACTTTCTTTTTACTTGTTCATACAAAGGGCGGTTATATTTTCTATGTATTATTTTATGACATGTAATAAGCCAAAGATAATTTATTTTTGCTTCTGGTTGGAGTAAATTTAAACCATTGTAAATTTTACAATGGTATTTATTTTTACTATTTCCATAAGCACATTGACCTATCCTGTAATATACTTGATTAATCAGGTTTAATGCTGCTTTTGTTGAATTCATATAAATTATAGAACCATATTCCAATGTAGGTAATAACGTCTGTTTGGCCAACCGCTCCTTAGCTACCAAAGGTAAACTACCCACAATTCTTCTGAGAGCCCCTAATCTCCTATTCACTTTTTTTGTCTGAACTGATATATGCTCTATACATGTCATCCTAACATCTACTTGAAACCCCAGATACCTATATGTAGATACATTTTCAATTTTTGTACCATCTAGAAGACGTGGTTGTATCTTGGACCTATTTCCCTTATGTAAACCAACTGAAAGCAACATAGTTTGTGTTTTTTTAGAATTTAGAAGAAGGCCAGAATTACTCAACCATTTTTGCATCTGTAATAAATCAAATTGGAGTTTATCCATCATATCGGTGAAATTGTCAGCAGACATCACCAATACAGTGTCGTCTGCATACAGTCTCACCTCACTATGTCTAATAACTTGAACTAAATCATTAACATATATATTAAATAATAATGGACCCAGAATCGAGCCCTGGGGAACACCCCTCTCTAGTTTCCTGGGGCCCGACACCGTTATTCTACATTGTACACATTGCTATCTATTCGTCAAATATGACTCAAACCATATTAACATTTGTCTCTGAATCCCTATGACCCTCAACCTAGTCAAAAGCAAATCATGTTAAACCAAATCAAAAGCCTTACTGAGATCCAGAAACACTGCCCTAGTATCTAGTTATGCAACTGTTTTCTGGAGGGAAGACATTTTAGAAACATGTTCAGTATTCAACAGAAGTAAGTGTGTGTCCACTGCCCTGAGCAATCTGTGTTTCTAGGTGAGATCACTTTATGTTACTGTTGACTGTATGAACGAAACTTCAGAAACATGTTCTGTGTGTGGTACATGACAGAAGGTTGTGTGTCTTCATTGCCCAGAGCAAACTGTGTTTCCAGGAGAGGGCACTTTTTGTAACTCTTGACTGGAGGAAAGATACTTCAGAAACATGTTTAGTGTGTGGTACGTCAGAGAAGAAGATTTGTGTTCACTGCCACAGAAAACTGATTTACCAGGAGAGGATACTTTATGTAACTGTTAACTGGAGGAGAGAGACTTCAGAAATATGTTCTGTGTGTGGTATGTGACAAAAAGACTTGTGTTTCATTGCCCAGAGCAAATTGTGTTTCCAGGAGAAGGCACTTTCTGTAACTGTTGACTGAACTGGAGGAAATAGACTTACAAAACATTTTCAGTGTGTGGTACGTGAGAGAACAAGATGTGTGCTGAATCCCAGAGAAAACTGATTTACCAGGAAAGGGCACTTCATGTAACTGTTGACTGGAGAACAGAGACTTCAGAAACATGTTCAGTGTGTCGTATATGACAGAAAGAGAGGTGTGTTCATTACCCAGAGCAAAAGTGTGTTGTATTTGACAGGAGTGTTTTGCTGCCAAAGCAAACTGTATTTCCATGAGAGGGCACTTTATGTAACTGCTGAGTGGAAGAAAGAGACTTCAGAAACATGTGCTTTGTGTGGTACATGACAGAAAGATATGTGTTTTCATTGCCCAGAGAAAACTGTGTTTCCAGGAGAGGGCACTTTATGTAACTGTTGACTGGAGGAAAAAGACTTGAAAAGCATATTCAGTTTGTGTGGACTGATTAAAAAAAGTGATGTTTGTTCATTGCCAGTGTAAACTGGGTCTCTGGGAGAGAGTTCTTTATGTAACTCCAGCTTGCGGGAGAAATACTTCAGAACCATATTCAGTGTATGGGGATTGACAGAAGGAGATGTGTGTTCATTGCAAAAAGCAAACTGTGTTTAATGAAAAGCACATTATGTAACTGTTGACTGGAGGAAACACATTTTAGAAGCATGTTCAGTTTTTGACAGAAAGAGGTGTGTGTTCATTGCCCACAGTGATCTATGTTTCTAGTAGAGATCACTTTATGTAACTGTAGACTGGAGGAAAGAAACTGCAGAACCATGTTCTGTGTGTGCTATGTGACAGCATGAGATGTGTGTTCATTCCCCAAAGAAAACTGATTTACCAGGAGAGGACAGTTTATGTTACTGTTGACTGGAGGACAGAGACTTCAGAAAAATGTTCTATGCGTGGTATGTGACAGAAAGAGAGGTGCATTCATTGCTCAGAGAAAACTGTGTTCCTAGAAGAGAGAAGTTTATGTAATTGTTTACAGGAGGAAACAGACTTCAGAAACATGTTCAGTGTACGGTATGTGACATAAAGAGAGGAGTGTTCACTAACCAGAGCAAACCTTATTTCCAGGAGAGGGCACTTTATGCAACCGTTGACTGGAGGAATGAGACTTCAGAAATATGTTCAGTGTGTGGTATGTGAGAAGGAGATGTCTTTTCTTTCCCAGAGCAAACTGTGTTTCGAGGAGAAAATCCTCTATGTAACTGCTGACTGGAAAAAAGAGTCTTCAGAAACAGTTTCAGTGTATGGCATGTGACACAAAGAAATGTGTGCTCATTGCCCATAGAAAACTGTGTTTCCAAGAGAAGACACTTTATGTAACTGCTGACTGGAGGAAATAGATTTCAAAAACATGTTTAGTTTGTGTGGAGTGACAAAAACAAGAGATGTGTGTTCATTTCCCAGAACAAACTGTGTTTCCAGGAGAGAGCTCTTTATATAACTGTTGACTGAAGGAAATAGACTTCGGAAACATGTTCTGTGTGTGGTATGTGATAGAAAGAGATGTGTGTTCATTGCCCACAGAAAACTGTGTTTCCAAGAGAGAGCACTTTTTGTAACTGTTGACTGCGGGGAAAAAAACTTCAGAACCCTGTTCAGTGTGTGGGGATTGACTGAATGAGATTTGTATTCACTGCCCAGAGCAACCTGTGTTTCCTGGAAAGTACTTTATATAACTGTTGACTTGAGGAAAGAAATTTTAGAAACATGTTCAGTATTTGATAGAAGTAGGTGTGTGTTCATTGCCCACAGCAATCTGTGTTTCTAGGAGAGATCAGTTTATGTTGCTATTGACTGGAGGAATGAAACTTCAGAAACATGTTCTACGTGTGCCATGTGACAGAAAGAGATGTGTCTTCATTGCCCAGAGCATACTGTGTTTCCAGGGGAGGGCACTTTTTGTAACTCTTCACTGGAGGAAAGAGACTTCAGAAACATGTTAGTGTGTGGTACGTGAGAGAATGAGATGTGTGTTCTTTCCCAGAGAAAACTGATTTACCAGGAGACGGCACATTATGTAACTGTTGACTGGAGGACAGAGACTTCAGAAACATGTTCTGTGTGTGGTATGTGACAGAAAAAGATGCATCTTAATTGTAAAGAGCACTGTGTTTCCAGTGGAGGGCACTTTTTTTAACTGTTGACTGGAGGAGAGACACATCAGAAACATGATCAGTGTGTGGTATGTGAGAGAACGAGATGTGTGTTCACTCCCTGTGATAACTGATTTACCAGGAGAGTGTACTTTATGTAACTGTTGACTGGAGGACAGAGACTTCAGAAACATGTTCAGTGTGTCATATGTGACATAAAGAGAGGTGTGTTTATTGCCCAGAATGAAAGTGTGTGGTATGTGACAGAAAGAGTGTTTTTATGCCCAGAGCAAACTGTATTTAAAGGAGAGGGCACTTTATGTAACTGTTAACAGGAGGAAACAGCCTTCATAAACATGTTAAGTGTGTGGTACATGCCAGAAAGAGGTGTGTGTTCATTGCCAAGAGAAAACTGTGTTCCATGGAGGGTTCACTTTTTCAAAGTGTTGACAGAAGGATAGTGACTTCAGAAACATGTTCACTGTGTGGTATATGACAGAAAGAGATGTGTGTTCTTTCCCAGAGCAAACTGTGTTTCAAGTAGAAAGTACTTTATGTAACTGTTGATTGGAAGAAAGAGACTTCATAAACATGCTCAGTGTGTCATATGTGACAGAACAGATGGGTGTTCATTGCCCAGAGAAAACTGTGTTTCCAGGAGGTGGCACTTTATGTAACTGCTGAGTGGAGGAAAGAGACTTCAAAAGCATGTTCTCTTAGTGTGGACTGACAGGAAAAAGAGATGTGTGTTCATTCTCCAGGGCAAACTATGTTTTCACTTTAGAGCTCTTTACGTAACTCCTGACTGCAGAAAAAAGACTTCAGTACCATGTTCAGTGTGGGGATTAACAGAAGAAGATGTGTGTTCATTGGCTAGAGCAAACTGTGTTTCCTGGAAAGCACTTTATGCAACTGTTGACTGGAGGAAAGACATTTTAGAAACATGTTCAGTATTTGACAGAAATAGGTGTGTGTTCATTGCCCACATCAATCTGTGTTTCTAGTATAGATCACTTTATGTAACTGTAGACTGGAGGAAGGAAACTTCAGAACATGTTCTGTGTGTTTTATGTGACAGAACGAGATGTGTGTTCATTTCCCAGAGAAAATTGATTTACCAGGAGAGGGTAGTTTATGTAACTGTTGACGGGAGGACAGAGGCTTCAGAAACATATTCAGAGTGTAGTACATGACAGAAAGAGAGGTTTGTTAATTGCCAGGAGCAAAAGTCTGTGGTATGTGACTGATGGAGTTTTCATTGCCCAGAACAAACTGAATTTCTAGCAGAGGGCACTTTATGTAATGGTTGACTGGAAGGAACGAGACTTCAGAAACATGTTCAGTGTGTGGTATGTGACAGAAAGAGATGTATGTTCTTTCCCAGAGCAAACTGTGTTTCCTGGAGAAAGCACTTTATGTAACTGCTGATTGGAGGAAAGAGACTTCAGAAACATGTTCAGTGTGTGGTATGTGACAGAAAGAGATGTAAGTTCATTGCTCAGGGAAAACTGTGTTTCCAGAAGAGAGAACTTTATGTAACTGTTTACTGGAGGAAAGTGACTTCAGAATCATGTTCAGTGTGAGGTATGCGACAGAAAGAGATGAATGTGCATTCCCACAGCAAACTGTGTTTCCTGAAGAAAGCACTTCATGTAACTGCTGACTGGAGGAAAGAGACTTTAGAAACATGTTCAGTGTGTGGTATGTGACAGAAAGAGGTGTGTGTTCATTGCCCAGATACAACTGTGATTCCTGGAGATATCACTTTATGTAACTGCTGACTGGAGGAAAGAGACTTCAGAAATATATTCTATGTGTGGTATGTGACAGAAAGAGATGTGCATTCATTGCTCAAAGAAAACTGTGTTTCTAGAAGGGAGAACTTTAAGTAACTGTTTACTGGAGGAAAGAAACTTCAGAAATATGTTCAATGTGTGTGTGTGTGTGTGTGTGTGTGTGTGTGTGAGTGCGTGCATGTGTGTGTGTGTGTGTGTGACAGAAAGAGATGTGTGTTCATTGCTCAGAGAAAACTGTGTTTCCAAGAGAGAGCACTTTCTGTAGATGTTGACTACAGGAAAAAAGACGTCATAACCATGTTCAGTGTGGGGATTGAATGAAGGAGGTTTGTATTCATTGCCCAGAGCAAACTGTGTTTCCTGGAAAGCACTTTATTTATTGATTGATTGATTAAAATTTATTTTTTCACAGGAAATAACATTTGTTGGGATGAAATCCTGTTTACAGCAAAGTCCTGCATGTAGCTTCTAATACTATTAACATTTATCAAACCTAATACAAACACAAAATAAAATCACACAACACATCCACATTTGTTTAAAAACATGTACAAAAAGACATCAGACTATCAAACAAAACATTTTTAAATTTAAAAAGATCTGTATTTGTTTTCTGTAGTTCAGACAATCTGTTCCAATTTTGAGCTACACTGTTCTGGAACATACTATCCCCTAATCTATTAAAACTTCTGTACATTGGGATATTACTTAACACATTCCTAGTCTTTATATGTATTTGATTATTAGATTTTCATTTTACTTGTTCGTACAAAGGGTTTTTATATTTTCTATGTATTATTTTATGACATGTAATAAGCCAAAGATAATTTCTTTTTGCTTCTGGTTGGAGTCAATTTAAATCATTGTAAATTTTATAATGGTGCTTATTTTTACTATTTCCATAAGCAAATTTTCCTATCCTGTAATATACTTGATTAATCAGGTTTAATGCTGCTTTTGTTGAATTCATATAAATTATAGAACCATATTCCAAAGTAGGTAATAACATCTGTTTGGCCAACCGCTCCTTAGCTACCAAAGGTAAACTACCCACAATTCTTCTGAGAGCCCCTAATCTCCTATTCACCTTTTTGTCTGAACTGATATATGCTCTATACATGTCATCCTAACATCTACTTGAAATCCCAGATACCTATATGTAGATACATTTTCAATTTGTGTACCATCTAGAAGATGTAGTTGTATCTTGGACCTATTTCCCTTATGTAAACCAACTGAAAACAACATAGTTTGTGTTTTTTTAGCATTTAGAAGAAGGCCAGAATTACTCAAGCATTTTTGCATCTGTAATAAATCAAATTGGAGTTTATCCATCATATCTGTGAAATTGTCAGCAGACGTCACCAATGCAGTGTCGTCTGCATACAGTCTCACCTCAGTATGTCTAATAACTTGAAGTAAATCATTAACATATATATTAAATAATAATGGACCCAGAATCGAGCCCTGGTGAACACCCCCTCTAGTTTTCTGGGGCCTGACACGGTTATTCTACATTGTACACATCGCTGTCTATTCATTAAATATGACTCAAATCATATTAACATTTGTCTCTGAATCCCTTTGACCCTCAACCTAGTCAAAAGCAAATCATGTTAAACCAAATCAAAAGCCTTACTGAGATCCAGAAACACTGCCCTAGTATCTAGTTATGCAACTGTTTTCTGGAGGGAAGACATTTTAGAAACATGTTCAGTATTCAACAGAAGTAGGTGTGTGTCCACTGCCCTGAGCAATCTGTGTTTCTAGGTGAGATCACTTTATGTTACTGTTGACTGTATGAACGAAACTTCAGAAACATGTTCTGTGTGTGGTACATGACAGAAAGCTGTGTGTCCTCATTGCCCAGAGCAAACTGTGTTTCCAGGAGATGGCACTTTTTGTAACTCTTGACTGGAGGAAAGAGACTTCAGAAACATGTTTAGTGTGTGGTACGTCAGAGAAGAAGATGTGTGTTCTCTGCCACAGAAAACTGATTTACCAGGAGAGGATACTTTATGTAACTGTTAACTGGAGGAGAGAGACTTCAGAAATATGTTCTGTGTGTGGTATGTGACAGAAAGACATGTGTTTCATTGTCCAGAGCAAACTGTGTTTCCAGGAGATGGCACTTTTTGTAACTCTTGACTGGAGGAAAGAGACTTCAGAAACATGTTTAGTGTGTGGTACGTCAGAGAAGAAGATGTGTGTTCTCTGCCACAGAAAACTGATTTACCAGGAGAGGATACTTTATGTAACTGTTAACTGGAGGAGAGAGACTTCAGAAATATGTTCTGTGTGTGGTATGTGACAGAAAGACATGTGTTTCATTGTCCAGAGCAAACTGTGTTTCCAGGAGAAGGCACTTTCTGTAACTGTTGACTGGACTGGAGGAAATAGACTTACAAAACATTTTCGGTGTGTGGTACGTGAGAGAACAAGATGTGTGTTGAAACCCGGAGAAAACTGATTTACCAGGAAAGGGCACTTCATGTAACTGTAGACTGGAGAACAGAGACTTCAGAAACATGTTCAGTGTGTCGTATATGACAGAAAGAGAGGTGTGTTCATTGACCAGAGCAAAAGTGTGTTGTATGTGACAGGAGTGTTTTGCTGCCAAAGCAAACTGTATTTCCAGGAGAGTGCACTTTATGTAACTGATGGCTGGAGGAAAGAAACTTCAGAACCATGTGCTTTGCATGGTACATAACAGAAAAATATGTGTTTTCATTGCCCAGAGAAAACTGTGTTTCCAGGAGAGGGCACTTTATGTAACTGTTGACTGGAGGAAAAAGACTTGAAAAACATATTCAGTTTGTGTGGACTGATTAAAAAAAGTGATGTTTGTTCATTGTCAGTGTAAACTGGGTCTCTGGGAGAGAGTTCTTTATGTAACTCCAGCTTACAGGAGAAATACTTCAGAACCATATTCAGTGTATGGGGATTGACAGAAGGAGATGTGTGTTCATTGCAAAAAGTAAACTGTGTTTAATGAAAAGCACATTATGTAACTGTTGACTGGAGGAAACACATTTTAGAAGCATGTTCAGTTTTTGACAGAAAGAGGTGTGTGTTCATTGCCCACAGTGATCTATGTTTCTAGTAGAGATCACTTTATGTAACTGTAGACTGGAGGAAAGAAACTGCAGAACCATGTTCTGTGTGTGCTATGTGACAGAATGAGATGTGTGTTCATTCCCCAGAGAAAACTGATTTACCAGGAGAGGACAGTTTATGTTACTGTTGACTGGAGGACAGAGACTTCAGAAAAATGTTCTGTGTGTGGCATGTGACAGAAAGAGAGGTGTGTTCATTACCCTTAGCAAAAGTGTGTGGTATGTGACAGAAGGAGTGTTCACTGCCCAGAGCAAACTGCATTTCCAGCGGAGGGCACTTTACAATATGTAGCTGTTGACTGACGGAAAAAGACTTCAAGAAATGTTCAGTGTATGGTACTGTCATGACAGAAAGAGTTATATGTTCATTGCCAAGAGAAAACTGTGTTCCATGGAGGGGACACTTTTTGTAACTGTTGACTGGAAGGAACGAGACTTCTGAAATATGTTCAGTGTGTGGTATGGAACAGAAAGAGATGCGTGTTCTTTACCAGAGCAAACTGTAATTTCTGGGGAAAGCACTTTGTGTAACTGCTGACTGGACTAAAGAAACTTCAGAAACATTTTCAGTGTGTGATATGAGGCGTAAAAGAGATGTGCATTCATTGCTCAGAGAAAACTGTGTTCCTAGAAGAGAGAAGTTTATGTAATTGTTTACAGGAGGAAACAGACTTCAGAAACATGTTCAGTGTATGGTATGTGACATAAAGAGAGGAGTGTTCACTAACCAGAGCAAACCTTATTTCCAGGAGAGGGCACTTTATGCAACCGTTGACTGGAGGAATGAGACTTCAGAAATATGTTCAGTGTGTGGTATGTGAGAGAAGGAGATGTCTTTTCTTTCCCAGAGCAAACTGTGTTTCGAGGAGAAAATCCTCTATGTAACTGTTGACTGGAAAAAAGAGTCTTCAGAAACAGTTTCAGCGTATGGCATGTGACACAAAGAAATGTGTGCTCATTGCCCATAGAAAACTGTGTTTCCAGGAGAAGACACCTTATGTAACTGCTGACTGGAGGAAATAGATTTCAAAAACATGTTTAGTTTGTGTGGATTGACAAAAACAAGAGATGTGTGTTCATTTCCCAGAACAAACTGTGTTTCCAGGAGAGAGCTCTTTATGTAACTGTTGACTGAAGGAAATAGACTTCAGAAACATGTTCTGTGTGTGGTATGTGATAGAAAGAGATGTGTGTTCATTGCCCACAGAAAACTGTGTTTCCAAGAGAGAGCACTTTTTGTAACTGTTGACTGCGGGGAAAAAAACTTCAGAACCCTATTCGGTGTGTGGGGATTGACTGAAGGAGATTTGTATTTACTGTGTCCATGATGCTGAGCTGTGTGCCCTGCCCTACCTTCTCTTCAGTAAATACTGAGCAAAAGTATCTATTTAGGATAGATGCCTTTACAGGGTCCTCCTCCTCACATGCTCCCTTTTCTCCATTAAGCTTAGCAATACCCCCTCTGGACTTTCTCCTTTCACTAATGTATCTATAGAAAGTCTTGTCACCTTCTTTTACTGTTTGTGCTAGTATTTCCTCAGTTTGGGACTTTGCCTGCCTTACTGCCTTACCTGCTTCCTTTAGGGCAGTTTGGTATGCCTCCCTATCTTCATCCCGCTGTGTTCCCTTATATTTTCTGAAGGCCAGCCTTTTGGCTCTGACCTTTTCTGCTACTGTATTTGAGAACCAAAGTGGTTTCCTTCTTCTTTTGCACTTCCTTTTCTGTCTAACACAATGGGATGTTGCTTCAAGTATTGTATCCTTAATGCTTGCCCACTTTGCCTGTACCTCCTCACCTGTGTTTCTTTTGCCAGGGCTAGCTTAACTCTGTTGGCCATCTTATCAAAGTCAGCTCCTCTGAAGTCCCATATTTTTGCCTTGGAATGGGATGATTTAGATGTAGTAGCCAAATTGAACCATACCATGTGATGGGTCACTGGCCCCAGGTGACCTTCTACCTGGAGATCTGTGATCCCTTCTTTGTTAGTCAGTACTAGATCTAGGATAGCCCTGTCTCTTGTGGGTTGCTGTACCAGTTGTTTGAGGCCCTCCCTGCAGGGAATCCACTATGAGTCTAGTTCTGGCAGATGTTCCTGCTGGTATTGACCAATCTGTATCTGGCATGTTGAAGTCTCCCATTATCAGAACCTCCTTTAGCTGTCATGTTTTGTGTATCTTCTAACAGTAATGTGTCTATGTCCTCCCTCTGGTCTGGGGGCCTGTAGACAACCCCAGTTCTTATGGCTGTCCCATTCCTGTTTCCAGGGTGACCCACAGTTCTTCTGGCTCCTTATGTGTATTCTGAATTTCTGTAGCTTTGATATTTTCATTAACATACAGGGCCACTCCTCCCCCCCTTTTTGCACGTCAGTCTCTTCTGAACAATACATAGCCAGGTACTGAAGTCTCCCAAGTGTGATTACTGGTAAACCACGTCTCACTAATTGCTACTATGTCCAGTTTAGCCTCTGACATTATTGCCTGCAGGTCTGGGATCTTATTTCCCAGGCTGTGAGCATTTGTGTACATGATTTTCCATTGGCCAGATTTTGGTGTGTTAGTTGTTAGGTGAAGTTTGGCATTACCCCTGTGCATCGTGTATGGGAGACAAACCTTTTTCTTACCTGGTGATGCAAATGAACGGCAAACACGCTGAATTCCTGTTTGACCACTAGCTGAGGGGAGGGTGTTCTTCCATTCACGATGGGGTGCTGCACCTCTCCCCATTTGCTAGTTTAAATATTCTGCAAAGATGTCAAACTTCTGCCCCAATGCACTGACTCCCTCTTTAGTCAGATGCAGTCCATCAAATTTAAAGAACTTTCGCTCCCAGAACTGTTGCCAGTTACCTACAAATCCGTGTCCTTTTTCCTGGCACCAGTCCTTGAGCCACATGTTTAGCTCCCCTATCTCCCCTTCTCTGACCTTCCGTCCATCTGCTCCCTTCTCCCAGACTGGCAGGATCTCAGAAGGAGATGCCGGATGAAATAGATGATAGTTTGTCACCCAGCCTAGTCAGGTGTTCCTTGGTCTCCACAACTGACCGGCTGGCGAGATCATTAGTCCCTATGTGTACTAGGACATCAATGTTTTCTCCTGCTTGGTGAACAATTTTAGCAATGCGGTCAGTGTCTCTCCATGCTGATGTACCTGGGAGACATCTGACCATCACCCCTGGCTGGAGATGGGTATCAACTCCCCGAATCATGGAGTCTCCTATGATCAGTAGTTTTTTGGATTTCCTTTGTGCTTGTTTAGTTTTGGTTCCTGATTTGGGTGAGTATTGTTGTGCTAGCTCCTGTGCCGCAGTGTCCTGCTCTGCAGTGTCTTCTGCCTCTTTATTTGATTTCAGAAATAGAGGCAGATACCTGTTTGTAGTGTATGAACGAAACTTCAGAAACATGTTCTGTGTGTGGTACATGACAGAAGGTTGTGTGTCTTCATTGCCCAGAGCAAACTGTGTTTCCAGGAGAGGACACTTTATGTAACTGATGACTGGAGGAAAGAAACTTCAGAAACATGCTAAGTGTGTGGTTCATGACAGAAAGGGGTGTGTACTCATTGTCCAGAGAAAACTGTGTTCTGCGTAGGGTTCACTTTTTGTAACTATTGACAAGAGGAAAGAGACTTCAGGAACATGTTCAATGTGTGGTATATGACAGAAAGAGATGTCTGTTCTTGCCCAGAACAAACTGTGTTTCAAGGAGAAAGCACTTTATGTAACTGCTGAGTGGAAGAAAGAGACTTCAGAAACATGTGCTTTGTGTGGTACATGACAGAAAGATGTGTGTTTTCATTGCCCAGAGAAAACTGTGTTGCCACGAGAGGGCACTTTATGTAACTGTTGACTGGAGGAAAGAGACTTGAAAAACATATTCAGTTTGTGTGGACTGATTAAAAAAAGAGATGTGTGTTCATTGCCAGTGTAAACTGGGTCTCTGGGAGAGAGCTCTTTATGTAACTCCAGCTTGCAGTAGAAATACTTCAGAACCATATTCAGTGTGTGGGGGTTGACAGAAGGAGATGTGTGTTCATTACATTTTAAAAACATGTTCTGTATTCGACAGAAAGATGTGTGTGTTCATTGCTTACAGCGATCTGTGTTTCTAGGAGAGATCACTTTATGTAACTAGACTGGAGGAAAGAAACTTCAGGACATCTTCTGTGTCTGGTATGTGACAGAATGAGATCTGTCTTCACTCCCAAGAGAAAACTGATTTACCCAAAGAGGGCAGTTTATGTAACTGTTGACTGAGGACAGAGACTTCTGTCACATACCACACACAGTGGTATGTGACAGAAGGAGTGTTTCGCTGCCCAAAGCAAACTGTATTTCCAGGAGAGGGCACGTTATGTAACTGTTGACTGGAGGAAACAGCCTTCAGAAACATGTTAAGTGTGTGGTACATGATAGAAAGAGATGTGTGTTCATTGCCCAGAGAAAACTGTGTTCTGTTTTGGATTTACTTTTTGTAACTGTTGACAGGAGGAAAACGACTTCAGAAACATGTTCAGTGTGTGGTATGTGAGAGAATGAGATGTGTGTTCATTCCCAGAGAAAAGTGATTTACCAGGAGAGGCACTATATGTAACTGTTGACTGGAGAACAGAGACATCAGAAACATGTTCAGTGTGTGGTATGTGACAGAATGAGAGGTGTGTTCATTGCCCAGAGCAAAAGTGTGTGGTATGTGACTGAAGGAGTTTTCGCTACCCAGAGCAAACTATTTCCAGGAGAGGGCACTTTATGCAATTGTTGACTGAAGGAAAGAGACTTCAGAAACATGTTCAGTGTGTGGTATGTGAGAGAAAGAGATGTGTGTTCTTTCCCAGAACAAACTGTATTTTGTAGAGAAAGTCCTTTATGTAACTTCTGACTGGAAGATAGCGACTTCAGAAACATGCTCCGTGTATGGCACATGACAGAGAGAGATGTGTGTTCATTGCCCAGATAAAACTGTGTTTCCAGGAGAGGGCACTTTATGTAACTGTTGACTGGAGGAAAGAGATTTCAAAAGCATGTTCAGTTTGTGTGGACTGACAAAAACAAGAGATGTGTGTCCATTGGTTAGAGAAAACTGTTTTTCCAAGAGAGAGCTCTTTATGTAACTGTTGACCGAAGTAAAGATACTTCAGAAACATGTTCTGTGTGTGGTATGTGAAAGAAAGAGATGTGTGTTCATTGCCCAGAGAAAACTGTGTTTCCAAGAGAGAGCACTTTTTGAAACTGTTGACTACAGGAAAAGGCTTCAAGACCATGTTCTGTGTGTGGGTATTGACAGAAGGAGATTTGTATTCACTGCCCAGAGCAAAATGTGTTTCCTGGAAAGCACTTTATGTACCTGTTGACTGGAGGAAAGACATTTTAGAAAATGTTCAATTTTCGACAGAAGGAGGTGTATGTTCATTGCTCAGTGCAATTTCTGTTTCTAGGAGAGGTCACTTTATGTTACTGTTGACTGGAGGAAAGAGACCTCACAAACATGTTCTGTGTGTGGCATGTGACAGAAGGTGATGCATTCTCATTTCCCAGCACAAACTGTTTTTTCCAGGAAAGAACACTTTAAGTAACTGTTGCCTGGAGGACAGAGGCTTCAGAAACATGTTCAGTGTGTGTTATGCGATTTGAAATAGATGTGTGTGTTCATTGCCCAGAAGAGACTGTTTCCAGGAGAGAGCACTTTATGTAACTGTTGACAGGAGGAAAGAGACTTCAGAAACATGTTCTTTGTGTCTTATGTGACAGAAAGAGATTTGTCTTCTTTGCCCACAGCAAACTGTGTTTCCTTGAGGTAGCACTTTATGTAGCTGTTTATTGGAGAAATGATACTTCAGAAATATGTTCAGTGTGTGGTATGTGAGAGAACGAGATGTGTGTTCATTCTCAGAGAAAACAGATTTGCCCGTAGAGGCACTATATGTAACTGTTGACTGGAGAACAGAGACGTCAGATACATGTTCAGTGTGTGGTATGTGAAAAAAAGAGAGGTATGTTCATTTCCCAGAGCAAAAGTGTGTGGCATGTGACAGAAGGAGTCTTTGCTACCCAGAGCAAACTGTATTTCCAGGAGAGGGTAATGTATGCCACTGATTACTGGAGGAAACAGACTTCAATAAAATGTTCAGTATGTGCTATGTGAGAGAAAGAGATGCATGTTTTTTCCTGGAGCAGTGTTTTGAGGAGAAAGTTCTTTAGTTAACTATTGACTGGAAGAAAGAGACTTCAGAAACATGTTCCGTGTATGGCATCTGACAGAAATAGATGTGTGTTCATTGCCCAGACAAAACTGTGTTTCCAAAAGAGGGCACTTTCTGTAACTATTGACTGGGAGAAAGAGATTTCAAGAACATATTCAGTTTGTGTGGACTGATTAAAAACAAGAGATGTGTGAACATTGCCCAGAACAAACTGTGTTTCCAGCAGAGAGCTCTTTATGTAATTGTTGACTGAAGGAAAGAGACTTTAGAAACATGTTCTGTGTGTAGTTACGCGATGTCAAAACCATGTTCATTGTGGGGATTGGCAGAAGGAGATTTGTATTCTTTGCCCAGAGCAAACTGTGTTTCTTGGAAAGCACTTTATGTAACTATTGACTGAAGGAAAGACATTTTAGAAACAGGTGCAGTATTCGACAGAAGTAGGTGGGTGTTCGTTGCCCAGAGCAATTTGTGTTTCTAGGTGAGATCAATTTATGTTACTGTTGACAGGAGGAATGAAACTTCAGAAACGTGTTCTGTGCATGGTACATGACAGGAAGATATGTGTCTTTATTGCCCAGTGCAAACTATGTTTCCCGGACAGGGCACTGTTTGTCACTCTTGACAGGAGGAAACAGACTTCAGAAACATGTTATGTGTGTGGTATGTGATAGAAAGAGATGTGTGTTCATTGCCCAGAACAAACTGTGTTTCCTGGAAAGCATTTTATGAAACTGATGACAAGAGGAAAAACTTTTTAGAAAGATGTTCAGAATTCAGCAGAAGGACGTGTGTGTTCATTACCCAAAGCAATCTGTGTTTCTATGAGAGATCACTTTAAGTTACTGTTGACTGGAAGAGCAAAGCTTCAGAAATATTTTCAATGTGTGGTATGTGACAGAAAGAGATGTGTCTTCATTGCCGAGAGCATACTGTGTTTCCAGGAGGGGGCACTTTTTGTAACTTTTGAATGGAGGAAAGAGACTTCAGAAACATGTCAGTGTGTGGTACGTGAGAAAATGAGACATGTGTTCACTCCCAGAGAAAACTGATTTACCAGGAGACAGCATTTTATGTAAGTGTTGACTGGAGGATAGGACCTTCAGAAACATGTTCTGTGTGTGGTATGTGGCAGAAAAAGATGTGTCTTCATTGCCCAGATAAAACTGCATTTCCAAGAGAGAGGTCTTTATGTAACTGTTGACCAAAGTAAAGATACTTCAGAAACATGTTCTGTGTGTGGTATGTGATAGAAAGAGATGTGTGTTCACTGCTCAGAGAAAACTGTGTTTCCAAGAGAGAGCACTTTTTGCAACTATTGACTACAGGAAAAAGGTTTCAAAACCATGTTCTGTGTGTGGGGATTGACAAAAGGAGATTTGTATTCATTGCCCAGAGCAAACTGTGTTTCCTGGAAAGCACTTTATGTACCTGTTGACTGGAGGAAAGATATTTTAGAAACATGTTCTGTTTTCGACAGAAGGAGGTGTATGTTCATTGCCCAGAGCAATTTATGTTTCTAGGAGAGATCACTTTATGTTACTGTTGGCTGGAGGAATGAAACTTCAGAAACATGTTCTGTGTGTGGTATGTGACAGAAAGAGATGTGTATTCATTGCCCAATGCAAACTGTGTTTCCCTTAAAAGGCACTTTTTATAGCACTTGACTGGAGGAAAGAGAATTCAGAAACATGTCAATGTCTCTTACATGAGAGAACGAGATGAGTGTTCACTCCCAGGAAATCTGATTTACAAGGACAGGGCACTTTATGTAACTGTTGACAGGAGGACAGAGACTTCAGAAACATGTTCTGTGTGTGGTATGTGACATAAAGGGATGTGTCTTCATTCCCCAGAGCAAACTGTGTATCTAGGAGAAGGCACTAATTTTAACTATTGACTGGAGGAAAGAGACTTCATAAATATGTACAGTTTGTGGTACGTGATAGAATGAGATGTGTGTTCACTCCCAGAGAAAACTGATTTACCAGGAAACAGCACTATATGTAACTGTTGACTGGAGAACAGAGACTTCAGAAACAAGTTTAGTGTGTGGTATGTGACTGAAAGAGAAGTGTGTTCACTGCACAGAGCAAAAGTGTGTGGTATGTGACATAAGGAGTGTTTGCTACCCAGAGCAAACTGTATTTTCTGGAGAGGGTATTTTATGCAACTGATTACTGGAGAAAACAAACTTCAATAAGATGTTTAGTGCGTAGCATATGAGAGAAAGAGATGCATGTTCTTACCCAAAGCAAATAGTGTTTCAAGGAGAAAGTTCTTCATGTAACTGTTGACAGGAAGAAAGAGACTTCACAAACATGTTCTGTGTATGGCATGTGACAGAAACAGATGTGTGTTCATTACCTAGACAAAACTATGTTTCCAGGAGAGGGAACTTTCTGTAACTATTGACTGGAGGAAAGTGATTTAAAGGACATGTTCAGTTTGTGTGTACTGACAAAAACAAGAGATGTGTGTTCATTGTCAGAGCAAACTGTGTTTCCAGGAGAGAGCTCTTTATGTAATTGTAGACTGAAGGAAAGAGACTTTAGAACCATGTTCTGTTTGCAGTATGTGACGTCAGAACCATGTTCAGTGTGGGGATTGACAGAAGGAGATTTGTATTCATTGCCCAGAGCAAACTGTGTTTCTTGGAAAGCACATTATGTAACTGTTGACTGAAGGAAAGACATTTTAGAAACATGTCCAGTATTTGTCAGAAGTAGGTGTGTGTTCATTGCCCAGAGCAATCTGTGTTTCTAGGCGAGATCACTTTAAGTTACTGTTGGCAGGAGGAATGAAACTTCAGAAACATGTTCTGTTCGTGGTACATGACAGAAAGATATGTGTCTTTATTGCACAGTGCAAACTGTGTTTCCAAGAGAGGGCACTTTTTGTAACTCTTGACTGGAGGAAAGAGACTTCAGAAACATGTTCTGTGTGTGATATGTGATAGAAAGAGATGTGTGTTCATTGCCCAGAGAAAACTTTGTTTCCAAGAGAGAGCACTTTTTGTAACTATTGATTACAGGAACAAAACTTCAGAACCATGTTCATTGTGTGGAGACTGACATAAGGAGATTTGTTTTCACTGCCCAGAACAAACTGTGTTTCCTGGAAAGTATTTTCTGTAACTTTTGACTAGAGGAAATAAATTTTAGAAACATGTTCTGAATTCAACAGAAGGAGGTGTGTGTTCATTACCCAGAGCAATCTGTGTTTCTACGAGTGATCACTTTATGTAACTGTTGACTGGAGGAACAAAGCTTCAGAACCATGTTCAATGTGTGGTATGTTACAGAAAGAGATGTGTCTTCATTTCCCAGTGCAAACTGTGTTTCCTGGAAAGCACTTTATGTACCTGTTGACTGGAAGAAAGATATTTTAGAAACATGTTCTGTTTTCGACTGAAGGAGGTGTATGTTCATTGCCCAGAGCAATTTTTGTTTCTAGGAGAGATCATTTTATGTTACTGTTGGCTGGAGGAACGAAACTTCAGAAACATGTCAGTGTGTAGTACGTGAGAGAACGAGATGAGTGTTCACTCCCAGAGAAAACTGATTTACCAAGAGATGGCATTTTAAGTAACTGTTGACTGTAGGACCGAGCCTTCAGAAACATGTTCTGTGTGTGGTATGTGACAGAAAAAGATGTATCTTTATTGTAAAGAGCAAACTGTGTTTCAAGGAGAGGGCACTATTTCTAACCGTTGACTGGAGGAAAGAGTCTTCAGAAACATGTTCAGTGTGTGGTACATGAGAGAACAAAATGTGTGTTCACTCCCTGAGAAAACTGATTTGCCAGGAGAGGGTACTTTTTGTAACTGTTGACTGGAGGACAGAGACTTCAGAAACATGTTCAGTGTGTCCTATGTGACAGAAAGAGAGGTGTGATCATTGCCCATGGTAAAAGTGTGTCGTATGTGACAGAAGGAGTGTTTCGCTGCCCAGAGCAAACCGTATTTCCAGGAGAGGGCACTTCATGTAACTGTTGATTGTAGGAAACAGCCTTCAGAAAGATGTCAAGTGTGTGGTACATGACAGAAAGAGGTGTGTGTTCATTGCCCAGAGAAAACTGTGTTCCATGGAGGGTTCACTATTTCTAACTGTTGACAGCAGGAAAGCGACTTCAGAAACATGCACGGTGTGTGGTGTGTGACAGAATGACTGTATGTTCTTTCACAGAGCAAGCTGTGTTTCAAGCAGAAAGTACTTTATGTAACTGTTGACTGGAAGAAAGAGATTTCAGAAACATGTTCAGTGCATCGTATGTGACAGAAACGGATGTGTGTTTATTGCCCAGAGAAAACTGTGTTTCCATGAAGGGCACTTTATGTGGCAGTTGACTGGAGGACAGAGACTTCAGAAACATGTTCAATATGTGGTATGTGATAGAAAGAGAGGTGTGTTCATTGCCCAGATCAAAAGTGTGTGATATGTGACATAAGGAGTGTTGGCTACCCAGAGCAAACTATTTCCAGGAGAGGGCACTTTATGCAATTGTTGACTGAAGGAAAGAGACTTCAGAAACATGTTCCGTGTGTGGTATGTGAGAGAAAGGGATGTGTGCTCTTTCCCAGAACAAACTGTATTTTGTAGAGAAAGTCCTTTATGAAACTTCTGACTGGAAGATAGCGACTTCAGAAACATGCTCCGTGTATGGCATGTGACAGAGAGAGATGTGTGTTCATTGCCAAAATAAAACTGTGTTTCCAGGAGAGGGCACATTATGTAACTGTTGACTGGAGGAAAGATATTTCAAAAACTTGTTCAGTTTGTGTGGACTGAAAAAAACAAGAGATGTGTTCATTGGTCAGAGCAAACTGTTTTTCCAAGAGAGAGCTCTTTATGTAACTGTTAACCGAAGTAAAGATACTTCAGAAACATGTTCTGTGTGTGGTATGTGATAGAAAGAGATGTGTGTTCATTGCCCAGAGAAAACTGTGTTTCCAAGAGACAGCACTTTTTGTAACTGTTGACTACAGGAAAAAGGCTTCAAGACCATGTTCCGTGTCTGGGATTGACAGAAGGAGATTTGTATTCATTGCCCAGAGCAAACTGTGTTTCCTGGAAAGCACTTTATGTACCTGTTGACTGGAGGAAAGACATTTTAGAAACATGTTCAGTTTTTGACAGAAAGAGGTGTATGTTCATTGCCCAGAGCAATTTGTGTTTCTAGGAGAGATCACTTTATGTTACTGTTGACTGGAGGAAAGAGACTTCAGAAACATGTTTTGTGTGTGGCATGTGACAGAAGGTGATGCATTCTCATTTCCCAGCACAAACTGTTTTTTCCAGGAAAGAACACTTAAAGTAACTGTTGCCTGGAGGACAGAGGCTTCAGAAACATGTTCAGTGTGTGTTATGTGACTGAAATAGATGTGTGTGTTCATTGCCCAGAAGACACTGTTTCCAAGAAGGAGCAGTTTATGTAACTGTTGACAGGAGGAAAGAGACTTCAGAAACATGTTCTGTGTGTCTTATGTGACAGAAAGAGATTTGTCTTCATTGCCTAGAGCAAACTGTGTTTCCTTGAGAGAGCACTTTATGTAGCTGTTTATTGGAGAAAAGATACTTCAGAAATATGTTCAGTGTGTGGTATGTGAGAGAACGAGATGTGTGTTCATTCTCAGAGAAAACAGATTTGCCCGTAGAGGCACTATATGTAACTGTTGAATGGAGAACAGAGACGTCAGATACATGTTCAGTGTGTGGTATGTAAAAAAAAGACAGGTGTGTTTATTGCCCAGAGCAAAAGTGTGTGGTATGTGACAGAAGGAGTGTTTGCTACCCAGAGCAAACTGTAATTCCAGGAGAGGGTAATGTATGCAACTGATTACTGGAGGAAACAGACTTCAATAACATTTTCAGTATGTGGTATGTGAGAGAAAGAGATGCATGTTCTTTCCCGGAGCAGTGTTTTGAGGAGCAAGTTCTTTATGTAACTATTGACAGGAAGAAAGAGACCTCAGAAACATGTTCCGTGTATGGCATGTGACAGAAATAGATGTGTGTTCATTGCCCAGACAAAACTGTGTTTCCAGAACTTTCTGTAACTATTGACTGGGAGAAAGAGATTTCAAGAACATGTTCAGTTTGTGTGGACTGATAAAAACAAGAGATGTGTGTTCATTGCCCAGAACAAACTGTGTTTCCAGCAGAGAGCACTTTATGTAATTGTTGACTGAAGGAAAGAGACTTTAGAAACATGTTCTGTGTGTAGTATGCGATGTCAAAACCATGTTCGTTGTGGGGATTGACAGAAGGAGATTTGTATTCTTTGCCCAGAGTAAACTGTGTTTCTTGGAAAGCACTTTATGTAACTGTTGACTGAAGGAAAGACATTTTAGAAACAGGTGCAGTATTCAACAGAAGTAGGTGGGTGTTCTTTGCCCAGAGCAATCTCTGTTTCTAGGCAAGATCAATTTATGTTACTGTTGACAGGAGGAATGAAACTTCAGAAACATGTTCTGGGCATGGTACATGACAGGAAGATATGTGTCTTTATTGCCCAGTGCAAACTGTGTTTCCCGGAGAGGGCACTTTTTGTCACCCTTGACTGGAGGAAACAGACTTCAGAAACATGTTATGTGTGTGGTATGTGATAGAAAGAGATGTGTGTTCATTGCCCAGAGAAAACTGTGTTTCCAAGACAGAGCACTTTTTGTAACTGTTGACAACAGGAACAAAACTTCAGAACCATGTTCTGGTGTGGGGATTGACAGAAGGAGATTTGTATTCACTGCCAAGAACAAACTGTGTTTCCTGGAAAGCATTTTATGTAATTGTTGACTAGAGGAAAAACTTTTTAGAAAGATGTTCAGAATTCAGCAGAAGGACGTGTGTGTTCCTCATTACCCAAAGCAATCTGTGTTTCTATGAGAGATCACTTTATGTTACTGTTGACTGGAGGAATGAAGCTTCAGAAATATGTTCAATGTGTGGTATGTGACAGAAAGAGTTGTGTCTTCATTGCTCAGAGAATACTGTGTTTCCAGGAGAGGGCACTTTTTGTAACTTTTGAATGGAGGAAAGAGACTTCAGAAACATGTCAGTGTGTGGTACGTGAGAAAATGAGACGTGTTTTCACTCCCAGAGAAAACTGATTTACCAGGACACTGCAATTTATGTAAGTGTTGACTGGAGGATAGAACCTTCAGAAACATGTTCTGTGTGTGGTATATGGCAGAAAAAGATGTGTCTTCATTGCCCAGAGAAAACTGTGTTTCCAAGAGAGAACTCTTAATGTAATTGTTGACTGAAGTAAAGATACTTCAGAAACATATTCTGTGTGTGGTATGTGATAGAAAGAGATGTGTGTTCATTACTCAGAGAAAACTGTTTTTCCAAGAGCGAGCACTTTTTGTAACTATTGACTACAGGAAAAATGTTTTAAAACCATTATCCGTGTGTGGGGATTGACAGAAGGAGTTTTGCATTAATTGCCCAGAGCAAACTGTGTTTCCTGGAAAGCACTTTATGTACCTGTTGACTGGAGGAAAGATATTTTAGAAACATGTTCTGTTTTCGACTGAAGGAGGTGTATGTTCATTGCCCAGAGCAATTTGTGTTCCTAGGAGAGATCACTTTATGTTACTGTTGGCTGGAGGAACGAAACTTCAGAAACATGTTCTATGCATGGTATGTGACAGAAAGAGATGTGTATTCATTGCCCAGTGCAAACAGTGTTTCCCTTAAAAGGCACTTTTTATAGCACATCACTGGAGGAAAGAGAATTCAGAAACATGTCAATGTATGGTACGTGAGAGAATGAGATTAGTGTTCACTCCCAGAGAAAACTGATTTACAAGGAGAGGGCACTTTATGTAACTGTTGACTGGAGGACAGAGACTTCAGAAGCATGTTCTGTGTGTGGTATGTGACATAAAGGGATGTGTCTTAATTGCCCAGAGCAAACTGTGTTTCTAGGAGAAGGCACTATTTTTAACTATTGACTGGAGGAAAGAGACTTCATAAATATGTGCAGTGTACGGTACGTGATAGAACGAGATGTGTTCACTCCCAGAGAAAACTGATTTACCAGGAGTCGGCATTTTATGTAACTGTTGACTGGAGGACAGAGACTTCAGAAACATATTCTGTGTGTCTTATGTGACAGAAAGAGATTTGTCTTTATTGCCCATAGCAAACTGTGTTTCCAGGACAGCGCACTTTATGTAACTGTTTACTGGAGAAAAGATACTTCAGAAACATATCCAGTCTGTGTTATGTGAGAGAACAAGATGTGTCTTCATTCCCAGAGAAAACTGATTTACCCAGAGAGGCACTATATGTAACTGTTGACTGGAGAACAGAGACTTCAGAAACATGTTTAGTGTGTGGTATGTGACAGAAAGAGAAGTGTGTTCACTGCACAGAGCAAAAGTGTGTGGGATGTGACATAAGAAGTGTTTGCTACCCAGAGCAAACTGTATTTCCTGTAGAGGGTATTTTATGCAACTGATTACTGGAGAAAACAAACTTCAATTACATGTTTAATACATGGCATGTGAGAGAAAAAGATGCATGTTCTCTCCCAGAGCAAACAGTGTTTCAAGGAGAAAGTTCTGAATGAAACTGTTGACTGGAAGAAAGAGACTTCAGAAACATGTTCCGTGTATGGCATGTGGCAGAAACAGATGTGTCTTCATTAGCTAGACAAAACTATGTTTCCAGGAGAGGGAACTTTCTGTAACTATTGACTGGAGGAAAGTGATTTGAAGAACATGTTCAGTTTGTGTGGTCTGACAAAAACAAGAGATGTGTGTTCATTGTCAGAGCAAACTGTGTTTCTAGGAGAGAGCTCTTTATGAATCTGTAGACTGAAGGAAAGAGACTTTAGAACCATGTTCTGTTTGTAGTATGTGACGTCTGAACCATGTTCAGTGTGGGGATTGACAGGATGAGATTTGTATTCATTGCCCAGAACAAACTGTGTTTCTTGGAAAGCACGTTACGTAACTGTTGACTGAAGGAAAGACATTTTAGAAACATGTTCAGTATTTGACAGAAGTAGGTGTATGTTCATTGCCCAGAGCAAACTGTGTTTCTAGACGAGATCACTTTATGTTACTGTTGACAGGAGGAATGAAACTTCAGAAACATGTTCTGTTCGTGGTACATGACAGAAAGATATGTGTCTTTATTGCCAAGTTCAAACTGTGTTTCCAAGAGAGGGCACTTTTTGTAACTCTTGACTGGAGGAAAGAGACTTCAGAAACATGTTCTGTGTGTGATATGTGATAGAAAGAGATGTGTGTTCATTGCCCAGAGAAAACTGTCTTTCCAAGAGAGAGCACTTTTTGTAACTGTTGATTACAGGAACAAAACTTCAGAACCATGTTCAATGTGTGGAGACTGACATAAGGAGATTTGTTTTCACTGCCCAGAACAAACTGTGTTTCCTGGAAAGTATTTTCTGTAACTGTTGACTGGAGGAAATAAATTTTAGAAACATGCTCAGAATTCAACAGAAGGAGGTGTGTGTTCATAACCCAGAGCAATCTGTGTTTCTACGAGAGATCACTTTATGTTACTGTTGACTGGAGGAACAAAGCTTCAGAACCATGTTCAATGAGTGGTATGTGACAGAAAGAGATGTGTCTTCATTGACCAGAGCATACTATGTTTCCAGGAGAGGGCACTTTATGTAACTTTTGACTGGAGGAAAGAGACTTCAGAAATATGTCAGTGTGTGGTACGTGAGAGAAGGAGATGAGTGTTCACTCCCAGAGAAAACTGATTTACCAAGAGACGACATTTTAAGTAACTGTTGACTGGAGGACAGAGCCTTCAGAAGCATGTTCTGTGTGTGGTGTGTGACTGAAAAAGATGTATCATTATTGTAAAGAGCAAACTGTGTTTCAAGGAGAGGGCTCTATTTTTAACTGTTGACTGGAGGAAGGGGGCTTCAGAAACATGTTCAGTGTGTGGTTCATAAGAGAACAAGATGTGTGTTCACTCCCTGAGAAAACTGATTTACCAGGACAGGGTACTTTATGTAACAATTGACTGGAGGACAGAGACTTCAGAAACATGTTCAATGTGTCCTATGTGACAGAAAGAGAGGTGTGTTCATTGCCCATGGTAAAAGTGTGTGGTATGTGACAGAAGGAGTGTTTCGCTGACCAGAGCAAACTGTATTTCCAGGAGAGGGCACTTTATGTAACTGTTGATTGGTGGAAACAACCTTCAGAAAGATGTTAAGTGTGTGGTACATGACAGAAAGAGGTGTGTGTTCATTGCCCAGAGAAAACTGTGTTCCATGGAGGGTTCACTTTTTCTAACTGTTGACAGGAGGAAAGCGACTTCAGAAACATGCACAGTGTGTGGTGTGTGACAGAAAGAGATGTGTGTTCTTTCACAGAGCAAGCTGTGTTTCAAGCAGAAAGTACTTTATGTAACTGTTGGCTGGATGAAAGCGATTTCAGAAACATGTTCAGTGTATCGTATGTGACAGAAACGGATGTGTGTTTATTGCCCAGAGAAAACTGTGTTTCCAGGAGAGGGCACTTTATGTAACTGTTGACTGGAGAAAGGAGACTTAAAAAACATGTTCAGTTTGTGTGGACTGACACAAAAAAGAGATGTGTGTTCATTGTCCAGAGCAAACTATGTTTTCAGGAGAGAGCTCTTTATGTAACTCCTGACTGCAGGGAAAAGGCTTCAGAATCATGTTCAGTGTGTGGGGATTGGCAGAAGGAGATGTGTGTTCATTATCCAGAGCAAACTGTGTTTCCTGGAAAGCACTTTATGTAACTGTTGACTGGAGGAAAGAGATTTTAGAAATATGTTCAGTATTCGACAGAAAGAGGTGTTTGTTAATTGCCCACATCGATCTGTGTGTCTAGGAGAGATCACTCTAGGTAACTGTAGACTGCAGGAAAGAAACTTCAGAACATGTTCTGTGTGTGGTATGTGACAGAACAAGATGTGTGTTCATTCCAGGAGAAAACTGAATTACCAGGAAAGGCACTTTATGTGGCTGTTGACTGGAGGACAGAGACTTCAGAAAAATGTTCAGTATGTGGTATGTGATAGAAAGAGAGGATGTGTTCATTGCCCAGATCAAAAGTGTGTGGTATGTGACATAAGGAGTGTTCACTACCCAGAGCAAACTATTTCCAGGAGAGGACACTTTAAGCAATTGTTGACTGAAGGAAAGAGACTTCAGAAACATGTTCTGTGTGTGGTATGTGAGAGAAAGGGATGTGTGTTCTTTCCCAGAACAAACTGTATTTTGCAGAGAAAGTCCTTTATGTAACTTCTGACTGGAAGATAGCGACTTCAGAAACATGCTTCATGTATGGCATGTGACAGAGAGAGAGGTGTGTTCATTGCCAAGATAAAACTGTGTTTCCAGGAGAGGACACTTTATGTAACTGTTGACTTGAGGAAAGAGATTTCAAAAGCATGTTCAGTTTGTGTGGACTGAAAAAAACAAGAGATGTGTGTTCATTGGTTAGAGAAAACTGTTTTTCCAAGAGAGAGCTCTTTATGTAACTTTTGACCGAAGTAAAGATACTTCAGAAACATGTTCTGTGTGTGGTATGTGATAGAAAGAGATGTGTGTTCATTGCTCAGAGAAAACTGAGTTTCCAAGAAAGAGTACTTTTTGTAACTGTTGACTACAGGAAAAAGGCTTCAAGACCATGTTCTGTCTGTGGGGATTGACAGAAGGAGATTTGTATTCATTGCCCAGAGCAAAATGTGTTTCTTGGAAAGCACTTTATGTACCCGTTGACTGGAGGAAAGACATTTTAGAAACATGTTCAATTTTCGACAGAAGGAGGTGTATGTTCATTGCCCAGAGCAATTTGTGTTTCTAGGAGAGATCACTTTATGTTACTGTTGACTGGAGGAAAGAGACTTCAGAAGCATGTTCTGTGTGTGGCATGTGACAGAAGATGATGCATTCTCATTTCCCAGCATGAACTGTTTTTTCCAGGAAAGAACACTTTAAGTAACTGTTGCCTGGAGGACAGAGGCTTCAGAAACATGTTCAGTGTGTGTTATGTGACTGAAATAGATGTGTGTGTTCTTTGCCCACAAGACACTGTTTCCAGGAGAGAGCACTTTATGTAACTGTTGACAGGAGGAAAGAGACTTCAGAAACATGTTCCGTGTGTCTTATGTGACAGTAAGACCTTTGTCTTCATTGCCTAGAGCAAACTGTGTTTCCTTGAGAGAGCACTATATGTAACTGTTGACTGGAGAACAGAGACGTCAGATACATGTTCAGTGTGTGGTATGTGAAAAAAAGAGAGGTGTATTCATTGCCCAGAGTAAAAGTGTGTGGTATGTGACAGAAGGAGTGTTTGCTATCCAGAGCAATCTGTATTTCCAGGAGAGGGTAATGTATGCAAATGATTACTGGAGGAAACAGACTTCAATAACATGTTCAGTATGTGGTATGTAAGAGAAAGAGATGCATGTTCTTTCCCGGAGCAGTGTTTGGAGGAGAAAGTTCTTTTTGTAACTATTGACTGGAAGAAAGAGACTTCAGAAACATGTTCCGTGTATGACATGTGGCAGAAATAGATGTGTGTTCATTACCCAGACAAAACTGTGTTTCCAGAAGAGGGCACTTTCTGTAACTATTGACTGGGAGAAAGAGATTTCAAGAACATGTTCAGCTTGTGTGGACTGATAAAAACAAGAGATGTGTGTTCATTGCCCAGAATAAACTGTGTTTCCAGCAGAGAGCTCTTTATGTAATTGTTGACTGAAGGAAAGAGACTTTAGAAACATGTTCTGTGTGTAGTATGCGATGTCAAAACCATGTTCCATGTGTGGATTGACAGAAGGGGATTTGTATTCTTTGCCCAGAGCAAACTGTGTTTCTTGGAAAGCACTTTATGTGACTGTTGACTGAAGGAAAGACATTTTAGAAACAGGTTCAGAATTCGACAGAAGTAGGTGGGTGTTCATTGCCCGGAACAGTCTGTGTTTCTAGGCGAGATCAATTTATGTTACCCTTGACAGGAGGAATGAAACTTCATAAACATGTTCTGTGCGTGGTACATGACAGGAAGATATGTGTCTTTATTGCCCAGTGCAAACTGTGTTTCCCGGAGAGGGCACTTTTTGTCACTCTTGACTGGAGGAAACAGACTTGAGAAACATGTTATGTGTGTGGTATTTGATAGAAAAAGATGTGTGTTCATTGCCCAGAGAAAACTGTATTTCCAAGACAGAGCACTTTTTGTAACTGTTGACTACAGGAACAAAACTTCAGAACCATGTTTTGGTGTGGGGATTGACAGAAGGAGATTTGTATTCACTGCCAAGAAAAAACTGTGTTTCCTGGAAAGCATTTTATGTAACTGTTGACCAGAGGAAAAACTTTTTAGAAAGATGTTCAGAATTCAGCAGAAGGACGTGTATGTTCATTAACCAAAGCAATCAGTGTTTCTACGAGAGATCACTTTATGTTACTGTTGACTGGAGGAACGAAGCTTCAGAAATATGTTCAATATGTGGTATGTGACAGAAAGAGATGTGTCTTCATTGCCCAGAGCATATTGTGTTTCCAGGAGAGGGCACTTTTTGTAACTTTTGAATGGAGGAAAGAGACTTCAGAAACATGTCAGTGTGTGGTACGTGAGAAAACGAGACGTGTGTTCACTCCCAGAGAAAACTGATTTACCAGGAGACAGCATTTTATGTAACTGTTGACTGGAGGATAGAACCTTCAGAAACATGTTCTGTGTGTGGTATGTGGCAGAAAAAGATGTGTCTTCATTGCCCAAAGAGAACTGTGTTTCCAAGAGAGAGCTCTTTATGTAACTGTTGACCGAAGTAAAGATACTTCAGAAACATGTTCTGTGTGTGGTATGTGATAGAAAGAGATGTGTGTTCATTGCTCAGAGAAAACTGAGTTTCCAAGAAAGAGTACTTTTTGTAACTGTTGACTACAGGAAAAAGGCTTCAAGACCATGTTCCGTGTCTGGGGATTGACAGAAGGAGATTTGTATTCATTGCCCAGAGCAAAATGTGTTTCCTGGAAAGCACTTTATGTACCCGTTGACTGGAGGAAAGACATTTTAGAAACATGTTCAATTTTCGACAGAAGGAGGTGTATGTTCATTGCCCAGAGCAATTTGTGTTTCTAGGAGAGATCACTTTATGTTACTGTTGACTGGAGGAAAGAGACTTCAGAAGCATGTTCTGTGTGTGGCATGTGACAGAAGATGATGCATTCTCATTTCCCAGCATGAACTGTTTTTTCCAGGAAAGAACACTTTAAGTAACTGTTGCCTGGAGGACAGAGGCTTGAAACATGTTCAGTGTGTGTTATGTGACTGAAATAGATGTGTGTGTTCTTTGCCCACAAGACACTGTTTCCAGGAGAGAGCACTTTATGTAACTGTTGACAGGAGGAAAGAGACTTCAGAAACATGTTCCGTGTGTCTTATGTGACAGTAAGACCTTTGTCTTCATTGCCTAGAGCAAACTGTGTTTCCTTGAGAGAGCACTTTATGTAGTTGTTTATTGGAGAAAAGATACTTCAGAAGTATGTTCAGTGTGTGGTATGTGAGAGAATGAGATGTGTGTTCATTCTCAGAGAAAACAGATTTGCCCATAGAGGCACTATATGTAACTGTTGACTGGAGAACAGAGACGTCAGATACATGTTCAGTGTGTGGTATGTGAAAAAAAGAGAGGTGTATTCATTGCCCAGAGTAAAAGTGTGTGGTATGTGACAGAAGGAGTGTTTGCTATCCAGAGCAATCTGTATTTCCAGGAGAGGGTAATGTATGCAAATGATTACTGGGAAACAGACTTCAATAACATGTTCAGTATGTGGTATGTAAGAAAGAGATGCATGTTCTTTCCGAGCAGTGTTTGAGGAGAAAGTTCTTTTGTAACTATTGACTGGAAGAAAGAGACTTCAGAAACATGTTCCGTGTATGACATGTGGCAGAAATAGATGGTGTTCATTACCCAGACAAAACTGTGTTCCAGAAGAGGGCACTTTCTGTAACTATTGACTGGGAGAAAGAGATTTCAAGAACATGTTCAGCTTGTGTGGACTGATAAAAACAAGAGATGTGTGTTCATTGCCCAGAATAAACTGTGTTTCCAGCAGAGAGCTCTTTATGTAATTGTTGACTGAAGGAAAGAGACTTTAGAAACATGTTCTGTGTGTAGTATGTGATGTCAAAACCATGTTCCATGTGTGGATTGACAGAAGGGGATTTGTATTCTTTGCCCAGAGCAAACTGTGTTTCTTGGAAAGCACTTTATGTAACTGTTGACTGAAGGAAAGACATTTTAGAAACAGGTTCAGAATTCGACAGAAGTAGGTGGGTGTTCATTGCCCGGAACAGTCTGTGTTTCTAGGCGAGATCAATTTATGTTACCCTTGACAGGAGGAATGAAACTTCATAAACATGTTCTGTGCGTGGTACATGACAGGAAGATATGTGTCTTTATTGCCCAGTGCAAACTGTGTTTCCCGGAGAGGGCACTTTTTGTCACTCTTGACTGGAGGAAACAGACTTGAGAAACATGTTATGTGTGTGGTATTTGATAGAAAAAGATGTGTGTTCATTGCCCAGAGAAAACTGTATTTCCAAGACAGAGCACTTTTGTAACTGTTGACTACAGGAACAAAACTCAGAACCATGTTTTGGTGTGGGGATTGACAGAAGGAGATTTGTATTCACTGCCAAGAAAAAACTGTGTTTCCTGGAAAGCATTTTATGTAACTGTTGACCAGAGGAAAAACTTTTTAGAAAGATGTTCAGAATTCAGCAGAAGGACGTGTATGTTCATTAACCAAAGCAATCAGTGTTTCTACGAGAGATCACTTTATGTTACTGTTGACTGGAGGAACGAAGCTTCAGAAATATGTTCAATATGTGGTATGTGACAGAAAGAGATGTGTCTTCATTGCCCAGAGCATATTGTGTTTCCAGGAGAGGGCACTTTTTGTAACTTTTGAATGGAGGAAAGAGACTTCAGAAACATGTCAGTGTGTGGTACGTGAGAAAACGAGACGTGTGTTCACTCCCAGAGAAAACTGATTTACCAGGAGACAGCATTTTATGTAACTGTTGACTGGAGGATAGAACCTTCAGAAACATGTTCTGTGTGTGGTATGTGGCAGAAAAAGATGTGTCTTCATTGCCCAAAGAGAACTGTGTTTCCAAGAGAGAGCTCTTTATGTAACTGTTGACCGAAGTAAAGATACTTCAGAAACATGTTCAGTGTGTGGTATGTGATAGAAAGAGATGTGTGTTCATTGCTCAGAGAAAACTGTTTCCAAGAGAGAGCACTTGTTGTAACTATTGACTACAGGAAAAAGGTTTCAAAACCATGTTCCATGTGTAAGGATTGACAGAAGGAGATTTGTATTCAATGCCCAGAGCAAACTGTGTTTCCTGGAAAGCACTTTATGTACCTGTTGACTGGAAGAAAGATATTTTAGAAACATGTTCTGTTTTCGACAGAAAGAGGTGTATGTTCATTGCCCAGAGCAATTTGTGTTTCTAGGAGAGATCACTTCATGTTACTGTTGGCTGAAAGATCGAAACTTCAGAAACATGTTCTGGGTGTGGTATGTGACAGAAAGAGATGTGTATTCATTGCCCAGCGCAAACTGTGTTTCCCTTAAAAGGCACTTTTTATTGCACTTGACTGGAGGAAAGAGGATTCAGAAACATGTCAATGTGTGGTACGTGAGAGAACGAGATGAGTGTTCACTCCCAGAGAAAACTGATTTATAAGGAGAGGGCACTTTATGTTACTGTTGACTGGAGGACGGAGACTTCAAAAACATGTTCTGTGTGTGGTATGTGACATAAAGGGATGTGTCTTCATTTCCCAGAGCAAACTATGTTTCTAGGAGAAGGCACTAATTTTAACTATTGACTGGAGGAAAGAGACTTCATAAATATGTGCAGTGTGTGGTACGTGATAGAACGAGATGTGTGTTCACTCCCAGAGAAAACTGATTTACCAGGAGATAGTATTTTATGTAACTGTTGACTGGAGGACAGAGACTTCAGAAACATAATCTGTGTGTCTTATGTGACAGAAAGAGATTTGTCTTCATTGCCCATAGCAAACTGTGTTTCCAGGACAGCGCACTTTATGTAACTGTTTACTGGAGAAAAGATACTTCAGAAACATATCCAGTGTGTGTTATGTGAGAGAACGAGATGTGTCTTCATTCCCAGAGAAAACTGATTTACCCAGAAAGGCACTATATGTAACTTTTGACTGGAGAACAGAGACTTCAGAAACATGTTTAGTGTGTGGTATGTGACGGAAAGAGAAGTGTGTTCACTGCACAGAGCAAAAGTGTGTGGTATGTGACATAAGGAGTGTTTGCTACCCAGAGCAAACTGTATTTCCTGGAGAGGATATTTTATGCAACTGATTACTGGAGGATAGAGCCTTCAGAAACATGTTCTGTGTGTGGTATGTGGCAGAAAAAGATGTGTCTTCATTGCCCAGAGAAAACTGTGTTTCCAAGAGAGAGCTCTTTATGTAATTGTTGACCGAAGTAAAGATACTTTAGAAACATGTTCTGTGTTTGGTATGTAACAGAAAGAGATGTGTGTTCATTGCTCAGAGAAAACAGTGTTTCCAAGAGAGAGCACTTTTTGTAGCTATTGACTACAAGAAAAAGGTTTCAAAACCATGTTCCGTGTGTGGGGATTGACAGAAGGAGATTTGTATTCATTGCCCAGAGCAAACTGTGTTTCCTGGAAAGCACTTTATGTACCTGTTGACTGGAGGAAAGATATTTTAGAAACATGTTCTGTTTTCGACAGAAGGAGGTGTATGTTCATTGTCCAGAGCAATTTGTGTTTCTAGGAGAGATCACTTTATGTTACTGTTGGCTGGAGGAACGAAACTTCAGAAACATGTTCTGTGTGTGGTATGTGACAGAAAGAGATGTGTATTCATTGCCCAGTGCAAACTGTGTTTCCTTAAAAGGCACTTTTTATAGCACTTGACTGGAGGAAAGAGAATTCAGAAACATGTCAATGTGTGGTACGTGAGAGAACGAGATGAGTGTTCACTCCCAGATAAAACTGATTTACAAGGAGAGGGCACTTTATGTAACTGTTGACTGGAGGATAGAGACTTCAGAAACATGTTCTGTGTGTGGTATGTGACATACAGGGATGTGTCCTAATTGCCAGAGCAAACTATGTTTCTAGGAGAAGGCACTAATTTTAACTATTGACTGGAGGAAAGAGACTTCATAAATATGTGCAATGTGTGGTATGTGATAGAACGAGATATGTGTTCACTCCCAGAGAAAACTGATTTACCAGGAGACGGTATTTTATGTAACTGTTGACTGGAGGACAGAGACTTCAGAAAATATTCTGTGTGTCTAATGTGACAGAAAGAGATTTGTCTTCATTGCCTAGAGCAAACTGTGTTTCCAGGACAGCGCACTTTATGTAACTGTTTACGGGAGAAAAGATACTTCAGAAACATATCCAGTGTGTGTTATGTGAGAGAACGAGATGTGTCTTCATTCCCAGAGAAAACTGATTTACCCAGAGAGGCACTATATGTAACTGTTGACTGGAGAACAGAGACTTCAGAAACATGTTTAGTGTGGTATGTGACAGAAAGAGAAGTGTGTTCACTGCACAGAGCAAAAGTGTGTGTGTATGTGACATAAGGAGTGTCATACCCAGAGCAAACTGTATTTCCTGTAGAGGGTATTTTATGCAACTGATTACTGGAGAAAACAAACTTCAAAAACATGTTTAGTACGTGGCATGTGAGAGAAAGAGATGCATGTTCTTTTCCAGAGCAAACAGTGTTTCAAGGAGAAAGTTCTTCATGTAACTGTTGACGGGAAGAAAGAGACTTCAGAAACATGTTCCATGTATGGCATGTGATAGAAACAGATGTGTGTTCACTACCTAGACAAAACTATGTTTCCAGGAGAGGGAACTTTCTGTAACTATTGACTGGAGGAAAGTGATTTGAAGCACATGTTCAGTTTGTGTGGACTGACAAAAACAAGAGATGTGTGTTCATTGTCAGAGCAAACTGTGTTTCCAGGAGAGAGAGCTCTTTATGTATCTGTAGACTGAAGGAAAGAGACTTTAGAACCATGTTGTGTTTGTAGTATGTGATGTCAGAACCATGTTCAGTGTGGGGATTGACAGAAGGAGATTTGTATTCATTGCCCAGAGCAAACTGTGTTTCTTGGAAAGCACGTTATGTAACTGTTGACTTAAGGAAAGACATTTTAGAAACATGTTTAGTGTTTGACAGAAATAGGTGTGTGTTCATTGCCCAAAGCAATCTGTGTTTCTAGGCGAGATCACTTTATGTTACTGTTGACAGGAGGAATGAAACTTCAGAAACATGTTCTGTTCGTGGTACATGACAGAAAGATATGTGTCTTTTTTGCCCAGTGCAAACTGTGTTTCCAAGAGAGGGCACTTTTTGTAACTCTTGAATGGAGGAAAAAGACTTCAGAAACCTGTTCTGTGTGTGGTATTTGATAGAAAGAGATGTGTGTTCATTGCCCAGAGAATACTGTGTTTCCAAGAGAGAGCACGTTTTGTAACTGCTGACTACAGGAACAAAACTTCAGAACCATGTTCAATGTGTGGAGACTGACATAAGGAGATTTGTTTTCACTGCCCAGAACAAACCATGTTTCCTGGAAAGAATTTTCTGTAACTGTTGACTAGAGGAAATAAATTTTAGAAACATGTTCAGAATTCAACAGAAGGAGGTGTGTGTTCATTACCCAGAGCAATCTGTGTTTCTACGAGAGATCACTTTATGTTACTGTTGACTGGAGGAACAAAGCTTCAGAACCATGTTCAATGTGTGGTATGTGAGAGAAAGAGATGTGTCTTCATTGCCCAGAGCATATTGTGTTTCCAGGAGAGGGCACTTTATGTAACTTTTGACTGGAGGAAAGAGACTTCAGAAATATGTCAGTGTGTGGTACGTGAGAGAAAGAGATGAGTGTTCACTCCCAGAGAAAACTAATTTGCCAAGAGACGGCATTTTATGTAACTGTTGACTGGAGGACAGAGCCTTCAGAAACATGTTCTGTGTGTGGCATGTGACAGAAAAAGATGTATCTTTATTGTAAAGAGCAAACTGTGTTTCAAGGAGAGGGCACTATTTTTAACTGTTGACTGGAGGAAAGAGGCTTCCGAAACAGGTTCAGTGTGTGGTACATGAGAAAACAGGATGTGTGATCACTCCCTGAGAAAACTGATTTACCAGAAGAGGGTAGTTTATGTAACTGTTGACTGGAGGACAGAGACTTCAGAAACATGTTCAATGTGTCCTACGTGACAGAAAGAGAGGTGTGTTCATTGTCCATGGTAAAAGTGTGTGGTATGTGACAGAAGGAGTGTTCGCTGCCCAGAGCAAACTGTATTTCCAGGAGAGGGCACTTTATGTAACTGCTGATTGGAGGAAACAGCTTTCAGAAAGATGTTAAGTGTGTTATACATGACAGAAAGAGATGTGTGTTCATTGCCCAGAGAAAACTGTGTTCCATGGAGGGTTCACTTTTTCTAACTGTTGACAGGAGGAAAGCGACTTCAGAAACATGCACGGTGTGTGGTGTGTGACAGAAAGAGATGTGTGTTCTTTCACAGAGCAAGCTGTGTTTCAAGCAGAAAGTACTTTATGTAACTGTTGACTGGAAGAAAAAAATTTCAGAAACATGTTCAGTGTATCGTATGTGACAGAAACGGATGTGTGTTTATTGCCCAGAAAAAACTGTGTTTCCAGGAGAGGGAACTTTATGTAACAGTTGACTGGAGAAAAGAGACTTAAAAAACATGTTCTGTTTGTGTGGACTGACACGAAAAAGAGATGTGTGTTCATTGTCCAGAGCAAACTATGTTTTCAGGAGAGAGCTCTTTATGTAACTCCTGACTGCAGGGAAAAGGCTTCAGAATCATGTTCAGTGTGTGGGGATTGGCAGAAGGAGATGTGTGTTCATTGTCCAGAGCAAACTGTGTTTCCTGGAAAGCACTTTATGTAACTGTTGACTGGAGGAAAGAGATTTTAGAAATATGTTCAGTATTCGACAGAAAGAGGTGTTTGTTAATGCCCACATCGATCTGTGTGTCTAGGAGAGATCACTCTAGGTAACTGTAGACTGCAGGAAAGAAACTTCAGAACATGTTCAGTGTGTGTGGTATGTGACAGAACAAGATGTGTGTTCATTCCAGGAGAAAACTGAATTACCAGGAAAGGCACTTTATGTGGCTGTTGACTGGAGGACAGAGACTTCAGAAACATGTTCAGTATGTGGTATGTGATAGAAAGAGAGGTGTGTTCATTGCCCAGATCAAAAGTGTGTGGTATGTGACATAAGGAGTGTTCACTACCCAGAGCAAACTATTTCCAGGAGAGGACACTTTAGCAATTGTTGACTGAAGGAAAGAGACTTCAGAAACATGTTCTGTGTGTGGTATGTGAGAGAAAGGGATGTGTGTTCTTTCCCAGAACAAACTGTATTTTGTAGAGAAAGTCCTATATGTAACTTCTGACTGGAAGATAGCGACTTCAGAAACATGCTTCGTGTATGGCATGTGACAGAGAGAGATGTGTGTTCATTGCCCAGATAAAACTGTGTTTCCAGAAGAGGGCACTTTATGTAACTGTTGACTGGAGGAAAGAGATTTCAAAAACATGTTCAGTTTGTGTGGACTGACAAAAACAAGAGATGTGTGTTCATTGGTTAGAGCAAACTGTTTTTCCAAGAGAGAGCTCTTTATGTAACTGTCGACCGAAGTAAAGATACTTCAGAAACATGTTCTGTGTGTGGTATGTGATTGAAAGAGATGTGTATTCATTGCCCAGAGAAAACTGTGTTTCCAAGAGAGAGCACTTTTTGAAACTGTTGACTACAGGAAAAAGGCTTCAAGACCATGTTCTGTGTGTGGGTATTGACAGAAGGAGATTTGTATTCATTGCCCAGAGCAAAATGTGTTTCCTGGAAAGCACTTTATGTACCTGTTGACTGGAGGAAAGACATTTTAGAAACATGTTCAATTTTCGACAGAAGGAGGTGTATGTACATTGCCCAGAGCAATTTGTGTTTCTAGGAGAGATCAGTTTATGTTACTGTTGACAGGAGGAAAGAGACTTCAGAAACATGTTCTGTGTGGCATGTGACAGAAGGTGATGCATTCTCATTTCCCAGCACAAACTGTTTTTTTCCAGGAAAGAACACTTTAAGTAACTGTTGACTGGAGGACAGAGGCTTCAGAAACATGTTCAGTGTGTGTTATGTGACTGAAATAGATGTGTGTGTTCATTGTCCAGAAGACACTGTTTCCAGGAGAGAGCACTTTATGTAACTGTTGACAGGAGGAAAGAGACTTCAGAAACATGTTCTGTGTGTCTTATGTGGCAGAAAGAGATTTGTCTTCATTGCCCAGTGCAAACTGTGTTTCCTTGAGAGAGCACTTTATGTAGCTGTTTATTGGAGAAAAAATACTTCAGAAATATGTTCAGTGTGTGGTATGTGAGAGAACGAGATGTGTGTTCATTCTCATAGAAAACAGATTTGCCCGGAGAGGCACTATATGTAACTGTTGACTGGAGAACAGAGATGTCAGATACATGTTCAGTGTGTGGTATGTAAGAGAAAGATATGTGTGTTCTTTCTCAGAACATCTGTGTTTCGAGGAGAGAAAGTCCTTAATGTATCAGTTGACTGAAGGAAGGAGACTTTAAAAACATGTTTTATGTGTGATATGTGATATAAATAGATGAGTGTTCATTCCCCAGAGAAACTGCGTTTCCGAGAGAGCATTTTTTGCAACTGTTAACTGAAGAAAAAATACTTCTGAACCACGTTCAGTGTATGGGGATTGACAGAAGGAGATTTGTATTCATTGCCCAGCGCAAACTGTGTTTCCTGGAAAGCACTTTATGTAACTGTTGACTGGAGAAAAGACATTTTAGAAACATGTTCAATATTCGACAGAAGGAGGTGTGAGTTCTTTGCCCAGAGCAAAAGTTTGTGGTATGTGACAGAAAGAGCATTTTGCTTCCCAGAGCAAACTGTATTTCCAGGAGAGGACACTTTATGTAACTGTTGACTGGGGAAACAGCCTTCAGAAACATATTAAGTGTGTGGTACATGACAGAAAGAGATGTGTGTTCATTGCCCAGAGAAAACTGTGTTCTGTGGAGGGTTTCTTTTTTCTAAATGTTGACAGGAGGAAAGCAACTTCAGAAACATTTTCAGTGTGTCGTATATGACAGAAAGAGATGAGTGTTCTTTCCCAGAGCAAACTGTGTTTCCAGGAGAGCGCACTTATTGTTACTGTTGACTGGAGAAAGGATAGTTCAGGAACATGTTCAGTGTGTGGTATGTGAGAGAATGAGATGTGTGTTCATTCCCAGAGAAATCTGATTTACCAGGAGAGGCACTATATGTAACTGTTGACTGGAGAACAGAGACATCAGAAATATGTTCAGTGTGTTGTATGTGACAGAGTGAGAGGTGTGTTCATTGCCCAGAGCAAAAGTGTGTGGTATGTGATAGAAGGAGTGTTCGCTACACAGAACAAACTGTATTTCCAGGAGAAGGCACTTTATGCAACTGATGACTGGTGGAAAGAGACTTCATAACATGTTCAGTGTGTGGTATGTGAGAGAAAGAGATTTGTGTTCTTTCCCAGAACAAACTGTGTTTCGATGAGAAAGTCTTTAATATACCTGTTGACTGGAAGAAAAAGACTTCAGAAACATTTTCCGTGTTTCGTATGAGACAGAAACAAATGTGTGTTCATTGCCTGGAGAAATCTGTGTTTCCAGGAGAGGGCACTTTATGTAACAGTTGACTGGAGGAAAGAGTCTTCAATTACATGTTCAGTTTGTGTAGAATGACACAAAAAAGAGATGTGTGTTCATTGTCCAGAGCAAACTGTGTTTCCTGGAAAGCACTTTATGTAACTGTTGACTGGAGGAAAGACATTTTAGAAACATGTTCTCTATTCAACAGAAGTAGATGTGAGTTCATGGCCCAGAGCAATCTGTGTTTCTAGGAGAGATCACTTTATGTAACTGTTGACTGGAGGAAAGAAACTTCAGAACATGTTCTGTGAGTGGTATGTGACAGAACAAGATGTATCTTCATTCCCCTGAGAACACTGATTTACCAGGAGATTGCAGTTTATATAACTGTTGACTGGAGGACAGAGACTTCAGAAAAATGTTCAGTGTGTAGTATATGGCAGAAAGAGAGGTGTGTTCATTGCCAAGAGCAAAAGTGTGTGGTACATGACTGAAGGAGTGTTCACTGCCCAGAGCAAACTGCATTTCCAGCAGAGGGCACTTTACCTTATGTAACTGTTGACTGGAGGAAAAAGACTTCTTGAACATGTTCAGTGTGTGCTACTGTCATGAGAGAAAGAGATATGTGTTCATTGCCCAGAGAAAACCGTGTTCAATAGAGGGGGCACTTTTTGTAACTGTTGACTGGAAGGAACAAGACATCATAAACATGTTCAGTGTGTGGTATCTGACAGAAAGAGTCTGTATTCCTTGGCTTATAGAAGATGGAGGGGTGATATGATTTTAATCTAGAGATCATTTCAAGATAATATCCTCCGAGAAGATTTAGGACTTGAATTATTTGTCAGAAATTACAAATACAAGAGCTCATTTTAGACAAATTAAACAACAAAAGTGGAAATCACCAAAGAGAAAACAGTGGTTTAGTCAGAGGGTCATTTCAATGTGGAATTCTATTACTTTAGATATTTTTAAAATAAGATTAGATGGTTACAGTAGAACCAAGTCCTTAGTTTATTAATTAGTTCACTTGTTGATAATATAATTTCATGCAAGCAGACAAGGATGAAAGTCTATATATGCTTTGTGCCATCTATGATACTATGATACTGTGATGTTCTTTCACAGAGCAAACTGTGTTTCCTGGAGAAAGCACTTTATGTAACTGTTGACTGGAGGAAAGAGACTTCAGAAACATGTTCAGTGTGTGGTATGTGACAGAAAGAGATGTGCATTCATTGCTCAGAGAAAACTGTGTTTCCAGAAGAAATAACTTTATGTAGCTATTTACCGGAGGAAAGAGACTTTAGAAATATGTTCAATGTGTGTGTGTGTGTGTGTGTGACAGAAAGAGATATGTGTTCATTGCTCAGAGAACACTGTGTTTTCAGGAGAGTTCACTTCATGTAACTGCTTACTGGAGGAAAGAGACTTCAGAAACATGTTCTGTGTGTGGCACCTGACAGAAGGAGATGCATTCTCATTTCCCAGCACAAACTGTTTTTCCAGGAAAGAACACCTTAAGTAACTGTTGGCTGGAGGACAGAGGCTTCAGAAACATGTTCAGCGTGTGTTATGTGACAGAAAGAGATGTGTGTGTTCATTGCCCTGAAGACACTGTTTCCAGGAAAGAGAACTTTATGTAACTGCTGACAGGAGGAAAGAGACTTCAGAAACAGATTCTGTGTGTCTTACGTGACAGAAAGAGATTTGTCTTCATTGCCCAGAGCAAACTGTGTTTCCAGGACAGCGCACTTTATGTAACTGTTTACTGGAGAAAAGATACTTCAGAAACATATTGTGTGTGTGTTATGTGAGAGAACGAGATGTGTGTTCATTTCCAGAGAAAAATGATTTACCCAGAGAGGCACTATATGTAACTGTTGACTGGAGAACAGAGACTTCAGAAACATGTTTAGTGTGTGGTTTGTGACAGAAAGAGAGGTGTGTTCACTGCACAGAGCAAAAGTGTGTGGTATGTGACAGAAGGAGTGTTTGCTACCCAAAGTAAACTGTATTTCCTGGAGAGGGTATTTTATGCAACTGATTACTGGAGAAAACAAACTTCAATAACATGTTTAGTATGTGGCATGTGAGAGAAAGAGATGCATGTTCTTTCCCAGAGCAAACAGTGTTTCAAAGAGAAAGTTCTTCATGTAACTGTTGACTGGAAGAAAGAGACTTCAGAAACATGTTCCGTGTATGGCATGTGACAGAAACAGATGTGTGTTCATTGCCGAGACAAAAATGTGTTTCCAGGAGAGGGAACTTTCTGTAACTATTGGCTGGAGGAAAGTGATTTGAAGAACATGTTCAGTTTGCATGGACAGATTAAAACAAGAGATGTGTGTTCATTGTCAGAGCAAACTGGGTTTCCAGGAGAGAGCTCTTTATGTAACTGTAGACTGAAGGAAAGAGACTTTAGAACCATGTTATGTGTGTAATATGTGACGTCAGAACCATGTTCAGTGTGGGGATTGACAGAAAGAGATTTGTATTCATTGCCCAGAGCAAACTGTGTTTCTTGGAAAGCACTTTATATAACTGTTGACTGAAGGAAAGACATTTTAGAAACATGTTCAGTATTTCACAGAAGTAGGTGTGTGTTCATTGCCCAGAGCAATCTGTGTTTCTAGGCAAGATCACTTTATGTTACTGTTGACAGGAGGAATGAAACTTCAGAAACATGTTCTGTTCACGGTACATGACAGGAAGATATGTGTCTTTATTGCCCAGTGCAAACAGTGTTTCCAAGAAAGGGCACTTTTTGTAACTCTTGACTGAAGGAAAGAGACTTCAGAAACATGTTCTGTGTGTGGTATGTGATAGAAAGAGATGTGTGTTCATTGCCCAGAGAAAACTGTGTTTCCAAGAGACAGAGCACTTTTTGTAACTGTTGACTACAGGAACAAAACTTCAGAACCATGATCAATGTGTGGGGATTGACATAAGATTTGTTTTCACTGCCCAGAACAAACTGTGTTTCCTGGAAAGTATTTTCTGTAACTGTTGAATAGAGGAAATACATTTTAGAAACATGTTCAGAATTCAACAGAAGGAGGTGTGTGTTCATTACCCAGAGCAATCTGTGTTTCTACGAGAGATCGCTTTATGTTACTGTTGACTGGAGGAACGAAGCTTCAGAAACATGTTCAGTGTGTGGTATGTGACAGAAAGAGATGTGTCTTCATTGCCCAGAGCATACTGTGTTTCCTGGAGAGGGCACTTTATGTAACTTTTGACTGGAGGAAAGAGACTTCAGAAACATGTCAGTGTGTGGTACGTGAGAGAACGAGATGAGTTTACTCCCAGAGAAAAATGATTTACCAAGAGACGGCATTTTATGTAACTGTTGACTGGAGGACAGAGCCTTCAGAAACATGTTCTGTGTGTGGTATGTGACAGAAAAAGATGTATCTTCATTGTAAAGAGCAAACTGTGTTTCAAGGAGAGGGCACTATTTTTAACTGTTGACTGGAGGAAAGAGGCTTCAGAAACATGTTCAGTGTGTGGTACATGAGAGAAAAAGATGTGTGTTCACTCCCTGAGAATACCAGGAGAGATACATAGATACATAGATACATAGACAGTGTCGGCAGATAAGGGTCTATGGCCCACCTAGTCTGCCCATTTGAGCTTGTAAGTTCAGTTTGTTTTCCTAGAAGTCTATTTCCCCTTACCCCTGACCTCTAGAATTCCTTTATGTCTATCCCATGCATTCTTAAATCCCGTGATTGTTTCAGCTCCCACCACTTCCTCTGGCAGGGTGTTCCACTTGTCCACCACCCGTTCTGTGAAGAAATTCTTTCTCATGTTTCCTCTGAATCGTCCTCCTCCAACTTCATCCCATGCCTCTAGTTCTGAAACATCTTTTCGCTAAAATAGTGTTTTCCTGCACCCTGTTCCTCCCTGTAAGATACTTGTATGTCTCTCTCATATTCCCTCCCTCCTCTCCTCCAGGGAGTACATGTTCAGTTCCTTCAACCTGTCTTCATAGGACTTGTGATGCAATCCATGCACCATCTTTGTTGCCCTCCTCTGAACCTTCTCTACCCTGTCTATGTCCTTACGTAGGTATGGTCTCCAGAACTGTACACTGTACTCCAGGTGGGGCCTCACTAGTGTCTTGTATAGCGGAATTATGACCTCCCTTTTCCTGCTGGTGATGCCCCTGCCTATACATCCCAGCATCCTATTTGCTTTACCTGATGCCTTGTCACACTGTTTCCCTACCTTGAGGTCATCAGAGATGACAACCCAAGATCCCTTTCCTGCTTGGTGCATGCTATATCCTCACCCCCCAACTGATATATTGTGCCAGGGTTTTTGTGCCCCATATGCATTATCTTGCACTTCTTTGCATTGAATTTCAACTGCCAAACCCTTGACCATTCTTCAAGTTTCTGCAGGTCCCTTCTCATTCTGTCTACACCCTCTGGTGTGTCTACTCTGTTACAGAGCTTTGTGTCATCAGCGAACAGTGAAATTCTGCCTTCTATATCCTGTGCAATGTCACTGATGAAGATGTTGAATAGGACCGGTCCCAGCACTGATCCCTGTGGTACCCCACTGGTCACTCTTCCCTCTGTGGAGTGACAGCCATTTACCACCACCCTCTGTGTCCTGCCACCCAGCCAGTTACCTACCAACCACACTACTGTCCTGCCCACACCCATATTCCCCAGTTTGTGTAATAGTCTTCTATGTGGCACAGTGTCAAAGGCCTTGCTGAAGTCCAGATAGGCCATGTCCACTGCCCTCCCCTGATCCACCTCCCTAGTCACCCAGTCAAAAAATTCAATGAGGTTGGTCTGACATGACCTCCCCCTGGTGAAACCATGCTGCCTTGGGTCCTGTAGTCCATTGACAACCAGATGTTCCACCAATCTCTCCTTCAGTAGTGCTTCCATGATCTTTCCCACTACTGAGGTGAGGCTGACTGGTCTGTAGTTCCCTGCTTCCTCTTTGTTCCCACTTTTGTATAAGGGGACTACATCTGCTGTCCTCCAGTCTTTGGGTACCTCCCCTGTTTCCAGTGATTGGCTGAACAGGATAGCCAGAGGTTCAGCCACCACCTCTCTTAGTTCTTTAAGGACCCTGAGGTGCACCCCATCTGGCCCCATTGCTTTATCAACTCTTATTACTTCCAGTTCCTTCAGGACCCTTTCTCGTGTAAAGGGACTTGTGTCCATTTCTGCACCATTCTCACCCCTTGTACTCCCTTCAGACCCATTACCCCCCTCTTCCTTAGTAAAGACTGAGCAGAAATACCTGTTCAATATGTCAGCTTTACTGTTGTCATCCTCCACGCTGCTTCCATCCTCCCCTTCAGTCTCACTATCCCTCCCTTTGTCCTTCTTTTTTTCCCTTATGTACCTGTAAAAGGTTTTGTCCCCTTTAACCACTGATTTTGCAATGTGTTCTTCTGTCTGAGCTTTGGCTTCCTTACTGACTTCCCTGCCTCCTTTGTTTCTCCTGGTACTTCTCCCTATCCCCTTCTGCCTGTGTCTTTTGTATTGCCTGAATGCAGTCTTTTGGCTTTCACTTTCTTTGCTACCTCTTTGGAAACCATAATGGTCTCTTCTTTTCCTCTTGCTAACCTGCTTAATGCATAATTCTGTTGTTCTTATAATCCCCATTTTAAATACTGCCCACTGTTCCTCAATCCCTGATTCCTGTCCCATTCCCTTAATGCCTCTTTCAAGTATCTCCCCATTTTCCCAAAGTCTGCCCCCTAAAATCCAGGATACGTGTTTTTGTGTGGTTTGGTTCTGCTCTTTCTGTGATTTCAAACCACAATGACTGGTGGTCACTGTTACCCAGGTGCTCCCCACTGTTACCCCATCACACTGTCCCTGTTTGTGAGCACAAGGTCCAGTATTGCCTTCTGCCGAGTTGGTTCCATGACCAGTTGCTTGAGGAAGGCACCCTGAAGGGAGTCCAGGATAAATCTGCTCCTAGTTGATGCTGCTGCTGGGATGCTCCAGTCCACATCTGGTATATTGAAGTCTCCAACCAGTACTACCTCACCCTTGTCTGCCATCCTTTGGATGGCTAGCATCAGCTCCCTATCTGTTTCTTCCTCCTGGGCTGGTGGTCTATAGACCACACCTGTGTGGATGGCTGGCCCCATTTTCCTTTCCAGCTTAACCCACAGTATCTCTCCCCCCATTTTGTTCCTCCTGGATCTGTGTGGCCCTTATGTCATTTTTCACATACAGTGCCACTCCTCCTCCCCTTCCTGCCTGCTCTGTCTCTTCTGAATATGTTGTAGCCAGGTATGGCCATCTCCCAGTCATGGTTATCATTGCACCAGGTTTCAGTGATGGCCACAATGTCCAGGTCTGACTGTACCATGACAGCCTCCAGATCTTCCATCTTGTTGCTAAGGCTCCTGGCATTTGCACACATGGCTTTCCATGATTTGACCTCCCTAGACTGCTTCACTGTTCTACTCCAGCCCCTTCCTTGGTTGTCATTTATCCCTGGTTCTCCTTGCTGTCTGCCCTTCTGCTGAATTTTGCCCCTTTTCTGCTTATCCACCTTTTGGACACTAATTTCCAACTTTTGCACACTGCTTTGCAGAGATAGCCACTCCTCTGGTTCACTGGTTCCATTACTAGCTGTGGGGGGTGAGCAAGTAGGTACCATCCTTGCTGGCCTGCCACCCCCCTTTGCTAGTTTAAATGCTTGTCAATGTAGCATTTAAACTTATCATTGAGTGCTTGATTCCTCCAGGATGGATGCAGGCCGTCAGGCTTGAACAAACCTCCATCCCTCCAGATGGGTCCCCAGTCACCAATGAATCCAAACCCTTCCTCACAGCACCAGTTCTTCAACCATGAGTTAAAGTTCCTGTGCATGCACTCCTATGCTCTCCCTTGCCTCTCACAGGTAGTACTTCTGAGAAAGTGACAGAAGTAGCTACTTGCTTGAGACCCTCCCAGTTTCCTAAACTCTTCCTGAACTTCCTTTGGCTCCCCATTTGCCAAGTCATTAGTACCTAGGTGGATAATGACATCCAGCTCACCCTCCTGTCTTGCCTTCCCAGTGATCCCCAGTATCTTCCTTCCATCCCTCCATGCCGTGGCACCTGGTAGGCACCTCACCTCCTGTCCTCCCCTCCTGTGTTCCTAGCTGGATCCCTCTTATGATGGAGTCCCCACCAGGATTTGCTTCCTCCTCCTCTGGGGTCCACTGCTTTCCCACTGAGGTCACCTCCTGCCTAACCTCCACATCCTTTCCTTCCACTTCCTGGGTACCTTATTTGGTTGTCCTCATTTGCCAGTGTGGCATATGAGTTCTTGAGAGGAATAGGATCTGGATGTGCCTCTGCCTGACTGCTCTAACCCTCCCTGAGCCCACTGTCATCCAAGTGCTCCTCGCTCTCGGCATCCTTTGAGGCAGCTGCATTGGACTGGGTGGTTCCTGGACAGGGTGATGGTACTCCTGACCCAGTTTACTTCCGCTCTGAGTCTGGCTACCTCATCCCTCAGTCCCGAGAGATGCATGCAGATAGGGCAGCACCTCAGTGTCCAGAAGGTCTGCCTGAATATGGCTGCCCCACAGCCACTGCATTGCACCACTCCCCACATTATACTGCAATTCCACTACTTATCTGCTACTGAAGCTCTCTTAGTTCTCTTTTTATTTATTTACAGTATTAAAAATCCTGTAACTGATCCTCAGATATATATTTTTTTAAGGAAAAAGAAACCAATAAATAAATAAATGAGTCAAAACACTTGTCGTGCTGAGGGTGGTCTTCTTCCCCCTTATGCCCCTCCTACTTCACACCTCTTACTATACCCTGTGTTTAGCTCCTGTCAATCAGATTTATCAGGGCATATAATTAAGAGTTGGGGAAGGGGGGGGTGAAAATTTGCAGCAATTAAAGACAGCACAGAATTACACCACCACTATTTTTAAATTTTCAACAGCCCAAAAACAATTATAAGTAAAGACAACACAGAAAGAAAGTATAGTGTCACTACAAGCCTACAATCTAAGTTTAAAAGAAAAATACCAGTTACTCTGAAGCACTGAATTGAATATGTTTCCTTCCTTCACCTTCTGGCTTCTTCTGAGAAGATGAACTTCTGTTTGCTGCTTTAACTGTGACTAAGCCCCACCTCTCAGTTATCACGTAGCTGAGGTCAGAGGCCAGACAATTAACACCCTTCACCCAGCTACAGGACAGTCAGACAAGCCAAGATAAATTTTGCAGCAATTAAAGACAGCACAGAATTACACCACCACTATTTTTTAAATTTTCAACAGCCCAAAAACAATTATAAGTAAAGACAACACAGAAAGAAAGTATAGTGTCACTACAAGCCTACAATCTAAGTTTAAAAGAAAAATACCAGTTACCAGTTACTCTGAAGCACTGAATTGAATATGTTTCCTTCCTTCACCTTCTGGCTTCTTCTGAGAAGATGAACTTCTGTTTGCTGCTTTAACTGTGACTAAGCCCCACCTTCAGTTATCACGTAGCTGAGGTCAGAGGCCAGACAATTAACACCCTTCACCCAGCTACAGGACAGTCAGACAAGCCAAGATAAAATTTGCAGCAATTAAAGACAGCACAGAATTACACCACCACTATTTTTTAAATTTTCAACAGCCCAAAAACAATTATAAGTAAAGACAACACAGAAAGAAAGTATAGTGTCACTACAAGCCTACAATCTAAGTTTAAAAGAAAAATACCAGTTACTCTGAAGCACTGAATTGAATATGTTTCCTTCCTTCACCTTCTGGCTTCTTCAGAGGGTACTTTATGTAACTGTTGACTGGAGGACAGAGACTTGAGAAACATGTTCAATGTGTCCTACGTGACAGAAAGAGAGGTGTGTTTATTGCCCATGGTAAAAGTGTGTGGTATGTGACAGAAGGAGTGTTTCGCTGCCCAGAGCAAACTGTATTTCCAGGAGAGGGAACTTTATATAACTGTTGATTGGAGGAAACAGCCTTCAGAATCATGTACGGTGTGTGGTGTGTGACAGAAAGAGATGTGTGTTCTTTCACAGAGCAAGCTGTGTTTCAAGCAGAAAGTACTTTCTGTAACTGTTGACTGGAAGAAAGAGATTTCAGAAACATGTTCAGTGTATCGTATGTGACAGAAATGGATTATTTATTGCCCAGAGAAAACTGTTTCCAGGAGATGGCACTTTATGTTAGTGTTGACTGGGGGAAAGAGACTTAAAAAACATCTTCAGTTTGTGTGGACTGACACTAAAAAGAGATGTGTGTTCATTGTCCAGAGCAAACTATGTTTTCAGGAGAGAGCTCTTTATGTAACTCCTGACTGCAGGGAAAAGACTTCAGAACCATGTTCAGTGTGTGGGGATTGGCAGAAGGAGATGTGTGTTCATTGTCCAGAGCAAACTGTGTTTCCTGGAAAGCACTTTATGTAACTGTTGACTGGTGGAAAGACATTTTAGAAATATGTTCAGTATTTGACAGAAAGAGGTGTTTGTTCATTGCCCACAGCGATCTGTGTTTCTAGGAGAAATCACTTTAGGTAACTGTAGACTGCAGGAAAGAAACTTCAGAACATGTTCAGTGTGTGGTATGTAACAGAACAAGATGTGTGTTCATTCCCAGAGAAAACTGAATTTCCAGGAAAGGCACTTTATGTAGCTGTTGACTGGAGGACAGAGACTTCAGAAACATGTTCAGTGTGTGGTATGTGATAGAAAGAGAGGTGTGTTCATTGCCCAGATCTAAAGTGTGTGGTATGTTACATAAGGAGTGTTCGCTACCCAGATCAAACAATTTCCAGGAAAGGGAACTTTACGCAATTGTTGACTGAAGGAAAGAGACTTCAGAAACATGTTCCATGTGTGGTATGTGAGAGAAAGGGATGTGTGTTCTTTCCCAGAACAAACTGTATTTTGTAGAGAAAGTCCTTTATGTAACTTTTGACAGGAAGATAGCGACTTCAGAAACATGCTCCGTGTATGGCATGTGACAGAGAGAGATGTATGTTCATGGCCCTGAGAAAACTGTGTTTCCAGGAGAGGGCATTTTGTGTAAGTGTTGACTGGAGGATAGAACCTTCAGAAACATGTTCTGTGTGTGGTATGTGGCAGAAAAAGATGTGTCTTCATTGCCCAGAGCATATTGTGTTTCCAGGAGAGGGCACTTTATGTAACTTTTGACTGGAGGAAAGAGACTTCAGAAACATGTCAGTGTGTGGTACGCGAGAGAACGAGATGAGTGTTTACTCCCAGAGAAAACTGATTTACCAAGAGACGGCATTTTATGTAACTGTTGACTGGAGGACAGAGCCTTCAGAAACATGTTCTGTGTGTGGTATGCGACAGAAAAAGATGTATCTTCATTGTAAAAAGCAAATTGTGTTTCAAGGAGAGGGCACTATTTTTAACTGTTGACTGGAGGAAAGAGGCTCCAGAAACATGTTCAGTGTGTGGTACATGAGAGAACAAGATGTATGTTCACTCCCTGAGAATACTGATTTACCAGGAGAGGGTATTTTATGTAACTGTTGACTGGAGGACAGAGACTTCAGAAACATGTTCAATGTGTCCTACGTGACAGAAAGAGAGGTGTGTTTATTGCCCATGGTAAAAGTGTGTGGTATGTGACAGAAGGAGTGTTTCGCTGCCCAGAGCAAACTGTATTTACAGAAGAGGGCACTTTATATAACTGTTGATTGGAGGAAACAGCCTTCAGAAACATGCACTGTGTGTGGTGTGTGACAGAAAGAGATGTGTGTTCTTTCACAGAGCAATCTGTGTTTCATGCAGAACGTACTTTATGTAACTGTTGACTGGAAGAAAGAGATTTCAGAAACATGTTCAGTGTATCGTATGTGACAGAAACGTATTATTTATTGCCCAGAGAAAACTGTGTTTCCAGGAGATGGCACTTTATGTAAGTGTTGACTGGGGGAAGAGACTTAAAACACATCTTCAGTTTGTGTGGACTGACACTAAAAAGAGATGTGTGTTCATTGTCCAGAGCAAACTATGTTTTCAGGAAAGAGCTCTTTATGTAACTCCTGACTGCAGGGAAAAGACTTCAGAACCATGTTCAGTGTGTAGGGATTGGCAGAAGGAGATCTGTGTTCATTGTCCAGAGCAGACTGTGTTTCCTGGAAAGCACTTTATGTAACTGTTGACTAGTGGAAAGACATTTTAGAAATATGTTCAGTATTCAACAGAAAGAGGTGTTTGTTCATTGCCCTCAGTGATCTGTGTTTCTCGGAGAGATCACTTTAGGTAACTGTAGACTGCAGGAAAGAAACTTCAGAACATGTTCAGTGTGTGGTATGTGACAGAACAAGATGTGTGTTCATTCCCAGAGAAAACTGAATTACCAGGAAAGGCACTTTATGTAGCTGTTGACTGGAGGACAGAGACTTCAGAAACATGTTCAGTGTGTGGTATGTGATAGAAATAGAGGTGTGTTCATTGCCCAGATCTAAAGTGTGTGGTATGTGACATAAGGAGTGTTCGCTACCCAGAGCAAACTATTTCCAGGAAAGGGAACTTTATGCAATTTTTGACTGAAGGAAAGAGACTTCAGAAACATGTTCCATGTGTGGTATGTGAGAGAAAGGGATGTGTGTTCTTTCCCAGAACAAACTGTATTTTGTAGAGAAAGTCTTTTATGTAACTTTTGACAGGAAGATAGCGACTTCAGAAACATGCTCCTTGTATGGCATGTGACAGAGAGAGAGAGAGATGTGTGTTCACTGCCCAGAGAAAACTGTGTTTCCAGGAGAGGGCTCTTTATGTAACTGTTGACCGAAGTAAAGATACTTCAGAAACATGTTCTGTGTGTGGTATGTGATAGAAAGAGATGTGTGTTTATTGCCCAGAGAAAACTATGATTCCAAGAGAGAGCACTTTTTGTAACTGTTGACTACAGGAAATAGGCTTCAAGACCATGTTCCATGTGTGGGGATTGACAGAAGGAGATTTGAATTCATTGCCCAGAGCAAAATGTGTTTCCTGGAAAGCACTTTATGTACCTGTTGACTGGAGGAAAGACATTTTAGAAACATGTTCAATTCTCAACAGAAGGAGGTGTATGTTCGTTGCCCAGAGCAATTTGTGTTTCTAGGAGAGATCACTTTATGTTACTGTTGACTGGAGGAAAGAGACTTCAGAAACATGTTCTGTGTGTTGCAAGTGACAGAAGGTGATGCATTCTTATTTCCCAGTACAAACTGTTTTTTCCAGGAAAGAACACTTTAAGTAACTGTTGACTGGAGGACAGAGGCTTCAGAAACATGTTCAGTGTGTGTTATGTGACTGAAATAGATGTGTGTGTTCTTTGCCCACAAGACACTGTTTCCAGAAGAGAGCACTTTATGTAACTGTTGCCAGGAGGAAAGAGACTTCAGAAACATGTTCTGTGTGTCTTATGTAACTGAAAGAGATTTGTCTTCATTACCCAGAGCAAACTGTGTTTCCAAGAGAGAGCACTTACTGTAACTGTTTATTGGAGAAAAGATACTTCAGAAACATGTTCAGTGCGTGGTATGTGACAGAAAGAGAGGTGTGTTCACTGCACCGAGCAAAAGTGTGTGGTATGTGACAGAAGGAGAGTTTGCTACCCAGAGCAAACTGTATTTCCAGGAGAGGATAATTTAAGCAACTGATTACTGGAGGAAACAAACTTTAATAACATGTTCAGTATGTGGTATGTGAGAGAAAGAGATGCATGTTCTTTCCCAGAGCAGTGTTTCAATGAGAAAGTTCTTTATGTAACTGTTGAATGGAAGAAAGAGACTTCAGAAACATGTTCCGTGCATGGCATAGGACAGAAATAGATGTGTGTTCATTGCCCAGACAAAACTGTGTTTCCAGAACAGGGCAGTTTCTGTAATTATTGACTGGGAGAAACAGATTTCAAGAACATGTTCAGTTTGTGTGGACTGATAAAAACAAGAGATGTGTGTTCATTGCCCAGAACAAATTGTGTTTCCATGAGAGAGCACTTTATGTAACTGTTGACTGAAGGAAAGAGACTTTAGAAACATGTTCTGTGTGTAGTATGTGATGTCAAAACCATGTTCAGTGTGGAGATTGACAGAAGGAGATTTGTATTCTTTGCCCAGAGCAAACTGTGTTTCTTGGAAAGCACTTTATGTAACTGTTGACTGAAGAAAAGACATTTTAGAAACAGGTTCAGTATTCGACAGAAGTAGGTGGGTGTTCATTGCCCAGAGCAATCTGAGTTTCTAGGTGAGATCAATTTATGTTACTGTTGACAGGAGGAATGAAACTTCAGAAACATGTTCTGTGCGTGGTACCTTACAGAAAGATATGTGTCTTTATTACCCAGTGCAAACTGTGTTTCCAGGAGAGGGCAACTTTTGTCACTCTTGACTGGAGGAAAGAGACTTCAGAAACATGTTATGTGTGTGGTATGTGATAGAAAGAGATGTTTCATTGCCAAGAGAAAGCTGTGTTTCCAAGAGAGAGCACTTTTTGTAACTGTTGACTACAGGAACAAAACTTCAGAACCATGTTTTGGTGTGGGGATTGACAGAAGGAGATTTGTATTCACTGCCCAGAACAAACTGTGTTTCCTGGAAAGCATTTTATGTAACTGTTGACTAGAGGAAAAACTTTTTAGAAACATGTTCAGAATTCAACAGAAGGACATGTGTGTTCATTACCCAAAGCAATCTGTGTTTCTATGAGAGATCACTTTATGTTACTGTTTACTGGAGGAACGAAGCTTCAGAAACATGTTCAATGTGTGGTATATGACAGAAAGAGATGTGTCTTCATTGCCCAGTGCATACTGTGTTTCCAGGAGAGGGCACTTTTTGTAACCTTTGAATGGAGGAAAGAGACCTCAGAAACTTGTCAGTGTGTGTGGTACGTGAGAAACTGAGATGTGTGTTCACTCCCAGAGAAAACTGATTTACCAGTAGACAGCATTTTATGTAAGTGTTGACTGGAGGATAGAACCATCAGAAACATGTTCTGTGTGTGGTATGTGGCAGAAAAAGATTTGTCTTCATTGCCCAGAGAAAACTGTGTTTCCAAGACAGAGCTCTTTATGTAACTGTTGACCGAAGTAAAGATACTTCAGAAACATGTTTTGTGTGTGGTATGTGATAGAAAGAGATGTGTGTTCATTGTCCAGAGAAAACAGTGTTTCCAAGAGAGAGCACTTTTTGTAACTGTTGACTAGAGGAAAAAGGTTTCAAAACCATGTTCCGTGAGTGGGGATTGACAGAAGGAGACTTGTATTCATTGCCCAGAACAAACTGTGTTTCCTGGAAAGCACTTTATGTACATGTTGACTGGAGGAAAGATATTTTAGAAACATGTTCAGTTTTCGACAGAAGGAGGTGTATGTTCATTGCCCAGAGCAATTTGTGTTTCTAGGAGAGGTCACTTTATGTTACTGTTGACTGGAGGAATGAAACTTCAGAAATATGTTCTGTGTGTGGTATGTGACAGAAAGAGATGTGTGTTCATTGCCCAGTGCAAACTGTGTTTCCCTTAAAAGGCACTTTTTATAGCACTTGACTGGAGAAAAGATAATTCAGAAACATGTCAATGTGTGGTACCTGAGAGAACGAGATGTGTGTTCACTCCCAGAGAAAACTGATTTACAAGGAGAGGGCACTTTATGTAACTGTTGACTGGAGGACAGAGACTTCAGAAACATGTTCTGTGTGTGGTATGTGACATAAAGGGATGTGTCTTCATTGCCCAAAGCTAACTGTATTTCTAGGAGAAGGCATTAATTTTAACTTGGAGGAAAGAGACTTCATAAATATGTGCAGTGTGTGGTACGTGAGAGAACGAGATGTGTGTTCACTCCCAGAGAAAATTGATTTATCAGGAGACGGCATTTTATGTAACTGTTGACTGGAGGAAAGAGCATTCAGAAACATGTTCTGAGTGTGGTATGTGACAGAAAAAGATATGTCTTTATTGTAAAGAGCAAACTGTGTTTCCAGGAGAGGGCACTATTTTTAACTGTTGACTGGAGGAAAGAGGCTTCAGAAACATGTTCAGGGTGTGGTACGTGAGAGAACAAGATGTGTGTTCACTCCCTGAGAAAACATATTTACCAGGAGAGGGTACTTTATGTAACTGTTGACTGGAAGACAGAGACTTCAGCAACATGTTCGATGTGTCATATGTGACAGAAACAGAGGTGTGTTCATTGCCCGGAGTAAAAGTGTGTGGTATGTGACAGAAGGAGTGTTCCACTGCCAAAAGCAAACTGTATTTCCAGGAGAGGGCACTTTATGTAACTGTTGATTGGAGAAAACAGCCTTCAGAAACATGTGAAGTGTGTGGTACATGACAGAAAGAGGTGTATGTTCATTGCCCAGTGAAAACTGTGTTCTGTGGAGGGTTCACTTTTTCTAACTGTTGACAGGAGGAGAGCGGCTTCAGAAACATGCACGGTGTGTGGTGTGTGACAGAAAGAGACTTGTGTTCTTTCGCAGAGCAAGCTTTGTTTCAAGCAGAGATTACTTTATGTAACTGTTGACTGGAAGAAAGAGATTTCAGAAACATGTTCAGTGTATCGTATGTGACAGAAATGGATGTGTGTTTATTGCCCAGAGAAAACTGTGTTTCCAGGAAAGGGCAGTTTATGTAACTGTTGATTGGAGGAAAGAGACTTAAAAATCATGTTCAGTTTGTGTGGACTGACATGAAAAAGAGATGTGTGTGTTCATTGCCCAGAGCAAACTATGTTTTCAGGAGAGAGTTCTTTACATAACTCCTGAGTGCAGGGAAAAGACTTCAGAACCACGTTCGGTGTGTGGGGATTGACAGAAAGAGATGTGTGTTCATTGCCCAGAGCAAACTGTGTTTCCTGGAATGCATTTTATGTAACTGTTGACTGGAGGAAAGACATTTTAGAAATATGTTCAGTATTCGACAGAAAGATGTGTGTGTTCATTGCCCACAGCGATCTGTATTTCTAGGAGAGATCACTTTATGTAACTGTAGACTGGAGGAAAGAAACTTCAGAACATGTTCTGTGTGTGGTATGTGACAGAACGAGATGTGTGTTCATTCCCAGAGAAAACTGAATTACCAGAAAAGGCCCTTTATGTAACTGTTGACTGGAAGATAGAGACTTCAGAAACATGCTCCATTTATGGCATGTGACAGAGAGAGATGTGTGTTCATTGCCCAGAGAAAACTGTGTTTTCAGGAGAAGGCACTTTATGTAAATGTTGACTGGAGGAAAGAGACTTCAAAACATTTTAAGTGTGTGGTACATGACAGAAAGGGATGTGTGTTCATTGCCCAGAGAAAACTTTGTTCTGTGAAGGGTTAACTTTTTGTAAATGTTGACAGGAGGAAAGAGACTTCTGAAACATGTTCATTGTGTGGTATGCAACAGAATGAGATGTGTGTTCATTCCCAGAGCAAACTGTGTTTCAGGGAGAAAGTACTTTATCTAACTGTTGACTGGAGGAAAAAGACTTCAGAAACATGTTCAGTGTGTGGTTTCTGACAGAATGAGAATTGTGTTCATTCCCAGTTAAAATAGATTTACCAGGAGAGGACACTTTATGTAACTCTTGAATGGAGGACAGAGATTCGGAAACATGTTCAGCCTCTGGTAGGTGACTGAAAGAGGAGTGTGTTCATTGGCCAAAGCAAAAGTGTGTGGTATGTGACAGAAGGAATTTTCACTGCCCAGAGCAAACAGCATTTCCAGCAGAAGGCACTTTACTGTATTTAATTGTTGACTGGAGGAAAGAGTCCTCAGAAACATGTTCTGTGGGTGGTACTGTCATGACAGAAAGAGATATGTGTTCATTGCCCAGAGAAAAACATTTTCCTCAGAAGGATTCTTTTTGTAACTGTTGACTGGAAGGAACAAGACTTCATAAACATGTTCAGTGTGTGGTATGTGACAGAAGAGATTTATGTTCTTTCCCAGAGCAAACTGTGTTTCTTGGAGAAAGGAATTTATGTAACTGCTGACTGGAGGAAAGAGACTTCAGAAACATGTTCATTGAGTGGTACGTGACAGAAAGAGATGTGTGTTCATTGCTCAGAGACAACAGTTTTTCAAGGAGACAGAACTTTATGTAACTGCTGACTAGAGGAAAGTGACTACAGAAACATGTTCAATGTATGGTGCATGACAGAGAGATGTGTGCTAATTGCTCAGAGAAAGCTGTGTTTCCAGGAGAGTGAAATTTATGTAACTGTTAACTGGAGGAAAGAGACTTCAGAAACATGTATCATGTGGGGTATGAGACGGAAGGAGATGACTGCTCATGTCCTAGAACAAACTGAGTTTCAAGGGGAGAGCACTTTATGTAACTGTTGAATTAAGGAAAGAGACTTCAGAAAGATGTTCTGTGTGTGGTATGTGACAGAAAGTGATGTGTGTTCATAACAATGAAAACACTGTGATTCCAGGAGGCAGCACTTTATGTGACTGTTGACTGGATTGCAGAGACTTTAGAAACATATTCTGTGTGTGGTATGTGACGGAAAAAGATTTGTGTGTTCATTGCCCAGAGAAAACTCTGTTTCCAGGAGACAGCACTTTTTATAACTATTAACAGGAGGAAAGAGCCTTCAGAAAGATATTCTCTGTGTGGTATGTGACAGAAAGGGATGAGACTTCCTTGTCCAGAGCAAACAGCGTGTCCAGGAGAGGACACTTTTTGTAACTGCTGAAAGGAGGACAGAGACTTCAGCAACATGTTCAGTGTGTCATGTGTGACAGAAAGAGAGATGGGTTCATTGCCCAGAGTAAAACTGTGTGGTATGTGACAGATGTAGTGTTTTGCTACCCAGTGCAAACTGTATTTCCAGGAGAGGGCACTTTATGTAACTGTTAATTGAAGGAAACAGCCTTCAGAAACATGTTAAATGTGTGGTACATGACAGAAAGAGGTGTGTGTTCATTGCCCAGAGAAAAGTGTGTTCTGTGGAGGGTTCACTTTTTCTAACTGTTGACGGGAGGAAAGCGACTTCAGAAACATGCACGGTGTGTGGTGTGTGACAGAAAGAGATGTGTGTTCTTTCCCAGAGCAAGCTGTGTTTCAAGCAGAGATTACTTTATGTAACTGTTGACTGGAAGAAAGAGATTTCAGAAACATGTTCAGTGTATCGTATGTGACAGAAATGGATGTGTGTTAATTGCCCAGAGAAAACTGTGTTTCCAGGAGAGGGCACTTTATGTAACTGTTGATTGGAGAAAAGAGACTTAAAAAACATGTTTGGTTTGTGTGGACTGACACGAAAAATAGATGTGTGTTCATTGTCCAGAGCAAACTATGTTTTCAGGAGAGAGCTCTTTATGAAACTTCAGAGTGCAGGGAAAAGACTTCAGAACCATGTTCAGTGTCAGAGGACTGATAGAAGGAGATGTGTGTCCATTGCCTGGAGCAAACTGTGTTTCCTGGAAAGGACTTGTTGACTGGAGGAAAGATATTTTAGAAACATGTTCAGTATTCGACAGAAAGAGGTGTGTGCTCATTGCCCACAGCGATCTGTGTTTCTAAGAGAGATCACTTTATGTAACTGTAGACTGGAGGAAAGAAACTTCAGAACATGTTCTGTGTGTGGTATGTGACAGAATGAGATGTGTGTTCATTCCCAGAGAAAACTGAATTACCAGGAAAGGCACTTTATGTTGCTGTTTACTGGAGGACAGAGACTTCAGAAACATGTTCAAGTGTGTAGCATGTGATAGTAAGAGAGGCGTGTTCATTGCCCAGAGCAAAAGTGTGTAGTATGAGACATAAGGAGTGTTCATGACCCAGAGCAAACTATTTCCAAGAGAGGGCACTTTATGCAATTGTTGACTGGAGGAAAACGACTTTGGAAACATGTTCAGTGTGTGGTATGTGAGAGAAAGGGATGTGTGTTCTTTTCCAGAGCAAATTGTATTTTGAAGAGAAAGTCCTTTATGTAAATGTTAACTGGAAGATAGAGATTTCAGAAACATGCTCCTTGTATGGCATGTGACAGAGAGAGATGTGTGTTCATTGCTCAGAGAAAACTGTGTTTCCAGGAGAGGGCACTTTATGTAACTGTTGTCTGGAGAAAAGAGTCTTCAAAACATGTTAAGTGAGTGGTACATGACAGAAAGGATGTGTGTTCTTTGCCCAGAGAAAACTGTGTTCTGTGAAGGATTAACTTTTTGTAAATGTTGACAGGAGGAGAGAGACTTCTGAAACATGTTCATTGTGTGGTATGCAACAGAATGAGATGTGTGTTCTTTCCCAGAGCAAGCTGTGTTTCAGGGAGAAAGTTCTTTAACTGTTGACTGGAGGAAAAATACTTCAGAAACATGTTCGGTGTGTGGTATCTGTCAGAATGAGAATTGTGTTCATTCCCCATAGAAAATAGATTTACCAGGAGAGGACACTTTATGTAACTCTTGAATGGAGGACAGAGATTCGAAAACATGTTCAACCTCTGGTATGTGACTGAAAGAGGAGTGTGTTCATTGGCCAAAGCAAAAGTGTGTGGTATGTGACAGAAGGAATGTTCACTGCCGAGAGCAAACTGCATTTCCAGCAGAAGGCACTTTACTGTATGTAACTGCTGACTGGAGGAAAGAGACCTCAGAAACATGTTCAGTATGTGGTACTGTCATGACAGAAAAAGATATGTGTTCATTGCCCAGAGAAAACCATTTTCCTCAGAAGGGCTCTTTTTGTAACTGTTGACTGGAAGGAATGAGACTTCACAAATATGTTCAGTGTGTGGTATGTGACAGAAGAGATTTGTGTTCTTTCCCAGAGCAAACTGTGTTTCTTGTAGAAAGGACGTTATGTAACTGCCGACTGGAGGAAAGAGACTTCAGAAACATGTTCAGTGAATGGTATGTGACAGAAAGTGTTGTGTGTTCATTGCTCAGAGACAACTGTGTTTCAAGGAGACAGAACTTTATGTAACTGCTGACTAGAGGAAAGTGACTTCAGAAACATGTTCAGTGTGTGGTGCATGACTGAGATATGTGTTAATTGCTCAGAGAAAGCTGTGTTTCCAGGAGGGTGAAATTTATGTAACTGTTAACTGGAGGAAAGAGACCTCAGAAACATGTATTGTATGGGGTATGAGACAGAAGGAGATGCCTGCTCATGTCCTAGAACAGAGTTTCAAGGAGAGAGCACTTTATGTAACTTTTGAATGGAGGAAAGAGACTTCAGAAACATGTTCTGTGTGTGGTATGTGACAGAAAGTGATGTGTGTTCATTGCAATAAAAACACTCTTATTCCAGGAGGCAGCACTTTATGTAACTGTTGACTGGATTGCAGAGACTTTAGAAACATGTTCTGTGTGTGGTATGTGACGGAAAGAGATGTCTGTGTTCGTTGCCAGAGAAAACTCTGCTTCCAGGAGACAGCACTTTATGTAATTATTAACAGGAGGAAAGAGACTTCAGAAACATATTCTGTGTGTGGCATGTGACAGAGAGGGATGAGTCTTCCTTGCCCAGAGCAAATAGTGTGTCCATCAGATGGCACTTTTTGTAACTCTTGACAGGAGGACAGATACTTCAGCAACATGTTCAGTGTGTTGTATGTGACAGAAAGAGAGGTGTGTTCATTGCCCAGAGTAAAAGTATGTGGTATGTGACAGAAGTAGTGTTTCGCTGCCCAGAGCAAACTGTATTTCCAGGAAAGGGCACTTTATATAACTGTTAATTGGAGGAAACAGCCTTCATAAACATGTTAAGTGTGTGGTACATGACATAAAGAGGTGTGTGTTTATTGCCCAGAGAAAACTGTGTTCCATGGAGGATTCACTTCTTCTAACTGTTGACAGGAGGAAAGCAACTTCAGAAACATGCACGGTGTGTGGTGTGTGACAGAAAGAATGTGTGTTCTTTCCCAAAGCAAGCTGTGTTTCAAGCAGAGATTACTTTACGTAACTGTTGATTGGAAGAAAGAGATTTAGAAACATGTTCAGTGTATCGTATGTGACAGAAATGGATGTCTGTTTATTGCCCAGAGAAAACTGTGTTTCCAGGAAAGGGCACTTTATGTAACTGTTGACTGGAGGAAAGAGACTTAAAAACACGTTAAGTGTGTGGTACATGACAGAAAGGGTTAAGTGTTCATTGCCCAGAGAAAACTGTGTTCCGTGAATGGTTAACTTTTTGTAAATGTTGGCAGGAGGAAAGAGACTTCTGAAGCATGCTCATTGTGTGGTATGGAAGAGAATGAGATGTGTGTTCTTTCCCAGAGCAAACTGTGTTTCAAGGAGAAAGTACTTTATCTAACTGTTGACTGGAGGAAAAAGACTTCAGAAACATGTTCAGTGTGTGGAATGTGACAGAATGAGAATTGTATTCATTCCCCAGAGAACATAGGTTTACCAGGAGAGGACACTTTATGTAACTGTTGAATGGACGACAGAGATTCGGAAACATGTTCAGCCTCTGGTATGTGACTGAAAGAGGAGAGTGTTCATTGGTGAAAGCAAAAGTGTGTGGTATGTGACATAAGGAATGTTCACTGCCCAAAGCAAACTGCATTTCCAGCAGAAGGCACTTTACTGTATGTAACTGTTGACTGGAGGAAAGAGACCTCAGAAACATGTTCAGTATGTGGTACTGTCATGACAGAAAGAGATATGTGTTCATTGCCCAGAGAAAACCGTTTTCCTTGGAAGGGCTCTTTTTGTAACTGTTGACTGGAAGGAACGAGACTTCAGAAACATGTTCAGTGTGTGGTATGTGACAGAAGAAATGTGTGTTCTTTCCCAGAGCAAACTGTGTTTCCTGGAGAAAGGACTTTATGTAACTGCTGACTGGAGGAAAGTGACTTCAGAAACATGTTCAATGTGTGGTACATGACAGAGAGATGTGTGTTAATTGCTCAGAGAAAGCTGTGTTCCAGGAGAGTGAAATTTATGTAACTGTTTACTGGAGGAAAGAGACTTCAGAAACATGTATTGTGTGGGGTATGAGACAGAAGGAGATGCCTGTTCATGTCCAAGAACAAACTGAGTTTCAAGGAGAGAGCACTTTATGTAACCGTTGAATGGAGGAAAGAGACTTCAGAAAGATGTTCTGTGTGTGGTATGTCACAGAAAGTGATGTGTGTTCATTACAATGAAAAAACTGTGATTCCAGGAGGCAGCACTTTATGTAGCTGTTGACTATATTGCAGAGTCTTTAGAAACATGTTCTGTGTGTGGTATGTGACGGAAAGAGATGTGTGTTTTCATTGCCCAGAGAAAACTCTTTTTCCTGGAGAGAGCACTTTATGTAACTATTAACAGGAGGAAAGAGACTTCAGAAACATATTCTGTGTGTGATATGTGACAGAAAGAGATGAGTCTTCCTTGCCCAGATCAAACAGTGTTTCCAGGAGAGGGCACTTTTTGTAACTGTTGACTGGAGGAAAGAGACTTCAGAAACATGTTCAATGTGTGGTATGTGAGAGAAAGAGATGTGTGTTCTTTGTCCAGAGAAAAATATGTTCTGCAGAGGGGCACTTTTGGTAAATGTTGACTGGGCTAAAGAGACTTCAGAAAAATGTTCAGTGTATGGTATGTGACAGAAAAAGATAGGTGTTCATTACCCAGAGAAAATTGGGTTTCCAGGATAGGGCACTTTATGTAACTGTTGTCTGTAGGAAAGAGACTTAAAAAAATGCTCGGTTTGTGTGGACTGACAAAACAAAGAGGTGTGTGTTCATTGCCCAGAGTAAACTGTGTTTCTTGAAGAGAGCTCTTTATGTAACTGTTGACTGAAGGTAAGAGACTTCAGAAACATGTTCTGTGTGTTTTATGTGACAGAAAGAGATGTGTGTTCATTGCTGAGAGAAAATTGTGTTTCCTGGGGAGAGCACTTTTTGTAACTGTTGACTGCAGGAAAAACACTTCAGAGCAATGTTCAGTGTGTGGTATGTGACGGAAAGAGATGTGTGCATTCACTGCACAGAGAAAACTCTGTTTCCAGGAGAGAGCACTTTATGTAACTATTAACAGGAGGAAAGATACTTTAGAAACATATTCTAAGTGTGGTATGTGACAGAAAGTGATGAGTCTTCCTTGCCCAGAGATAACAGTGTTTCCAGGAGAGGGCACTTTTTGTAACTGTTGACTGGAGGAAAGAGACTTCAGAAACATGTTCAGTGTGTGGTATGTGAGAGAAAGAGATGTGTGTTCTTTGGCCAGAGAAAAATATGTTCTGCAGAGGGGCACTTTTGGTAACTGTTGACTGGTCGAAAGAGACTTCATAAACATGTTCAATGTATGGTATGTACCAGAAAGAGATATGTGTTCATTACCCAGAGAAAATAGTGTTTCCAGGAGAAGGCACTTTATGTAACTGTTATCTGTAGGAAAGAGACTTAAGAAAATGTTTGGTTTGTGTGGACTGACAAAACAAAGAGGTGTGTGTTCATTGTCCAGAGTAAACTGTGTTTCTTGAATAGAGCTCTTTATGTAACTGTTGACTGAAGGAAAGAGACTTCAGAAACATGTTTTGTGTGTGGTATGTGGAAGAAAGAGACATGTGTTCATTGCTGAGAGAAAATTGTGTTTCCAGGAGGGAGCACTTTTTGTAACTGCTGACTGCAGGAAAAATACTTCAGAACCATGTTCAGTGTGTGGGGATTGAATAAAGGAGATGTGTGTTCATTGCCAAGAGAAAACTGTGTTTGGTGGAAAGCACTTTATGTAATTGTTGACTGGAGGACACACATTTTAGAAATATGTTCAGTATTCGACAGAAGTAGGTGTGCGTGTTCATTGCCCAGAGCAATCTGTGTTTCTAGGAGAGATCACTTTATGTAACTGTTGACTGGAGGAAAGAAACTTCAGAAACATGTTCTGTGTGTGGTATGTGACAGAAATAGATGTGTGTTCATTGCCCTGAGACAACTGTGCTTCCTGGAGATATCACCTTATGTAATTGTAGACAAGAGGAAAGAGACTGAAGAAACATGTTCTGTGTGTGGTATGTGACAGAAAGAGATGTGTGTTCATTGCCCAGAGCAAACAGTGTTTCATGGGGAAAGCACTTTCTGTAACAGTTGACTGGAGAAAAGATATTTAAGAAACATGTTCAAAGTGTGGTTTGTGACAGAAGGCACCTAGAGCAAGCTATGGTTCAAGGAGAGGGTACTTTATGTAACTGCTGACTGTAGAAAAGAGACTTCAAAAAATGCTTGATTTCTGTGGACTGAGAAAATAAAGAGATGTGTGTTCATTGCCCTGAGCAAAATGTGTTTCAAGGAGAGAGCACTTTATGTAACTGTTGACTTGAGAACAAACTCTTCAGAAGCATGTTTTGTGTGTGGTATGTGACAGAAAGAGATGCATGTTCATTGCCCTGAGAATACTGTGATTCCAAGAGAGTGCACTTTATGTAACTCTTGACTGTATTACAGAGACTTCAGAAACATGTTCTGTATGTGGTATGTGACAGAAGAAGATGCATGCTCGTTTCCCAGAGCAAACTGTGTTTCCAATAGAGAGCACTTTATGTAACAGTTGACTGGAAGAAAGAGACTTCAGAAACTTGTTCGGTGTTTGATATGTGACAGAAAGAGATGTGTGTTCATTGCACAGAGCAAACTGTGTTTCTAGGAAGAAAACACTTTCTGTAATGGTTGACTGGAGGAAAGATATTTAAGAATCATGTTTACTGTGTGGTATGTGACAGAAGGAGATTCGTGTTCATAGCAAGGAGCAAACTGTCTTTCCATGAGTGAGCACTTCACGTAACTGATGACTGGAGGAAAAAAACTGCAGAAATACATCCTGTGAGTCGTATGTGACAGAAAGAGATGTCTGTTCATTGCAAGACCAAACTGTGTTTCTAGGAGAGAGCACTTTATGTAACTGTTGATTGGATTACAGAGACTTCAGAAACATGTTCTATGTGTAGTACATGACAGAAAGAGAGATGCGTGTGCCTTACCAAGAGAAAAAAGTGTTTCCAGGACAGAGAACTTTATGTAACTGTTCATTGAAAGAAAAATACTTCAGAAACCTGTTCTGTGTGTGGTATGTCACAGAAGGAGATGCGTACTCATTTCCCAGAGCAAAGTGTGTTTCCAGGAGAGAGCACTTTATGTAACTGTTGACTGGAAGAAAGAATCTTCAGTTATATGTTCTATGTGTGGTATGTGACAGAAAGAGATGTGTGTTCATTGCTGAGAGAAAATTGTGTTTCCAGGAGAGAGCACTTTTTGTAACTGTTTACTGCAGGAAAAAGACTTCAGAACCATGTTCAGTGGTTGGGGATTGAATAAATGAGATGTGTGTTCATTGCCCAGAGAAAATTGTGTTTGCTGAAAAGCACTTTATGTAACTGTTGGCTGGAGGACACACATTTTAGAAATATGTTCAGTATTTGACAGAAATAGATGTATGTTCATTACCCAGAGCAATCCGTGTTTCTAGGAGAAATCACTTTATGTAACTGTTGACCGGAGGAAAGAAACTTAAGAAACATTTTCTATGTGTGGTATGTGACAGAATAAGGTCTGTGTTCACTGCTCCTAGAAAAACTGTTTCCAGGAGAGGGAACTTTATGTAACTTTTGACTGGAGGAAAGGGACTTCAGAAACATGTTCTATGTGTGGCGTGTGACAGAAGGAGATGCATGCTCATTTCCCAGAGCAAACTGTGTTTCCAATAGAGAGCACTTTATGTAACTGTTGACTGGAGGAAAGAGACTTCAGAAACATGGTCAGTGTGTGGTATGTGACAGAAAGAGATGTGTGTTCATTGCCCTGAGACAACTGTGCTTCCTGTAGGTATCACCTTATGTAATTGTTGACAAGAGGAAAGAGATTACAGAAACATGTTCTGTGTGTGGTATGTGACAGAAAGAGATGTGTGTTCACTGCCCAGAGTAAACAGTGTTTCAAGGAGAAAGCACTTTCTATAACAGTTGATTGGAGAAAAGATATTTAAGAAACATGTTCAAAGTGTGGTATGTGACAGCAGGAGCCTAGAGCAAGCTATGGTTCAAGGAGAGGGTACTTTATGTAACTGTTGACTATAGAAAAGAGACTTCAAAAAAATGCTCGGTTTGTGTGGACTGACAAAATAAAGAGATGTGTGTTCATTGCCCTGAGCAAAATGTGTTTCAAGGAGAGAGCACTTTCTGTAATGGTTGACTGGAGGAAAGATATTTAAGAATCATGTTTACTGTGTGGTATGTGACAGAAGGAGATTCATGTTCATTGCAAGGAGCAAACTGTGTTTCTAGGAGTGAGCACTTTATGTAACTGATGACTGGAGGAAAAAAACTGCAAAAATACATTCTGTGTGTTGTATGTGACAGAAAGAGATGTGTGTTCATTGCCAAGACCAAACTGTGTTTCTAAGAGAGAGCACTTTATATAACTGTTGACTGGAGGAAAGAGACTTCAGAAGTATGTTCTGTGTGTGGTAAGTGACAGAAAGAGTTGCGAGTTCATGGCCCTGAGAATACTATAATTCCAAGATAGTGCACTTTATGTAAATTTTGACTGGATTACAGAGACTTCAGAAACATGTTCAGCGTGTGGCATGGGACAGAAGAAGATGCATGCTCATTTCCCAGAGCAAACTGTGTTTCCAATAGAGAGCACTTTATGTAACAGTTGACTGGAGGAAAGAGACTTCAGAAACATGTTCGGTGGTTGGTATGTGATGGAAAGAGATGTGTGTTCATTGCACAGAGCAAACTGTGTTTCAAGGAGAAAACACTTTAATGGTTGACTGGAGGAAAAATATTTAAGAATCATGTTTACTGTGTGGTATGTGACTGAAGGAGATTTGTGTTCATTGCAAGGAGCAAACTGCGTTCCCAGGAGTGAGCACTTAATGTAACTGATGACTGGAGGAAAAAACTGCAGGCAAAGTGGGCAAGCATTAAGGATACAATACTTGAAGCAACATCCCATTGTGTTAGACAGAAAAGGAAGTGCAAAAGAAGAAGGAAACCACTTTGGTTCTCAAATACAGTAGCAGAAAAGGTCAGAGCCAAAAGGCTGGCCTTCAGAAAATATAAGGGAACACAGCGGGATGAAGATAGGGAGGCATACCAAACTGCCCTAAGGGAAGCAGGTAAGGCAGTAAGGCAGGCAAAGTCCCAAACTGAGGAAACACTAGCACTAACAGTAAAGAAGGTGACAAGATTCTATAGATACATTAGTGAAAGGAGAAAGTCCAGAGGGGTATTGCTAAGCTTAATGGAGAAAAGGGAGCATGTGAGGAGGAGGATCCTGTAAAGGCATCTATCCTAAATAGATACTTTGCTCAGTATTTACTGAAGAGAAGGTAGGGCAGGGCCCACATCTCAGCATCATGGACACAGGGGAGGGAGGTGAGCACTACTCCTCACAAAAGAAAGGGGTCCTACAAGAGCTGCTAAGCTCAGGGTGGATACAAGGCAATGGGACCTGATGGCATACATCCCAGGTACTAAGGAGCTAAAGGAGGAACTAGCAGAGCCATTAGCAGAATTGTTTAGTGAGTCTCTGAGCACAGGAGAGGTCCCAGAAGACTGGAGAAGGGCTCATATGATCCCACTCCACAAGAGTGGTAGCAGGAGGAGGCGGGAACTACAGACCGGCCGTCTTACCTCAGTAGTGGGCAAGATTATGGAGGCACTCCTTAAGGAAAGGATAGTGCAACACCTGGAATCCATAGGGGCACAGGATCCAAGACAGCATGGGTTTACAAAGGAAGGTCCTGTCAAAACTAATCTCATAGATTTCTTTGACTGGGTAACCAGAGTGGTGGACCAAGGGGGAGCAGTTGATGTCGCCACCTTGACTTCAGCAAAGCTTTGACACTGTTCCACATAGAAGATTGAGAAATAAGCCAGGTAGGCTCGGGTGGTCAGAAGTTGGTCAACTGGGTGGCAAACTGGTTGACTGGCAGAAACAGAGAGTGGTGGTAAATGGTATACAGTCAGAAGAGATGCAAGTCACAAGTGGGTACTAGGATCAGTCCTGGGGCCAGTCCTATTCAACATCTTCATTAGTGACCTCGCAGATGGACTAGAGGGTAAGGCTTGTCTGTTTGCAGATGACACCAAGATCTGCAACAGAGTAGATGATCCAGATGGGGTGGGCAGAATGAGAAGAGATCTGGATAAACTAGCAGAATGGTCAGAAGAGTGGCAACTGGGATTTAATGCAAAGAAGTGCAAAATCATGCACATAGGGAAGAGAAACCCCGAAGCCACTTATAGGCTGGGAGGGGAGTTGCTTGCAGTCACAAAGGAAGAAAGAGACTTGGGCATCATCATCACTGATGACCTAAAATCATCCAAGCAGACCTCTAAAGCAGTAGGTAAGGCTAGGGGTGTTAGGGTGTATTAGTAGGGTATCACAAGTCGTAAGAGGGAGGTAATAATCCCTCTGTACAAGACATTGGTTAGGCCCCATCTGGAGTACTGCGGCAGTATTGGAGGCCACACCTTCACAAGGACATTAACCAAATTGAGGCAGTCCAGAGAAGGGCAACCAAAATGGTGCAGGGACTGCATCAGAAGACATATGAGGACAGATTAACGGAGCTCAATATGTATACCCTTGAGCAAAGGAGGAGAGAGGATATGATCGAGACATTTAAACACCTTAAGGGCATAAACAAGGTGAAAGAGTCTAACATGTTTAAATATAAGAAAATAGCAGGACAAGAGGACACAGCATGAGATTAGAGGGAGGCCGATTAAGGGAATATGAGGAAATTTCTTTTCACAGAAAGGGTGGTGGATGGCTGGATGGCTTTACCACAAGAAGTGGTGGCTATGAATACAGTGCAGGGCTTCAAACAGGCATGGATAGGCATAAGGGAGCAATACAAATGACTATGAATAGATAGGTCACTGACAGAGCAAAGACCGATGGCACATTTATGAGGTAGAAAAAGAAATGGGCAGACTGGATGGGCCTTACGGTCCTTATCTGCCGTCAACTTCTATGTTTCTATGTTTCTAATACATTCTGTGTGTCGTATGTGACAGAAAGAGATGTGTGTTCATTGCCAAGACCAAACTGTGTTTCTAGAAGAGAGCCCTTTATGTAACTGTTGACTGGAGGAAAGAGACTTCAGAAACATGTTCGATGTATGGCATGTGACAGAAAGAGATGTGTGTTCATTGCCCAGTGAAAACTCTGTTCCAGGAGAGAGGTCTTTATGTAACTGCTGACTGAATGAAAGAGAATTCAGAAACTTGTTCTGTGTGTGGTATGTGACTGAAAGTGATGTGTGTTCATTGCCCAGAGACAACTGTGATTCCTGGAGATATCACTTTATGTAACTGTTGACAGGAGGTAAGAGACTGCAGAAACATGTTGTGTATGAGGTATGTGACAGAAAGAGATGTTTGTTCATTGCCCAGAGCAAACTATGTTTCAAGGAGAGAGAGCATGTTATGTAACTGTTGACCGAAGAGATTTAAGAAACATGATCAGTGTCTGGTGTGTGACAGAAAGAGATGTGTGTTCATTCTCTAGAGAAAACTGTGTTTCCAGGAATGGGCACTTTATGTAACTGTTATCTTGGGGACAGAGACTTCAGAAACATGTGCATTATGTGGTATGTGGCAGAAACAGATGCGTGTATATTGCACAGTGAAAACTGCGTTTAAAGGAGAGAGCACCCTTTGTAACTGGTGACATTTGGAAAGAGAGTGCAGAAACATGTTCTGTGTGTTTTATGTGACAGAAAGAGATGTGTGTTCATTGCCCAGAGACAACTGTGATTCCCGGAGTATCACTATAGGTAACTGTTAACACACTGAAAGAGACTGCAGAAATATGTTCTGTGTGTGGTATGTGACAGAAAGTGATGTGTGTTCTTTGCCCAGAGCAAACTGCTTTTCAAGGAGAGAGCACATTACATAATTGTTGACTGGAGGAAAGATATTTAAGAAACAAGTTCAGTGTGTGGTAAGTGTCAAATGGAGATATGTGTTCATTGCCCAGAAAAAGCTGTATTTCCAGGAGAGGACACTGTATGTAACTCTTCCTGGAGGAAAGAGACTTCAGAAACATGTTCAGCATGTGGTATGTGACAGAAACAGATGTGTTTTGATTGCCCTGAAAAAACTGTGATTCTAGGAGAGAGCACTTAATGTAAATGTTGACTGGAGGATAGAGACTTCAGAAACATGTTCTGGGTTTGGTATGTGACAAAAAGAGATGTGTGTGTTCATTACATAGAGAAAACTGAGTTTCCAGGAGAGAGCACTTTATGAAACTGTTGACAGGAGGAAAGAGACTTCAGAAACATGTTCAGTGTGTGGTATGAGATGTGTGTTCATTCCTCAGAGAAAATTGATTTACCAGGATAGGGCACTTTATGTAACTGTTGAATGGAGGACAGCGACTTCAGAAACATGTTCAGTGTGTGGTATGTGACAGAACAAGGTGTGTGTTCATTCTACGGAGAAAATGGATTTACCCGGAGAGGGCACTTTATGTAACTGTTGACTGGTGAAAAGAGACTTCTGAAACATGTGAAGTGTGTGGTACATGACAGAAAGAACTGTGTATTCTTTGACCAGAGAAAAATGTGTTCCATGGAGGGGGGTCTTTTTCTAACAGTTGACTGGAGGAAAGAGACTTCAGAAACATGTTCGGTGTATGGTATGTGACAGAAAGATGTGTGTTCATTGCCCAGTGAAAACTCTGTTTCCAGGAGAGAGTTCTTTATGTAACTGCTGACTGAAGGAAAGAGACTTCAGAAACTTGTTCTGTGTGTGGTATGTGACAGAAAGAGATGTGTGTTCATTGCCTAGAGACAACTGTGATTCCTGGAGATATCACTTTATCTAACTGTTGACAGGAGGTAAGAGACTGCAGAAACATGTTGTGTGTGAGATATGTGACAGAAAGAGATGTGTATTCATTGCCCAGAGCAAACTGTGCTTTCATTAAAAGGCACTTTTTATAACACTTGACTGAAGGAAAGAGAATTCAGAAACATGTCAATGTGTGGTACGTGAGAAAATGAGATGTGTGTTCACTCACAGAGAAAACTGATTTACCAGGAGAGGGCACTTTATGTAACTGTTGACTGGAGGACAGAGACTTCAGAAACATGTTCAGTTTGTCATATATGACAGAAAGAGAAGTGTTTTCATTGCCCAGAGCAAAAGTGTATGTTATGTGACAGAAGAAGTGTTTTGCTCCCCAGAGCAAACTGTATTTCCAGGAGAGGGCACCTTATGTAACTGCTGACTGGGGGAAAGAGACTTCAGAAACATGTTCAGTGTATGGTATGTGACAGAAAGAGATATGTGTTCATTGCCCAGAGAAAATGGTGTTTCCAGGAGAGGGCACTTTATCTACCTGCTGTCTGTAGGAAAGAGACTTAAAAAAATGATCAGTTTGTGTGGACTGACAAAACAAATAGGTGTGTGTTTATTGCTCACAGTAAACTGTGTTTCTTGAAGAGAGCTCTTTATGTAACTGTTGACTGAAGGAAAGAAACTTCAGAACCATGTTCTGTGTGTGGTATGTCACAGAAATAGATGTGTGTTTCCATTGTCCAGAGAAAACTGTATTTGCTGGAAAGCACTTTATGTAACTGTTGACTGGAGGACACACATTTTAGAAATATGTTCAGTATTCAACAGAAGTAGATGTGTGTTCATTGCCCAGAGAAATCTGTGTTTCTTGGAGAGATCACTTTATGTAATTGTTGACTGGAAGAAAGAAACTTCAGAAACATGTTCTGTGTGTGGTATGTGACAGAAGGAGATGCATGCTCATTTCCCAGAGAAAACTGTGTTCCCAATAGAGAGCACTTTATGTAACTGCTGACTGGAGGAAAGAGACTTCAGAATCATGGTCAGTGTGTGATATTTGACAGATTGAGAAGTGTGTTCATTGCCCTGAGTCGACTGTGCTTCCTGGAGATATCACCTTATGTAATTCTTGACAGGAGGAAAGAGACTGCAGAAACATGTTCTGTGTGTGGTATGTAACAGAAAGAGATGTGTGTTCATTGCCCATAGCAAACAGTGTTTCAAGGAGAAAGCACTTTCTGTAACAGTTCACTGGAGAAAAGATAGTTAAGAAACATGTTCAAAGTGTGGTATGTGACAGAAGGAGCCTAGAGCAAGCTATGGTTCAAGGAGAGGGTACTTTATGTAACTGTTGACTATAGAAAAGAAACTTGAAAAAAATACTCCATTTGTGAAGACTGACAAAATAAAGAGATGTGTGTTCATTGCCCTGAGCAAAATGTGTTTCAAGGAGAGAGCACTTTATGTAACTGTTGACTAGAGAACAGAGACTCCAGAAGCATGTTCTGTGTGTGGTATGTGACAGAAAGAGATGCATGTTTATTGCCCTGAGAATACTGTTATTCCAAGAGAGTGCACTTTATATATGTATATGACAGAAGGAGATGTGTGTTCATTGCACAGAGCAAACTGTGTTTCAAGGAGAAAACACTTTCTGTAATGGTTGACTGGAGGAAAGATATTTAAGAATCATGTTTCCTGTGTGGTATGTGACAAAAGGAGATTTGTGTTTATTTCAAGGAGCAAACTGTGTTTCCAGGAGTGAGCTCTTTATGTAACTGATGACTGGAGGAAAATAACTGCAGAAATACATTCTGTGTGTCGTATGTGACAGAAAGAGATGTGTGTTCATTGCCAAGACCAAACTGTGTTTCTAGGAGAGAGCACTTTATCTAACTGTTGACTGGATTACAGAGACTTCAGAAACATGTTCTATGTGTAGTACATGACAGAAAGAGAGATGCGTGTTCATTACCAAGAGCAAAAAGTGTTTCCAGGACAGAGAACTTTATGTAACTGTTCACTGAAGGTAAAAGACTTCAGAAACCTGTTCTGTGTGCGATATATGACAGAAGGAGATGCATACTCATTTCCCAGAGCAAAGTGTGTTTCCAGGAGAGAGCACTTTATGTAACTGTTGACTGGAAGAAAGAAACTTCAGATATATGTTCTGTGTGTGATATGTGACAGAAAGAGCTGTGTGTTCAATGCCCAGAGCAAACTATGTTTAAAGGAGAGAGCATGTTATGTAACTGTTGACAGAAGAGATTTAAGAAACATGATCAGTGGATGGTGTGTGACAGAAAGAGATGTGTGTTCATTCCCCAGAAAAACTGTGTTTCCAGGAAAGGGCACTTTATGTAACTGTCGACTGGGGGACAGAGACTTCAGAAACATGTATGTTAAGTGGTATGTGACAGAAACAGATGTGTGTATATTGCCCAGTGAAAACTGTGTTTAAAGGAGAGAGCACCCTTTGTAACTGGTGACATTCGGAATGTGAGTGCAGAAACATGTTCTGTGTGTGGTATGTGACAGAAAGAGATGTGTGTTCATTGCCCAGAGACAGCAGTGATTCCTGGAGTTATCACTATAGGTAACTGTTGACACGCTGAAAGAGACTGCAGAAATATGTTCTGTGTGTGGTATGTGACAGAAAGTGATGTGTGTTCTTTGCCCAGAGCAAACTGCTTTTCAAGGAGAGAGCACATTACATAATTGTTGACTGGAGGAAAGATATTTAAGAAACATGTTCAGTGTGTGGTAAGTGTCAGATGGAGATATGTGTTCATTGCCCAGAGAAAACTATGTTTCCAGGAGAGGGCACTTTATGTAACTGTTCCTGGAGGAAAGAGACTTCAGAAACATGTTCAAAGTGTGGTATGTGACAGAAAGAGATGTGTTTTGATTGCCCTGAGAAAACTTTGGTTCTAGGAAAGAGCACTTTATGTAAATGTTGACTGGAGAATAGAGACTTCATAAACGTGTTCTGTGGGTGATATGTGATGAAAAGAGATGTGTGTGTTCATTACATAGAGAAAGCTGTGTTTCCAGGAGAGAGCACTTTATGTAACAGTTGACAGGAGGAAAGAGACTTGAGAAACATGTTCAGTATATGGTATGTGATGTGTGTTCATTCCTCAAATTGATTTACCAGGGAGAGGGCACTTTATGTAACTGTTGAATGGAGGACAGAGACTTCAGAAATATGTTCAATATGTGGTATGTGAGAGGACAAGGTGTGTGTTCATTCTCAGAGAAAATGGATTTACCCAGAGAGGGCACTTTATGTAACTGCTGACTGGTGGAAAGAGACTTCAGAAAAATATTAAGTGTGTGGTACATGACAGAAAGAACTGTGTGTTCTTTGCCCAGAGAAAAATGTGTTCCATGGAGGGGGCTCTTTTTCTAACTGTTTACTAGAGGAAAGAGACTTCAGAAACATGTTCAGTGTATGGTATGTGAAAGAAAGAGGTGTGTGTTCATTGCCCAGTGAAAACTCTGTTTCCAGGAGAGAATTTTTTATGTAACTGCTGACTGAAGGAAGGAGACTTCAGAAACTTGTTCTGTGTGTAATATGTGACAGAAAGAGATATGTATTCATTGCCCAGAGACAACTGTGATTCCTGGAGATATCACTGTATGTAACTGCTGACTGGAGGAAAGAGACCTCAGAGACATGTTCAGTATGTGGTACTGTCATGACAGAAAGAGATATGTGTTCATTGCCCAGAGAAAACCATGCTCCTCAGAAGGGCACTTTTTGTAACTGTTGACTAGAAGAAATGAGACTTCAGAAACATGTTCAGTGTGTGGTATATGGCAGAAGAGATGTGTGTTCTTTCCCAGAGCAAACTGTGTTTCCTGGAGAAAGCACTTTATGTAACTATTGACTGGAGGAAAAAGACTTCAGAAACATGTTCAGTGTGTGGTATGTGACAGAATGAGATATGTGTTCATTCCCCAGAGAAAATAAATTTACCAGGAGAAGGCATTTTATGTAACTGTTGAATGGAGGACAGAGATTCAGAAACATGTTCAGTCTCTGGTATGTGACTGCAAGAGAGGTGTGTTTATTGGCCAAAGCAAAATGGTGTGGTATGTGACAGAAGGAATGTTTACTGCCCAGAGCAAACTGCATTTCCAGCAGAAGGCACTTTACTGTATGTAACTGTTGACTTGAGGAAAGAGACCTCAGAAACATGTTCAGTATGTGGTACTGTCATGACAGAAAGAAATATGTGTTCATTGCCCAGAGAAAACCGTGTTCCTCGGAAGGGCACTTTTTGTAACTGTTGACTGGAAGGAACGAGACTTCAGAAACATGTTCAGTGTGTGCTATGTCACAGAAGAGATGTGTGTTCTTTCCCAGAGCAAACTATCTTTCCTGGAGAAAGGACTTAATGTAACTGCTGACTGGTGGAAAGAAACTTCAGAAAAATGTTCAGTGTGTGGTATGTGACAGAAAGAGATGTGTGTTCATTGCTCAGAGACAACTGTGTTTCCAGGAGACAGAACTTTATGTAACTACTGACTAGACGAAAGTGACTTCAGAAACATGTTCAGTGTGTGGTGCATGACAGAGAGATGTGTGTTAATTGCTCAGAGAAAGCTGTGTTTCCAGGAGAGTGAAATTTATGTAACTGTTAACTGGAGGAAAGAGACTTCGGAAACATGTATTGTGTGGGGTATCAGACAGAAGGAGATGCCTGCTCATGTCCTAGAGCAAAGTGAGTTTCAAGGAGATATAACTTTATGTAACTGTTGAGGTGAGGTAAGAGACTGCCGAAACATGATGTGTGTGAGGTATGTGACAGAAAGAGATGTGTGTTTATTGCCCAGAGCAAACTGTGTTTCCATTAAAAGGCACTTTTTATAACACTTGGCTGGAGGAAAGAGAATTCGGAAACATGTCAATGTGTGGTACGTGAGAGAATGCGATGTGCGTTCACTCCCAGAGAAAACTGATTTACCAGGAGAGGGCACTTTATGTAACTGTTGACTGGAGGATAGAGACTTCAGAAACATGTTCTGTGTGTGGTATGTGACATAAAGGGATGTGTCTTTATTGCCCAGAGCAAACTGTGTTTTTAATAGAGGTCACTTTTGTTAACTATTGACTGGAGGAAAGAGACTTGAGAAACATGTGCAGTGTGTGTTACATGAGAGAACAAGATGTGTGTTCACTACCAGAGAAAACTGATTTACCAGGAGAGGGCAATTTATGTAACCATTGACTGAAGGACAGAGACTTCAGAAACATGTTCAGTGTGTCTTATGTGACAGAAAGAGAGGTGTTTTCATTGCCTAGAACAAAAGTCTGTGGCATGTGACAGAAGGAGTGTTTCGCTGCCAGAGCAAACTGTATTTCCAAGAGAGGGCACATTATGTAACTGTTGACTGGAGAAAGAGACTTTGAAACATGTTAAGTGTGTGGTACATGACAGAAAGGGATGTGTGTTCATTGCCCAGAGAAAACTGTGTTCAGTGAAGGGTTAACTTTTTGTAAATGTTGAGAGGAGGAAAGCGACTTCAGAAACATGTTCATTGTGTGGTATGTGACAGAAGAGATGTGTGTTCTTTCCCAGAGCAAACTGTCTTTCCTTGAGAATGCACTTTATGTAACTGCTGACTGGAGGAAAGCGATTTCAGAAACATATTCAGTGTGAGGTATGTGACAGAAAGAGATGTGTGTTCATTGCTCAGAGACAACTGTGTTTCCAGGAGACAGAACTTTATGCACTGCTGACAAGAGGAAAATGACTTCAGAAACATATTCAGGTTGTGGTGCGTGACAGAGAGATGTGTGTTGATTGCTCAGAGAAAGCTGTGTTTCCAGGAGAGTGAAATTTATGTAACTGTTAACTGGAGGAAAGAGACTTCAGAAACATATATTGCATGGGGTATGAAACAGAAGGAGATGCCTGCTCATGTCCTAGAGCAAACTAAGTTTCAAGGAGAGAGCACTATATGTAACTGTTGAATGGAGGAAAGAGACTTCAGAAACATGTTCTGTGTTTGTTATGTGTCAGAAAGTGATGTGTGTTCATTGCATTGAAAATAACTGTGATTCCAGGAGGCAGCGCTTCATGTAACTGTTGACTGGATTGCAGAGACTGTAGAAACATGTTCTGTGTGTGGTATGTAACGGAAAGAGATGTGTGTGTTCATTGCACAGAGAAAACTCTGTTTCCAGGAGACAGCACTTTATGTAACTATTAACAGGAAGAAAGAGACTTCAGAAACATATTCTGTGTGTGATATGTGACAGAAAGGGATGTGTCTTTCTTGCCCAGAGAAAACTGTGTTTCTAGGAGAGGGCACTTTATGTAACTGTTCCTGGAGAAAAGAGACTTCAGAAACATTTATTGTGTGGAGTATGAGACAGAAGGAGATGCCTGCTCATGTCCTAGAACAAACTGAGTTTCAAGAAGAGAGCACTTTATGTAACTGTTGAATGGAGGAAAGAGACTTCAGAAAGATGTTCTGTGTGTGGCATGTGACAGAAAGTGACGTGTATTCATTGCAATGAAAAAAACTGTGATTCCAGGAGGCAGCACTTTATGTAACTGTTGACTAGATTGCTGAGACTTTAGAAACATATTCTGTGGGTGCTATGTGATGGAAAGAGATGTGTGTTCATTACATAGAGAAAACTGAGTTTCCAGGAGAGAGCACTTCATGTAACTGTTGACTGGAGGAAAGAGACTTCAGAAATATGTTCAGTGTGTGTTATGTGATAGAAAGAGATGTGTGTTCTTTGCCCAGAGAAAAACATGTTCCGCAGAGGGGCACTTTTGGTAACTGTTGACTTTGACTTGGTGAAAGAGACTTCAGAAACATGTTCAGTGTATGGTATGTGACAGAAAGAGATATGTGTTCATTGCCCAGAGAAAATGGTGTTTCCAGGAGAGGGAACTTTATCGAACTGTTGTCTGCAGGCAAGAGACTTAAAAAAATGCTCGGTTTGTGTGGACTGACAAAACAAAGAGGTGTGAGTTCATTGCTCACAGTAAACTATGTTTCTTGAAGAGAGCTCTTTATGTAACTGCTGACTGAAGGAAAGAAACTTCAGAACCATGTTCTGTGTGTGGTATGTCACAGAAAGAGATGTGTGTTTTCATTATCCAGAGAAAACTGTGTTTGCTGGAAAGCATTTTATGTAACTGTTGACTGGAGGACACACATTTTAGAAATAGGTTCAGAATTCGACAGAAGTAGATGTGTGTTCATTGCCCAGAGCAATCTGTGTTTCTGGGAGAGATCACCTTATGTAACTATTGACTGGAGGAAAGAAACTTCAAAAACATGTTCTGTGCGTGGTATGTAACAGAAGGAGATGCATGCTCATTTCCCAGAGCAAACTGTGTTCCCAACAGAGAGCACTTTATGTAAGTGTTGACTGAAGGAAAGTGACTTCAGAATCATGGTCAGTGTGTGGTATGTGACAGATTGAGATGTGTATTCATTGCCCTGAGTCAACTGTGCTTCCTGGAGATATCACCTTATGCAATTGTTGACAGGAGGAAAAAGACTGCAGAAAAATGTTCTGTGTGTGGTATGTGACAGAAAGAGATGTGTGTTCATTGCCCAGAGCAAACAGTGTTTCAAGGAGAAAGCACTTTCTGTAACAGTTGACTGGAGAAAAGATATTTAAGAAACATGTTCAAAGTGTGGTATGTGACAGAAGGAGCCTAGAGCAAGCTATGGTTCAAGGAGAAGGTACTTTATGTAACTGTTGACTATAGAAAAGAGACTTGAAAAAATACTCCATTTGTGTAGACTGACAAAATAAAGAGATGTGTGTTCATTGCCCTGAGCAAAATGTGTTTCAAGGAGAGAGCACTTCATGTAACTGTTGACTAGAGAACAGGGACTCCAGAAGCATGTTCTGTGTGTTGTATGTGACAGAAAGAGATGCGTGTTTATTGCCCTGAGAATACTGTTATTCCAAGAGAGTGCACTTTATGTAACTTTTGACTGGATTACAGAGACTTCAGAAACATGTTCTTTGTGTGGTATGTGACAGAAGAAGATGCATGCTCATTTCCCAGAGCAAACTGTGTTTCCAATAGAGAGCACTTTATGTAACAGTTGACTGGAGGAAAGAGACTTCAGAAACTTGTTTGGTATGTGACAGAAGGAGATGTGTGTTCATTGCACAGAGCAAACTGTGTTTCAAGGAGAAAACACTTTCTGTAATAGTTGACTGGAGGAAAGATATTTAAGAATCATGTTTCCTGTGTGGTATGTGACAAAAGGAGATTTGTGTTCATTGCAAGGAGCAAACTGTGTTTCCAGGAGTGAGCTCTTTATGTAACTGATGACTGGAGGAAAATAACTGCAGAAATACATTCTGTGTGTCGTATGTGACAGAAAGAGATGCGTGTTCATTGCCAAGACCAAACTGTGTTTCTAGGAGAGAACACTTTATGTAACTGTTGACTGGATTACAGAGACTTCAGAAACATGTTCTATGTGTAGTACATGACAGAAAGAGAGATGTGTGTTCATTACCAAGAGAAAAAAGTGTTTCCAGGACAGAGAACTTTATGTAACTGTTCACTGAAGGTAAAAGCCTTCAGAAACCTGTTCTGTGTGTGGTATGTGACAGAAGGAGATGCATACTCATTTCCCAGATCAAAGTGTGTTTCTAGGAGAGAGCACTTTTTGTAACTGTTGACTGGAAGAAAGAAACTTCAGATATAAGTTCTGTGTGTGGTATGTGACAGAAAGAGCTGTGTGTTCAATGCCCAGAGCAAACTATTTTTAAAGGAGAGAGCACATTATGTAACTGTTGACAGAAGAGATTTAAGAAACATGATCAGTGGATGGTGTGTGACAGAAAGAGATGTGTGTTCATTCCCCAGAGAAAACTGTGTTTCCAGGAAAGGGCACATTATGTAACTGTTGACTGGGGGACAGAGACTTCAGAAACGTGTACATTATGTGGTATGTGACAGAAACAGATGTGTGTATATTGCCCAGTGAAAACTGTGTTTAAAGGAGAGAGCACCCATTGTAACTGGTGACATTCAGAATGAGAGTGCAGAAGCATGTTCTGTGTATGGTATGTGATAGAAAGAGATGTGTGTTCATTGCCCAAAGACTGTGATTCCTGGAGTTATCACTATAGGTAACTGTTGACACGCTGAAAGAGACTGCAGAAATATGTTCTGTGTGTGGTATGTGACAGAAAGTGATGTGTGTTCTTTGCCCAGGTTCATTCTCAGAGAAAATGGATTTACCCGGAGATGGCACTTTATGTAACTCTTGACTGGTGGAAAGAGACTTCAGAAACATATTAAGTGTGTGGTACATGACAGAAAGAGCTGTGTGTTCTTTACCCAGAGAAAAATGTGTTCCATGGAGGGGGCACTTTTTCTAACTGTTTACTGGAGGAAAGAGACTTCAGAAACATGTTCAGTGTATGGTATGTGACAGAAAGAGGTGTGTGTTCATTGCCCAGTGAAATCTCTGTTTCCAGGAGAGAATTTTTTATGTAAATGCTGACTGAAGGAAAGAGACTTCAGAAACTTGTTCTGTGTGTAATATGTGACAGAAAGAGATGTGTGTTCATTGCCCAGAGACAACTTTGATTCCTGGAGATATCACTGTATGTAACTGTTGACTGGAGGAAAGAGACCTCAGAAACATGTTCAGTATGTGGTACTGTCATGACAGAAAGAGATATGTGTTCATTGCCCAGAGAAAACCATGCTCCTCAGAAGGGCAATTTTTGTAACTGTTGAATGGAAGAAACGAGACTTCAGAAACATGTTCAGTGTGTGGAATGTGGCAGAAGAGATGTGTGTTCTTTCCCAGAGCAAACTGTGTTTCCTGGAGAAAGCACTTTATGTAACTGTTGACTGGAGGAAAGAGACTTCAGAAACATGTTCAGTGTGTGGTATGTGACAGAATGAGATATGTGTTCATTCCCCAGAGAAAATAAATTTACCAGGAGAAGGCATTTTATGTAACTGTTGAATGGAGGACAGAGATTCAGAAACATGTTCAGTCTCTGGTATGTGACTGCAAGAGAGGTGTGTTTATTGGCCAAAGCAAAAGTGTGTGGTATGTGACAGAAGGAATGTTTACTGCCCAGAGCAAACTGCATTTCCAGGAGAAGGCACTTTACTGTATGTAACTGTTGACTTGAGAAAAGAGACCTCAGAAATATGTTCAGTATGTGGTACTGTCATGACAGAAAGAAATATGTGTTCATTGCCCAGAGAAAACTGTTTCTCGGAAGGGCACTTTTTGTAACTGTTGACTGGAAGAAACAAGACTTCAGAAACATGTTCAGTGTGTGCTATGTTACAGAAGAGGTGTGTTCTTTCCCAGAGCAAACTATGTTTCCTGGAGAAAGGACTTAATGTAACTGCTGACAGGTGGAAAGAGACTTCAGAAAAATGTTCAGTGTGTGGTATGTGACAGAAAGAGATGTGTGTTAATTGCTCAGAGAAAGCTGTGTTTCCAGAAAAGTGAAATTTATGTAACTGTTAACTGGAGGAAAGAGACTTCAGAAACATGTATTGTGTGCGGTATGAGATAGAAGGAGATGCCTGCTCATGTCCTAGAGCAAACTGAGTTTCAAGGAGATATCACTTTATGTAACTGTTGACAGGAGGTAAGAGACTGCAGAAACATGTTGTGTGTGAGGTATGTGACAGAAAGAGATGTGTGTTTATTTCCCAGAGCAAACTGTGTTTCCATTAAATGGCACTGTTTATAACACTTGGATGGAGGAAAGAGAATTCAGAAACATGTCAATGTGTGGTACGTGAGAGAATAAGATGTGCGTTCACTCCCAGAGAAAACTGATTTACCAGGAGAGGGCACTTTATGTAACTGTTGACTGGAGGATAGAGACTTCATAAACATGTTCTGTGTGTGGTATGTGACATAAAGGGCTGTGTCTTCATTGCCCAGAGCAAACTGTGTTTCTAGGAGAGGGCACTTTTTAACTATTGAGTGGAGGAAAGAGACTTCAGAAACATGTGCAGTGTGTGATACATGAGAGAACAAGATGTGTGTTCACTACGAGAGAAAACTGATTTACCAGGAGTGGGCAATTTATGTAACTGTTGACTGGAGGACAGAGACTTCAGAAACATGTTCAGTGTGTTGTATGTGACAGAAAGAGAGGTGTTTTCATTGCCCAGAGCAAAAGTGCGTGGCATGTGACAGAAGGAGTGTTTCGCTGTCAGAGCAAACTGTATTTCCAAGAGAGGGCACATTATGTAACTGTTGACTGGAGGAAAGAGACTTTGAAACATGTTAAGTGTGTGGTACATGACAGAAAAAGATGTGTGTTCATTGCTCAGAGACAACTGTGTTTCCAGGAGACAGAACTTTATGTAACTGCTGACAAGAGGAAAGTGACTTCAGAAACATGTTCAGTGTGTGGTGCGTGACAGTGAGATGTGTGTTAATTGCTCAGAGAAAGCTTTGTTTCCAGGAGAGTGAAATTTATGTAACTGTTAACTGGAGGAAAGAGACTTCAGAAACATGTATTGCATGGGGTATGAGACAGAAGGAGATGCCTGCTCATGTCCTTGAGCAAATTGAGTTTCAAGGAGTGAGCACTTTATGTAACTGTTGAATGGAGGAAAGAGACTTCAGAAACATGTTCTTGTGTTTGGTATGTGACAGAAAGTGATGTGTGTTCATTGCAATGAAAAAAACTGATTCCAGGAGGCAGTGCTTTATGTAACTGTTGACTGGATTGCAGAGACTTTAGAAACATGTTCTGTGTGTAGTATGTGATGGAAAGAGATGTGTGTGTTCATTTCCCAGAGAAAACTCTGTTTCCATGAGAGAGCACTTTATGTAACTATTAACAGGAGGAAAGAGACTTCAGAAACATATTCTGTGTGTGGTATGTGACAGAAAGGGATGAGTCTTTCTTGCCCAGAGCAAGCTGTATTGCCAGGAGAGGGCACTTTTTGTAACTGTTGACTGGAGGAAAGAGACTTAAAAAAAATGTTCAGTTTGTGTGGACTGACAAAACAAAGAGGTGTGTGTTCATTGCCCAGAGTAAACTGGGTTTCTTAAAGAGAGCTCTTTATGTAACTGTTGACTGAAGGAAAGAGACTTCAGAAACATGTTCTGGGTGTGGTATGTGACAGAAAGAGATGTGTGTTCATTGCCGAGAGAAAATTGTGTTTCCAGGAGAGAGCACTTTTTGTAACTGTTGACTGCAGGAAAAAAACTTCAGAACCATGTTCAGTGTGTGGAGATTGAATCAAGGAGATGTGTGTTCACTGCCCAGAGAAAACTGTGTTTGCTGGAAAGCACTTTATGGAACTGTTGACTGGAGGATACACATTTTAGAAATATGTTCAGTATTTGACAGAAGTAGATGTGTGTTCATTGCCCAGAGCAGTCTATGTTTCTAGGAGACATCACTCTATGTAACTATTGACTGGAGGAAATAAACTTAAGAAACATTTTCTGTGTGTGGTATGTGACAGAAAGAGATGTGTTTTCACTGCTCAGAGAAAAACTGTGTTTCCAGGAGAGATAACATTATGTAATTGTTGACTGGAGGAAAGGGACTTCAGAAACTTGTTCTATGTGTGGCATGTGACAGAAGGAGATGCATGCTTATTTCCCAGAGCAAATTGTGTTTCCAATAGAGATCACTTTATGTAACTGTTGACTGGAGGAAAGAGACTTCAGAAACATGTTCAGTGTATGGTATGTGACATATACCGATGTGTATTCACTGCCCTGAGACAACTGTGCTTCCTAGAAATATCACCTTATGTAACTGTTGACAGGAGAAACGAGACTGCAGAAACATGTTCTGTGTGTGGTATGTGACAGAAAGAGATGTGTGTTCATTGCCCAGAACAAACAGTGTTTCAAGGAGAAAGCACTTTCTGTAACAGTTGACTGGAGTAAAGATATTTAAGAAACATGTTCAAAGTGTGGTATGTGACAGAAGGAGATTCATGTTCAATGCCTAGAGCAAGCTGTGATTCAAGGAGAGGGCACTTTATGTAATTGTTTACTGGAGGAAAGAGACTTCAGAAACATGTTCTGTGTGTGGTGTGTGACAGAAATAGGTGTGTGTTCATTGCACAGAGAAAACTGTGTTTCCAAGGGGAGGGTACTTTATATAATTGTTGAGTGGAGGGATGTGACTTCAGAAACATGTTCAGTTTGTGTGGTATGTGACAGAAAGAGATGTGTGTTCATTGCCGAGAGATAACTGTGATTCCTGGAGAGAGCACTTTATGTCTCCCCTGAGCTATAGAATCTGTGTGAAGGCTCTTACCTGCAACTCTCAGGACCAGAGAAATACCTGAGGAAGAAGAGTGCTATGTGATCTGCTCTCTTCTGGGAAAACAGTTTGTTCTGGGCGCTGATCACACTTCTCTTTCTTTCACTCCCTAGCAAAAGAATGTCTAAGTCTTTAACCTTCAACCAACAGGACCAGAGAAATAACTGAGGAGGATGTGCTCTCTTCTCTTTCTGCCACTCCCCAGCTATTGAATTGGTGTGTGAGGTCTCTTGCCCCCAATCAGCAGGACCAGAGAAATAACTGAGGAGAAAGACCCCTACTGGATCTTTTCTCTCCTGGAAAGCTGTTTGCTGTGAGTACTGACCACACATCTCTTATGTCACTCCTCAGCTATAAAATGTGTGTGTGAAGTGCCTAAAAATAACAGTCCCAGAGAAATAAATGTGGAAAAAGAGTGCTACTTGATCTGCTGTCTCCTGTGAAAACAGTTTGCTCTCAGTGCTGATCACTCATCTCTTTCTGTCACTCTCCTGCTATAGAATGTGTGTGTGAAGTCTCTTGCCTCAAACCAACAGGACCAGAGTCATAACTGAGGAGGAAGAGAGCTACATGACTTGCTCTCCTGGTAAAATACTTTGCTGTGAGTACTGAACACACATCTCTTCTGTCACTCCCCAGCTATAGAATGTGTGTGAAGTTTCTTGCCTTGAACCAAAAGGACCGAGAAATAACTGAGGAGTAAGACCCCTAATTGATCATTTCTCTCCTGGAAAGCAGTTTGCTGTGAGTACTGAACACACATCTCTTCTCTCACTCCTCAGCTATAGAATGTGTGTGTGTGTGTGTGAAATATCTGGCATACAAATAACAGTCCCATAGAAATAAATGAGGAAAGAGGGTGCTACATGATTTGCTGTCTCCTGAATAGACAGTTTTCTCCTGATGCTGATCCCACATCTCTTTCTGTCATTCCTCATCTATAGAATATGTGTGTGTGAAGACTCTTTCCTCCTGTGAACAGGACTTGAGAAATAACTGAGGGAGAAGAGAGCTACTTGATCTGCTCTCTCCTGGGAAAACAGCTTGCTCTGACTGCTGAGGACACATCTCTTTCTGTCACTTCCAAGCTATAGAATGTGTGTGTGAAGTCTTTTGTCTGCAACCTACCAGATCAGAGAAATAACTGAGGAGGAAGAGCACAATTTGATATGCTCTGTCCTGAGGAAGAGTGTGCTCTGGGCGGTGATCACATATTTCTTTATTTCACTCCCTAACAATAGAATCTGTGTTAAGACCCTGTCAAAAAAGAGAACCAGAGAAATAACTGAGGAAGAAGAGCCCTATTTTATGTGCTCTGTTCTGGGAAAAGAATTTGGTCTGGGAGCTGCTCTCACATCTCTTTCTGTCACTCCCCAGCTATTGAATGTGTGTGTGAGGTCTCTTGCCTCCAACCAACAGGCCCTGAGAAATAACTGAGGAAGATGGGTGCTACTTCATCTGCTCCCTCCTGGGAAAAGAGTTTGCTCTTGGTGCTGATCACACATCCTTTTTGTCACTCCCCAGCTATAGAATGTGTTTATGAAGACTCTTACTGTGAATAGGAACAAAGAAATTACTGAGGGACAAGGGAACAACTTCATCTGCTCTCTCCTTGGAAAACAGTTTGCTCTGAGTGCTGATGACACATCTCTTTCTGTGACTCTTGAGCTAAGAGAATGTGTGTGTGTGTGTGTGTGTGTGTCTGTGTGTGTGTGTGTGTGTGTGTGCAGTCTCTTGCCTGCAACCAACATGTCCACAGATATAACTGAGAAAGAAGAGCGCAATTTGATCTGCTCTCTCCTGGAGAAAGAGTGTGCTCTGGGTGCTGCTCACTAATCTCTTTCTGTCATTCCCCAGCAATAGAATGTGTGTGAAGTTTCTTACGTCCTATCAAGAGGACAAGAGAAATAACTGAGGAAGAAGAGCATTACATGATCTGCTCTCTCCTGGGAAAACTGTTTGTTCTGGGTGCTGAACACATATCTCTTTCTGTCACTTCCCAGCTATAGAATATGTGTGTGTGTGTGTGTCTGTGTGTGTATGTGTGTGTGTGTGTGTGTGTGTGTGTGAAGTCTCTTGCCTCCAGCTAAGAGGACCAGAGAAATAACTAATGAAGAAAAACATTACTTTATCTGCTCTCTTCAGGGACTGTTTGCTTTGGGCACTGATCACACATCTCTTTCTGTCACTTCCCAGCTATAGAATGTGTGTCTCAAGAATCTTTCCTCCTGTGAAAAGTACTTGAAAAATAACAGAGGGAGAAGTGAGCTACTTGATCTGCTCTATCTGGGGAAAACAGTTTGCTCTGACTGTTGTTGACACATCCCTTTCTGTCACTTCTGAGCTAGACAGTGTGAGTGTGTGTGAAGTCTCTTGTCTGCAACCAACATGATCAGAGAAAAAACTGAGGAAGACCTCGATCTGCTCTCTCTTAAAAAAATAGTTTGCTCATGACACTGATCACACATCTCTTTCTGTCAGTTACCAGCTATAGAATGAGTGTGTGAAGTCTCTTGCCTCCAGTCAACAGGACATGAGAAATAACTGAGGAACAGGAACCTTGCTTGATCTCTACTCATCAGAGAAAACAGTTTTCTCTGGGCACAGATCACACATATTTTTCTCTCACTCAACAACTATAGAATATGTCTGTGAAGTCTCTTACCTCCAGCTCATTCTTGGGAAAATAGTTTGCTCTTGGTGCTGAAGACACGTCCCTTCCAGTCATTCCCCAGCTTTATAATGTCTGTGTGAAGTCTCCTGCCTGCAAATAACAGTCCCAGAGAAACCAACATGATCAGAGAAATAACTGAAGAAGAAGAGCTCAATTTGATGTGCTGTATCATGGGAAAACAGTGTGCTTTGGGCACTGATCACACATCTCTTTTGGTGACTGCACAGCTGTAGAATATGTATGTGAAGTCTCTTGGCTTCAGTCAACAGGACCAGAGAAATAACTTAAGATGAAGAGCGCTACTTGAGCTGCTCACTCCTGGGAAAACAGTTTTCTAAGTACACTGATGACACATCTCTTTCTGTCACTCCCCAGCTACAGAATATGTGTGCAGTCTCTTACCTCCGGTCAACAGCAACAAAGAAATAACTGAGGAAGAAGAATGCTACTTGACTCTGCTCTTTTTATGGAAGACAGTTTGCTCTGGGCACTGATCACACATCTCTTTCTGTCACTCAACAGCTACAAAATATGTGTGTGAAGTCTCTTATCTTCAGTCCACAGCACCAGAGAAATAATTGAGGAAGACAAGCGCTACTTGTGCTGCTCACTCCTGGGAAAATAGTTTGCTTTCAGCACTGATGACACATCTCTTCCTGTCATTCCCCAGCTCTAGAATGTGTGTGTGTCTGTGTGAACTATCTTGCCTGCAAATAAAATTCCCAAAGAAATAAATGAGGAACAATAGTGTTACTTGATTTTTTGTCTCATGAGTAAACAGTCTGCTCCCGGCACTGAGCACACATGTCTTTCTGTCATTCCCCTTCTATAGAATGTGTGTATGAAGACTACTGTATTTCCACCTGTGAACAGAACTTGAGAAATAACTGAGGTAGAAAAGAACTGCTCTCTCCTTGGAAAACAGTTTGCTCTGACTGCTGATGACACATCCCTTTCTGTCACTTCCGAGCTAGAGAATGTGTGTATGAAGTCTCTTGTCTGCAACCAATAAGATCAGAAAAATAACTGAGGAAGAAGAGCGCAATTTGATCTGCTCTCTCCTGAGGAAATAGTTTGCACATATCTCTTTCTGTCACTCCCCAACTATAGAATGTGTATGTGAAGTCTCTCGCCTCCAGTCTATAGGACCAGAGAAATTACTGAGGAAGCAGAGTGCTACTTGATCTGCTCTCTCTTGGGAAAACAGTTTGCTCTGTTCAGTGATCACATATCTCTTTCTGTCACTGCCCCAGAATGTGTTTTTGAAGTCTATTGGCCTCCAACAAACAGGACCAGGGAAATAATTAATGAAGGAGTGCATTACTTGATCTGCTCTCTCCTTGGAAAATTGTTTGCTCTGAGCACTAATCACACATCTTTCTTTCACTCCCCTAGCTACAGAATGTCTGTGTGAAGTCTCTTGCCTCCAACAAACAGGACCATAGAAATAACTGAGGAAGAAGAGTGCTACTTCATGTGCTCTCTTCTGGGAAATCAGTTTGCTCTGGGCTCTGATCACACATCTTTCTGTCACTCTCCAGAAACAAAATGTTTGTGAATACTCTTGCCTCCTGTAAACAGGATCAGAGAATTAACTGAGGGAGATGAGTGGTACTTGATCTGCTCTCTCCTGGGAAAATAGTTTACTAAGTACACTGATGACACATCTCTTTCTGTCACTCCCCAGCTATAGAATTATTTGTGCAGTATCTTACTTCCAGTCCACAGCACCGGAGAAATAACTGAGGATGAAGAGCGCTAAATCATCTGCTGTCTCCTGGGAAAATAGTTTACTAAGTACACTGATGACACATCTCTTTCTGTCACTCTCCAGCTATAGAATGTGTGTGCAGTCTCTTACCTCCACTCCTCAGCACCAAAGAAATAACTGAGTAAGAAGAATGCTACTTGATTCTGCTCTCTGCAGGGAAAACAGTTTGCTCTGGGCACTAATCACACATCTCTTTCTGTCACTCAACAGCTATAAAATACATGTATGAAGTCTCTTATCTCCAGTTCACAGCACCAGAGAAATAACTGAGGAAGCAGAGCGCTATTTGAGCTGCTTACTCCTGGGAAAATAGTTTGCTCTCAGTGCTGATGACACATCTCTTCCTGTCATTCCCCAGGTCTAGAATGTGTGTGTGAAGAAACATGCCTGCAAATAAAAGTCCCAGAGAAATAAATGAGGAAAAAGAGTGCTACTTGGCTTGCTGTCTCCTGAGTAAATAGTTTGCTCCCGGCACTGATCAGACATCTCTTTCTGTCATTCCCCATCTATAGAATGTGCGTGTGAAGACTGTTTCCTCCTGTGAACAGGACTTGAGAAATAACCGGGGGAGAAGAGAGTTTCTTGATCTGCTCTCTCCTTGGAAAACAGTTTGCTCTGACTGCTGATGACACATCTCTTTCCGTCACTTCCGAGCTAGAGAATGTGTGTGTGAAGAAATAACTGAGGAAGAAGAGCACAATTTGATCTACTCTCTCCTGGGGAAACAGTGTGCTCTGGGTGCTTATCACAGATCTCTTTCTGTCGCTGTCCAGAAAAAGAATGTGTATGAAGTATTTTACCTCCATTCAACAGGACCAGAGAAATAACTGAGGAAGAAGAATGCTTCTTGATCTGCTCTCTCCTAGGAAAATAATTTGCTCATGGCACGGATCAAAAATCTCTTTCTGTCACTTACCAGCAATACAATGAGTGTTTGAAGTCTCTTGTCTCCAGTTAACATGATCAGAGAAATAAATGAGAAGGAGAAAGAGAAATGCTGCAAGTCCTGCTCTCTCCTGGGAAAACGGTTTGCTCTGGACATTGACTGCACATCTCTTTCTGTCACTCCCCAGCTATAGAATATGTTTGTGAAGACTCTTGCCTCCTGGGAACAGGATTTGAGAAATAACTGAGGGAGATGAGAGTTACTTCACCTGCTCTCTCCTGGTAAAGCAGTTTGCTCTGAGTGCTGATGACACATCTCTTTCTGTGACTCCCAAGCTAGAGAATGTGTGTGTGAAGTCTGTTGCCTGCAACCAACCAACATGATCAGAGAAATAACTGAGGAAGAAAAGCACAATTTGATCTGCTCTTTCCAGGGGAAACAGTATGCTCTGGTCACTGATCAGAAATATCTTTCTGTCATTCCCAGCAATAAAATGTGTGTGAAGTGTTTTACCTCCAGTCAACATGACCAGAGAAATGACTGAGGACACAGAGTGCTACTTGATCTGCTCTCTCCTGGGAAAACAGACTGATCTGGGCACTGAACACACTTCTATTTCTGTCTCTCCACAGTTATAGAATATGTATGTGAAGTGTCTTGCCTCTAACCAACAGGACCAGAAAAATAACTCATGAAGAAGGGCGCAAATTGATCTGCTCCCTCCTGTAAAAACAGTTTGCTCAAGGCGCTGATCACACATCTCTTTCTGTCACTCCACAGCTATAGAATTTGTGTGTGTGTGTGTGGGTGTGTGTGTGTGTGAGAAGTCCCTTGCCTCCTACCATCAGGACCACATAATTAACTGAGGAAGAAGAGTGCTTCTTAATCTCCTATCTCCTGGGAAAACAGTTTGTGATGATCATGCATCTATTTCTGTCACTGCCCAGCTATAGAATGTGGGTGTGAAGTCTCTTGCCTCCAGTCAACAGGACCAGAGAAATGACTGAGGAAGTAGATTCCTACTTAATCTGCTCTCTCCTGGGAAAACAGTTTGCTCTGTTCAGTGATCACACATCTCTTTCTGTCACTGCCCCAGCTATAGAATTTGTGTGTGAAGTCTACTGGCCTCCAACAAACAAAACCGGGGATATAACTGAGGAAAAAGTGCATTACTTGATCTGTTCTTTCCTGGGAAAATAGTTTGTTCTGGGCACTAATCACACATCTTTCTGTCACTTCTGAGCTACAGAATGTGTGTGTGAAGTCTCTTGCCTCCAACATACAGGACCAGAGAAATAGCTGAAGAAGAAGAGTGCTACTCATCTGCTCTCTCCTGGGAAACCAGTTTGCTCTGCACTCTGATCATACATCTTTATATCATTCCCAGGCTACAAAATGTTTTGTGTGAATACACTTGCTTCCTGTGTACAGGACCAGAGAAATAACTGAGGGAGATGAGCACACTCACCTGTGAAAACAGTTTGCCCGGAGTGCTAAAGACACATTGCTTTGTGTCACTCTCGAGATATAGAATGTTTGTTAAGTTTGTTAAGTAACTGCCAACCAACAGGAACAGACATAACTGAAGAAAAAGCACACTGCTTGATCTGCCATCTGCTGGGAAAACTGTTTGCTCTGGGTGTTGAGCACATATCCCTTTCTGTCACTCAACAGCAACAGAATATGTATGTGAAGTATCTTACCTCCAGTCAACAGGACCAGAGAATTAGCTGAAGAAGATGAGTGCTTCCTGATCTGCTGCCTCCTGGAAAAATAATTTCCTCTAGGTGATGATCACACATCCCTTTCTGTCACTTACCAGCTATAGAATGAGTGTGTGAAGTGTCCTGCCTCCAGTCAACAGGATCAGAGAAATGACTGAGAAAGCAGAGTGCTACTTGCTTTGCTCTCTCCTGGAAAAACAGTTTGCTTTGGTCACTGATCACACATCTCTTTCTGTCTCTCCTGAGCTAGGGAATGTGTGTGTGTGTGAAGTATTTTGCCTGCAACCAATAGGACCAGAGAAATAACTGAGAAAGAAGTGCACAATTTTTTTCTGCTCTCTCTTGGGAAACAGTGTGCTCTGGTCACCGATCACAGAGCTTGTCCAGTCATTCCCCAGGAAATAGAATGTGTGTGATGTTTCTTACCTCTGGTCAACAGGACCAGAGAAATAACTGGGGAAGAATTGTGCTACATGATCTGCTCTCTACTGGGAAAAATGTTTGCTAAGTACAGTGATGACACATCTCTTTCTGTCACTCCCTAGCTATAGAATATGTGCGTGTGTGTGCAGTCTCTTGCCCCCAGCCAACAGAACCAGAGAAATAACCGAAGAAGAAGAATGCTACTTGATCTGCTCTCTCCTGGGAAAACAATTTGCTCTGGGCACAGATCACACATCTCTTTCTGCCACTCAAAAGCTATAGAATATGCCTGTGAAGTCTCTTTCCTCCAGGCCAAAGGACCAGAAAATGACTGAAGAAGGAGAGCGCTAAATGATCTGCTCATTCCTGGGAAAATAGTTTCCTCTCAGCGCTGATGACACATCTCTTTCTGTCATTCCCAAGCTCTAGGATACGTGTATGAAGACTCTTTCCTCCTGTGAACAGGACTTAAGAAATAACTGAAGGAGAACTGACCTCCTTGATCTGCTTTCTCACTAGAAAATAGTTGGCTCTGACTGCTGATGACATATCTCTTTCTCTCACTCCTGAGCTAGAGACTATGTGTGTGAAGTCTCTTGCCTAAAATCAACATGATCAGAGAAATAACTGAGTAAGAAGAGTGCAATTTGACCTACTCTCTCCTGGGGAAACAGTGTGCTCTAGGTGCTCATCACAGATCTCTTCCTGTCACTGCCCAGGAAAAGAATGTGTATGAAGTATTTTACCTCCATTCAACAGGGCCAGAGAAATAACTGAGGAAGAAGAACACTTCTTGATCTGCTGTCTCCTAGGAAAATAATTTGCTCATGGCACTGATCACAAATCTCTTTCTGTCACTTCCCAGCTATAGAATGTGTTTGTGAAGACTCTTGCCTCCTGTGAACAGAATTTGAGAAATAACTGAGGGAGACGATAGTTACTTCATCTGCTCTCTCCTCGTCAAGCACTTTGCTCTGAGTGGTGATGACACATCTCTTTCTGTGACTCCCAAGCTAGAGAATGTGTGTGTGAAGTATCTTACCTGCAACCAACCAACATGATCAGAGAAATAACTGAGGAAAAAGAGCGCAATTTGATCTGCTCTCTCCTGGAGAAACAGTGTGCTCTGGCCGCTGATCAGAAATGTCTTTCTGTCATTCCCAGCAATAGAATGTGTCTGAAGTGCTTTACCACCAGTCAACATGACCAGAGAAATGACTGAGGATGCATAATGCTACTTGATCTGCTCTCTTCTGGGAAAACAGACTGCTCTGGGCACTGAACAGACATCTATTTCTGCCACTCCATAGCTATAGAATATGCATGTGAAGTGTCTTGCCTCTAACTAACAGGACCAGAAAAATAACTGACAAACAAGAGCACTACTTGATCTGCTCCCTCCTGTGAAAACAGTTTGCTCATGGCACTGATCACACATCTCTTTCTGTGACTCCTCAGATTTAAAATGTGTGTGTGAAGTCTCTTGCCTCAAAACAACTGGACCAACTGAGGAAGAGGAGTGCTACTTGATCTGCTCTCTCCTGGGAAATCAGTTTGCTCTCAGCTCTGAGCACACATCTCTTTCTATCATTCTTCAGTTGTAGAATGTGTATGTGAAGTCTCTTTCCTCCAACCAACAGGACCAGAGAAATAACGGAGGAAGAAAAGTGCATCTTGAGCTGCTGTCTCCTGGAGAAATAGACTGCTCTGAATGCTAATGACAGACCTCTATCTGTCACTCCCCTGCTACATAATGTGTCTGTGTGAAGTCTCTTGCATCGAAACAACAGGACCATGGTAATAGCTGGGGAAGAAGAGTGCTACTTCTTCTGCACTTTCCTGGGAAAACATTTTGCTTGGCATGCTGGTCACACATCTCTTTCTGCCACACGCCCCAGCTACAAAATGAGTGTGGGAAGTCTCTTGCCTCCAATCAACTAGACCAGAAAAATAAGTGGAGAAGAAGAATGCTACTAGATCTGCTCTCTCCTGGGTAAACAGTTTGCTCTGGGCACTGATCACATATCCCTTTCTCTCACTCCACAGCTATTGGAATGTGTATGTGAAGTATATTGCCTCCAGTCAACAGGACCAGAGAAATGACTAAGGAAGCAGAGTGCTACTTGATCTGCTCTCTCCTGGGAAAACAGTTTGCTCTGTTCAGTGATCACACATCTCTTTCTGTCACTGCCCCAGAATGTGTTTGTGAAGTCTATTGGCCTCCAACAAACAGGATCAGGAAAATAACTGAGGAAGAAGTGCATTACTTGATCTGCTGTTTCATAGGAAAACAGTTTGCTCTGGGCACTAATCTGACATATTTGTCTCACTGCCCTAGCTACAGAATGTGTGTGTGTGAAGTCTCTTGCCTCGAACAAACAGCACCATAGAAATAACTGAGGAAGAAGAGTGCTATTTCATGTGCTCTCTCCTGGGAAATCAGTTTGCTGTGGGCTCTGATCACACATCTTTCTGTCACTTTCCAGATACAATGTTTGTGTGAATACTCTTGCCTCCTATAAACAGGACCAGAGAAATAACTGAGGGAGATGAGCGCTACATGATATGCTATCTCCTGGGAAAATAGTTTACTAAGTACACTGATGACACATCTCTTTCTGTCACTCCCCAGCTATAGAATATGTGTGCAATATCTTACCTCCAGTCCACAGCATCAGAGAAATAACTGAAGATGAAGAGCACTACTAGAGCTGCTCACTCCTGTGAAAACAGTTTTCTAAGTACAGTGATGACACATATCTTTCTATCACTCCCCAGCTATATAATGTGTGCGCAGTCTCTTACCTCCAGTCCACAGCACCAAAGAAATACTGTAACTGAGGAAGAAGAATCCTACTTGATTCTGGTCTCTGCAGGGAAAACGGTTTGCACATCTCTTTCTGTCACTCAACAGCTATAAAATATGTGTGTGAAGACTCTTTTCTTCAGTCCACAGCACCAGAGAAATAACTGAGGAAGAAGAGTGCTACATGAGCTGCTCACTCCTGGGAAAATAGTTTGCTCTTAACGCTGATGAAACATCTCTTCCTGTTATTCTCCAGCTCTAGAATGTGTGTGTGAAGTAACTTGCCTGCAAATAAGAGTCCCAGAGAAATAAATGAGGAAAAACAGTGCTACTTGGTTTGCTGTCTCCTGAGTAAACAGTTCGCTCCCGGCACTGATCAGACATCTCTTTCTGTCATTCCCCACCTATAGAATGTGCATGTGAAGACTGTTTCCTCCTGTGTACAGGACTTGAGAAATAACTGGGGGAGAAGACAGCTACTTGATCTGCTCTCTCTTTAGAAAACAGTTTGCTCTGACTGCTGATGATGCTTCTCTTTCTGTCATTTCTGAGCTAGAGAATGTGTGTGTGAAGTCTCTTGCCTGCTACCAACATGATCAGAAAAATAATTGATGAAGAAGAGCACTATTTGATGTGTTGTCTCCTGGGGAACAGACTACTCTGGGCACTGAACACACATCTATTTCTGTCTCTCCCTAGCTACATAATATGTATGTGAAGTGTCTTGCCTCTAACCAACAGGACCAGAAAAATAACTCATGAAGAAGAGCGCTACTTGATCTGCTCCCTCCTGTGAAAACAGTTTGCTCATGGCACTGATCACACATCTCTTTCTGTCACTCAACAGCTATAGAATATGTATGTGTGAAGTCCCTTGCCTCCTACCATCATAACCACATAATTAACTGAGGAAGAAGAGTGCTTCTTAATCTCCTGTCTCCTGGGAAAACAGTTTGCGATAATCATGCATCTATTTCTGTCACTCCCCAGCTATAGAATGTATATGTGAAGTCTCTTGCCTCCAGTCAACAGGACCAGAGAAATGACTGAGAAAGCAGAGTGCTACTTGATCTGCTCTCTCCTGGGAAAACAGTTTGCTCTGTTCAGTGATCACACATCTCTTTCTGTCACTGCCCCAGCTATAGAATGTGTGTGTGAAGTCTACTGACAAACAAGACCAGGGACATAACTGAGGAAGAAGTGCATTACTTGATCCATTCTCTCCTTGGAAAATAGTTTGCTCTGGGCATTAATCACACAACTTTTTGTCACTCCTGAGCTACAGAATGTGTCTGTGAAGTCATCCAACATACAGGATCAGAGAAATAACTGAGGAAGAAGAGTGCTACTCATCTGCTCTCTCCTGAGAAATCAGTTTGCTCTGCACTCTGATCACACATCTTTATGTCATTCCCAGGCCACTAAATGTGTGTGTGAATACTCTTGCTTCCTGTGAACAGGGCCAGAGGAATAACTGAGGCAGATGAGCATGCTCATCTGGGAAAACGGTTTGCCCAGAGTGCTAAAGACATATCGCTTTGTATCACTCCCAAGGTATCGAATGTTGGTTAAGTCTCTAACTGCCAGCTAACAGGACCAGACATAACTGAAGAAGAAGCACACTGTTTGAATGCTCTCTCCTGGGAAAACAGTTTGCTCTGGGTGTTGATCCCACATCCCTTTCTGTCACTCAACAGCAATAGAATATGTGTGTGAAGTATCTTACCTTCAGTCAACAGGACCAGAGAATTAACTGAAGAAGATGAATGCTTCTTGGTCTGCTGCCTCCTGGGAAAACAATTTCCTCTAGGTGATGATCATACATCCCTTTCTGTCACTTACCAGCAACAGAATTAGTGTGTGAAGTCTCCTGCCTCCAGTCAACAGGACCAGAGAAATGACCGAGAAAGCAGAGTACTACTTGATTTGCTCTCTCCTGGGAAAACAGTTTGCTTTGGTCACTGATCACACATCTCTTTCTGTCACTCTTGAGCTAGAGAATGTGTGTGTGAAGTCTTTTGCCTGCAACCAACAGGACCAGAGAAATAACTGAGAAAGTAGTGCACAGTTTGGTTTGCTCTCTCCTGGGAAACAGTGTGCTCTGGTCACTAGTCACAGATCTCGTCCAGTCATTCCCCTGCTGGGAAAAATGTTTGCTAAGTACAGTGATGACACATCTCTTTCTGTCACTCCCTAGCTATAGAATACGTGCGTGTGTATGCAGTCTCTTGCCCCCAGCCAGCAGAACCAGAGAAATAACTGAAGAAGAAGAATGCTACTTGATCTGCTCTCTCCTGGAAAAATAGTTTGCTCTGGGCACTGATCATACATCTCTTTCTGCTACTCAAGAGCTATAGAATATGTCTGTGAAGTCTCTTTCCTCCAGTCCAAAGGACCAGAAAATGACTGAGGAAGGAGAGCGCTAACTGATCTGCTCATTCCTGGGAAAATAGTTTCCTCTCAGCGCTGATGACACATCTCTTTCTGTCATTCCCAAGTTCTAGGATATGTGTATGAAGACTCTTTCCTCCTGTGAACAGGACTTAAGAAATAACTGAAGGAGAACTAACCTACTTGATCTGCTTTCTCACTGGACAATTGTTGGCTCTGACTGCTGATGACACATTTCTTTCTGTCACTCCCGAGCTAGAGACTGTGTGTGTGAAGTCTCTTGCCTACAACCAACATGATCAGAGAAATAACTGAGGAAGAAGAGTGCAATTTGATCTGCTCTCTCCTGGGGAAACAGTGTGCTCTGGGTGCTCATCACAGATCTCTTTCTGTCACTGCCTAGAAAAAGAATATATGTGAAGTATTTTACCTCCATTCAACAGTACCAGAGAAATAACTGAGAAAGAAGAATGCTTCTTTATCTGCTCTTGCCTAGGAAAATAATTTGCTCATGGTACTGATCACAAATCTTTTTCTGTCACTTACCAGCAATACAATGAGTGTTTGAAGTCTCTTGCCTCCAGTTAACATGACCAGAGAAATAACTGAGCAAGAGAAATGCTTCTTGTTCTGCTCTCTCCTGGGAAAACAGTTTGCTCTGGACATTGACCACACATCTCTTTCTGTCACTCCCCAGCTATGGAATGTGTTTGTGAAGACTCCTGCCTCCTGTGAACAGGATTTGAGGAATAACTGAGAGAAGGATGAGAGTTACTTCATCTGCTCTCTCCTGGTAAAACAGTTTGCTCTAACTGCTGATGACACATCTCTTTCTGTGACTCTCAAGCTAGAGAATGTGTATGTGAAGCCTTTTGTCTGCAACCAACCAACACAATCTGAGAAATAACTGAGAAAGACAAGTGCAATTTGATCTGCTCTCTCCTCTGGAAACAGTGTGCTCTGGCCGCTGATCAGAAATGTCTTTCTGTCATTCCCAGCAATAGAATGTGTGTGAAGTGTTTTACCTCCAGTCAACATGACCAAAGAAATGACTGAGGACGCAGAGTGCTACTTGATCTGATCTCTCCTGGGAAAACAGACTGCTCTGGGCACTGAACAGACATCTATTTCTGTCACTCCACAGCTATAGAATATGCATGTGAAGTATCTTGCCTCTAACCAAGAGGACCAGAAAAATAACTGACAAACAAGAGTGCTACTTGATCTGCTCCCTCCTGTGAAAACAGTTTGCTCATGGCACTGATCAAGCATCTCTTTCTGTGACTCCCTAGATTTAGAATGTGTGTGTGAAGTCTCTTCTCTCCAACCAACAGGACCAGAGAAATAACGGAGGAAGAAGAGCGCATCTTTAGCTGCTGTCTCCTGGAGAAACAGACTGCTCTGAATGCTAATCACAGATATCTGTTACTCCCCTGCTACAAAATGTGTGTATGAAGTCTCTTGCTTCAAAATAACAGGACCATAGTAATAGCTGAGGAAGAAGAGTGCTACTTGATCTGCTCTGTCCTGGGAAATCAGTTTGCTCTGTTCAGTGATGATGCATCTCTTTTTGTCACTGCCCCAGAATGTGTTTGTGAAGTCTATTGGCCTCCAACAAACAGGATCAGGGAAATAACTGAGGAAGAAGTGCATTACTTGATCTGCTCTCTCCTGGGAAAATAGTTTTGCTCTGGGCGCTAATCATGCATCTTTCTCTCACTCCCCTAGCTACAGAATGTGTGCATGAAGTCTCTTGCCTCCAACAAACAGGACCATAGAAATAACTGAGGAAGAGGACTGCTACTTCATGTGCTCTCTCCTGGGAAATCAGTTTGCTCTGGGCTCTGATCACACATCTTTCTGTCACTGTGTAGATACAGAATGTGTATGTAAATAATCTTGCCTCCTGTAAATAGGACCAGAGAAATAACTGAGGGAGATAAGCGCCACTCGATCTACTCACTCCTGGGAAAACAGTTTGCTAAGTACACTGATGACACATCTCTTTCTGTCACTCCCAAGCTATAGAATCTGTGTGCAAACTCTTACCTCCTGTCCACTGCACCAAAGAAATAACTGAGAAAGAAGAACGCTACTTGATTCTGCAATCTGCAGGGAAAACAGTTTGCTCTGAGCACTGAACACACATCTCTTTCTGTCACTCAACAGCTATAAAATATATGTGTGAAGTCTCTTGTCTCCAGTCCACAGCACCAGAGAAATAACTGAGGAAGAAGAGCGCTACTTGAGCTGCTCACTCCTGGGAAAATAGTTTACCCTCAGTGCTTATGACACATCTCTTCCTGTCATTCCCCAGCTGTAGAATGTGTATGTGAAGTAACTTGCCTGCAAATAAGAGTTCCATAGAAATAAATGAGGAAAAAGAGTGCTACTTGGTTTGTAGTCTCCTGAGTAAACAGTTTTCTCCCAGCACTGACCAGACATCTCTTTCTGTCATTTCCAATCTATAGAATATGTGTGTGAAGACTGTTTCCTCCTATGAACAGGACCTGAGAAATAACTAAGGAAGAAGTGTACAATTTGATCTGTTCTCTCCTTGGAAAACAGTTTGCTCTGACTGCTGATGACACATCTCTTTCTGTCACTCCTTAGCTATTGAGTGTGTGTGTGTGAGGTATCTGGCCTCCAGACAACAGGACAAGAGAAATAACTGAGGCAGAAGAGCGTTACATGATCTGCTGTCTCCTGGGAAAACAGTTTGCTAAATACACTGATGACATCTCTTTCTGTCACTTCCCAGCTATAGAACTGTGTGTGCCAGTCTCTTACCTCCAGTCAAGAGGACCAGAGATAAAACTGATGAAGAAGAACACTACTTGATCTGGTCTCTTCTGGGAAAACCATTTGTTCTAGGCACTGATCACACATCTCTTTCTGTCACTCCCCAGCTATAGACTGTGTGTGATGTCTCTTTCCTCCTGTGAAAATGACTTGAGAAATCACTGAGGGAGAAGTGCACTACATGATTTGCTTGATCCTGGGAAAACAGTTTGCTCTGACTGCTGTTGACACATCTCTTTCTGTCTCTTCCGAGCTAGAGAATGTGTGTGTGTGTGAATTCTCTTGCCTGCAGCCAACATGATCAGAGATATAACTGAGGAAGAAGAGTGCTTCTTGACCTGCTGTCTCTAAGGAAAACAGTTTGCTCATGGCACTGATCACACATCTCTTTGTTTTACTTACCAGATATAGAATGATTGTGTGAAGTCTCATGCCTCCAGTTAACAGGACCAGAGAAATAACTGAGAAAGAGGAATGCTACCTGTTCTGCTCTCTCCTGGGAAAACAGTTTGCTCTGGACATTGACCACACATCTCTTTCTGTCACTTCCCAGCTATAGAATGTGTGTGTGAAGTCTCTTACCTCCAGTCCAAAGGGCCAGAGAAATAAGTGAGGAAGAAGACTGTACTTTATCTGTTCTCTCCTGGGAAAACAGTTTGCTCATGGAACTGATCACACATCTCTTTCTGTCACTTAATAGCTATAAAATGAGTGTCTGAAGTCTCTCACCTCCAGTTAACAGGACCACAGAAATAACCTAGAAAGAGGAATGCTACTCGTTCTGCTCTCTCCTGGGAAAATAGCTTGATCTGGAGATTGACCGCACATCACTTTCTGTCACTCCTGAGCTAGAGAAAGTGTGTATGAAGTCACTTGCCTGCAACCAACATGATCAGAGATATAACTTAGGAAGAACAGCGCAATTTGATCTGCTGTCTTCTGGGAAAACAGTTTGCTCTGGCGCTGATCACACATCTCTTTCGGTCAGTCCACCGCTATAACATGTGAGTGTGTGTGTGAAGTCTCTTGCCTCCAGTCAACAGGACCAGAGAAATAACTGAGGAAGAAGAGCTGTACATGAAATGCTCTCTCCTGGGAAGACAGTTTGCTAAGTACGCTGATGACACATCTCGTTCTGTCATTCCCCAGCCATAGAATGTGTGTGCAGTCTCTTGCCTCCAGTCAACAGGACCAGAGAAATAACTGAGGAAGAAGAGCTCTACATGGTCGTCTCTCTTCTGGGAAAACAGTTTGCTAAGTACACTAATGACACATCTCTTTCTGTCACTCCACAACTATAAAATATGTTTGTGTGAAGTCTTTTACCTCCTGTCCACAGCACCAGAGAAATTACTGATACAGAAGAGTGCTACTTGATCTGCCCACTGCTGGGAAAATAGTTTGTTCTCAGCACTGATGACACAACTCATCCTGTCATTCCCCATCACTAGAATGTGTGTGTGAAGTCTCTTGCCTGCAAATTACACTCCTAGAGAAATAAATGAGGGAAAGCAGTGCTATTTTATCTGCTGTCTCCTGAGTAAACAGTGTGCTCTGGGCACTGATCACACGTCTCTTTCTATCACTCCCCATCTATAGAATGTGTGTGTGAAGACTCTTTTCTCCTGTGAACAGTACTTGAGAAATAACTGACAAAGAAGATAGCTACTTGATCTGCTCAACTTTGGGAAAACACTTTCCTATTTGCACTGATCACACACCTCTGTCTGTCACTGCCCAGCTATAGAATATGTGTTCGAGACCTCTTGCCTCCTGTGAACAGGATCACAGAAATAACTGAGGAAGATGAGCGCTACTAGATCTACTCTGTCCTTGGAAAACAGTTTGCACTGAGTGCTGAAGACATATCTCTTTGTGTCACTCCTGAGCTATACAATATATGTGTGAAGTCTCTTGCCTGCAACCAACAGGACCAGAAAAAACAATTTGCTGTCAGCACTGATCACACATTTCTTTCTGTCACTCCCCAGCTACAGAATATGTTTGCTCTGGGTGCTGATCACACATCTCTTTCTGTTACTCTCCAGCAATAGAATGTGTGTTACATCTTTAACTTCCAACCAACAGGACCAGAGAAATAATGTGCTCTCTCCTGGGAAAACAGTTTGCTGTGGGAGCTGATCTCACATCTCTTTCTGTTACGCCCCATCTATTGAATATGTGTGTGTGACATTTTCTTGCCTCTAACCAGCAGGCCCAGGGAAATGACTGTGGAAGAATAATGCTTCTTTATCTGCTCTCTCCTTGGAAAACAGTTTGCTCAAAGGCACTGATCATATATCTCTTTCTGTCACTCCCCAGCTATAGAATGTTTGTGTAAAGTCTCTTGCTTTGAACTGACAGGACCAGAGAAATAACAGAAGAGGAAGAGTGCTACTTGATCTGCTCTCCCCTGAAAAACAGTTTCCAGTGAGTACTGAACACAGACCTCTTCTGTCACTCTCCAGCTATAGAATGTGTGTGTGTGAGGTCCTTTGCCTCTAGTCAACAAGACCATAAAATAAGTGGAAAAGAAGAATGCTACTTGATCTGCTCCCTGCTTGGAAAATAGTTTGATCTGGGCACTGATCATACATCTCTATCTGTCAATCCCCAGCTGTAGAATGAGTGTGTGAAGTCTCTTGCATCCAACCAAAGGACTAGAGAAATAAGAGAGGAAGAAGAATGCAACTTAATCTGCTCTCTCCTGGAAAAATGGTTTTCTCTCCTCGCTGATCATACATTTCTTTCTGTCACACCCCAGCTATAGAATATATGTGTGAAGTCTCTTGCATCTAACCAAAAAGACCAGAGAAATAAATGAGGAAGAAAAGTGCAACTTAATCTGCTCTCTACTGGGAAAATGGTTTGCTCAAGGGTGCTGATCACACATCTCTGTCTGTCACTCCTCAGTTATGCAATGTGTGCATGAAGTCTCTCACCTCCAACTAACAGGACCACAGAAATAACTGAGCAAGAAGAGCGCTACTTGTTCGGCTCTCTCCTGGGAAAACAGTTTACTCTGGGTACTGATCACATATATCTTTCTATCACTCCACAGCTACAAAACGTGTGTCTGTGAAGTCTCTTGCCTCCAGTCAACAGGCCAGAAAAATAAGTGGAGAAGAAGAATGCTACTTGATCTGCTTTCTCCTGGGAAAACAACTTTCTCTGTTCGCTGATCACACATTTATTTCCGTCATTCCCTAGCTACAGAATGTGTGTGTGTGAAGTCTCTTGCCTTGGACCAACAGGACCATAGTAATAAATGAGGATGAAGAGCTCTACTTGATCTGCTCTCTCTTGCAAAAACAGTTTGCTCTGGGTGCTGAACACAGATCTCTTTCTGTCTCTCCACAGCTTCATTGTATGTGTATGAAGTCTCTTGCCTCCAGTCAACAGTAACCAGAGAAATAACTGAGGAAGAATGCTACTTGATCTGCTCTCACCTGGAAAAACAGTTTGCTCTGGGTGTTGATCTCTCAGCCCTTTGTGTCACTCCAGGGCTATAGAATGTATGTGTGAAGTCTCTTGCCTCCAAACAACAGGGCCAGAGAAATAAGTGAGGAAGAAAAATGCTGCTTGATCTGATCTCTCCTGGGAAAACAGATTGCTGTTGGTGCTGGGCTCACATCTCTTTCTGTCACTCGCCAGCTATAGTATGTGTGTTTGAAGTATATTGCCTCCAGTCAACAGGACCAGAGAAATAACTGGGAAAGAAGAGAGCTTCTTGATCTGCTCTCTCCTGAGAAAACTGTTTGCTCTGGCCTTCTGATGGACACATCACTTTCTGCCAGTTCCAAGCTAGAGAATATGTGTGCGAAGTCTCTTGACTACAACCAACATGATCAGAGATAACTGAGGAAGAAGAGCGCAATTTGATCTGCACTCTCCTGGGGAAAGAGTCTGCTCTGAGCACTGATCTCAGATCTCTCTCTTTGTCATTCCCCAGCAATTGAATGTGTATGAAGTCTTTTACCTCCAGTCAACAGGACCAGAGAAACAACTGGGGAAAAAGGGTGATTCTTGATCTGCTCTCTCCCAGGAAAATAGTTTGCTCATGGCACTGACCACAGATCTCTTTCTCTCCCTTACCAGCTATAGAATGAGGATGTGAAGTCTCTTGCCTCCAGTTAACAGGACCAGAGAAATAACTGAGACAGAGGAATACTACATGTTATGCTCTCTCTTGGGAAAACAGTTTGCTCTGGACACTGAACACACATCTCTTTCTGTTACTCCCCAGCTAAAGAATGTATGTGTGAACTGTCTTGCCTCCAACCAACAGGACCAGAAAAATAATTCATAAAGAAGAGCATTTCTTGATCTGCACCCTGCTGTGAAAACAGTTTGCTCATTGCACTGATCACGTATCTCTTTCTGTCACTCTGCAGCTATAGAATTCATGTGCGTGATGTCTCTTGCCTCCAGAAAACAGGACCACAGAATTAACTGTGGAAGAAGAGTGTTTCTTGATCTGCTGTCTGCTTGGAAAACAGTTTGGTCTAGGCCACGATCTCACATCTATTTCTGTCACTCCCTGCCTACAAAATGTGTGTGTGAAGTCTTTTGCCTCCAGTCAACAAGACCAGAGAAATACCTGAGGAAGAAGACAAATCCTTGATCTGCTCTCTTCTGGGAAAACAGTTTGCTCTGGGCACTGAACACACATCACTTTCTGTCACTAGAGAGCGATAGAATGTGTATGTGAAGTCTCTTCCCTACAACCAACTGGACCAGAGAAATAACTCATGATGAAGAGCGCTACTTGAGCTGCTCTCTCCTGTGAGAACAGTTTGCTTATGGCACTGATCACTCATCTCTTTCTGTCACTCGCCAGCTATAGAATATGTGTATGTGAAGTCTCTTGCCTCCAACCAACAGGACCAGAGAATTAACGGAGGAAGAAGAGTGCTTCTTGATCTGCTGTGTCCTTGGAAAACATTTTGCTCTAGGCAATGATCATGCATCTATTTCTCACACTCCACAGATATAGAATGTGTGTGTGAAGTTTTTTTCCTCCAACCAACAGGACCAGGGAAATGACTGATGAAGAAGAGCATACTTGATCTGCTCTCTCTTCTGGGAAAACAGTGTGCTCTGGCCACTTATCTCATATCTCTTTCTGTCACTCTACAGCTATAGAATCTGTGTGTGAAGTATTGTGCCTGGAAATAACAGTCCCAGGGCCAGATATTCAAAGCTTAGCGCAGGGCACAAATCCATTGTGTTGGAATAGTGCTGAATTTGTGCCCAACTGCTATATTTAAAAGGACATTTAGCGCCAGTGCTAGGTGTTAGCGCTGCTGCTAAATCATAATGTATGCCAGGGAGGGACTGAGGGGAGGAGCCCTGAATGCTGGTGCACCAGCATATTCAAATTTAACCCCCACCCCCACTGCCTTTTGGCAAATGACAGGTGGTATGCTGTTGAAGATGACAGCAGTACCAGTTGTGGACTGGGTTCGGGGAGGACTAGGTTACTCATCACAAGGGGCCTAGGTTTTGCTACTCTACACAGGGGCACCCAAGTAAATCTGAACACAGGAAGCAATAACTGTAATGTCCAATACCAGGAATGGGATTCTAAAGTGTTGCTTTTATTCACATCCAAACTGAACAAACAAAGCATAGACAGACTCCCATGGGACTACATTCCTGGTATTGCAGATAAGAGTACAGAACACTTCTTCAACACTTCAGCCCTCAGGATCTGGACCCAACAGGCACACAGCCCGGACTTGCATGCAGCTTTGGGTACACAGCCCGACTTGTACACTATTTGGGTTTTTCCTGGCCCCGCTCCCCTGCCAGCCACCCGATCCCTGTCCATATGGCAGTGGACACATTTTCCATTAGTGGCTCCCCAAATCACCTTAGAGCCTTCAAATTCTTAAGGGAAATTTCCTTTCAATCCCACGTCTGGGTACTTCCCTCAGCACTGGCCAAGTGCCTGAGGCAAAGCAAAATACCACAGAGAAAATCCATAGAGGTGAATCTGGGTACTAAGGGTGGGGGGTCTCCCACCTCCAGCTTCCACAATCCATACCTGGCCATTTCTCTGGACATTAAACAACTCTTTTTGAAAAGCTTGGCAATGTAGATTAAAGGGTAAATGCATAGCACATTTCCTCTACATGTCTTGACTTTCCCCTTGTACTAAACTAGAACATACTTAAACATCTCTTCCTGAGAAGCTTGGCAATGTAGATTAAAGGGTGAATGTATAGCACATCTCTGTACATGTCTTGGCTTTCCCCTTGTGCGGGACTTGAACATACTTTTACTTTGGCTTAGCCTATTCCTCTAGGCCTCCCACTGATTAAGCAAGCCAGTCCCCACTTTAAAACAGTTCAGGTGAAACAAGGCCCTTTGACAAGAGCAGAACTTACCCTTTGGTTGCAGGTGACCCACAGGTGAATCTTGACAGCTTCTGGTGCCATGACACATTTCAGAAAATAAGGCAGCTTCTTCCCTAGTCGGAACCAGGAGGTTGCCCCTGGAATAACAGGCAAACCTTCCACCCATCCCCTCAGGGATGGGGCACGGAGACCAGTATCAGCGGTCTCCACCACTTCAAGAACAGCTTACAGTGTTCCTCTTTAGGTGGAAACACGCACCTTTCCCTAAAGGTAGCTCTATATCAGAGCTTAAGCTCCAAGAGCCTGTGCACAGACTGCTGTACTCCTCTCTTCAAGACTGCTCACACACAACTGCTTTCAAAAACTCCCAACAGTCTAACCTAACTCCCATCTGCAGATTCCAATGTGGCTCATGCAGCTGCGATAGTTCTATGGTGATGTCATCCCTCAGTTTCAGCTGAGACTGAGAACAGAGTGAGACAGTGTGAAATCCATTTAACTGGAGTTTCACAAGCTGCCTTCCCTGCCTACCACTAGGTCTTACTGGGATTCTAGTAACCTCAGGTAACAGGGGAGTTACACTTGCCCTGGGCCAGGAAAATGACTGCAGTCATTATTTACCTGGCTTAGACCATCCCACCCTATGTGCCACCTGCAGAGGGGGGTGATCAGACCCCCTTCTACCATGTGCTAGCACAGGCAGGCAACACTAAGGGCCTAGAGGCCTTTGGCTGACATATCAGCCTCTACTCTACCCACTAACTATGGGTGCCTAGTGGCTCTGGTAGAACTGTTCGAAGCATAGCCCTAATAGCTCAGCACTGCAGTCCCTATGGCCACTCAGGACCACAGCCTGCCTATCCCCCCTAGCCCTCTAGGGAAAATCTGTCTGCCTCTAACTTAACACCCCAAAATAAAAACAACCCGGGGACCTCCCCGACCTTGGGCACCATGCAACCATACACCAGGAACTAATATCAACCATACATTACTCCCTCACTCCCCCACAACCACAACTGTGGAAGGAAAGGGTTACTACAGTAACAACAACAATAACAACAACAGTACTTTAAATACTACACATTAAAGTACTATTTAGGAACTCTGATGAGCCCCTCCTCCTCTCCTTGTCTTGTCTTCTATCTTCTTCAGAAACACCTGCAAGAAAAAAGAAAGACGACACAAACTCCTAATCTGCATACACAGTCTATCTAAACCCTTACCATCAAAACAATGGAGTATCCCAAAAATAATTTTTTTAGAAAAGATAGAAAAACACTATACACACTAGAAAACAGTAGAAAAACAATGACATTATTTACAATACACATTTGGTGGATGGAGTGCCCTTAAAGTCCCATCTAGTGACCACAGTGCCTGAAGGCTAGTCCATTAAAGAGTCTCTCCTGGGCTGAAGCCTGGTGAAGCACATTTCTAGCAGACCAAAGTCCCAAAGGGGAGAGTCTTTGAGGACAGTTCACACATTCTGGAGTCTGCTAGTGTAGCGTGTGTACTGCAATGTCATAAGGATAGAAAGGTTTGGACTTACCAGCCCCTTGTAGAATGAATAATACACACTGGCCTGCTCTTCAGCCGAAGACTCTCCCTGGCAGCATTCTTCTGATACAGCTGGGTGGACATCTTCCGGGAACTAGAGGAGGGCACATCTGGAAACTGCTGGGTTGTTGTCATCTCTGGAGATGGAACCTTGGAACAGGAACAAAAAGGAAAACAGTTGGTCTGACATCATCCGATTACCAGGTGATGGATTAGGATACAACTGGCTGGTGTCCTCTCTGGATCTGAAGTCATCTGGTGGGCCAGTCAATGGATTCTGGAAAGGCCAGTACACTGTTGAACTGATGAATGTGGGATGCTTGAGTCCTGAATGTCCATACTGGTGGATCAACCAAGGCACTGCAATGGCTGGTGTGGCAGTATTGACTACCACTGCTCTGCTTTCCATCTGGTAGGCACGGACACATTTGCAGGGAGGTCCTAGCATTGAGGCCAATAGTACAGGGGGTCAGGAGCTTGAATTATTACCCCATCTGGGGGCACATAATTCACACTGTGAAAGGTTTCATGTCCCTCTCCATCCACTGTTCGAACAGTGCCCAAAAACAGTGTCCTGCCTCTTTTCCACTGGGTGCATTTTTCATGAAACAGTCTGTTCCTGACATACTTGTTTGCACCAGGATGCACACACTTCATTGCTTCGGCCCAGATCCAGGATTTCTGCTGTTCTCAATCTCCTCCCAGACTCTCTGAGGAAAGGTAGGAAAGGACATCCCATAGATTTCATTCGCCTTTCTACGAACCAGTCTCTCCTCTTTACTAGCTTTGGTCAACTTGAGACCACTGGCCTGGCTTGGGGGCAGCCAGTCCTGGTTCTGCCAGCTACGCATTCTCACTCAGATGAAAAATGGATCCCTGACTACTTCTTCTTGCACAGCCAGGGCAGTGGCATCACCACTCTCTTCCATGCATTCTTCTGACAAGAGCTTGAGGCTGTGTACCCATTCCTTTTTCACAAGGCCACATAGGTTCCCCCTCTTCTTCCTCCTCACTGAGAATCTGTGCCCAGGAGTGAGCAGTCATCCTCACTCCTGAGACTATCCATTCATCACTAGGTATGGAGGTCGACACCTCCCATTCAAAGGCCTCCCTCATCTCATCTTCTCCTATAAGACTCAGGCTAGGCCCCCCCTCTAGGGGTCTACTGATGCTCTGTCTGAATTATCCTTCTGTGATCCAGTATCCAAAACATCAGCATATGGTTCTGTCTCTAAATCTGCACCCTCTAGCTTTGTGCCACACTCTCCCAAGGGACCTTTTTCAACAGGCTCCGCCTGGTGCTGTGTGCTGCCAACTACAGATTCCTGAACTTTTGTCCATGTGGGAGCCAAACGAATCTTGGGTGCTTTATACAAGCCGTATTTCTCTAGGCACCCAGAGCAGTGAGGTACCATGAAGATGTCCCTTCCAGCATTTAAGCATATTAGACACACTTGCACTGGATATCCAGGAATCGCCACATGAGAAGGTAGTTGTCCTCCATAACAACACCTTTCAGTGTCCCTTAACTTATTTACTTCTGTGGCTACTGCAGCCCGGGCATGATCCAGGTAGCAGGCTGGTCCTGAGGTCATAACTGTTGGGAAAAACAAATTCTCACTGTTACTAAAAGTCCCACTTCACTGAACACTTTCTTTTACTTTTAAAATGGCTCCTCTGCTGCTGTGTTTACATTACTAGCCCACTCTGTAATGGTGGCGGCAGCACTCCTGCGCATCAACATTCAGAAATTGGGTCAAGCCACTGCACATCCGATTTACACACACTACTGATAACTTTACTCAAAACTGCACAAACGTGCACTGTTCTTTTTCCTAGCACATTTATATGATTTACCACGGACTTTTCACTTGCCGAAAACATTGATTTAGCTCACAGTCCCTTAAATCCTCAGGATTTCAAGCACAGGATTGCCTGTAGCTAGTGCTGCACATTTTGCTACAACTCACAGTCTCTCTCTCTCTCTCTCTCTCTGGCTTTGAAACTTTATGCTGATGCTGAGCCCATAACTATGCACACAGTCAATGGCTTAACAGGCTTGCTCCTGCTGGTAAAACTTGACACAGTTTTTTCTTGCAAAGCGACTACACTGCTGCACACATATTCAGCTGGCTTTTGGCAGAAATCACTGTTTTGAGCAATTATTACAGTTGGTACTCACTGTTATCAGTAGCTGTTTACTGTGATGGAAAAATGGCCTACAGCCAGTCTTGGAGGCCTCAGAAAGGAAGCAGATTGGCAATCCTGCTGATCATCTCTCCGATCACCACACTCACAATCCAGTTGATCGAGATGTGGGTTGAGCCTGATTTTAAACAGAAAAGTCTATTTTTAGTACTTTTGCAGTGCTTTTTAATCACAGCGATGCTGCTCCACTAAGCCAGTACACGCCCTCCACTCACACTCCTTCTCGAATGCTGGGCAGTCACTGTAGAGCTGACTGAGGGGCGGGACTGATTGCAGCCTCACCAATCACACGACGCCATGCAAATGAGCCTCTTTCCCTCGCGAGTGCTCTTCTCTTTACAGCGATCGTTGAACAGGCAAATTTAAACTGCAAAACACTTTTTCTTCCTCGAACTGACTCCACGGCGGGAGCCCATTTCAGTCATTTATCATGGCCATTAACACAGCAAGTCTCTCAGTTAACTAAAAAGCATTTCCAATGTATAGGGCACAATTTTTCTGTCGCTACCCCTAGTCTTCCACACTTTTCTTAATCACAACAGTTTACTAGAAAGCATTTCCAATGTCCAGGGCACAATTTTCCTGTTGCTACCCCTAGTCTTCCACACTCTTCTTTATCACACACAGTTCTTTAGAAAGCTGGCAAAAACACTGTAAATATTTGATGCAGGACAAGAGCATATTCTTTCAACTTTACTGCTCCTTGGTAAACAGTTGGCATTTTAACAGCAGCATATGAACCACAGCACACAGCGACACACTAGTTAAACTTGCTTCAGCTTTTTGGGCTACCCACTGCCAGATAACCAAAATGCTAGCCCCCTGTCCAAGCACCTTTCCTCCCTAATTTAAAATCCAAAGCGGTGCCTCCATTTTGTATCCCCAACCCCCATGCCTTTTGGCAAATGACAGGTGGTATGCTGTTGAAGCTGACAGCAGTACCAGGTGGGGACTGGGTTTGGGGAGGACTAGGTTACTCGGTACAAGGGGCCTAGGTTTGGCTACTCTGCACAGGGACACCCAAGTATATCTGAACACAGGAAGCAATAACTGTAATGTCCAATACCAGGAATGGGATTCTAAAGTGTCGCTTTTATTCAAATCCAAACTGAACAAACAAAGCATAGACAGACCCCCACGGGGCTACATTCCTGGTAATGCAGATAAGAGTACAGAACACTTCTTCAACACTTCAGCCCTTAGGCTCCAGACCCACCAGGCACACAGGCCAGACTTGCATGCAGCTTTGGGTAGACAGCCTGGCTTGTACACTATTTGGGTTTTTCCTGGCCCCACTCCCCTGCCGGCCACCCGATCCCTGTCCATATGGCAGTGGACACATTTTCCGTTGGTGGCTCCCCAAACCACCTTAGAGCCTTCAACTCCTTAAGGGAAATTTCCTTTCAATCCCACGTCTGGGTACTTCCCTCAGCACTGGCCAAGTGCCTGAGGCAAAGTAAAAGGCCACAGAGCAAATCCATAGAGGTGAACCTGGTTACTAAAGGTGGGGGCTCTCCCACCTCCAGCTCCCACAATTCATACCCAGCCATTTCTCTGGACATTAAACAACTCTTTTTGAAAAGCTTGGCAATGTAGATTAAAGGGTAAACATATAGCACATTTCCTCTACATGTCTTGACTTTCCCCTTGTACTAAACTTGAACATACTTAAACATCTCTTCTTAAAAAGCTTGGCAATGTAGATTAAAGGGTAAATGTATAGCATATCTCCTCTACATGTCTTGGCTTTCCCCTTGTGCTGGACTTGAACATACTTTTACTTTGGCTTAGCCTATTCCTCTAGGCCTCCCACTGATTAAGCAGTCCAATCCCCTTTTTAAAACAGTTCAGGCGAAACAAGGCCATTTGACAAGAGCAGAAATCATCCTTTGGTTGCAGGTGCCCCACAGGCGAATCTTGACAGCTTCTGGTACCACAACACATTTCAGAAAATAAGGCAGCTTCTTCCCTAGCTGGAACCAGGAGGTTGCCCCTGGAATAACAGGTAAACCTTCCACCCCATCCCCTCAGGGATGGGGCACAGAGGCCAGTATCAGCAGTCTCCACCACTGCAAGAACAGCTTACTGTGTTCCTCTTTAGGCGGAAACGCACACCTTTCCCTAAAGGTAGATCTATATCAGAGCTTAGGCTCCAAGAGCCTGTGCACAGACTGCTGTGCTCCTCTGTACAAGACTGCTCACACACAACTGCTTTCAAAAACACCCAACATTCTAACCTAACTCCCATCTGCAGATTCCAATGTGGCTCATGAAGCTGTGATAGTTCTATGGTGATGTCATCCCTCAGTCTCAGCTGAGACTGAGAACAGTGTGAGACAGTGTGAAAACCATTTAACTGGATTTTCACAAGCTGCCTTCTCTGCCTACCACTTGGTCTTACTGGGATTCTAGTAACCCCGGGTAACAGGGGGGTTACACAAAGGTACAGTGTCATGCTACAGGCATTAGTGCAACCTGCAGCGCGGCACTGAATACCACTGAGAAAAAGCCTGCAGTAATGTGCTGGCAGTAATGTGGCTGCAGTGCCCCCCCAAAGCACGATTCCCAGCCCTGTGCACACATTCAGTATACATTTTCTCTGTTACTCTAGTCCCTCCCCCAAAGCATGATTTCCGATCCCCGGTGCACATATTCAATATACATTTTCCCTGGTAGTCTAGTGGTCCCCTCCAAAGCACGATTCCCGATCCCTGGTGCACACATTCAATATACATTTTCCCTGGTAGTCTAGTGGTCCCCCCCACCCTCACACATGTATCCAGACCTCGTACACATATTTAAAATAATATTTTCCCTGGTAGTCTGATGCCCACCCCCACGCATGTATCCCAATCCTGGTGCACTATTGAAAATAACATCTTCCTAGTAGTCTAGTGGTCCTGACCCCACCACACATATCCAGACCCCCGTGCACATATTTAAAATAACATTTTTCCCTGGTAGTCTAGTAGTTCCCCATGCATGCATCTCAATCCCAGTAAAATAAAATAATATCTTCCCTGGTAGTCTAGTGGCCCCCCCACCCTCACGGTATCCTGAGCCCCGGTACAAATACATTACATATCCTTTCCCTGGTAGTCTAACAGTCCCTCCCCAGCAGTGACACCCTGCTCATCCAAAGAATTTCCAAGAAGAGAGCCAGCAACTGGCTCAGCCTTCCTCTCACCACCACGGCCATCAGCAAACTGAGGTAGGAAGGAGTGCTCCTTCCTACCTCAGTCAGTGTCCAGCCGTGGTGGTGAGAGGAGGGCTGAGCCAGTCTCCAGCCTCTATTCTCAGACATTCTTGCATGAGCAGGGTGTCACTGCTGGGGGACCGCTAGACTACCAGGGAAAGATATATAATGTAGCAGAAGGGGTTGGATACGTGTGTGGGTGGAAGCCACTAGACTACCAGGGAAAATGTATATTGAATGTGCACCACAGATCGGGAATTGTGCTTGGGGGGAAACCACTAGACTACCAGGGAAATTGTTATATTGAATGTATTCACTGGGGATCAGGAATTGTGCTTGGGGGACCACTAGACTACCAGGGAAAAAGTTATTTTACGTATGTGCATAGGGGTCAGGATACGTGCATGGGGGTGGGGAGCCACTAGACTACCAGGAAAAATTATCTTACATATTACTTGCTCTGGGGGTTGGGGATTGTGCTGGGGTTGGGGGACACTAGCCTACCAGTGTGCATACCACTCCACTGTCCCTGCTTATGAGGGACATCCCCCATTCTGCCTCTTGCAACTGCCCTGTCTCTCCTCTTGAGTGTCCACATCCCTCTTTTCAGTAACACAACAGCTGAGGGGTATGCCAGGGTGTGTAACAGGTGCACATGGGTACAGCAACCATGATGGTGAGGAAGGAATTGCCCGGTCCAGCCAATCTGTTCTGTTCCCTATCTAATGGATATGCTGCATATCCTAGTGAACCTATGGCCTATCGCCTCCTGCCCCCACCAGGTTCACCTTATGCCTGTCCCGTGTATTGAGTCCCTCCACTGTATGTCACTCACTACTGCTGTGGGGTACCTATGTTGTTGGGGAGGCATTCTCCGGGAATGTATGGCCACAGTGGCCACAGGCAATGTGTCTGTTTTTAGCTATCGATTTATGAGTGTGTTTGTGTGCATATATATATATATATATATATATATATATATTATGGTAGCACGGTAGTGCTACCATAGTTAGGGTTGAGGAGCCATTTCCATGTTAAACCCAAAATTTTGCATCTTAATAACTTTTCAACCATTTGATGGATTTGCCTGAAATTTGGAATGTATGATCAAGATCCATAGGCCTTGGGATCTGCCAAGTTTCGTACTGATCGGATATACGGTTGTGGAGTTATTAAGCATGATCTGTGTGCGCGTTTACGCTTTTCTGGAATTCTATGGTCACGCGTACAGGTCGTACGGTTTGCGTGACCAGCCCGAAATCTTCAGGGAACGTGTAGGCGGGGTCCCCAATGTGCCTTTCAAAGATTTGGTGAAAAAATATTAAACGGTTCAAAAGTTATTCAAACAGTTTCCCATTATAAGTCAATGGGAAAAAGTTAACAAAAAGTTCGACAGTGTCGCAAATGCATTTTTACTTTTGCAAATAGGCCTGTTACTTTCGCAAATCCGCCATTTTGTTTTCAGTTGGTGATCAGAAAAATGGTTGGCATTTAAATTTGAGACCCTCTAGCAATGTAATTCTTTTTGTATTTAGCTATTCGGGCCCTGAGGATGCTTGCCATGTCTTTATTTTGTGGTAAAACACCCCAGAAATATGTTTTTCAAATTTCTGGAAAAAGTACTTTCGCAAATTACTTTCGTGCTCACGAAAGTGTCAAACTTTTGTGAAAGCTTTCACAAATTGCGACAGTAATTTTCTAGTCTGTGGGGAAATGACAGCAATTCTTTGGCACTGTACTGCAAAATAACCGTTTGGAGTTTTGGGCTGCAATTTGGAGGGAACGCAGCTGACATCTCACAGATGTGCCTTTCAGTGTTGTATTGAAAAAATATTACATGGCGGCAAAGTTATGGCACTCCAAATTTGACAGTTTATCCCATAGGATAACATTGTGGCGCCCGAAGCATTACAGGAATCATTTGGCAACCTGCTGCAAAATAACGGTTTGGTCTTTTTTCCTGAAATTTGGAAGGAAGACAGCTAACAGTACACAGATGTGCCTTTCAGTAGTTTGGTGAAAAAATATCACATGGCGGCAAATTTACGGCACTCCAAAATTGACGTTTTTTCCCATAGGATAACATTATGGCGTTCGCCGCACCTTTCAGGGCCCGTATCTCGGAAACGGTGCGAGATACAGATTTTTCGTCGAAAACTTCTTAGCCCCCTGTAGGGGCTAAGATTCAAATTAGCCAGGACAGTTGTAAATAATATGACTTTTAATTTTTTTTTCTACGTCGTACGGTTCTTGAGATATAATGTGTTTAGTATTCCAAGATCTCATTTTCTGCGCCGATACTCATTATTTTGCATCCATTATGTGTACTCACTGTCTTCTTCAATGCAGGTTGTGGGGAAAACCAGGCTATGTGCTTACATTACTGTTACTGTTGCCCTTTTCGGTTGCAGATCCGTATTTGTTTCACTTACCATTGACGTCTGCGCCACCATGTGCGTTATCCTTTGCGTTTTCATTTGAGCTTGCGTTTCTGTTATTTTGTGCCATTTCTGTGTACAGTACTGTTTCTCTTACTGTTTCACTTTACTTCACCATGACCATTGCCATTTGTGTTTGCAGGCACCATGTTACTATGTCACAACACATCATGTGCGAACCATTCCATCTATCGCCACCATATCGTTACCCTTTCTGTTCTCATTGGTGCTTGTGTTAGCATGTGCGCCACTGTTAACATTTCTGTTTGCGTTGCTGTCCTGTTAGTATGCCACAACACATCATGTGGCGGGAGCGCGGGGCCCAAAGGGCCCATGCTCCTCAATGCATCATTGACGTCTGCGCCACCATGCGTTATCCTGCGTTTTCATTTGCGCTTGCGTTTCTGTTATTTTGTGCCATTTCTGTGTACAGTACTGTTTCTCTTACTGTTTCACTTTACTTCACTATGCCCATTGCCATTTGTGTTTGCAGGCACCATGTTACTATGTCACAACACATCATGTGGCAGACCATTCCCGTCTATGCCACCATGTGCGTTACCCTTTCTGTTCTCATTCGTGCTTGTGTTAGCATGTGCGCCACTGTTAGCATTTCTGTTTGCGTTGCTGTCCCTGTTAGTATGCCACAACACATCATGTGGCGGGAGTGCGGGGCCCAAAGGGCCCCATGCTCCTGCCAATGCATCATTGACGTCTGCGCCACCATGTGCGTTATCCTTTGCGTTTTCATTTGCGCTTGCGTTTCTGTTATTTTGTGCCATTTCTGTGTACAGTACTGTTTCTCTTACTGTTTCACTTTACTTCACCATGACCATTGCCATTTGTGTTTGCAGGCACCATGTTACTATGTCACAACACATCATGTGGCAGACCATTCCCGTCTACGCCACCATGTGCGTTACCCTTTCTGTTCTCATTCGTGCTTGTGTTAGCATGTGCGCCACTGTTAGCATTTCTGTTTGCGTTGCTGTCCCTGTTAGTATGCCACAACACATCATGTGGCGGGCGCGGGGCCCAAAGGCCCCGTGCTCCTCAATGCATCATTGACGTCTGCGCCACCATGTGCGTTATCCTGCGTTGCGTTTCTGTTATTTTGTGCCATTTCTGTGTACAGTACTGTTTCTCTTACTGTTTCACTTTACTTCACCATGACCATTGCCATTTGTGTTTGCAGGCACCATGTTACTATGTCACAACACATCATGTGGCGACCATTCCTGTCTGCCACCATATCGTTACCCTTTCTGTTCTCATTCGTGCTTGTGTTAGCATATGCGCCTGTTAACATTTCTGTTTGCGTTGCTGTCCCTGTTAGTATGCCACACACATCATGTGGCGGGCGTGGGGCCCAAAAGGCCCCATGCTCCTGTCAATGCATCATTGGCGTCTGCGCCACCATGTGCGTTATCGCTGCGTTTTCATTTGCGCTTGCGTTTCTGTTATTTTGTGCCATTTCTGTGTACAGTACTGTTTCTCTTACTGTTTCACTTTACTTCACCATGACCATTGCCATTTGTGTTTGCAGGCACCATGTTACTATGTCACAACACATCATGTGGAGACCATTTCCCGTCTACGCCACCATGTCGTTACCCTTTCTGTTCTCATTCGTGCTTGTGTTAGCATATGCGCCACTGTTAACATTTCTGTTTGCGTTGCTGTCCCTGTTAGTATGCCACAACACATCATGTGCGGGCCAGCGGGGCCCAAAGTGCCCATGCTCCTGCAATGCATCATTGAGCGTCTGCGCCACCATATGCGTTATCCTCTGCGTTTTCATTTTCGCTTGCGTTTCTGTTATTTTGTGCCATTTCTGTGTACAGTACTGTTTCTCTTACTGTTTCACTTTACTTCACTATGACCATTGCCATTTGTGTTTGCAGGCACCATGTTACTATGTCACAACACATCATGTAGCAGACCATTCCCGTCTATGCCACCATATGCGTTACCCTTTCTGTTCTCATTCGTGCTTGTGTTAGCATATAGCCACTGTTAGCATTTCTGTTTGCGTTGCTGTCCCTGTTAGTATGCCACAACACATCATGTGGCGGAGGCGGAGGGCCCAAAGGGCCCCATGCTCCATCAATGCATCATTGGCGTCTGCGCCACCATGTGCGTTATCGCTTTGCGTTTTCATTTGCGCTTGCGTTTCTGTTATTTGTGCCATTTCTGTGTACAGTACTGTTTCTCTTACTGTTTACTTTACTTCACTATGCCCATTGCCATTTGTGTTTGCAGGCACCATGTTACTATGTCACAACACATCATGTGGCAGACCATTCCGTCTATGCCACCATATCGTTACCCTTTCTGTTCTCATTCGTGCTTGTGTTAGCATATGCGCCACTGTTAGCATTTCTGTTTGCGTTGCTGTCCTGTTAGTATGCCACAACACATCATGTGGCGGGCTGCGGGCCAAAAGGCCCATGCTCCTGTCAATGCATCATTAGCGTCTGCGCCACCATGTGCGTTATCGCTGCGTTTTCATTTGCGCTTGCGTTTCTGTTATTTTGTGCCATTTCTGTGTACAGTACTGTTTCTCTTACTGTTTCACTTTACTTCACTATGCCCATTGCCATTTGTGTTTGCAGGCACCATGTTACTATGTCACAACACATCATGTGAGCAGACCATTCCTGTCTCTGCCACCATGTGCGTTACCCTTTCTGTTCTCATTCGTGCTTGTGTTAGCATGTGCGCCACTGTTAGCATTTCTGTTTGCGTTGCTGTCCCTGTTAGTATGCCACAACGCATCATGTGGCAGGAGCGCGGGGCCCAAAGTGCCCCGTGCTCCCGTCAATGCATCATTGACGTCTGCGCCACCATGTGCGTTATCCTTTGCGTTTTCATTTGCGCTTGCGTTTCTGTTATTTGTGCCATTTCTGTGACAGTACTGTTTCTCTTACTGTTTCACTTTACTTCACTATGACCATTGCCATTTGTGTTTGCAGGCACCATGTTACTATGTCACAACACATCATGTGGCAGACCATTCCTGTCTACGCCACCATATCGTTACCCTTTCTGTTCTCATTCGTGCTTGTGTTAGCATATGGCCACTGTTAACATTTCTGTTTTGCGTTGCTGTCCCTGTTAGTATGCCACAACACATATGTCATGGCGGGTCGCGAGACCCAAAGGGCCCATGCTCCTCAATGCATCATTGATGTCTGCGCCACCATGTGCGTTATCCTTTGCGTTTTCATTTGCGCTTGCGTTTCTGTTATTTTGTGCCATTTCTGTGTACAGTACTGTTTCTCTTACTGTTTCACTTTACTTCACTATGCCCATTGCCATTTGTGTTTGCAGGCACCATGTTACTATGTCACAACACATCATGTGGCAGACCATTCCTGTCTATGCCACCATATGCGTTACCCTTTCTGTTCTCATTCGTGCTTGTGTTAGCATGTGCGCCACTGTTAGCATTTCTGTTTGCGTTGCTGTCCCTGTTAGTATGCCACAACGCATCATGTGGCAGGAGCGCGGGGCCCAAAGTGCCCCGTGCTCCCGTCAATGCATCATTGACGTCTGCGCCACCATGTGCGTTATCCTTTGCGTTTTCATTTGCGCTTGCGTTTCTGTTATTTTGTGCCATTTCTGCGTACAGTACTGTTTCTCTTACTGTTTCACTTTACTTCACCATGACCATTGCCATTTGTGTTTGCAGGCACCATGTTACTATGTCACAACACATCATGTGGCAGACCATTCCCGTCTACGCCACCATGTGCGTTACCCTTTCTGTTCTCATTCGTGCTTGTGTTAGCATGTGCGCCACTGTTAGCATTTCTGTTTGCGTTGCTGTCCCTGTTAGTATGCCACAACACATCATGTGCGGGCCGCGGGCCCAAAGTGCCCCATGCTCCTCCAATGCATCATTGACGTCTGCGCCACCATGTGCGTTATCCTTTGCGTTTTCATTTGCGCTTGCGTTTCTGTTATTTTGTGCCATTTCTGTGTACAGTACTGTTTCTCTTACTGTTTCACTTTACTTCACCATGCCCATTGCCATTTGTGTTTGCAGGCACCATGTTACTATGTCACAACACATGCGTGGCAGACCATTCCTGTCTATGCCACCATATCGTTACCCTTTCTGTTCTCATTCGTGCTTGTGTTAGCATATGCGCCACTGTTAGCATTTCTGTTTGCGTTGCTGTCCTGTTAGTATGCCACAACACATCATGTGGCGACGCGGGCCCAAGTGCCCATGCTCCTACTCAATGCATCATTGGCGTCTGCGCCACCATGTGCGTTATCGCTGCGTTTTCATTTGCGCTTGCGTTTCTGTTATTTTGTGCCATTTCTGTGTACAGTACTGTTTCTCTTACTGTTTCACTTTACTTCACCATGCCCATTGCCATTTGTGTTTGCAGGCACCATGTTACTATGTCACAACACATCATGTGGCAGACCATTCCGTCTACGCCACCATGTGCGTTACCCTTTCTGTTCTCATTCGTGCTTGTGTTAGCATGTGCGCCACTGTTAGCATTTCTGTTTGCGTTGCTGTCCCTGTTAGTATCACAACACATCATGTGGCGACACGGGGCCAAAGGGCCCATGCTCCGCCAATGCATCATTGGCGTCTGCGCCACCATATGCGTTATCGCTGCGTTTTCATTTTGCGCTTGCGTTTCTGTTATTTTGTGCCATTTCTGTGTACAGTACTGTTTCTCTTACTGTTTCACTTTACTTCACTATGACCATTGCCATTTGTGTTTGCAGGCACCATGTTACTATGTCACAACACATCATGTGGCAGACCATTTCCTGTCGCCACCATATGCGTTACCTTTCTGTTCTGTTCTATTGCTTGTGCTAGCGCATGTGCGCCACTGTTACATTTCTGTTTGCGTTGCTGTCCCTGTTGGTATGCCACAATACATCGTGGCAGAGGAGCCACGGGCCCTTTGGGCCAGCTCCGCCAATACATTATGCAGTGGAAGCGGCTCAGGGCCTAACGCCTCCATTCGCACATTACATTCACTATTTCTTGTTATCATTCTAAAAAGAAGAAATCAGAGGCAAAAAGTCTGTTTAATGCATTAGTTAGGTTGTTCCACAGTGACAAAAAGTGAGGAAATTCACTAGGGGTGACTACTTCCGCACCCCATGCCCTCCCCAAAGTGGCACTTTTAGCATTTATGTTTGCGGTGCTGTCTGTTTATTGTGCCATAACATCATCGTTGGCGGTAGCACATGGCCGCTGCCATGCCCACCCCCCAACGGCATTGGGGTGTGCATTGGGATTATGGGTCTAACTCTCACCTACTCTCTATACTTCTGCTGCTTTACATGTCATGGGGTGAGACTTAGGGCTGATGATCCCTCTATGCCACCATGTATGTTACCCTTTGTGTTGCTGTGTTACTGACTGTATGTCATAGGTAGGCAAACAAATAGAGTGGAGAGTATAGTTGTAGCAGTATTAGTAAACATTGATTTGTTATACTTAAGTCATAGACACTTATTTTCATTTCAGTATAGTATTTAAAGTAATGAAGTCGTACAGGTGGTTATGGTTTTAAAAATTTATTGCCAATTTGTCAAATGGAGAAAATTCGAATCAAATTAAAATTTTGTTAACAAACAGTCTCACAATACAATCTTTGTATGTGTCCAATCATTACTTGTGAAATTTGTAAATGTGTAAAAATAATAAGTGTATAATGCGGATTGGACTAAAGCGTGTGATATTATATGAAACTAATCAGATGTGTATTTTTAGTTGTGCTTGATTACTCACTTCTGTTTATATGTGTGGAACTATTTTCTGCATTTGACATAATTTTAATAGTCAAGCTGAAGCTATTGCTATTGAATGTGAATGTAGTTTGTAAAAAATGTTACTTTTTAAAAAATGGTTGTATGTTGTAACTATGTGTAGTGCTTTACTTGTCTGCTATGTTAATAAGTGAATGTCAGTTGGTTGTGAAGTGTGATTAAACACAAGATAGACAAGTGTTTTGTTGTAATTGTGTGACTGCTAATGTGGATGTTCCTGAGGTGGGCAAAAACCATATGCTGATTGTCTAAGTAGTACAGTTTAACAATTGTAAGTTTAGTGACATTTGATTCTTACTATTAAATAATATGTCACTGACTAGGGCAGAATGGAAAATTCCCACACCCCTCAATTAGGCGATCATAAATATTGTCAAGATTAGGTATGCAGTTTGTTGTGATCAAGCAACAGTGCCTGATTACAATTGTCAATACTTTGTACATACGGTACAATTAGTTATGCGACAAGTACAAAAAAAATAAATGTTTTACATGAACAAAAAATGTTATCAATTCTTACATTGGCGTCTATATAGGTTCTTAACCTTTAAATACTAAAACTGTAATGGAATGCATTTTTAACAAACTTATGCTTAGTTACATGTTGTTAGTATACTGCAGAGTAATATGTAAGACATTCCTTGTACTGTAGTGCTACACTGCTATTTTAGTTCAATTATTAAACAAGTTATTAACAATGTACACTTGAGAAACAAATGTTTCTATGTATAACTAATTTTAAACAGTTGTAAGAGTCACTAAATTAGATTCAGTAATTGGTTATTATTAACAGTTGTGTAAGTCAGCTTCTTGCATTATCAATAACGGTAGTTGTTTTTTTCATGTACAATACTAATTCTCGTCTGGACGTGATAGTTCTACACTGTTGCATGGTGATCTAATGATGTTCTCTATATGATGAAGAGTCAGTAGAAGTGTTAAAGACTACTTTGAGAGAGTGGAATGTTTGTTGAATGTTATAAAGGGTAGAATCTTTCTACAGACATGTAATCATAGGTTTCTCTAGTGACTGTAAATATTGTGAAGCTTCGATTGAAGCCACTACAACAATTTTTCATGTAGTCACTGATCTACACAAAATGTAACATGTCACAGATCTATGTAATGTCTGTATTTGAATTCCATTTTTGTTGAAATTGTATTGTTTATTTACAGTTGTAAATTGTACAACATTATAACGAGGTTATAGACATTTTGAGGGACAAAGTACTCATGTTAAAATGGTACATGTTTTGTCCTATTCTTCAGAAATATGAAGGTTGTCATCATTCTTCAATATTAGAGGATATGCATTTTTCAGGTGATGTGGGAGTGTCTATTTAAAAGTTGTTGTAGAGTCGTCACACTCTAACCATCCAGCTGTGCACCTTAGTAACGAGGTGTAATGTCCAGAATGCATGGATTGACCATGGTGATAGATAATGCTGTGAGTGTCAAACAGTGATTGGTTGAAGACTATTCTACTAGCTGTGTAGTCTGTGATAGGAATATCAACTCTGAGCCATTGGTGTCAAATCTGTGCAACATAAGCAACAGATATTGAGATGAAGTCCTCAGACGTATGGACTGAGTGCATCTGCCTCCGCACCTTCCACAGGCATGACTACATTCAGCATTAGTGAACAGCTGTCAAATTTGACACTTTTGGCTTTAGGAACAAAGAGAGTTATCCACAGCATGTGTTGTGTGGTTTCACACTGAATTGCCACATGAAACACATACATATTTTATAACGTATGTTACTGTAGAAGTACTAGGCGGATTAGGGGTGCCGTCTTCATCAAGGTTATTTTATCACAGCCATCATAAACTCAGTACTGTCTTGCTGTATGTCTGCAGCAAATGGCCACTACATCCAGCATATGTAGATAACACCTGTCACGTAGTGGTGTTGGTGAGTGTACCCATTGTTAGAGTGGTCAGAAGTCATGTTGATAATCTGCTTCAAGCATTTGATAGGGGATTGTCTTGTGAAACAGATATTGCTTGCACAAACTATGGCATATGTAGAAAAACTTGCATAGCTGAGTTAGCATAGCAGTTTACTCTACTGCTGTTGTCAAACAGTGGTACAGCAGCTACACCAACTGATTTCTGATGAATTATTTGGTTGTGAATGTTTACTTGAGGTTGTGGCCTTTGCTGTCTTTTTTGAATCACTTTGTGAAGTTCTTGCTGTTTGACTGCTTCGTCTAGCTGTGACTGAATTGTGAGAGACCGATATATATAGTAGGCAGTGGTATTAAAGACATTTGTGGCTGATGTAGAAATCACGTAATCCTGTTGTACTCAAGAATACATCAAGCTTGTCAGCTCATATTTTCTGAGTGCTATACTAATGATGTGCAATCCAGAAAGCCCATTACTACATTGAAAGTGCAACGTAGCTCATACCATCTTTGAAAATGTCTGTACCTATGTCTACTCATTGCTGAATCAAACTAATCCCACAAAGTTTGTGAATGGAGACAGGCAATACGGCACTAGAGATAGAGACTGAAACTACCTGTTTACGTAGATATCCTTAAAACCTGGAATTTTACGCAGATTCTATCTATGTAACAGAGTGTTGCATGTTGTCAAACTGCACTACAAGTGTCTGAATAAATGTCTTCTCACATTATAGATAAAGTCAGTGATGTTTCCCATGCGCACCGTTTACCATGCCTTGTTAGAGCATCTAGATAAATCAGTAGCATGATACGTGCATTCTTACAAAGTGTGAGAACAGCTTCTAGGCCAGCTGTTAGTGAAACATCTGACTTCAGTTCACTTAGTCGGTTCAGTCATCTTTACTACTAGCTTTCGACTAAGAATAATGCACGTCAACTGTATCAATTGCATGAAGTGACAATCTCTTGGTTCTCTCTTTGTAGCATTAGATTGTTGAATTCAGTGCATTTCTTTAGTCATGGCATAAGACACACTATGTGTCTGGCAGTAGAGTATATATCGCTGAAGACATTACATGCTGTTTCTATGCATGTACTATCTACTGTGATTTTTCGATCATTTAACATACAAACATGTTCTGGTGATAGAGAACCTGTGCGAGCTTCATCTAAAAGTGATTTGTAAGCTAGGTCACCACTTTGCCGCATGTTCTCAGACAACTCAACATAGGTAAATAATTCCCATATGTTATAGCCTGCAAATGCAACCAAGGATATTCTTAGCTTGCTTGGCAGTCAGAGTTGTGAATACATGCTCTGCACTGACTGGTCAAGTTGTAAAAGGTCTCCCAACTTACAAGTATACTTTTACCACAACATGGCTCTGCATAAATCAGTACCTAAGATCTGCTATAAGCGTAGATGAATACAGGCTAGCATGACATTGGAGACCATGCTGATTACGTCAACGATGAGTAGCTGCATCTTTGTGAACATGGGACGGAGCTGAGATGCAACCTCGAATGACAGTTTACGATACTCTAGCAGTTCTCCCATGTTAGACTGGCACATAAAGAGCAATGGTACTTCTGCCACTGCAAATTTAATGTCAACCTGGCAATTTGTGGGCGTGTTGCAGTGCATGTCCAGTGCTGTGGCTGGGGTGATGTCAAAGAAGTTGTCCAGCACAGTTTGATTGAATATTACCCTGACACCCGCAGTAATAATTATTTTGAGCAGCGAGGGTGGTGATTCAGAATGCAGTTTTCATATCTTGCAAAGTAATAAGCAATGAGACATCAGAGTGATTATTCATTGTTGTGTATGTGTGCTACTGGTAATGTGATGAGGCATACGAGTACTACGCTAGTCACATAGTGATTATGACTATTGATATATCAGTCAGAGTGCCTTATTTGTATTATCATTGTAATATTTTTAAAATAGTATTGAACATTGTTTGTGGCAAGCAGTCTCGACAAGATATATCAATAAAGCAATAATGCCTAACAGGTGTGTCATGTCACAGTAATGTCACGCCCCAGGGGAAGGCAGAGCCGAGTCCTAGTGTGTCCGAACTGAGACGTGACGTTATCCCAAACGGCTACACCCTGGAGGTATTATTGCTATTATGCAATGTTTCATTGTTATATGAAAAAATAATTTGAAAGATGTTTTTGATGGAAAATATATATTTTTAAGACAGATGAAACAATCAAGCAAATGATCAGTATGCTCATGATGATCAGCAGGTTCACAGTGGGCTGAGAGTAGACCCTGATGTTGTACTGATTAACATCGGTCCTGCCTAAGAGTGACCAATCAGAGTCCAGATTTTTCTGCTATTGTATTATGAGTAATAGATAATAAATTTAATGTTGTTCTAGTGTTGTAGGTGTCTCAGTGGATTCAGTGGTTGCTAAATAATCTGTTGGAATTATGACATGTCCTTAGATTGTATTTGTTATTATTTATATATGTCATGCCAATGTTTCATTTTATTATTGCAATAGTTATTAATGCATAATAGAATATCTACATGTTTGTTAATGTTTATCATTTCTGTAGGGGTAATTGTTAATAACATATACATGGCTACATTCAGCTAGAGGGCTGAGGAATAGGACATTATCGTTGTTTGTGTTTTTTATTATAACTCACATTTTTAACTATTAAAGGAACAGACGTTATATAATTAGGTATGTATGTCGTAAATTGAATATATGTAATGTTTTTGATGTTCATGTTCAACCATGCATTATGACAATGTTATATATTTGATTGATGGTCGGCACTACTTGTTCTGCACTGCATACTACCAATTATATATTTGTGAGTAATGTTTTGAAAATACTTATTGAAGAAATTATGTTTTAAAGAAAACACTTTGACCTTGATATCATCTATTAATGTGATCATTTTTCTTGTTTCTATTGAGCCCGGGAAGTTGCGTTCCGGAACTGTGGAGGTGAATATAGTCGTGCTGGTCCACCATGAAGTGAAAATCTGTTGTTGATCTTATCTGCATCCAGAAGTACCAGGGTTGTCAACATTCTGTGGTGGATCAATGCTCTGAGACTATATGTTGCAGTCCATTGCATGATAGGGTGAGTGACGTCTATTGCATACCACTGCTAATGTAAATAGTTTGTGTGAGCAACAGAGCTTCGCTGCTGAGGGAGTACCACTTTATTTTGTTTGTTGTATGAATCACTGTTTACATTATTACTTTATGCAGATGACCTTAAGGGTGGGAATGCATTGATCATGAGATACCAACCACCCAAAAATGTAAACATGGTGGTAGGATATTGTAGTGACTTCAAATGTTGTGCACTGTATAAAGTGTACAATTATGATTTATTAGTTTTTTCTCAATCACAAGTTTAAAAGTGTGTCTTTAGGTTCATACTTTTCCCAGTAAAAGGAATAGCTGGCAGTGTGTCTGTCTTCAGCCTTGCCAGCCTAATGCTACTTTACAATGTAGTGCATGCTGTTCAGCACTGGCATATGTGTATTTTTTAAAGGTGATCATGAACTGAGGAATGTCGATGTGCTACAATGGCGGTACAATGGGATTGTTGGCGCTCACTTATGAATATCGGACGCTTCTGCAGTAACACTTATGGAAGTTGTCTCACCACACTTAGAATGGGCTTTATTTCTGGCACTGATTGGCTAGTATTTTCCCAGGGGGTGCATAACTTTGTCAGATGCCCAGCAAACAAAAAGTACCAGCCCCAGTACCTCTCACCCACTCAAGTATCCTGCTCCATCCATAGGTTGTCATTGGCTAAAACATCTAACAATGGAATCACTGCCTTTTTTTTCTGCACTTAGCAAGAGATATTGGCTCATTAATGACAAGCTGCTCTTAAAAAGACACTGCCCCCACCACACACACACACTCACACTCTCACTGTTCCTGAACAACTTTGTCAGGCAACTTCTGCAGAAGTGTATTGATTTCTACTTTTGAAGATGTCTGTATTAAATAGTTAGGACGTCATGTACTGCATTTAACACCTTTCCATATTACAGTTTTATTGTAGCCCTAATCCACTAGCGCTGACTTTAAATTAAGGCTACTTCGGTGTCACTTACCCACCTGCCAAGACTGTGTTCCGTATTTTAGGATCGCAACGTTGGCAGCCAACGCTATTCTTACGGGCGCCTTCAGCACTGATTGTCCTAAATGAGACAGCACTATGACATTCACTGCTCGCCCTTTTCTATACTCTCTGCCTCCCGCCTACTGTTTCCTCCTCAGAAGCTTCACTCTACTTTGTGGGATTAGTTTGGTCTGGATGGGAAGTTGTGCATCGAACAGCAGTCAAATCCACGACAGCCTTGCCAGAAGGAAAACAGCGTCCGGATGGCCTCGGACTGGGAATCTAGACGGCTCAGCCAGCGGGTTTGAGCTGTGAGAGGGCCGGTGCTGTGCTAGTAGGACAAGGAACAGACAAATTTATTAAACATATCTGATCGAACTCTCTGTAGTCCTGTGTATGGTGGGTGGTTATAAGCCATGACAACACCCAAACCCACAACCACAGGATCATGACTAGGACATATGGAGGAATCATTTTGTTAAAAGAAATAAAATAAAACAGTTTCACATTAAAACATGTACATTTTTCAATAAAATAGTACCAGGCTATTTTTAAGACATAATGCCCCAGGGTGGGCGATTTGAGGTCACCAGACCGCCAGGAGGAGTACGGCCACTCGCCTGTGGCGTCGGCTCCCTGGCTTACGCCCCCTGGCTGGTCCGGGTATTCCATACTTCCACCTGTCGGCATTTTCTTCTAAAATGCAGTATTATGACAGGCTGCAGTGGTGCAAATCACCATACATACGGTGCATGTTTCGGTTGGGTGTTATGAAAAGAAGGTTGAGTAGTGAAACTGTGCTAAATATTGGGCCACATAGATCACATTGCTAAATAGTTCAATATGCTTGGTTACAACAGACAGTGTTATAGTCTAATGAGCAATTATTCTTAAACAGTGTTTTAAAATCACTATATGATGGGCTGTTGAAATTACTTTTTGGTAAGTGTAATGAGATGACTGTGAGTCTGTATGTGAGTAAAGGTGGTAGTATGTCTACTTTAAAACATTTGTTTTAGATGAACATTATATGCTATCATAGGCGCAAGTTCTCTGTGTGCAAAAAATTAAGTAGAGGTGTGTCCAGGGTGATATCAAAGGAGTTGTGGTATTGAGGAAGTACTTGAATATTACCTCTACACATCCACTGTGCATGCAGTGAAGCTTGCAGCAGGCAAGTTTAGAAACTGCAGATTCTACTTGTGGCTCAAAATCCCTATATTCTAAAGGTAATGGTAAAATGGGTTGTAATTCAGGCAAGGCACGGGTGGGACATTTCTCATCTGATTGTACTTATTTACATCCCATTAGCATGCAGGTGTGTGATCCCGGGACTTCGCTGGTTCCTTACCAGGTAGCAGCGCTTGGGAAGGATGCCCGATGCAGGCTGCTTTGCAGGCAAAAGAGTTGCAATCCCCCACTGGCCGGATTGCAGGCATACTGTTAATACCTCCCAGTAGCCCAGTTTGGGGCAACAATGTGTCTCCCGTTCAACACAGACGTGAGGTCCAGAGACCAATAAGCACAATTGTGTTATTGGCAATGAAACACCTCCCTTCCTCCTGAATATATCCCTGGTGATACCAGTGGGACTGATAAGCCCAATTGCAGGCTTGAGTATTGAAACCCCCACCTCCATCATATCCTGAAAATCCCACTTGTGGGATGTATTTAGCAACCCACCCCCAACAAAAGACATGAGTGTTGGGGGCAGACATTGCTGCCCGTGATTGCCTTGATGAGGGGTGTAGAGTGCATATCTCAAGTATACCATACTTGCAGGAATGTTACTCATTTTAATTCACTAAAGCTTCCTGTTTCACATCGTGAGGACTTGTAACACATCAGTGTTAACATTTTTTGCAAAATTATAGTAAATGATGCTAAATATCAATTTGATAAATTGCAGACTTTATGAACTTAAATGCAAACATTTATGGTTTTGCTGGCTAATTTAAAATTAGATAAAGTGTTCCACGCTTCCTATTCTTTCAACATTTTGAAGCAATGTAACCATTTTGGGAACAAACAGTTCAGGCGATGAGACAGAGTGTTGAGGGCAGCCACAGGTGCAGCTTCTGTGCTGCATCCTGCAATGCAGCAGCTCACTTGTGGGTGGCCCTCAACTGATCCTTTTTTTTTCATCGTGTTGTGCATGCAGTTTGGTTGCGCCTGCACAACTCTGCTCAGCTCAGACGATATCTGGCAAGTTTGCATCGCATCTTATATTAGTGACTTAATTATTTAAAGTACTTGATGTGTTGAGATCTTGAAACACGGGTAAAAAAGCTGTTTGGTTTAAAAGTATCATTAAACTTATCATGATAGTGTAATGCATGAAAAGTATTTTATTATATCACACTGTCAAGGTACTTTAATTTCACTGAATACATGACTACACATTATAGGCAGACATGGTGAGGTAAACATTCTCACACTTGATGAGGATGTATTTCAACTCTATGGTATAATAGTGTAATGCAAAAGTATGTACATACAGAATATTTCTGAGTAGTGAAAAGAAAATCTAAGAGTAGCATTCTAAGCCACAGCTAACTATACATTTTTTTTATGTTGTGAGCTTATTAGATAATATAGATAGTCAAGTATGACAGAGACAAATTAGATACTAAATAGTTTAGCATCATACTTAAAACTATTATCATAACTTTTAAATGAATGCATTTCTGATATTGCATTAGATAAGAAATATTTGAAGTGAAATATTTAACAGTTGTAATTGTTGAATTTGTGTCATATATTCATCATAACTGTTTTTTTTTGTATCTCTTGTAGGGCGCTGGGCCTGCGAAGGTGCACAGGCCATTGTCGCTGATCAGACGCGGCCACGGGACAGGTTCCTCAGCGTCTGCGGAAGGAGAATACAGATCTCTGAGAGGCTGGACAAAATCCAGTCTCTCTTGGATGCACAGCAGCAGACTGTGAACCTCAAGCTGAGCCAGTCGTAGCAGTGGGGTGATGGTGTCAAGTTGAAGTAGCAGTGCTTCACCTCCATGGCTACCATCTGTTCCTGCAGCTCCCTGGGTGAAACTGGCCACCCTTCATAGCGGTCTCTGTCTCGAGGCTTAAATAGTTTCACTTCTTTTATGCCCACATTGAATCCAGCTTCAGCCTGGATTGCCTCAAGCAGTGCATACACCTCTCTCGCAAGTCTTGACTGAACTAAAAGAACATTAAAATATATTTTATATGTTTTATTATATATAACGAAAACAATTTTTTTATTTAATTTTATTTTGTGTGTAATACACACCTTATATGTTTTTTTCATTGTATGTATATATTATTTTGTAAAAATCTATTTTTGTATTTATAAAAAAAAAATATTTTGTTTGTTATTTTTATATTGAAACTATTTTATAGTAAAAAAGTTAAACTATACCTTCTTGTGTTTCGTGTGTTATTGCTGATTCAAGAGATAAAGTGACATTCAAGCCCCAACATTTTTTTGGGCAATTGTCATAACCCTATCATCTTAACATTGGGTATATGTGGTATATTGTAATCCCTAATATAAAGATAGTTAATAGAAAGGTTCATACAATGTTCAAGGGAGTGGAGGCGCAGACAGTAAAGAATAGGTCATAGCTGTTCCCAGCCAGTATCTCTTATGTAGTCATGTTAGCTTCCTTCATAAAAATTCTCTATACAGCTGAGTTTTAAAAAGCATCTTTTGATTTAGGGACAAATAAGTGACAAGGGGAGCCTCATTCCAAGGGGCCACCAGTCTCTGTGTGACAAATGCCTTCCTCTTTAATATTATACTTTATGGGCCAGATATTCAAAAGGGTTGCGATATGTAATAGGGTAGTGCCTGCGCAAGTCAAGACTTGCTCCATTCTACGATATTCAGCAGGAGGCGGTTCCACCACAGAAAACATGCTGAGAAACGTGTAAATGCAAATGAATGCATGATGAACTGCAGGGGAGCAACCATGCATTAACTGCACAGCCTGATATTCAGCAAGGTTGTGCAGAGTTATTGAAGGCGTAAGCCAACCCGCCTGCACAACTTTGAGGTCACAAAAAATGCTCAAGTCAACGATCACTCTCAGGTAACCTGTTGCATTGCATGGCACAACACAGCAGCTGACAGCTGTGGTTGGCCCCTCAACCCACCCATGCCCCCTCGGCAGCCTGATCGTGGGTCAAAAGAGTGACAATCCCCAACACCCCACCACTGGCCCTATTGTGGCAACAGCAGAAATGTTCCTCCCCCATAAGCCTGACCACGGGCTGCTTAGTTTAAAACAACCTCCCTGAATACATCCCTGGTGGTTCAGTGTACTGAAAAAGCTGATTGCAGGGTGTATCAGTGAAATACAACCCCTCCTGCCGAACATAGCCCTGGTGGTGTAGTGGATCTGAAACTCCGTTCACGGGATGTAAACAGCAAACTGCCTCTGAATATAGCCCTGGTGGTCTAGTGACTAAAACTCCTGCTCAGTGGGATGTAAGCAGTAAACCCCTCCGAACATAGCCCTGGTGGTCCAGTGGACTGAAACTCCCGTTCTTGGGATGTATGCAATAAGCCCCTCCGAACATAAAGCCGGTGGTCCAGCATATGTATTCAGTACAACAAACCTCTTCCACCGCTGTTCACATGATTGATGGTACCACCTCAGTTGGTAGTGGAAGCACTCTATGAAATCTCAAGTTACTATAGTAGCACATCCATTTTGTTCAGTACATGAACTAATAGTGTCCATGTCATGTCATATTGTCTTTAGTTATGCACATTTTTAAATTAACATATGTGCTCACAAACAAAATGATTAAGACACTTTTAACATTAAAACTACTACATGGAACGAGAATGACAAATGACAATTAATAAAGTAATTAAGACAATGACAGTAAATGCAAGCACAACAGTTGAAATATTTCTGATACTGGAACATTGTTTTATATGTATGTGCACTATTCTTAGGACTATAATCATGTAGTATGCTGGTGATACTCTGAAAAGACAGGATATTCACGGTAAAAACTCCGCTTAATGCATCAGTTAGGGTTGTTCCATGGCGATAGTGAGGAATTCGCTGTTAGGGTTGGAAACCCTAACCTGAATTCACCCCCCCCAGCACCACACACACACAGACACATACATTCAAGTATGGGGAGGACTCAAGTCAACACAACCAATGACAGACATCCAGCAGCAGGTGACAGAAATAACAAACAATTGTCTAAATGTACTACGAGACATCCCCACCCACCTGACCAGGTACTGCTGCTCAGTGGAGATCAACAGCAAAACTGAGGCCATGTACACCAAACGTACACATCCCCTGATTGCAGTTGCACACAACGTCACACACTTAGGTAGTTGCATAGCCTTTACCTACCGATGCCCACACCACACCACACCACTTGTGGTGGCCCACCGAGCAATAGAGTTAAGCAAAACCAAGGAGTTGTACAGGTATAATATCTCTGATTATAACAAGGGTTTGAGAAATGAGGCTTTCTAATTGACTGTAAACATTGTAACAGCCTTATGTTTAGTTTTTATTAACATACATGTAGAGCCTAACCATATGATGAACATGGTTTAATGTTGTTTAAAAAACAGTTTTATTATGATAGCAATAAGCCACCCCAGGTATTATGTTAATGGTCAGTTTATCACTGTCTAGCGACATGCTGGCACTCGGATATGCCTCATTCAACATTAAACCCCTACAGAGTTGATTAATAGACCATTTACATAACTGTTGGTCATGCTCATTGCTTAATTGTCTTTGTGAGTAGATACTCTCCTCTGCTAGGCACTGCAGCTGCTTTTGCAACACAGTGTCCCACCCAGTTATACCATACACTGTCTAGTTACAGGAGAATGGCTGTGAATATGAACTCATGAAGATGAACAGTGTAACTTGATCATCACAGTCATCGAAACCCTAGTGTGATTGTCACTGACAGACTCAGTGATAGAGGATAACCCCTGCTGTCCTAGTACACTTACCCCATTATGAGTTAAATCAATACTCAAAGACATTCTGTTTATATCTACACCATACCTACTTGATTCCTGTTGTAGCAGAATTAACATAGTTATCACTTTGATAGCATCAGTGACAGAAGTGTGGCAAACCCAAACAGTAGCATACAGCCTGAGTATGAAACAACTGTTAAAAAATCACACTGTGTCCATAAGTGGTATAGATCACTCATTGCAACAATAGCAAATGTATTACTATTTGAATAAGTTATCATCACAGATGCAATGAGATTGTCTTTATCAGGTACAACATACTCAGTAAGTGCCTACAGGAAAATCTATCCTATATACATGTCCTATACAGGTACATCATTGTTGGCTCAGTAGTGCTATGATATTTAGAAGTTGATTGGCCTGATCCATGCAATTACAATCTTTCTTACAAAGAATACTTACTGCATCTTTAATATTGAAACACACTGAAGGTCTATGTATGTACATCAGCAGTACACCTTCATCAGTAAGAATGCATGTGATACTGGCAGTACCAATTTCTGGCGCTGAACAGGCAATGCTTTTCCATACGCTTACATCAGCTCTCTATGTTGAGTAAACCATTGCAGTAAATGTACTACTATGTAAATCACCTACTAAATGTATCACTACTTTTATCTTGAGCATGCTAGTGTCTTGTAGTTAATTTATGTGCTTCTCTTAATTAATGTATACTCAATAGTGTTAGAACCTTTCTATAACTGTCATCATGCACCTTCAGCATTTATATTGAATAACGGCACAGTACCAGTTGTGGTGTGGTGTGGGGCATCAGTAGGTAAGGCTATGCAACTACTAAGTGTGGTACGTTGTGTGCAACTGCAATCAGGATGTGTACGTTTGGTGTATATGGCCTCAGTTTCATGTTGATCTCCACTGAGCATGCAGTACCTGGTCAGGTGGGTGGGGATGTCTCGTAGTACATTTAGACAATTGTTTGTGTTATTCTGTCACCTTCTGCTGGATGTCTGTCTTTGGTTGTGTTGACTTGGTCCTCCCCATACTTGAATGTGTGTGTGTGTGTCTGTGTGTGTGTGTGTGGTGCTGGGGGGGTGACTGAGTTAGGGTTTTCAACCCCAACAGCGAATTTCCTCACTTTTGTTGCTGTGGAACAACTTAACTGGATGCATTAAATGGAGTTTTTTGTCATGAATATGTGGAGAGAGTATTATGGTAAGCACGGTAGTGCTACCATAGTTAGGGTTGAGGAGCCATTTCTATGTTAAACCCCAAAACTTTGCACCTTAATAACTTTGCAACCGTTTGATGGATTTGCCTGAAATTTGGAATTTATGATCAAGAACCATAGGCCTTGGGATCTGCCAAGTTTTGTACTGGTTGGATATACGGCTGCGGAGTTATTAAGTGTGATCTGTGCACACGTTTACACTTTTCTGGAATTCTGTGGTCGCGACTACAGGTTGTACGGTTTGTGTGACTGGCCCTAAATCTTCAGGGAACACGCAGCTGGGGTCCCCAATGTGCCTTTCAAAGATTTCATGAAAAAATATTAAACGGTTCAAAAGTTATTCAAAAAACAGTTTCCCATTATAAGTCAATGGGAAAAGTTAACAAAAAGTTCAACACTTTCGCAAATGCATTTTTACTTTCGCAAATTGGCCTGTTACTTTCGCAAATCATCCATTTTGTTTTCAGTTGGTGATCAGAAAAATGGTTGGCATTTAAATTTGGGACCCTCTAGCAACCTAATTTTTTTTGTATTCACCTAGTCGGCCCCTGAGGATGCTTGCCATGTCTTTATTTTTTGGTAAAACACTTCAGAAATATGTTTTTCAAATTTCTGAAAAAGTACTTCGAAATTACTTTCATGCTCACTAAAGTGTCACAAATTTTTGCAAGCTTTCACGAATTGCGCAGTAGTTTTCTAGTCTGTGGGAAAATGACAGCAATTCTTTGGCACTGCGCTGCAAAAGAACCGTTGGGAGTTTTGAGCTGAAATTTGGAAGGAACGGAGCCGACATCTCAGAGATGTGCCTTTCAGTGTTGTATTGAAAAAATATTACATGGTGGCAAAGTTACAGCACTCCAAAGTTGACATTTGTTCCCATAGGATAACATTACGGCGCCCAACGCATAACAGAAATCCTTTGGATCCCTGCTGCAAAATAACGGTTTGGTCTTTTTTCCTGAAATTTGGAGGGACGACAGCCAACAGCCCACAGATGTGCCTTTCAGTGGTTTGGTGAAAAACATTACAGGGAGGCAAAAGTTATGGTGCTCGAACTTTTCTTTTTCCCATAGGATAACATTACGGCTTGCCGCCTTTTCAGGGCCTGTATCTCGGAAATGGTAAGAGATACGGACTTTCGTCGGAAACCTCTTAGCCCCTTAATGGGGCTAAGATTCAAATTAGCCAGGACAGTTGTAAATAATATGACTTTTAAATTTTTTTCTCGTTAGTACGGTTCTGAGATATAATGTATTTAGTATTCCAAGATCTCATTTTCTGCCCTGATACTCATTATTTTGCATACATTATTTGTACTTCACTGTCTTTCTCAATGCAGGTTTTGGGAAAACCAGCCTGTGCGCTTCTATTACTGTTACTGTTGCCCTTCCGCTTATGGTTCCAGACTCATTTCACTTACTCATTGACGTCCTGCGCCACCTATGTGTGTTATCCTTTGATGCTTTCATTTGCGCTTGCTTTTTGTTATTTTTGCCATTTTCTGTCTACAGTACTGTTTATCTTTCTGTTTCACTTTACATCACCATGCCCATTGACATTTCTGTTTGCAGGCACCATGTTACTATGTGACAACACATCACGTGGCAGACCATTCCCGTCCTCACTTCACCATGTGCTACCCTTTCTGTTCTCATTCGTGCTTGTGTTACCATGTGTGCCACTGTTAGCATTTCTGTTTGCATTGCTGTCCCTGTTAGTATGCCACAAGACATCAAGTGGCAGGGGCGCTGGGCCAGAGGCTCCACGCCCCGCCACCAAGATATGGGTGGGACCAAGGCCAGAGGGCACCGCTGTCTCCCGCTGCTGCATTACATTCACTATTTCTTGTTATCATTCTCAAAAGAAGGGTAATTAGAGGCAAAAACTCAGTTTAATGCATTAGTTAGAGTTGTTCCACAGCGACAAAAGTGAGGAAATTCGCTGTTAGGGTTGAAAACCCCTTGCACCCACCCTCTACCGCATGGGTGTGCATTGAATCATGAGTCCTAACTCTCACCCTATTCTCCTATACTTCTGCTGCTTTACACAGGTCATGGGGTGAGAGTTAGGGCTGATGATCTAATGCACCCCAATGCACCCATCTCGATCATCCTTTGCGTTTCATTTGCGCTATGCTTCTGTTACTTTTTGCCATTTGTGTGTACTGACTGTTTCTCTTTCTGTTTCACTTTGCGTCACCATGCCCATTGACATTTCCATTTACAGGCACCATGTTACTATGTGACCAGACATCACGTGGCACACCGCTCCCGCTTCACGCCACAGCAGTGCTACTCCTTTCTGTTATCATTCGCACTTGTGTTACCATGTGTGCCACTGTTAGTATTTCTGTTTGCATTGCTGCTCCTGTTACTATGCCACAAGACATCATGGCGGCGCAGGCCCTTATATACTACTATTTCTCAATATCATTCTCAAAAAAGGGAAATTAGAGGCAAAAACTCCATTTAATGCATTAGTTAGGGTTGTTCCACAGCGACAAAGTGAGGAATTGCCGTTAGTTGAAAACCCTAACTCCGAATCACCCCCCAGCACCACACACACACAGACACACACACACATTCAAGTATGGGAGGACCAAGTCAACACAACCAATGACAGACATCCAGCAGCAGGTGACAGAAATAACAAACAATTGTCTAAATGTACTATGAGACATCCCCACCCACCTGACCAGGTACTGCATGCTCAGTGGAGATCAACAGCAAAACTGAGGCCATGTACACCAAACGTACACATTCCTGATTGCAGCTGCACACAACGTACCACACTTAGTAGTTGCATGGCCTTACCTACCAATGCCCCACACTACACCACACCACTTGTGGTGGCCCACCTGAGCAACAGAGTTAAGCAAAACCAAGGAGTTGTACAGGTATAATATCTCTGATTATAACAAGGGTTTGAGAAATGCAGCTTTCTAATTGACTGTAAACATTGTAACAGCCTTATGTTTAGTTTTTATTAACATACATGTAGAGTCTAACCATATGATGAACATGGTTTAATGTTGTTTAAAAAACAGTTTTATTATGATAGCAATAAGCCACTCCCAGGTATTATGTTAATGGTCAGTTTATCACTGTCTAGCGACATGTGGCACTCAGATATGCCTCATTCAACATTAAACCCCTACAGGGTGATTAACAGACCATTTAACATAACTGTTGGTCATGCCTTATTGCTTAATTGTCTTTATGAGTAGATACTCTCCTCTACAGGCACTGCAGCAGCTTTGGTAACACAGTGTCCCACCCAGTTACACCATACACTGTCTAGTTGCTGGAGAATGGCTGTGAATATGAACTCATGAAGATGAACAGTGTAACTTGATCATTACAGTCATCGAAACCCTAGTGTGATTATAACTGACAGACTCAGTGATAGAGGATAACCCCTGCTGTCCTAGTACATTTACCCCATTATGAGTTAAATCAATACTAAAAGACATTCTGTTTATATCTACACCATACCTACTTGATTCCTGTTGTAGCAGAATTAACATAGTTATCACTTTGATAGCATCAGTGACAGAAGTGTGGCAAACCCAAACAGTAGGCATACAGCCTGAGTATGAAACAACTGTTAAAAAATCACACTGTGTCCATAAGTGGCATAGATCACTCATTGCAACAATAGCAAATGTATTACTATTTGAATAAGTTAGTCATCACAGATGCAATGAGATTGTCTTTATCAGGTACAACATACTCAGTAAGTGCCTACAGGAAAATCTATCCTATATACATGTCCGATACAGGTACATCATTGTTGGCTCAGTAGTGCTATGATATTTAGAAGTTGATTGGCCTGATCCATGCAATTACAATCTTTCTTACAAAGAATACTTACTGCATCTTTAATATTGAAACACACTGAAGGTCTATGTGTGTACATCAGCAGTACACCTTCATCAGTAAGAATGCATGTGATACTGGCAGTACCAATTTCACAGCGTTGAACAGGCAATGCTTTTCCATACGTTTACATCAGCCTCTCTATGTTGAGTAAACCATTGCAGTAAATGTACTACTATGTAAATCACCTACTAAATGTATCATTACTTTTATCTTGAGCATGCTAGTGTCTTGTAGTTAATTTATGTGCTTCTCTTAATTAATGTATACTTAGTAGTGTTAAAACCTTTCTACAACTGTCATCATGCACCTTCAGCATTTATATTGAATAACAGCACAGTACCAGTTGTGGTGTGGTGTGGGGCATCGATAGGTAAGGCCATGCAACTACTAAGTGTGGTACGTTGTGTGCAGCTGCAATCAGGGATGTGTACATTTGGTGTACATGGCCTCAGTTTTGCTGTTGATCTCCACTGAGCATGCTGTACCTGGTCAGGTGGGTGGGGATGTCTCGTAGTACATTTAGACAATTGTTTGTTATTTCTGTCACCTTCTGCTGGATGTCTGTCATTGGTTGTGTTGACTTGGTCCTCCCCATACTTGAATGTGTGTGTGGTGCTGGGGTGGGATCGGAGTTAGGGTTTTCAACCCTAACAGTGAATTTCCTCACTTTTGTCGCTGTGGAACAACCCTAACTAATGCATTAAATGGAGTTTTTTGCCTCTAATATATATATATATATATATACACACACACACACACACACACACACACACACACACACATATGCTGGTCATGCTTGCACAGATGCATGGATGCACTGTATGCACTGACTGTGCCTGCCGTCACACAGGTCCTGCTGCTTCCAGCCTGTACTTCCATTCTGACCGACAGGGGATGCTGTGGGCATGCCTTGACCTGCAGCATCCAGCCTGTACTTCCATTCTGACCAAAAGGTGGAGCTGTGTGCACCATGCAGTAGCACCGGGCCAACTACAAGGTAATGTATGCTAAGCAGCACATAATGAGATGCAAATGTGCCTGTTTGCCCACGGATTACCTAAGTAGGCTCATTTGCATGGGAGCTTTGAATATAGCTCCCGTTTGCCCCGGGCTAACCAGTTTGCACTGGACTAATGTGTTAGCACTGTGCAATCGGGTTAGCCCCAGGCAAACCTTATTTCAGCATAGCACAGTTCTGTAGTGTGTGGTTTATATTGTTGTTTGCAGTCATACCTCTCAACTGTCCCTGATTTTACTTCAAAATATTACTCTGTCCATCCTACAAATTGTGTTTCCATGACCAAACAGTGGGGTTGTAAGCATAACATAATGTCAGACATTAATGTTACAGATGTGTTATTCCTTAGAAAATGCATTTTACACTACACCACTTATTCTACCAGCTTCCTGAGTGGATATCATTAATTGTTAAGGTGTGTCCCTGATTTTAAACCTTTGTCCCTGATATTTTTAAGTCTTGTCCCTGATTTATGAGACAGGAGGTTGAGAGGTGTGTTTGCAGAAGATGTGAGGCAGCTCTGTGCAATCACACACAATGTTTTCCACCTGCAACACTGGCTTGCTACAGCGTCTAATGAGCTGCAGTTGCAGTTTGCACTTCCCTGTTGCTATATTCAGTGCTGTCATATTCCTGGGCTATTTTTGCCCTGCACTCCCAGACCAGTTTGCCCAGCTTCCTTAGACTGCTATATTCAGCAGCATTAGCACCAGGCTATTTCCCTTTGAATATAGCTTGCTTTGTGCTCAGGGCTAAGTTTGCCCACTGAGCAGTGCTAATTTATCCCAGGGGCAAAGTTTTGAATATCTGGCCCCCAGAGAGATAAATGAGGAAAAACAGTGCTGCTTTATCTGCTGTCACTTGAATAAACAGTTTGCTCTGGGCGCTGATCACAGATTTTTTTCTGTCACTCCCCAGCTATAGAGTGGGCTCAAAGGGGGGGAAGTGGAGAAAGGGGGAAAAGAGGGGAAAAGAAAAAGAGGACAGAATTAAAGATCACATAGTATAAACATCAAAACACAAGATTTGTATTATGATTACTTCCTTTTTAAGCAAGGTAGTAGATTGATTCTATCATTCAATCCTGGAGCCATAAGGGCTCCCAAAGTGTAAATCCAATATGATTCTCTATATTTCAATTTGGCATCCAAATCACCTCCTCTTAGGCCCAGTTTAACAACTTCCAGACCACAAAATTTAAAAACAAGTTCTTGGTTGTCGATACTAAACCTACTGCAATGAATTGCAAGTGCACTTCTGGTGTCATTATTGGTTACAGAACGAAGATGTTCACCCATACGTACCTTAAATGGTCTAGTTGTCTTATCTACATAGAAAGCACCACATTGACATGTTGCTAAATAGACCACATTCTCCATGCTGCATGTGATAAAGTCCCTGATCTCATAAGACTTACCACTATTGCAGCTGGCAAAGGTACTACATTTTAGTACTGAGCTACAGAATTTGCAATCCCACAACTATGCATGCCTTTAGGGAAGGGAGGCCTATTTGTTTTAACACTTGTAATAGGAGGTCCTGTATAGCTATGTACTGGCCTATCCTGCAGGTTGGGCCCTCTTTTATACACCATTCTAGGTCTAAACTGAATGACTTCTGCTAGCATTGGATCTCCTTGCAAAATGTTCCAGTTGGCATTAATAATATTCTCTATTTCTTTCATGTGTCTGGTATAAGTTGTTATAAAATTCATTCTGAGACCATTCAGTTTTGTCACTTTGTGTTTTAAGAGATCTGATATCTCAGTATATCCTACCTTTCTAAAGGCTTCCTGTGCAGTGCGATAAGCATAACCCCTCTCTAGAAACCTGTCACAAAGATCCATACCAAAAGTAAGAAAATCTACATCACTACAGCAATTACGTCTTACTCTTAGCATTTGAGCCTTAGGTATGTTGGCTATTATATGGTGTGGGTGGCAACTTGAGGCTAGCAGCAAGGAATTCCTATTGGTCTCCTTTCTGAAAAGTTTGGTTCCAAGGCAATCATCTTCTTTAAAAACACTAACATCCAGGAAGGAGACTGAATGGAGACCATGCTGCACTGAAAATTTTAGATTTTCAGCAATTGTTTCCAGATATCATATAAATGCTTGTAATTACTCGAGTGTGCCACACCACACCACAACATAAAGATATCATCAATATAGCAGTGCCAAATATCGATCTTATCATAATGGCTGATTGTAGCATCTGCTTTTTGTACTTAATAAATGTATGCCCTGCTTGATGCCAAGTGGAGGTGTGCTGATTTTTGTGGTACACAATCCCTCCTGTGAAAACAGTTTGCTCATGGCACTGATCAAACATCTCTTTCTGTCACTCCGCAGCTATAAAATTTGTGTGGGTGAAGTCCCTTGCCTCCAACCAATAGAACCACAGAATTAATGGAGGAAGAAGAGTGCTTCTTGATCTGCTGTCTCCTTGGAAAACAGTTTGCTCTGGGCGCTGATCACATATCTCTTTCTGTCACTCCCCAGCTATATAATGTGTGTGTGAAGTCTCTTGCCTCCAGTCAACAGGACCAGAGAAATTACTGAGGAAGCAGAGTGCTACTTGATCTGTACTCTCCTCGGAAAACAGTTTGCTCTGGGCACTGAGCACACATCTCTTTCTGTCACTAGGCAGTGATGGAATGTGTATGTGAAGTCTCTTGCCTCCAACCAACAGGACCAGAGAAATAACTGACGAAGAAGAGCGCTACTTGATCTGCTCTCTCCTGTGAAAACAGTTTGCTTATGACACTGATCACGCATCACTCATCTCTTTCTGTCACTCCCCAGCTAGTGAATGTGTGTATGTAAAGTATCTTGCCTCCAACCAACAGGACCAGAGAATTAATAGAGGAAAAAGAGTTATTCTTGATCTGCTGTGACCTGGGAAAACATTTTTTTTATTTATTTATTTCTGATCTTGGATTAACCATTTGAGGTCAGAGATCTTTACATAGGTTCCATATTAGTACATTTAGAACAAGTAGGTGATTATACAGAGGATTGAGACAAACATGACACTAGAATTAGAATAAGAACATTTAGGTACATTTGGTCTTTAAACAAAGGCATACAAAAAATACAGTGAAAACTAAAACTGGAATAGGTAAACAAAGTCAGATACACACAGGAACAAACTAAATAACTGTGCCCAACAGGGAGTGTGTTAGTTGTCAGCAACACAAGGGGTTAGCACATAGAAGTGCTGGAGACATGGGTTGGAGGGCTGAGCCCCAAGTGCAGGGTGTCCGAGACAGAAAGAGAGAGATGTCTGTTTGGCAGAAGGGCAGATGGTAGGAGATGCCTTTGCTAGGTGCTAGCAATGGCAGACACATTGAGATTTCTGTATTAAATTATTCTTTAGGTTCTTTTTGGAGGTTCACAGAGTGGGCAGGCTAATAATGTTCTCATGGAGAGAGTTGATCCACAACGGGGCCCAATAGGCAAAGGACTTTTGTCCTTGAGATGTCTGACATTTTGGAGTCAAGAAGGACAGCAGTTCCAAATTTTGGGTGTGCCTGGGATTAGTGCTGGGAACTAGGAGTTGTTGGACCCCAGTCAGGAACTGACCAAGATGGATCTTTTTGGCCAGGAGGCAGGATTGATATTTTAACCAACCAAAGAGCGTTAGCCAGTGAGCCTTTGCATAGAGATTGCTGGTGTAGGTTAGTCAGTGTGCCCCTAAGGTGAGCCTGCAGGCATTGTTAAGGGCAGTTTTATACATTGGAGGGCAGTATCTGTGGCAGAGCCATATATTGGCAGTCCGTAGTCCACTAGGGAACCCACTGAACTGTGAACTGCTATGCTGAGGGCTTCATGGGTCAGGCTTTGTCTATGGCAATAAAGTAGCCCTAAGCATTTGTTGATTGCTTTAGCTGTGAAGTCTGTGTGGAGAGTATAGGAGAGTGAGCTGTCAAGAGTAATTCTAAGATATCTGAAGTGATGAACACGTTCAAGAGGAGCACCACCCCTGTCACATATTGATAGAGTGTAGTTTTTGTGCTTGTTCTTAAGGCTGGTGAACAACATGGTTTTTGTTTTTTTGTAGTTCATTATCAATTTATGAGTTTTGAACCATGACTCAGTGCTAGTGAAGTCACATTGTAGCAGTTGCTCAAGAGCAGTGGGGTCAGAACCATTAGAAAAGATAACCACATCATCTGTGTAGAGGAGTATGTGGCACTGACTGGCTAGGGGGAGGCAATTCAGAAATAGGCTAAAGAGGAGAGGCCCCAGTATTGACCCCTGTGAAATGCCTGAACAGACAGGCTTGGTGTCAGAGAGAAAGGTATCTATCCTGACTTGCTGTGTTCAGCAGTGTAGGTAACTGCAGAACCATGCAGCCACCTCAGGGGCAAAGCCTATGGCAGTGAGTTGGTCAACTAGGAGGACATGGCTGACCTTGTCAAAGGCATTTGTTAGGTCAATATAGATAGCCCTAACTAGATGTCCAAGATCGAGGGACTTGTGTATGAAGCCTGTGAATTTCAGGAGAGCTGTAGTGGTGCAATGACCAGTCCTAAAGCCATGTTGCTCTGTGCATAGGAGCATGTGCTTGACCAGATAATTGACAAGTTGGTCAGCAATGATTCATTCAGGGGCCTTTGAGAGTGGTGGTAGTATAGAGATGGGTCTATAATTCTTGGGGAGGACATGATCCCCACTCTTGTACACAGGGGTGACCACTGCAGCCTTCCATTTTTGGGGAATACTGCGAGATGGAGTGAGAGATTAAGGATATGGGTAAGAGGGGAGAGGATTTCTTCAAGTGAGAGCGAGATTAGTTTCAGGTTGAGGTTATTCCCACTGAATCACCCCTTCCCAAGCACTTTGCATAGATATTTCCTGGTTCTTACGAAGGTATTAGTCTTGTGAATGGGGGGATGTGATGGGGATTGTTGTGGTGCAACAGGGATGTGGGGGAGAAGAAGTCAAAGGGGAGAACATGCTACAGGTCAGTGAAGGCATTGTTAAAGGTGTTGGGGGTGTTGGGGATAGCTTTAGGGTCAAGGATGGGGGAGCCATCAACACAGAGCATGGTAGGGTCCGTTTTGGGTTCTCACCCAGTGACCTCATTTAGGTTAGCCCAGAATTTGTGCCTGTCATTCCAGTTCTTGGTTAAAGTATATTTATAGTATACATTTTTGACTAATCGAATGGTCCTGGTACAGTTGTTCCTCGCACATTTGTAGTTCAGGATATCAGACTGCTTGCCAGTGGCCCTAGCTATATGCCAGAGGTGGTCTATGTTTTTCATTAGCTCATGGGTATCAGGGCTGATCCAGAGGTTAAAGTAGCCTTGATCTTCCTCATTTTTATGAGATCATGGGTGTCACAGATTGTACTGAAGAGAAGGATGAAAAGGTCGAATGTTGGAAGCCTCAAAAATGGAGGACCAGTCAGCATTGAGGAGATTCATTTTGAAGCAGTCAGCGTGACCAGGTTTGAGAACCCTGCTGGTGATTGTTCTAGGAGGTGGTTTGGAGAAAGTATTAGCCCAACTGAACATGACTGATGTCATCCGGGAGGACAGAGGCATTAGAGGCATGCTCAGGTCAGTTGGTGAGCACCCAGTCAATCAAAGTACTAGTGCATGTTCTGGAGTTAGTCCTAGTGGGAGTTTCAATGAGCTGGGTAAAGTGGATAGCCTGAATTGCATCTTTGAATTGGTTAGCTTCTGGGACAAGCCAATTAATATTGAAATCACCTAAAAGTATAACCACAGAGCTTAGGTCAGGCTTCCAAGACAGTCTATGACAACAATGAGACCTTGGGCCGAGTTCTTTGGGTGCATGTCGATAGACAGAATTGTGACGGTTTTGTTGTGGGCCCAAGAAGAACCTTAATTGCAAGGGCCTGGGCGAACGATCCTAAGCTGAGTAAATTCAGGACTATGCCCTGAAGGCAATGATCATGCATCTATTTCTCACACTCCACACTCTTGCCTGCAAATAACAGTCCCAGAAAGATAAATGAGGAAGTACAGTGTTGCTTGATCTCTCTCCTGAGTAAACAGTTTGCTCTGGGCGCTGATCACACATCTTTTTCTGTCACTCCCCAGCTATACAGTATATGTGTGTGTGTGTGTGTGTGTGTGTGAATGAAGACTCTTCCCTTCTGTGAGCAGGATGAGAGAAATAACTGAGATCTGCTCTCTCCTGGGAAAGCAGTTTGCTCTGAGTCCTGAAGACACATCTCTTTCTGTCACTCCCAAGCTAGAGAATGTGTGTGTGATATCTCTTGCCTGCAACCAACAGGACCACAGAAATAACTGAGAAAGAAGTGAGCAATTTCATCTGCTCTGTCCTGGGGAAACAGTGTTCTCTGGTCACGGATCACAGTTCTTTTTCTGTCATTCAGTGTCACTTCAAGACTATTACCTTCAGAGGAACCAGGAAATATCTGCTCAATAGAATGTGTGTCAAGTTTCTTACCTGCAGTCAACAGGACCAGAGAATTAACTGAGGAAGAAGAATGTTTCTTGATCTTCTGTCTCCTACGAAAACAAGTTCCTCTAGGTGATGACCATGCAACTATTTCTGTCAGTCCACAGCTATGGAATGCGTACATAAAGTCTCTTGCCACCAATGAACAGTACAAGAGAAATAACTGATGAAGAAGAACACTAGTTGATCTGGTTTATCCTGGGAAAACAGTTTGCTCTGAGTGCTGATCACATATCTCTTTCTGTCACTCCCCAGCCATAGAATGTGTGTGTGTGTGTGAAGTCTCTTGCCTGCAATCAACATGATCAGAGAAATAACTGAGGAATAAGAGAGCTTCTTGATCTGCTTTCTCCTGAGAAAACAGTCTGCTCTGGGCTCTGAATATACATCTTTCTGTCACTCCCCAGCTACAAAATGTGTGTGTAAATACTCTTGACTCCTGTGAACAGCACAAGAGAAATAACTGAGGGAGATGAGCGCTACATGATCTGCTCTCTCCTGGGAAAATGGTTTGCTCAGAGTGCTGAGAACATATCCCTTTGTGTCACTCCCGAGGTACAGTATGTTTCAAGTCCCTAACCTCCAACCAATAGGACCAGAGATAACTGAGGAAGAAGAACACTATTTGGCTTGCTCTCTCCTGGGAAAACAGTTTGCTTTGGGAGATGATCACACATCTCTTTATGTCACTCACCAGCTATTGAATGTGTGTGTGTGAGGTCACTTGCCTCAAACCAACAGGACCAGGGAAATGACTAAGGAAGAAGAGCATTACTTGATCTGCTCTCTCCTGGGAAACAGACTGCTCTGGGCACTGAACACACATCTGTTTCTGTCACTCCACAGCTATAGAATAGGTATTTGAAGTGTTTTGCCTTCAACCAACAGGACCAGAAAAATAACTCATGAAGAAGAGGGCTACTTGATCTGCTGCCTCCTGTGAAAACAGTTTGCTTTGGGCACTAATCACACATCACTTTCTGTCACTCCTGAGCTAGAGAATGTGTGTGTGAAGTCTCTTGCCAGCAACCATCATCATCAGGGAAATGACTGAGGAAGAAGTGTGCTTCTTGATCCACTGTCTCCTGGAAAAACAGTTTGCTCTAGGTGATTATCACACATCTATTTCTGTCTCTCCTCAGCTACAGAATGTGTGTGTGAGGTTTCTTGCCTCCAGTCTACAAGACCAGAGAAATAACTTAGAAAGAAGAGTGCTACATGAAAATACAAAGTCACACATGCCCCCACAATGTAAAGCATCATGGGCTGCATATGCAAATCACCACAGAATGTTATGCTGGTCCAACTTTAAGCAGAGTGCTACATGATCTGCTCTCTCCTGGGAAAACAGTTTGCTAAGTATACGGATAACAGATCTCTTTCTGTCACTCCCCAGCTATAGAATGTGTGTGTGCAGTCTCTTGCCTCCAGCCAACAGGACCAGAGAAATAACTGAGGAAGAAAAATGCTATTTGATCAGCTCTCTCCATGTGCTGATCACACACCTCTTTCTGTCATTTAATAGCTATAGAATACGTGTTTCACAGGCCCAGAGAAATAACTGAGGAAGAAGAGTGCTACTTGATCTGCTCAGTCCTGGGAAAAAATACTTTGCTCTCAGCACTGAGGGCACATCTCTTTCTGTCAATCCCCATCTCTAGAATGTGGGTATGACGTCTCTTGCCCACAACCAACAGGACCAGAGAAATAACTGAGGAAGAAAAGTGCAATTTAATCTGCTCTCTCTTGGGGAAACAGTGTGCTCTGGGTGCTGATCACAAATATCTTTCTGTCATTCTCCAGCTACAGAATGTGTGTGTAAAGTCTCTTGCCTCCAGTCAACAGGACAAGAGAAATAACTGAGGAAGAAGAGCTGTACATGAAATGCTCTCTCCTGGGAAAACAGATTGCTAAGTACACTGATGACACATTTCTTTCCATCACTCCCCAGCTATAGAAAGTGTGTGTGCAGTCTCTTGTCTCCAGCCATTAGGACTAGAGAAATACCTGAGGAAGAAGAGCGCTACTTGATCTTTACTCCTGAGGATAATTGTTTCCTCTGGCGATGATGACACATCTCTTTCTGTCATTCCCTAGCTCTATAATGTGTGTGTGAAGTCTCTTGCCTGAAAGTAACAGTCCCAGAGAAATAAAGGAGGAAGAATGCTTCTTGATCTACTGTCTCCTGAGTAAACAGTTTGCCTCTGATGCTGATCACACATCTCTTTCTGTCATTCCCCAGTTATAGAATGTGTATGTGATGACTCTTTTTCTCCTGTGAACAGGACTTGAGAAATAACTGAGGAAGAAGACAGCTACTTGATCTGCTCTCTCCTGGGAAAATAGTTTGCTCTGACTGCTGATGACACATCTCTTTCTGTCACTTCTGAGCTAGAGAATGTGTGTGTGAAGTCTCTTGCCTGCAATCAATATGATCTGAATTTGATCTGAAACATAGAAACATAGACGTTGATGGCAGATAAGGACCGCAAGGCCCATCCAGTCTACCCATTTCTTTTTCTACCTTATGAATGTGCCATCAGCCTTTACTCTGTCAGTGGCCTATCTATTCATACTCATCTGTATTGCTCCCTTATGCCTGTCCCATGCCTGTTTGAAGCCCTGCACTGTATTCATATCCACCAATTCCTGAGGTAGGCCATTTCATGCATCTACCACCCTTTCTGTGAAAAAGAACTTCCTCACATTACCTCTTAATCAGCCTCCCTCTAATCTCATGCTATGTCCTCTTGTCCTGCTATTTTTCTTATATTGAAACATGTTAGACTTTTTCACCTTGTTAATGCCCATAAGGTGTTTGAATGTTTCGATCATATCACCTCTCTTCCTTCTTTGCTCTAGGGTATACATATTGAGCTCCTTTTGCAAACCCATGCTGTCTTAGATCCTGTGCTCCTATGGATTCCAGGTGTTACACTATCCTTTCCCTAAGGAGTGCCTCCATGATCTTGCCCACTACTGAGGTAAGACTGACTGGTCTGTAGTTCCCTGTCTCCTCCCTGCTACCACTCTTGTGGAGCAGGATCACATGAGCCCTTCTCCAGTCTTCTGGGACCTCTCCTGTGCTCACAGACTAATTAAACAGTTCTGATAATGGCTCTGCTAGTTCCACCCTTAGATCCTTTAGTACCCTGGGATGTATGCCATCTGGTCCCAGTGCCTTGTCCACCCTGAGCTTATTAAGCTCTTGTAGGACCCTTTCTTTTGTTAAGGGAATAGTGCGCACCTCCCTTCCCCTGTGTCCATGGTGCTGAGATGTAGGCCCTGCCCTACCTTCTCTTCAGTAAATACTGAGCAGAAGTATTTCTTAAGGATAGATGCTTTTACATGGTCCTCCTCACATGCCCCCTTATCCCCGTTGATCTTAGTAATACCTACTCTGGACTTTCTCCTTTCACTAATGTATCTATAGCAAGTCTTGTCAGCTTCTTTTACTGTTTGTGCTAGTGTTTCCTCGGTTTGGGCCTTTGCCTGCCTTACTACCTTCCCTGCTTCCCTTAGGGAAGTTTGGTATGCCTCCCTATCTTCATTCTGCTGTGTTCCCTTATATTTCCTGTGATCTTTTCTGCTACTGGTTTTGAGAACCAATGTGGTTTCCTTCTTCTTTTGCACTTCCTTTTCTCTGTAACACAATGGGATGTTGCTTCAAGTATTGCATTCTTAATGCTTGCCCACTTTGCCTGTACCCCCTCACATGTATTTCTTTTGCTAGGGCTAGCATAACCCTGTTGGCCATCTTATCAAAGTCAGCTTCTCTGAAGTCCCATATTTTTGCCTTAGAATGGGATGATTTCGTTCCACTGGCCAAATTGAACGTTACCATGTGATGGTCATTGGCCCCCAGGTGACCTTCTACCTGGAGAGCTAAGATCCTTTCCCTGTTAGTCAATACTAGATCTAGGATAGCCCTGCCTCTTGTGGGCTGTTGTACCAGTTGTCAGAGGCCCTCCACATGCAGGGAATCCACCATGTGTCTAGTTCTGGCAGATGTTCCTGCTGGTATTGACCAATCTGTATCTGGCATGTTGAAGTTTCCCATTATCAGAACCTCCTCTTTAGCTGTCATGTTTTGCATATCTTCTAACAGTAATGTGTCTATGTCATCCCCCTGGTCTGGAGGTCTGAACACAACCCAGTTTGCATGTCTGTCCCATTTCCTGTTTCCAGGGTGACCCACAGCTGTTCTGGCTCCTTATGTGTATTCTGAATTTCTGTAGCTTTGATATTTTTATTGACACAAAGGGCCACTCCACCCCCCCCTTTTGCACTCTTCTGAACAGTACATAGCCAGGTACTGAAGTTTCCCAAGTGTGGTTACTGGTAAACCATGTCTTGCTAATGGCTATTATGTCCTGTTTAGCCTCTGTCATTATTGCCTGAAGGTCTGGGATCTTGTTTCCCAGACTGCGAGCATTTGTGTACATGATTTTCCATTGGCCCGATTTCAGTTTGTTAGTTGTTGGGTGAGGTCCGGTGTTTCCACTGTGTGTCGTATGAGGAGCCAAACCTTTTTCCTTACCTGGTGAGGCAAATGAACTACAAACATGCTGAACTCCTGTTTGACCACTAGCTGAGAGGGGAAGGGTGTTCTTCCCATTCAACATGTGGGGTGCTGCACCCCTCTCCCCATTTGCTAGTTTAAATATTCTGCAGAGACATCAGACTTCTGCCCCAATGCACTGACTCCCTCCTTAGTCAGATGCAGTCCATCAAATTTCAATAACTTTTGCTCCCAAAACTGTAGCCAGTTCCCTGCAAATTTGCGTCCTTTTTCCTGGCACCAGCCCTTGAGCCACATGTTTAGTTCCCATATATCCCCTTCTCTGACCTTCTGTCCAGCTGCCCCCCTCTTCCAGACTGGCAGGGTCAAAGATAAGGAGATGCCAGATGAAATGGATGATAGTTTTCATCCAGTCTGGTCAGGTATTCCTTGGTCTCCACAACTGACTGGCTGGTGAGATTGTTAGTCCCTATGTGTACCAGGATATCAATGTTTTCTTCTGCTTCCTGAATGATTTTAGCAATGCAGTCAGTGTCTCTCCATGCTGATGCACCTGGGAGACATCTGGCCATTACCCCTGGTTGGAGATAGGTATCAACTCCCTGAATCATGGAGTCTCCCATGATCAGAAGGTTTTTGGATTTCCTGTTTGCTTTTTTGTTTTGGTTCCTGTTTTGGGTGAGTTTTGTTGTGCTAGCTCCTGTGCTGCTCTGCTGTGTCCTCTGCCCCTTTGTTTGATTTCGGAGAAAGAGGCAGATACCTGTTTGTAGCTTTTATATGGTTTGTGGAGGTGATATGTTGGAGAGCACTGAGTGATGGGGCACCTGATTTTCCCCTCCTAACCACCTGCCAACATCCAGACCAACTACCCTCTGTGGTTGAGGTGTTCTTATAACATATTTCCTCTTGAATATGCCATTTGAGGTGTACAATCTCTGCCCATGCTGCCTGGAGCTGAGCCCTTAGATCTCCAATGGCCAGCATGTAGGACAGTGTCCTGAATCATGTAAAACTGCCCTTCTGAAAAGTGTTCTGCAGTACCTTCAGTTAATGATATCCATTCCAGATAAGTTGCTGCATTTATAACCTGGTCAGAGTAATTAGAAGGAAGAAAATAAAAGCAAAAGTTTGATTTTGTGTTTTGTTTGTTTGTTTTGGTAAAACAAGTTAAATTAATAGTGCCCCTGTAAATGAGGTCACTGTTTGGATACCCCTCTGATCCGCCCGTTCCTGCTTTGCTGCAGGAAATATCACAACTCTGCTATCCTATAACAGAAGTGTAGTGTGGGGTGGTTGGGGATGTGGATGGGTGGCTGGCCCTTCCCCTGCCGAGAAAGAACCACAGATGAAAGAAACAAGGAGGTAAGAGCAGAAACAATCAGCCAGCAACAAATGCAGTAGCCCTGAGAGCTTATCCTAATGATAGATAAAAGTGTAACATCTGTAAAGCACCACCTGTAATAATTTCACAGAAGATATACCCTGTAAGAAACACTTTGCTACAGAGAAAAATAAAGCAGTAACAGAAGATATACCTTGCAAAAGACAATGTGAATCAGAAGATTACAGCAGTAATCTGTAAGCAGTAGGCATATCTTGTAATAATGCAGCAGAAGGTATACCCCAAAACAACAATTTGAATCAGAGAAAAATAAAGCAATAAAATGTTAGCAACAAAGAGAAACAATGCCTGTGAGTACAAAATAAAAATAACAACACTCAGTAAATCTGCCTAGCCAAAAGAAACCTTAATCCTTTCCCTTGCTCTGGTAAGATTCTTTGCTCTGTCCTTTCAAGCAACCTAGAAGAAAAAAGCTCAGGTGAAGATACAGTAGGTGTCTTGGCCAGCAAACCTAGTCTTCCAGCTGCTCTCTTCTTAGGAAACGGTGTGCTCTGGGTGCTGATCACAGATCTCTTTCTGTCCTGCCCCAGCAACAGAATGTGTGTGTACAGTCCCTTGCCTCCAGCCAACAGGACCAGAGAAATAACTGAGGAAGAAGACCACTACTTGAGCTACTCTCTTCAGGGAAAACAGTTTGCTCTGGGCACTGATCACATATCTCTTTCTGTCACTCATCAGCAATAGAATATGTGTGTGAAGTCTCTTACCTCCAGTCCACAGGCCCACAGAAATAACTGAGGAAGAAGAGTGCTACTTGATCTGCTCACTCCTGGGAAAACAGTTTGCTCTCGGTGATGATGACACATCTGTTTCTGTCAGTCTCCAGCTCTAGACTGTGTGGGTGTGAAGTCTCTTCCCTGCAAATAAGAGTCCCAGATAAATAAATGAGAAAAAGAGTGCTTCTTGTTCTGCAATCTCCTAAGTAAACAGTTTGCTCTGGGCACTGATAGCACATCTCGTTCTGTCCATTCCCAGCTATAGAATGCATGTATGAAAGACTCTTGCCCCAGTCAACAGGACAAGACAAATAACTGAGGAAGAAGAGCTCTGCATGATCTGCTCTCTCCTGGGAAAACAGTTTGCTCTGACTGCTGACGACACATCACTTTCTGTCACTCCCAAGCTAGAGAATGTGTGTGTGAAGACTCTTGCCTACAACCAACATAATCAGAGAAATAACTGAGGAAGAAGAGCACAAATTGATCAGCCTTGTCCTGTGGAAACAGCATGTTCTGGGCACTGATCACACATCTCTTTCTGTCATTCCCCAGAAATAGAATGTGTGTGAAGTCTTTTACCTCCAGTCAACAGGACCGGAGAAATGACTGAGTAAAAATAGTGCTTCTTGATCTGCTCTCTACTAGAAAAATAGTTTTGTCAAGGCACTGATCACACATCTCTGTTTGTCACTCATAAACTACAGAATGAGTGTGTGAAGTCTCTTGCCTCCAGTTAACAGGACCTGAGAAATAATCAAGAAAGAGGAATGTTACTTGTTCTGTTGTGTCCTGGGAAAACAGTTTGCTCTGGACATTGACCACACATCTCTTTCTGTCACTACCTAGCTACAGAATATATATGTGTGTGTGTGTGTGTGTGTGTGTGTGTGTGTGTGTGTGTGTGTGTATGAAGTTTCTTGCCTGCAGAGAACAGGACCAGAAAAATGACTGAGGAGGCAGAGTGCTACTTGATCTGCTCTCTCCTGGGAAAACAGTTTGCTGTGTTCACTGATCACACATATCTTCTTGTCAATGCCATGCTATGGAATATGTGTTTGAAGTCCCTTGCCTCCACCAAACAGGACCAGAGAAATAACTAAAGAAGAAGAGTGTGACTTCATCTGCTCTCTCCTGGGAAAACAGTTTGCTCTATGCTCTGATCACACATCTTTCTGTCACTCCCCAGTTGCATAATGTGTGTGTGTGGATACTCTTGCCTCCTGTGAACAGGACCAGAGAAATAACTGAAGGAGAGTAATACTGTATGATCTGCTCTCTCCTGGGAAAATGGTTTGCTCTGAGCACTGATGACATATCCAGTTGAGTCACTCCTGAAGTATAGAATGTGTGCTAAGTCTCTAACCTCCAACCAACAGGACCAGAGATAACTGAGGAAGAAGAGCACTATTTTATCTGCTCTCTCCTGGGAAAACAGGTTGCTCTGAGAGCTGATCACTCATCTCTTTATGTCACTTCCCAGCTATTGAATGTGTGTGTGTGAGATTCCTTGCCTTAAACCAAGAGGCCCAGAGAAATAACTGAGGAAGAAGAGTGCTACTACATCTACTTTCTTCTGTTTGCTCTGAGAACTGATCACACATCTCTTTCTATCAATCTGTAGCTATAGAATGAGTGTGTGAAGTCTCTTGCCTCAAACCAACAGGACCAGGGAAATAACTGAGGAAGAAGAGCACTACTTAATCTGCTATCTCCTGAGAAACAGACTGCTCTGGGTACCTGAACACACATCTATTTCTGTCACTCCACAGCTATAAAATTTGTATGTGAAGCATCTTGCCTCCAACCAACAGGACCAGAAAAATAACTTATGAAGAAGAACGCTACTTGATCTGCTCCATCCTGTGAAAACAGTTTGCTCATGGCACTGATCACACATCTCTCACTGTCACTGTCCCCCCTGCTATAGGATGTGGGTGTGTGACCTCACATCTCTTGCCTCTAACCAAAAGTCCCTGAGAAATAACTAAGGATGAGAGTGGTACTTCATCTGCTCTCTCCTGGGAAAACAGTTTGCTGTGAGCCCTGACCACACATCTCTTTCTGTCATTCTTTAGCTATAGAATGAGTGTGTGAAGTCACTTGCCTCAAACCCACCTGACCAAGGAAATAACTGAGGAAGAAGAGCACTACTTGATGTGCTGTCTCCTGGGAAACAGATTGCCCTTTGCACTGAACACACATCTATTTCTCTCTCTCCACAGCTCTAGAATATGTATGTGAAGTGTCTTTCTTCCAAACAACAGGACCAGAAAAATCCCTCATGAAGAAGACTGCTACTTGATCTGCTCCATCCTGTGAAAACAGTTTGCTCATATCACTGACCAGACATCTCTTTCTGTCACTCAACATTTATGGAATATGTGTGTGACGTCTGTTCCCTCCAGTACACAGGCCCAGAAAAATAACTGAGGAAGAAGAGTGGTACTTAATCCCACTCCTGGGAAAATAGTTTGCTCTTGGCGATGATGACACATCTATTTCTGTCAATCCCCAGCTCTAGAATGTGTGTATGAAGTCTCTTGCCTGCAAATAACAGTGCAAGAGAAGTAAATGAGGAAAAAGAGTGATTCTTGATCTGCTGTCTACTTAGTAAACAATTTGCTCTGGGTGCTTATAGCATATCTCTTTCTGTCACTTCCCAGCTATAGAATGTGTTTGTGGAAGACTATTGCCTCCAGTCAAGAGGACAAGAGAAATAACAAAGGAAGAAGAACTCTACATGATCTGCTGTCTCCTGGGAAAACAGATTGCTCTGACTGCTGATGACACATCACTTTATATCACTCCTGAGCTAGAGAATGTGTGTATGAAGTCTCTTCCCTACAACCAATATGGTCAGAGAAATAACTGTGAAAGAAGAGCACAAACTGATCAGCCCTCTATTGGGGAAGCAACATGCTCTACATGATCTGCTGTCTCCTGGAAAAACAGATTGCTCTGACTGCTGATGACGCATCACTTTCTGTCACTCCCAAGCTAGAGAATGTGTGTGTGAAGTCTCTTGCCTACAGCCAACATGATCAGAGAAATAACTGAGGAAGAAGAACACAAACTGATCATCCCTGTCCTGTGGAAACAGCATGCTCTGGGCACTGATCACAGATCTCTTTCTGTCATTCCCCAGAAATAGAATGTGTGTGAAGTCTTTTACCTCCAGTCAACAGGAGCAGCGAAATAACTGAGTAAGAAGAGTGCTTCTTGATCTGCTCTCTTCTAGGAAAATGGTTTGATCAAGGCACTGATCACATATCTCTGTCACTCACCAGCTACAGAATGAGTGTGTGAAGTCTCTTGCCTCCAGTTAACAGGACCTGAGAAATACCCTAGAAAGAGGAATGCTATTTGTTCAACTGTTTCCTGGGAGAACAGTTTGCTCTGGACATTGACCATGGATCTTTTTCTGTCACTACCTAACTACAGAATGTGTGTGTGTGTGAAGTCTCTTGCCTCCACTCAACAGGACCAGAGAAATGACTGAGAAGGCAGAGTGCTACTTGATCTGCTCTCTCCTGGGAAAACTGTTTGCTGTGTTCACTGATCACACATCTCTTTCTGTCACTGCATTGCTACAGAATGAGTTTGTGAAGCCTCTTGCCTCCAGTTAACAGGACCAGAAAAATAACTGAGGAAGAATAGTGTTACTTCATCTGCTCCCCCTGTGAAAACAGTTTGCTCATGGCACTGATCACACATCTCTTTCTGTCACTCAACAGCTACAGAATCTGTGTGTAAAGTCTTTTACTTCTAGTCCACAGGCTCATAGAAATAACTGAGGAAGAAGAGTGCTTCTTGATCTGCTTACTTCTGGGAAAACAGTTTGCTCTCGGCAATGATGACACATCTCTTTCTGTCAATCCCCAGCTCTAGAATGTGTGTGTGTGAAGTCTCTTGCCTGCAAATAACAGTCCAAGAGAAATAAATTAGGAAAAAGACTGCTACTTGATCTGCTTTCCCCTGAGTAAACAGTTTGCTCTGGGTGTTGCTAGCACATCTCTTTCTGTCTCTTCCCAGCTATAAAATTGTGTGTGTGAAAGACTCTTGCCTCCAGTCCACAGGACAAGAGAAATAATGGAGGAAGAAGAGCTCTACATGATCTGTTCTCTCCTGGGAAAACAGTTTGGTCTGACTGCTGATGACATATCAATTTCTGTCACTCCCAAGCTAGAGAATGTGTAAGTGAAGTCTCTTGCCTATAGCCATTATGATCAGAGAAATAACTGAGTAAGAAGAGCACAAATTGATAAGCCCTCTCCTGGGGAAACAGCGTCCTCAGAGCACTGATAACAGATCTCTTTCTGTCAATTTCCAACAATAGAATATGTGTGAAGTCTTTTCTCTCCAGTCAACAGGACTAGAGAAATAATTGCGTAAGAAGAGCGATTCTTGATCTGCTCTCTCCTAGGAAAATAGTTTGCTCATGTTGCTGATCACACATCTCTGACTATCACTCACCAGCTACAGAATGAGTGTGTGAAGTCTCTTCCACAACAGGACCTGAGAAATAACTGAGAAAGAGGAATGCTACTTGTTCTGCTGTCTTCTCAGAAAACAGTTTGCTTGGGACATTGACCTCACATCTTATTCTGTCACTACATAGGTACAGAATGTGTGAGTGTGTGAAGTTTCTTGCCTCCAGTCAACAGGACCAGAGAAATGACTGAGAAGGCAGAGTGCAACTTGATCTGCTGTCTCCTGGGAAAACAGTTTGCTGTGTTCACTAATCACAAATCTCTTTCTGTCACTGCCATGCTATAGAATGTGTGTGTGAAGTCTCTTGCTCCAACAAACAGGACCAGAGAAATAACTAAGGAAGAAGAGTACTATTTCATCTGTTCTCTCCTGGGAAAACAGTTTGCTCGGGGCTCTGATCACACATCTTTCTGTCACTCCCCAGCTGCAAAATGTGTGTGAGTGAATACTCTTGCCTCCTGTGACTAGGACCAGAGAAATAACTGAGGGAGAGGAACACCACATGATCCACTCTCTCCTGGGAAAATAGTTTGCTCTGAGCACTGATGACATATCCTTTTGGGTCACTCCTGAGGTATAGAATGTGTGTTAAGTATCTAACCTTCAACCAACAGGACCAGATCTAAGTGAGGAAGAATAGCACTATTTGATTTGCGGCTCTTGAATGTGTGTGTGAAGTCACCTGCCTGCATATAACAGTCCTAGAGAAATAAATGAGGAAAAAGATTGCTTTTTGATCTGCTGTCTCCTGGGAAAATAGTTTGTTGGGAGCACTGAACACACATCTATTTCTGTCACTTCACAGCTATAGAATATGTATGTGAAGTGTCCTGCCTCCAACCAACAGAACCAGAAAAACACCTCACGAAGAAGAGCGCTACTTGATCTGCTCCCTCCCAAGAAAACAGTTTGCTCATGGCACTGATCACACATCTCTTTCTGTCACTCAACAGCTACAGAATATGTATGTAAAGTCTCTTATCTCTAGTCCACAGGCCAATAGAAATAACTGAGGAAGAAGAGTGCTATTTGATCTGCTCACTCCTGGGAAAACAGTTTGCTCTCAGCTATGATGACACATCTCTTTCTGTCAATCTCCAGCTCTAGAATGTGTGTGTGAAGTCTCTTGCCTGCAAATAACAGTCCTAGAGAAATAAATGAGGAAAAAGAGTGCTTCTTGATCTGCTGTCTCGTGAGTAAACAGTTTGCTCAGGGTGCTGATAGCACATCTCTTTCTGTCAATTCCCATTTATAGAATGTGTGTTTGAAAGAATCTTGCCTCCAATCAACAGGACAAGAGAAATAATGGAGGAAGAAGAATGCTACATGATCTGCTCTCTCCTGGGAAAACAGTTTACTCTGACTGCTAATGAAACATCACCTTCTGTCACTCCCATGCCAGAGAATCTGTGTGTGAAGTCTCTTGCCTACAACCAACATGATTAGAAAAATAGCTGAGGAAGAAGAGCACAAATTGATCTGCCCTCTTCTGGGGAAACAGTGTGCTCTGGGCACCAATCACAGATCTCTTTTTGTCAATCTCCAGCAATAGAATGTGTGTGAATTCTTTTACCTCCAGCCAACAGGAACAGAGAAACAACTGAGTAAGGAGAGTGATTCTTTATCTGCTCTCTAGTAGGAAAATAGTTTGTCATGGTGCTGATCACACATCTCTGTCTGTCACTCATCAGCTACAGAATGAGTGTGTGAAGTCTCTTGCCTAACAGGACCTGAGAAATAACCAAGAAAGTGGATTACTACTTGTTCTGCTGTCTCCTGGGAAAACAGATTTCTCCTGACATTGACCACACATCTCTTTCTGTTACTACCTAGCTACAGAATGTGTGTGTGTGTGTGAAGTCACTTGCCTCCAGTCAACAGTACCAGAGAAATTATTGAGGAGTCAGAGTGCTACTTGATCTGCTCTCTCTCCTGGGAAAACAGTTTGCTGTGTTCACTGATCACACATCTCTTTCTGTCACTGCCCTGCTATATAATGTATGTGTGAAGTATCTTGCCTCCACCAAACAGGACCAGAAAAATAACTGAGGATGAAGAGTGCTATTTCATTTGCTCTCTCCTGGGAAAACAGTTTGCTCTGGGCTCTGATCACACATCTTTCTGTCACTCCCCAGTTACAAAATGTGTGTGTGTGTGTGTGAATACCATTGCCTCCTGTGAACAGGACCAGAGAAATAACTGAGGGAGTGCAATGCTACATGATCTGCTCTCTCCTGGGAAAACGTTTTGCTCTGAGCACTGATAACATTTCCAGTTGAGTCACTCCCAAGGTATAGAATGTGTGCTAAGTCTCTAACCTCCAACCAACAGGACCAGAGATAACTGAGGAAGAAGAGCACTATTTGATCTGCTCTCTTCTGGGAAAACAGGTTGCTCTGAGAGCTGATCACACATCTCTTAATGTCACTCAGCAGCTATTGAATGTGTGTGTGAGGTCTCTTGCCTCTAACCAAGAGCCCAGAGAAATAACTGAGGAAGAAGAGTGCTACTTCATCTGTTCTCTTCTGGGAAAACAGTTTGCTCTGAGTACTGATCACACATCTCTTTCTATCACTCTCTAGCTATAGAATGAGTATGTGAAGTGTCTTGCATCCAACCAACAATACCAGAAAAATACCTCACAAAGAAGAGCACTACTTGATCTGCACCCTTCCGAGAAAACAGTTTACTCATGGCACTGATCACACATCTCTTTCTGTCACTCAACAGCTACAAAATATGTGTGTGAAGTCTCTTACCTCCAATCCACAGGCCCACAGAAATAACTGAGGAAGAAGAGTGCTACTTGATCTGCTCACTCCTGGGAAAACTGTTTACTCTCAGTGATGATGACACATCTGTTTCTGTCAGTCACCAGCTCTAGAATGTGTGAGTGTGAAGTCTCTTGCCAGCAAATAAGTGTCCCAGATAAATAAATGAGAAAAAGAGTGCTTCTTGATCTGCAGTCTCCTAAGTAAACAGTTTGCTCTGGGCACTGATAGCACATCTCTTTCTGTCCATTCCCAGCTATAGAATGCGTGTGTGAAAGACTCTTGCCCCAGTCAACAGGACAAGACAAATAACTGAGGACGAAGAGCTCTACGTGATCTGCTCTCTCCTGGGAAAACAGTTTGCTTTGACCGCTGATGATACATCACTTTCTGTCACTCCCAAGCTAGAGAATGTGTGTGTGAAGTCTCTTGGCTACAACCAACATAATTAGAGAAATAACTGAGGAAGAAGAGCACACATTGATCAGCCCTGTCCTGGGGAAACAGCATGCTCTGGGCACTGATCATGAAGCTCTTTCTTTCATTCCCCAGAAATAGAATGTGTGTGAAGTCTTTTACCTCCCATCAACAGGACCAGAGAAATAACTGAGTAAAAATAGTGCTTCTTGATCTGCTCTCTCCTAGAAAAATAGTTTTGTCAAGGCACTGATCACACATCTCTGTTTGTCACTCATAAGCTACAGAATGAGTGTGTGGAGTCTCTTGCCTCCAGTTAACAGGACCTGAGAAATAACCGAGAAAGAGGAATGTTACTTGTTCTGCTGTGTCCCTGGAAAACATTTTACTGTGGACATTGATGACACATCTCTTTCTGTCACTACCTAGGTACAGAATATGTGTGTATGTGTGTGTGTGTGTGTGTGTGTCTGTGTGTGCATGTGTGAAGTTTCTTGCCTGCAGCCAACAGGACCAGAAAAATGACTTAGGAGGCAGAGTGCTACTTGATCTGCTCTCTTCTGGGAGAACAGTTTGCTGTGTTCACTGATCACACATCTCTTTCTGTCAATGCCATGCTATAGAATGTGTGCATGAAGTCCTTTGCCTTTACCAAACAGGACCAGAGAAATAACTAAAGAAGAAGAGTGCGACTTCATCTGCTCTCTCCTGGGAAAATGGTTTGCTCTGAGCACTGATGACATATCAAGTTGAGTCACTCCCAAAGTATAGAATGTGTGCTAAGTCTCTAACCTCCAACCAACAGGACCAAAGATAACTGAGGAAGAAGAGCACTATTTGATCTGCTCTCTCCTGGGAGAACAGGTTGCTCTGAGAGCTGATCACTCATCTCTTTATGTCACTCCCCAGCTATTGAATGTGTGTACCAAGTCTCTTGCCTTAAACCAAGAGGTCCAGAGAAATAACTGAGGAAGAAGAGTGCTACTTCATCTGCTTTCTTCTGTGAAAACAGTTTGCTCTGAGCACTGATCACACATCTCTTTCTAGCACTCTTTAGCTATAGAATGAGTGTTTGAAGTCTCTTGCCTCAAACCAACAGGACCAGGGAAATAACTGAGGAAGAAGAGCACTACTTGATCTGCTGTCTCCTGGGAAATAGACTGCTCTTTGCACTGAACACACATCTATTTCTGTCACCCCACAGCTCTAGAATATGTATGTGAAGTGTCTTTCCTCCAAACAACAGGACCAGAAAAATAACTCATGAAGAAGACTGCTACTTGATCTGCTCCATCCTGTGGAAACAGTTTGCTCGTCTCACTGATCGGACATCTCTTTCTGTCACTCAACAATTATGGAATATGTTTGTGAAATCTCTTACCTCCAGTACACAGGCCCAGAAAAATAACTGAGGAAGAAGAGTGGTACTTGATCCCACTCCTGGGAAAATAGTTTGCTCTCTGCGATGATGACATATCTCTTTCTGTCAATCCCCAGCTCTAGAATGTGTGTTTGAAGTCTCTTGACTGCAAATAACAGTGCAAGTGAAATAAATGAGGAAAAGAGTGCTTCTGGATCTGCTGTCTACTAAGTAAACAATTTGATCTGGGTGCTGATAGCACATCTCTTTCTGTCACTTCCCAGCTATAGAATGTGTTTGTGAAAGACTCTTGCCTCCAGTCAAAAGGATCAGAGAAATAACTGAAGAAGAAGAAGAGCTCTACATGATCTACTGTCTCCTGGGAAAACAGATTGCTCTGACTGCTGATGATACATCACTTTCTGTCACTCCTGAGCTAAAGAATGTGTGTGTGAAGTCTCTTCCCTACAACCAACATGATCAGAGAAATAACTGTGAAAGAAGAGCACCAACTGATCAGCCCTCTATTGGGGAAACAGCATGCTCTGGTCGCTGATCACTGATCTCTTTATTTTATTCCCTTGCAATAGAATGTTTGTGAAGTCTTATTTCCTGTCAAGAGCACCAGAGAAATAATTGAATAAGAAGAGTGCTTCTTGATCTGCTCTCGCCTAGGAAAATAGTTTGCTCATGGCACTGATCACACATCTCTGTCTGTCACTCACCAGCTATAGAATGTGTGTGTGAAGTCTCTTGCCTCCTGTTAACAGGACCTGAGAAATAACTGAAAAAGAGGAATGCTACTTGTTTTGCTGTCTCCTGGGAAAGCAGTGTGCTCTGGACATTGACCACACATCTCTTTATGTCACTAACTAGCTACAGAATTCTGTATATGAAGTCTCTTGCCTCCATTCAACAGGATCAGAGAAATGACTGAAGGCGCAGAGTGCTACTTGATCTGCTATCTCCTTGGAAAACAGTTTGCTGTGTTCAGTGACACTGGCAGCTGCTAACTTTAAGTCTCTACTAGTGATCTCTGATTACTGATCACACTATTCCTCTGTCTCTCTTCCCCTTCCTTGCCTGCATCATGAATCTCTGGCATGCTGTCAAATAAGGGTATCTACTCCTGACGCTGTTCCTATTAATGCTGCCTATGCTTCTCACAGAGCCACACGCTGGCCTCCCTTCTATGACTTTTACAATTACGGTGATAAACGACATAGCAACTTTCACTGGAACCCTTTACTTCTCTGTTGCTGGGCTCCTCCCTCATTATCCTGATCTCCCTTGGGCATCAATTACATTTGTGCCCATTTGGCTCCCTACCCTCCTAAAATTGGTAGCATCTCCCATGTTCCTCTCGCCCACCTCACTTACACCTAAAAATCTTTCCCGTAGCCCACACAAAACACACAAACACCATCGGCTTCTCCTACTGCTGCTACTCCTAGTTTCTGGTGATATCCACCCTAATCCTGGACCTCATACTGCTTTGCAGACATCTGATACCCTATCTGTCACCAATCTGCTTACACTCCCTCAGGGCCTTAAAATAATCAACCTAAATATATGAAGTCTTGCTCCTAAAATCTCCCAACTACAATCCATGGTGCAATTGTATACTCCTGACATCATAATGATCTCAGAAACCTGGCTGTCACATAACATCCCTGACCATGCTGTCTCTATCCCAGGCTTTACTATCACTAGACAGGATCAGAATGGGAGGGGAAGGGAGGTGGAGTGGCTATTTAAACCTGCTCTTCTCTCCAGTGTACCTCTACCTTTTCTGTTTCAACCCATGCCTTTCATGAAGCCTTTCTTATTAAAATCTCCGTTCCACACACTGCTCCTGTTCTCATAGCTGATGTATATTGCCACCCAGGGCAGCCTCATGCAAATGTCACTGCCCTCCTTGTGAAGTTCACAACCCTGGTCAACGGGGGTGAAATTGTTATCCTGGGTGACTTTAACCTAAATTGGCTGGCCCCTGTACTGGCCTCTACCTGTACCTCTATTGAAGACTTGAATCTTAACCAACTTATCCAAGAATCCACTTGCCTAAACAACAAAACATTAAACCACTCTCTGCTTGACCTTGTCCTCACTACCCACCCACATAGAATAATATCCTCCCGTCTCCTACCGGACTCTATCAGTGACCATCACATCACCTTCATGGTGCAAAAGATCCATAGGACCAAACACTCACCTAGAATAATTCTCACTAGACCCTATGGATCCCTTGACCTTCAAGTGCTGCTCTCTGACCTCACTTCCACTGAATGGTCCTCCCTCACCTCAGCTGCAACAGCTGACATAGCCCTTGAATCTTTCAACACCAAGTTCCTCCACATTTGGAACTCCCGTGCTCCACTCCGTAAAACAAGTGTCCGTGGTGCATATCTCCCCTAGGTCACACCTGAACTCCTGGCTTGCTAATGTGCAAATGACATTGCGTGGTGCCAGGCAAAAACCTCCTGCAGCCAACAAGATCTACAATGCTACCGACAACTTCGAAATGGCTGTACTAAAGCAATCCGCCTAGCTAAAGCTGAACATTTCAAATCAAACTTCCTTTCTAATAGTAATAATCTGGCCAAATTCTGGAAAGCCGTTCACTCCCTCTTCTCTTCGTCCACTACCCCCGCCCCTACCCTCAAGTTCAATCAATATATATTTTCTGAGCCCATGGCTGTTGTGCAATGCTTTAACTCACTTCTGTACCTGTGCCTCTTCTGCTGAGTTCCCCCATCAGACCTCTCCAATGGTCTGGGTGTCCTCTCCCACCCCTTAACCCTTCTCCCTTAACTGCCCCACATGCCTCTCTCTGCCCTCTATTCCTTCCCCTGTTGCTGCTCCCCATCCTTCTCCCCCACCTACCTCCTCCAGCCCCCCTCCAGTTCTCCTTTTCTCCTGTCTCCCTGCTACCACCCTCAGGCACTCCTTGTCCTCAACTCCACTAAAGGTTCCTCTTCTGATGGTCTGGATTCTAGAATCCTCTTCCTCTCTGCTTCTGCTATTGCCTACCCACTCTCTCTTATACTAAACCTCTCTTTCTTGTCAGGTTCTGTTCCCTCAGTGTGGAAATATGCTGTCGTGCTCCCGCTCCCCTAGGGGGGCAACTCCTCTGATCTATAACACTTCTACCTACCCTAGCTAAACTACAAGAACTCAAAGTCCTAGATCAGTGCCCCTCCTTCCTAATGGACTCTGGGTTCTTCACCCTGTTCCTATCTGGATTTTGGAAGTCACATTCTACCACCACTTCTCTGCAAAGACTAACTGAGACCGTCTTCTCTTGCTTTGACAAATTTCATATTACCTCTGCCATCATTCTTAATCTCGCAAAAGCCTTTGATACTGTCTCACACCCCCTCCTAATGAACTGCCTTTCAGCTGCCGGTCTCTCTCCCTCTGCCACAGGCTGGTTCAATGCCTATCTGTCTGGCAGGTCCCAATCAGTTAAAATTACCAATGTCATCTCCTCTCCCTTGCCCCTAACTAGTGGCAGACTTCAGGGTTCAGTGCTCGGACCCATTCTGTTTTCCATTTTTTTAAATGATCTCCACCTGGCCTGCACTACTTCCAGCATACATATGTATGCTGATGACAAGGTTCAATATACATCTGGAACATCAGTCTCTGATGTCACCACCAGGCTCCAGTCTGACTTCTCTAGATTCCAACACTGGTTTAACTTACATTAACTCTTTTTAAATGCCAAAAGAAAAACACCTCTATGACTTTTGGAACCAGGCAGCGACTCGCTAGGCTAACTTCCTTACCCACATTCCATACCCTGGATGGGACTGTACTGGAGAACTCCCCCTCATCCAGGTATCTCAGTGTCTGGTTAGATAGACACCTAAACTTCTCAACAAACATTGAGGCCATGCGGAATAAACTTAAGACTAAGTTTGCTTTCCTATCCAGAAATAGCAGCTGTATCCCACTTGTGGCCAGGCGTGAACTAGTACTGAAAATGATCTTGCCTATATTTGACTACTGTGACATAGTCTATGGTGCCGCCCCAGAGTCCTCCCTAGCCATACTGAATTCTCTATACAGTATAACTCCTTCTGCCACTTTGCTCTAGAGGTCCCCTACCTCACTCATTACTGTGACCTCTACCGGTCCCTAAACTTCCTCACGCTCCAAAATTGTAGTATGCTACATGGTACCAAATTCATCTTGAAATTCTGGCTTGGTTCACTCCCCTCCTACCTCTTCTCCTCACTTGTTACCCCTCTCCCAACTCTTTTCGATCTGACAACCTCCGCACCTTCTCGATCCCCAACAGACATATGTCCTCTGGCCAAAAAGCTTTTTCACACCATCTTCCTAAACTGTGAAATGCTCTCCCCCCTCAAATATGCCACTCCTCACCTCTGAACTCTCTCACTTCAGCACTACTCAACTACCTGATCCCTAACACTTCTTGATCCTGACCCCTCCTCACCTACTGCTCTCCCCTCCCATCTCTTCCTATCCCTTCTTCCACCTATTGCTCTTAATTACCTTGCACTTATTCTGTGTCTTGTTACTCATGCTTCCCTCCATTGTTGTTTTTGTTATCATAAATTCCCTGTACGATTGCACTGTATTACTTTGTATGCATTGATTATCATGTATTATATGTTCCTGACTCTGTACTGTTCAATGCGTTGTTGTTGTATCACTTAAATATGTTGTAAATCCCACTCCCCCTCCTCCCAAGACGTGCCATCAGTTGAGCATTAAGTTGCTCAGTGTACCCTTCCTGGTGAAACATTTCAATAAATAAATCACACATCTCTTTCTGTCACTGCCCTTCTATAGGATATGTGTGTGAAGTCTCTTGCCTTCAACAAACAGGACCAGAGAAATAACTGAGGAAGAAGAGTGCTACTTCATCTGCTCTCTCCTGGGAAAACAGTTTGCTCTGCGCTGTGATCACACACATTTCTGTCACTCCCCAGCTACAAAATGTGTGTTTGAATACTCTTGCCTCCCGTGAACAGGACCAGAGAAATTACTGAATGACAGCAACGCTACATGATCTGCTTTCTCCTGGGAAAATAGTTTGCTCTGAGCTCTGATCACATATCCAGTTGAGTCACTCCTGAGGTACAGAATGTGAGTTAAGTCTCTAACCTCCAACAACAGGACCAGAGATAACTGAGAAAGAAGAGCACTATTTGATCTGCTCTCTCTTGGGAAAACAGTTTGCTCCGGGAGCTGATCACATATCTCTTTATGTCACTCCCCGGCTATTGAATGTGTGTGTGAAGTCTCTTGCTTCCAACCAACAAGCTCAGAGAAATAACTGAGGAAGAAGAGTGCTACTTCATCTGCTCTCTCCTGGAAAAATGGTTTGCTCTGTGCACTGATCACAGATCTCTTTCTATCACTCTCTAGCTATAGAATGAGTGTGTGAATTGTTTTGCCTCAAACCTACAAGACCAGGGAAATAACTGAGGAAGAAGATCACTATTTGATCTGCTCTCTCCTGGGAAACAGATGGCTCTGAGCACTGAACACACATCTATTTCTGTCACTCCACAGCTATAGAATATGTACGTGAAGTGTCTTGCCTATAATCAACAGAACCAGAAAAATAACTCATGAAGAAGAGTGCTACGTGATCTGCTCACTCCTGGGAAAATAGTTTGCTCTTTGCTATGACGACACATCTCTTTCTGTCAATCCCCAGCCCTAGAATGTGTGTGTGAAATCTCTTGCTGCAAATAACAGTCCCAGAGAAATAAATGAGGAAAAAGAGTGCTTCTTGATCTGCTGTCTTCTGAGTAAACAGTTTGCTCTGGGCACTGATACCACATCTCTTTCTGTGACTTCCCAGCTATAGAATGTGTGTGTGAAATATTCTTGCCTCTAGTCAACAGGACAAGAGAAATAACTGAGGAAGAAGAACTCTACATGATCTGCTCTCTCCTGGGAAAAAAGTTTGCTCTGACTGTTGATGACACATCACATTCTGTCACTGCCAAGCTAGAGAATGTGTGTGTGAAGTCTCTTGCCTGCAAATAACATGATCAGAGAAATAACTGAGGAAGAAGTGCACAAATTGATCAGCCCTCTTCTGGGGAAATAAAGTGATCTAGGCACTGATCACAGATCTCTTTCTGTCATTCCCCAGCAATAGAATGTGCATGAAGTCTTTAACCTCCAGTCAACATTACCAGAGAAATAACTGAGTAAGAAGAACGCTTCTTGGCCTGCTCTCTCCTATTAAAATAGTTTGCTCAGGGCACTGATCACACATCTCTGTCTGTTACTCACCAGCTACAGAATGAGTGTGTGAAGTCTCTTGCCTCCTGTTAACAGGACCTGAGAAGTAACCGAGAAAGAGGAACGTTACTTGTTCTGTTGTCTCCTGGGAAAACAGTTTGCTCTGGACATTGACCACACATCTCTTTCTGTCACTAACTAGCTACAGAATGTGTGTGTTTGTGTGTGTGAAGTCTCTTGCCTCCGATCAACAGGATCAGAGAAATGACTGAGGAGGCAGAGTGCTACTTGAACTGCTCTATCATGGGAAAATAGTTTGGTGCGTTCACTGATCACACATCTCTTTCTGTCACTGCCCTGCTATAGCATATGTGTGTGAAGTCTCCTGCCTCCAACAAACAGGACCAGAGAAATAACTGAGGAAGAAGAGTGCTACTTCATCTGTTCTCTCCTGGGAAAACAGTTTGTTCTGGGCTCTGATCACAAACCTTTCTGTCACTCCCCAGCTACAAAATGTGTGTGTGAATAACTAATAGAGAGGAACGCTACATGATCTGCCCTCTCCTGGGAAAATGGTTTGCTCTAAGCGCTGATGACATATCCCTTTGTGTCTCTCCCAAGATACTGTATAGAATGTGAGTTAAGTCTCTACCCTCCAACTGACAAGAGCAGAGATAACTGAGAAGGAAGAGCACTATTTGATCTGCTATCTCCTGGGAAAACAGTTCGCTCTGGGAGCTGATCACACATCTCTTTATGTCACTCCCCAGCTATTGAATATGTGTGTGAGGTCTCTTGCCTCCAACCAACAGGCCCAGAGAAATAACCGAGGAAGAAGAGTGCTAATTCATCTGCTCTCTCCTGGGAAAATGGTTTGCTCTGTGCACTGATCACAGATCTCTTTCTATCACTATCTAGCTATAGAATGAGTGTGTGAAGCTTCTTGCCTCAAACCAACAAGACCAGGGAAATAACTGAGAAAGAAGAGCACTACTTGATTTGCTCTCTCCTAGAAAACAGATGGCTCTGGGAACTGAATACACATCTGTTTCTGTCACTCCATAGCTATAGAATATGTATGTGAAGTGTCTTGCCTCCAGCCAACAGGAACAGAAAAATAACTCACAAAGAAGAGTGTTACTTGATCTGCTCCATTCTGTGAAAACAGTTTGCTCATGGCACTGATCACACATCTCTTTCTGTCACTCAACAGCTATAGAATATGTGTGTGAAGCCTCTTACCCCCAGTCCACAGGCCCAAAGAAATAACTGAGGAAAAAGAATTCTACATGATCTGCTGACTACTGGGAAAATAGTTTGCTCTTGGCAATGATGACACATCTCTTTCTGTCAGTCCCCAGCTCTAGAATGTGTGTGTGAAATCTCTTGTCTGCAAATAACAGTCCCAGAGAAATAAATGAGGAAAAAGAATGCTTCTTGAGCTGCTGTCTCCTGAGTAAACAGTTTGCTCTGGGCGCTGATAGCACATCTCTTTCTGTGACTTCCCACCTATAGAATGTGTGTGTGAAAGACTCTTGCCACCCATCAACAGGACAAGAGAAACAACTGAGGAAGAAAAGTTCTACATGATCTGCTCTCTCCTGGGAAAACAGTTTGCTCTAACTGCTGATGACACATCACTTTCTGTCACTCCTGAGCTGGAGAATGTGTTTGTGAAGTTTCCTGCCTTCAACCAACAGGATCAGAGAAATAACTGAGGAAGAAGAGATCAAAAAAATTAGCTCTCTTCTGGGGAAACAGCGTGCTGTGGGTGCTGATCACAGATCTCCTTCTGTCATTTCACAGCAATAGAATGTGTGTGAAATCTTTTACCTCCAGTCAACAGGACCAGAAAAATAACTGAGTAAGAAGAGTGCTTCTTGGTCTGCTCTCTCCTAGGAAAATAGTTTCCCAGGAGGGATCTGGCATGGAAAAAACATAAATTACCTAACTCCCAAGAATCTCACAAACTATCATTCCCTCTGCAACTCCTGCACTAAATCGATATGCCAGGCCAAACAGAAATACTTCACTTCAGCATTGAACTCAAATCTTAACCACCCTACCAACTTTTGGAAAACCATCAAATCCCTCCTCTCCACTCCTATCCAACCACCAACCCCGACACTATCAATACTTGGCTTAACCGTCACTGACCCTAGTGAAGTAGCCTCTGCCTTCAATGCCTTCTTCACCAGCAGCACAGCCTCTCTTCTACACAGTCTCCTGCACGCCCCATGCAAGCCAAATACTTCACCAAAATCCCAGAACTCCACTTCTACCACCAGTTTCTCTTTCCGATCAGTAGCCCTGACTGAAGTGTTTCAAGCTTTGAGAGCCCTTAACCCTGACAAAGGCAACTACCCCTCTGGCTTGGATGCCAAAATACTACACTTATCTGCCCCCACCATAGCCACTCCATTAGCTGACTTGCTCAACCTCTCCTTCTTGATGGCTAAAATCCTATGACCATGGAAGCAGGTGACTGTTCTCCCCCTGCCTAAGGGTGGTGACCCCACCACACCGAGGAATTACCGTCCCATCTCCCTACTCCCAATTCTGGCCAAAATTCAAGAACACTTTGCCCCTGCTCCACTCTCCCAATACCTAAACACTTGCTCCCTCACCCCTTATCAGTCTGGGTTCTGTAAGTCACATTCTACCATCACCTCCCTATTAAGAATCACCAATGACATTCTCTTAGGCATGGACAAAGGCCATGTCACCTTGGCTATTTTCATAGACCTGGCCAAGGCCTTCGACACCGTCTCCCACACAATGTTACTAGACAAACTAATTGATGCCTTCCTCTCCAACCATGCCACTAGCTGGTTTCAGGTATACCTGGAAGGTAGACACCAATCGGTGAAAATTGGCCCCCACATATCTAACCCCTCCCCATCACAACGGGGGTCCCCAAGGATCAGTCCTGGGACCAATATTATTTTCAATATTCCTAAATGACCTCCTGTTGGCCTGCTCACACTCATCTGTCCAAATGTACGTGAACAATACCGTACTATATGCCACAGGCCCTTCCACTTAAGCAGTGTACAACGTGCTACAGCAGGACTTCAATGCCATACAACAATGGCTCCGAACCAACCAGCTATTCCTAAATGCAAAAAAAAATCTCACTAACCTTCAGTTCATAGCCACAGCTTTCTCACCTAGCAACTTGCCCCTCATTCCTAACCCTGGATGGATCACTCCTGGAGTCCTGCACCTCCTTCAGATATTTGGGTGTCTGGCTCGACCAATACCTCGACTTCTCCACACATGTCAAATCACTACACAAGAAATTACACCCAAAACTTGGTGCCCTATATTGCAACAAAGGCTGTATGTCCACTCCAGTCCAGAGGGAAATTGTTCAAAAGATGATACTCCAGATACTTGACTATGGGGACGTGGTCTTTGGAGCCACCACATCATCCAACCTGGCCAGCCTGGACACACTTTTCCACTCCTTCTGCTGCTTCATCCTGGAGTGCCCACAATTGACACATTTCTGTGACCTATACAGCTCCCTAGCCTTGCCATCACTCATGGCCCACAGACAAATCCACTGCACCAGAGTTGCTGCAAAATTCTGGTTCCTGACCCTTCCCCCTTACCTAGGCTCCACCATAGCGGCTCACCCTTCCCCTATTTACTCATTCAGACACTCGGACTCCAGGCTTCTTCAAGTCCCACTCATGTACACCTCTAAGGGCCAATCAGCTTTCAAATATCACTTGCCGAAACTTTGGAATGACTTGCTTACAGATATCAGGCAATCCACCAACCATAGCCACCTCAACCCACTCATCCTTGCACACTTCTTCACTGTGTGCACTTGCTCCCAGCAGCCATAAGCACAAGCACTCGTGACCTCTGGTTACCACCACCTGATAGTTGTACGCGAATCAACTGTTTACCGCAGGGCTCTCAAACTAGGATGTTCTGGCCTCAAGGCTGTATACCGTGGATGCTATGTAAATACCCAGTATCTCCTTATTGTTAACTCTGTATCAATGGCAACCTGTAATGTATGCATGCCTTAGCCCTCTTATTGTATACTCTATCATTGTGAACCTGCAATGTATGTATTTCATCCTATGTATCCCTCCACCCTATTTCCCCCAGGCCACATCTGGAAATTAGTGGTTTTTCCCCTCAGTATGCCTGCCTGGTCAAAATCTTAAATAAATAAATAAATGTAGAGCTCTTCCTCAGCTATTTCTCTTGTCCTGTTGACTGGAGGCAAGAGTCTTTCACACACACATTCTAGAGCTGGGGATTGACAGAAAGAGATGTGTCATCATAGCCAAGAGCAAACTATTTTCACAGGAGTCAGCAGATCATGTAGCACTCGTCTTCCTCAGTTATTTTTCTGGGCCTGTAGACTGGAGATAAGAGATTTCACATACATATTCTATAGCCGTTAAGTGACAGAAACAGATGTGTGATCAGTGCCATGAGCAAACTGTTTTCACAGAATGGAGCAGATCATGTATCACTCTTCTTTGTGAGTTATTTTTCTGGTCCTGTTGGTTGGAGGCAAGACACTTCACATACATATTTTATAGCTGTGGAGTGACAGAAATAGGTTTGTTTTCAGTTTCCAGAGCAGTCTGTTTCCCAGGAGAGAGCAGATCAAGTAGTGCTTTTCTTCCTCAGTTCTTTCTCTGGTCTTGGTTTGAGGCAAGAGGCTTCACACACTCATTCTATAGCTAGAGAGTAATAGAAAGAGATGTGTGATCAGTGCACAGAGCAAACTGTTTTCCCAGGAGAGAGCAGATGAAGTAGCACTCTTCTTCCTCAGTTATTTCTCTGGGCTTGCCAATGTGCAAGTGACATTGCGTGGTGCCAGGTGAAAGCCTCCTACAGCCAACAAGATCTACAATGCTACCATCAACTTCGAAATGGCTACACTAAAGCAATCCGCCTAGCTAAAGCTGAACATTTCAAATCAAACTTCCTTTCTAATGCTAATGATCCGGCCAAACTCTGGAAAGTCGTTCACTCCCTCTTCTCTCCGTCCACTACCCCCCCCACCTTCAAGCTCAATCAATCTATCTTTTCTGAGCCTATGACTATTGCGGAATGCGTTTGCTCTCACTTCTCTACCTGTGCCTCTTCTCTGTTGAGTTCCCTACCAGACTCCTCCAATTTTCTGGTGTCCTCTCCCCACCCCCCTTAACCCCTCTCCCCTCAATAGCCCACATGCCTCCTCTCTGCCCCATCTTCACCCTCTTGCTGCTTCCCACCCTCCTCCCCCTCCCTACCTCATCCAGTTCTCCTTTTCTCCTGTCTCCCCTGCTACCACCCTCCAGGCACTACTTATCCACAACTCCACTAAAGGCTCCTCTCCTGATGGTCGGGATTCTAGACTCCTCTTCCTCTCTGCTCCTGCTATTGCCTACCCACTCTCTCTCATTCTAAACCTCTATTTCTTGTCAGCTTCTGTTCCTTCAGTGTGGAAACATGCTGTCATGCTCCCACTTCTCAAGGGGAGGGCAACTCCTCCATACCTGGTGACTATCAACCTATAACTCTTCTACCTACCCTAGCTAAACTACAAGAACACATAGTCCTAGATCAGCTCTCCTCTTTCCTAACAGACTATGGGTTCTTCACCCTGTTCCAATCTGGATTTCGGAAGTCACATTCTACTACCACTTCTCTTCTAAGACTAACTGAGACCATCTTCTCTGGCTTCGACAGAGGTCATATCACCTCTGCCATCATTGTTAATCTGGCAAAAGCCTTTGATACTGTCTCACACTCCCTCCTAATGAACTGTCTTTTAGCCACTGGTCTCTCTCCCTCTGCCACAGGCTGGTTCAATGCCTATCTGTCTGGCAGGTCCCAATCAGTTAAAATTGCCAATGTCATCTCCTCTCCCTTGCCCCTAACTAGTGGCAGACCTCAGGATTCAGTGCTCGGACCCATTCTGTTTTCCATTTTTTTTAATGATCTCCACCTGGCCTGCACTACTTCCAGCATACACATGTATGCTGATGACACGGTTCTATATACATCTGGAATATCAGTCTCTGATGTCACCACCAGGCTACAGTCTGACTTCTCTAGAGTACAACACTGGTTTAACTCACATCAACTCTTTTTAAATGCCAAAAAAATTCTCTATGACTTTTGGAACCAGGCAGTGACTTGCTAAGCTAACTTCCTTACCCACATTCCACACCCTGGATGGGACTGTACTGGAAGACTCTGCCTCATTCAGGTATCTTGGTGTCTGGTTAGATAGACACCCAAACATCTCAACATACATTGAGGAAATACAGAAAAAACTTAAGCCTAAGCTTGCTTCCCTATACAGAAATAGAAGCTGTATCCCCCTCATGGCCAGGTGTGAGCTAGTACTGAAGATGATCTTGACTATATTCGACTACTGTGACATAGTCTATGGTGCTGCCCAGCAGTCCTCCCTAGCCAAACTGAATTCTCTATATAACTCCTTTTGCATCTTTGCTCTAGAGGCCCCTACCTCACTCATCACTGTGACCTCTACCAGTCCCTAAACCCCTCAAGCTCCAAAATCATCATATGCTACATGGTGCCAAATTCATCTTGAAATTCTGGCTTGCTTCACTCCCCTCATACCTCTTCTACTCACTTATTACCCCCCTCCCAACCATTACTCTCTGTGATCAGACAACCTACTCACCTTCTCGATCCCCAACAGACATATGTCCTCTGGCCAAAAAGGTTTTTTGCACCATCTTCCTAAAATGTGAAATGCTCTCCCCCCTCAAATATGCCACGCCTTATTTCTGAACTCTCACTTCAGCACTACTCAACTACCTGATCCCTAACTGTTCTTGCTCCTGACCCCCTTCTTGCCTACTACTCTCCCCTCCCACCCCCTCCTCTTCCTCCTTCCACCTATTGCTCTTAATTACCTTGCACTTACTCTATGTGTCTTGTTACTCATGCTTCCCTCCATTGTTGTTTTTGTTAACATAAATTCCCCATACGATTCCACTGTATTACTTTGTATGCATTCATTATCATGTAGTATATGCTCCTGACTCTGTACTGTTCTATGCTTGGTTGTTATATCACTTAAATATGTTGTAAATCCCACTACCCCTCCCCCCAGGACATGCCGTGAGACAAGAATTAAGTTGCGCAGTATACCCTCCCTGGTGAAACATTTCAATAAATAAATCACACATTTCTGTCATTGCCCTGCTATAGGATATGTGTGTGAAGTCTCTTGCCTCCAGTTAACAGGACCTGGGAAATAACTGAGAAAGAGGAACGCTACTTGTTCTGCTGTCTCCTGGGAAAACAGTGTGCTCTGGACATTGACCACACATCTCTCTCTCTGTCACGAACTAGCTACAGAATGTGTGTGTGTGTAAAGTCCCTTGCCTCCAGTCAACAGAACCAGAGAAATGACTGAGGAGGCAGAGTGCTACTTGATCTGCTCTATCATGGGAAAACAGTTTGCTGTGTTCACTGATCACACATCTCTTTCTGTCACTGCCCTGCTATAGGACGTGTGTGTAAAGTCTCTTGCCTCCAACAAACAGGTCCAGAGAAATAACTGAGGAAGAAACATGCTACATGATCTGCTCACTCCTGGGAAAATAGTTTGCTCTTGGCAATGATGGCACATCTCTTTCTGTCAGTCCCCATCTCTAGAATGTGTGTGTGAAGTCGCTTGCCTGCAAATAACAGTCCCAGAGAAATAAATGAGAAAAAAGAGTGCTTCTTGATCTGCTGTCTCCTGAGTAAACAGCTTGCTCTAGGTGCTGATAGCACATCTCTTTCTGTCACTTCCCAGCTATAGAGTGTGTGTGTGAAAGACTCTTGCCTCCAGTCAACAGGAAAAGAGAACTAACTGAGGAAGAAGAGCTCTACATGATCTGTTCTCTCCTGGGAAAACAGTTTGCTCTGACTGCTGATGACACATCACTTTCTGTCACTCCTGAGCTGGAAAATGTGTTTGTGAAGTTTCCTGCCTTCAACCAACATGATCAGAGAAATAACAGAGGAAGAAGAGCACATATTGACCAGCTCTCTCCTGGGGAAACAGTGTAATCTGAGTGCTGATCACAGATCTCTTTCTGCCATTCCCCAGCAATAGAATGTGTGTGAAGTCTTTTACCTCCAGTCAACAGGATGAGAAAAATAACTGAGTAAAAAGAATGCTTCTTGGTCTACTCTCTCCTATTAAAATAATTTGCTCAGGACACTGATCACACATCTCTGTCTGTCACTCACCAGTCATAGAATGAGTGTGTAAAGTATCTTGCCTCCAGTTAACAGGATCTGAGAAACAACTGAGAAAGAGGAACTCTACTTGTTCTGCTGTCTCCCGGGAAAACAATTTGCTCTGGAGATTGACAACACATCTCTTTCTGTCACTACCCAGCTACAGAATATGTGTGTGTGTGTGTGTGTGTGTGTGTGTGTGTGTGTGTGTGTGAAGTCTCTTGCCTCCAGTCAACAGGATCTGAGAAATGACTGAGGAGGTAGAGTGCTACTTGATCTGCTCTCTCATGGGAAAACAGTTTGCTGTGTTCACTGATCACACATCTCTTTCTGTCACTGCCCTGTTATATGATATGTGTGCGTGTGAAGTCCCTTGCCTCCAACAAACAGGACCAGAGAAATAACTGAGTGTAACCCCCTTGTTACCCAGGGTTACTAGAATCCCAGTAAGGCCTAGTGGTAGGCAGGGAAGGCAGCTTGTTAAACTCCAGTTAAATGGGTTTCACACTGTCTCACTCTGTTCTCAGTCTCAGCTGAGGCTGAGGGATGACATCACCAATAGAACTTTCGCAGCTGCATAAGCCACATTGGAATCTGCAGCCAAGGGAGTTAGATAGAAAGTTGGAAGTTTTCAAAGGGTAGTAGTCAGTGTCCAATTTGTTTTTAGTAAGTGAAGGAGTGAAGGTGTGCTCAAGTGGTGGAGACCGCTGTTCGGGTCTCAGTGCCCCCTCCCTCTGGGGGGGATGTAAAGTTCCCTAGCAGATTCCTGGGGCAATCCTCTTAATTCTGCCAAGTGGAAGAAAAGCTGCCTGTTTAGTTCAACATTTATTTTGAAAGATGGAAGATTTGTGAGTCACCTGCGGGGCACCTGCAACTAAAGGGTGAGTGTCTGCTCTGACTAAGAGGGCAAAATGTTTTCTTCACCTTGGGACATGTGTGAAAATCTAGGGATTGAGCTACATTTTGGGAAGCCTAGAGAAATGGGCCAAACAAGTAAAGTAGTGTCAAATGCTAGAGTGTTGTGTGATTCAAGTAATATGTAGAGGAGATGCACCAGATCATCTACCCTTTAATCTACATTTAGAAGTTCAGCAAATGAATGGTTCAGTTTTCCCAGGGAAATGGCCAGGTATGGGCTGTGGGAGCTGGAGGTGGGCGAACCCCCCATCTTTAGTAACCAGGTCCACCTCTACAGATTTCTGCTGTGGTTGCTACTTTGCCTCATGCACTTGGCCAGTGATGGGGGAAGTACCTAGATGTGGGGTTGCAAGGAAAAATTCTCTCTAGGAGTCACAGACTCTAAGTGGTGTGGGGAGCCACAACAAATAAGAAAAATTCTCTCTAGGAGTCGCAGACTCTAAGTGGTGTGGGGGGCCACAACAAGTAAGGATAAATTCTCTCTAGGAGTCACCGACTCTAAGTGGTGTGGGGAGCCATGACAGGATAATGGGTTCATTCTTCCAATGGACCATGGATCAAGTGGCCAGTGGGGGATCCTGGCCCGTGGGGAAAACCCAAGTGTGTACAAGTCAGGCTGTGTACCCAAAGCTGCGTGCAAGTCTGGGCTGTGTGCCTGGTGGGTTCAGAGCCTGAGGGCTGAAAATGGTGATAAAGTGTTTTGTAGTCTCTAATCTGCATTACCAGGAAATGTAGCCCCATGGGGGTCCGTCTATGCTTTGTTTTGTTCAGCTAGTATGTGAATAAAAGCCACACTGAAAAATCCCATTCCTGGTTCTGGACATTACAGTTATTGCTTCCTGTGTTCAGATTTACTTGGGTGCTCCTGTGCAGAGTAGCCAAACCTAGGTCCCCCTGTGCTGAGTAACCTCATCCTCCCCGAACCCAGTCCCTGCCACGTACTGCTGTCATCTTCAATAGCATGCCACCTGTCGTTTTGTCAAAAAGGCAGGGGTGAGGGGTTACATGAGTAAGAAGAGTGCTACTTCATCTGTTCTCTCCTGGGAAAACAGTTTGATCTGGGCTCTGATCACACACCATTCTGTCACTCCCCAGCTACAAAATGTGTGTGAGAATATTCTTGCCTCCTGTGAACAGGAGCAGAGAAATAACTGAGGGAGAGGAATGCTACATGATCTGCTCTCTCCTGGCAAAATGCTTTACTCTGAGCACTAATTACATATGCCTTTGTGTCTCTCCCGATGTATAGAATGTGTATTAAGTCTCTAACCTCCAACCAACAGGACCAGAGAAAATGAGAAAGAAGAGCACTATTTGATCTGCTCTCTCCTGGGAAAACAGTTTGCTATGGGAGCTGATCACACATATCCTTATGTCACTCCCCAGCTATTGAATGTGTGTATGAGGTCTCTTGTCTCCAACTTACAGGCCCAGAGAAATAACTGAGGAAGAAGAGTGCTACTTCATCTGCTCTGTGCCTGGAAACCTGTTTCCTCTGAACACTGCTCACACATCCCTTTCTATCACTATCTAGCTATAGAATGAGTGTGTGAAGCCTCTTGCCTCAAACCAACAAGACCAGGGAAATAATTGAGGAAGACGGTCAGAACACTGGCCCCCCCCTTGAAATCCTCTGGACTTCGTATTGCATCTATGAACATTTGTAGCCTCCTTAAAAAACTGGACTCTCTACACTGCTGGGTGATGGTTCATAAACCAGACGTGGTTGCCTTGGTTGAAACCTGGCTGTCTGATTCCACCTCTAACTCCCAGGTCTCTCTCTCCCTGGCTACACCCTCCACCGACTGGACTGGGTTGGTAGGAGTGGTGGGGGATGTGCCTTCTATGTAAAGGACCCTCTCATTGCTCTAGACTTCCCTCCCCCTGACCTTGACCATAAGGACCAGGCCCTAACACTAAAGCTATCTCCCGACCCCTCTAGGGGTCCTATCTTTCTGACTATGGCTTACATACCTCCAAAGAACCAATCTCAGGTGCTGGGCCCACTAATTGACTATCTCACCTCCTTACCCAACCCCTCTGACCAGATCCTGGTGGGTGACTTGAACATTAATTGGCTTTGCCCCTCATCTTCTTCCTCCCGTGAGGCTTTTGCTGCTATTGATCTAAACCAACTAGTCTCCCAGCCTACTAGAATTAACCCCAGAAGGGGCTCTAGCACACTCCTAGATGTGGTCCTCACTAACAGACCAAGCCACATCCACAATATCCAAATACTCCTGACTGCCTTAGTGACGCTCCCCTGTTCTCTCTTCAACTGAGTTACCTCTGCCCAAGCCCTCTGTTCAAACCACCTTTCGAGGTGGCTTAGACCTGGTGGGTTAAAAGACCTAAAGCATTACCTTGCACATACAGACTGGTCTCCATTGCTAAACTCACCTAACATTGACAAGGCGCTGGCCTTCTTTGTCAACACCTTCAACACTGCCTGTGAAATCTTCACACTTATAACTGCTCGTAGGTCTAAAGTAAGACATACCCCCTGGGTCACCCCTGCCCTGCAACTGCTTTTTAAGCAGCGGGACAACCTGTGGCACCTTGCTGTTGCAACTGGCTTCCCTGCAGACAGACAGACCTATGATGCAGCTCGGAACAGGTGCACCTGGGCTATCCATAAAGCAAAGGCTGAGTACTATCAAGCCTCCCTTACCTCCTCTTGGGGGAACCCCAGGTCCTTCTGGGACAACGTCAAGCAGCTGAATGGTCACTCCCGGTCTCCCCCTCCTTCACTTCTTAACATCAATGGTACTGTTTCCTCTGATCATGCCCTCATTGCCACTCACCTCAATAACTCCTTTACTGATCTTAGCCCAGTGCTCCCTGGCAATTTCTTCAGTCCTCCACCCTCCCAGGTCTGCATCGTCCATCACACGCCCCTTGTTCCACCTGCATTGTGTCACCACACAAGAAGTCAGGCCATACCTGCTTAAAGCCTTAAAGGGTAACCCCATCGGTAACGACTCCCTAGATCCCTGTCTCCTACATCAGGTCCTGGACCAGGTCATCTCACCTATCACCTGCATCTTTAACAAATCCCTCTGCCTCGGACAATTTCCCACTGTCTGGAGGGTCGCCACAGTTACCCCTATCCACAAAGGTGGCGACAGGACTCTTCTAAGTAACTACCGGCCTATCTCAATCCTGCCCCCCTCTCCAAGGCCTTAGAGAAAATTGTGGCCACTCAAATCTCTGGCTACCTCTCTAAATACAATGTTCTCTGCCCTGAGCAACATGGGTTCAGAGCTGGTCATAGTACCAGTACAGCTCTCCTGGAGTTCACCAACTTCCTCCACACATCTTTGGACTCTGGCTCCATGGCTGGTGCAGTATTCATTGACCTGTCTAAAGCCTTTGATACCATATCGCATCCTCTCCTGTTAACCACTCTCGACCACCTAGGCTTTGCCACTGGTCCAGTCTCCTGGTGCACCAGCTATCTCTCAGCCCACTCTCAATGTGTGAAAGTTAGTGGAACTCTCTCCAGCACCTGCCCTATCCACTCTGGAGTCCCCCAGGGCTCTATTCTTGGACCCCTACTCTTCTCCCTCTTCCTCAACTTACTTCCCAGCAAATGTGGAGGTAAGATCCTACTCTACGCTGACGATGCAGTACTCATCGCTTCTGACAGTAACCCCATTTCGCTCCAGAATTCTCTCCAGCTAGCCTACGATTCCGCTGAAACCTGATTCACTGAGCACCGACTCATAATCATCCTAAAGAAAACAAAAACCATGCTCTTCTCCCACCCCCAAAATAAGTCCAGCAATTTTCCTCTCACTGTCCACTCCACCCTCAATATCCCCATCGAACGTGTGTAGTCCTATAAATATCTTGGAATAATCTTTGACCCTGCCTTCTCCTTCCATGGCCACATTTCCACCTTGAGCTCTGCCACCAACACACGGTTGGGCATTCTTTACCGGCACAAAAAAATGCCTCCCTTCTGACGCCCTCCGCTTGACTGTCACCTCCTCTGTCATATCACTCATCGACTATGGCCTTCCGGTCTATGGGGCTGCAGATCAGACGGCCCTGAGCAAGGTTCACCTTACACTTAACAAAGCCTGCAGACTTATAACCGGTGTGCCTAGACTTACCCACACCTGTCTGCTGTACTCCTTGGCTTCCCTACTCAGCCTGGATGAGTGGCTCATGTACCAAACATGCCAACTCACCTTTAAAGCCCTCCATGGCCTATCCCCTGCTGGCCTATCTGACTCAATCCACCGAGCTAATCCGACTGTGAACACCCACAGCTCATCCAAAACAACTCTGGTCATTCCAAGAGCTAGGACCTCGCAAGGCCAAAGGGCGTTCCCTTACAGAGCGTCCACCTGGTATAACTCCCTCCCTGCCATTATCTCTGACTCTCCCTCATTAGCATGCTTTAAATGCAGCCTCAGAAATCACCTGCTCATCTCACGCAGATGACACTGCCACTAAAATAAAAAAATTAAAAAAAAACACTCCCCTCTGACAACGCTTACCGAGCTGCACTCCCCCCTTCCTACTCACCTTCTTCCCTACCCACTCTTCCTCCCTGGCCCCCCCTTCCTTCTGCTTCCCAGCCCTACTCCCCTCTTACCCCCCATCCTCCCCTACCTCTCTCCCCACTAACCCTATGTTAGCTTATTTATTCCTCATATGTATTGGAACCAACTGTAACCTTGAATGACACTTACTTTGAACCTGTATTATCTGTCATCTCCTATGCCACTGTCTGTGTCCTCTATGTGATGAGGTACCTTTGTAAATGAGCCCCTGGCTCAAAGGTTGTTAAACTGATGTTTAAATAAATAAATAAATAAATAAGAAGAGCACTACTTGATCTGCTCTCTCCTGTGAAACAGACTTATCTGAGAACTGAATACACATCTATTTCTATCACTCCACAGCTATAGAATATGTATGTGAAGTGTCTTGCCTCCAATCAACAGGACCAGAAAAATAATTCATGAAGAAGAGCGCTGCTTGATCTGCTCCATCCTGTGAAAACAGTTTTCTCATGGCACTGATCACACGTCTCTTTCTGTCACTCAACAGCTATAGAATATGTGCATGTGAAATCTCTTATTTCCAGTTCACAGGCCCAGAGAAATAACTGAGGAAGAAGAGTGCTACATGATCTGTTCACTTCTGTGAAAATAGTTTGCTCTTGGCGATGATGACACATCTCTTTCTGTCAATTCCCAGGTCTAGAATGTGTGTGTGTGTGTGTGAAGTCTCTTGCCTGCAAATAACAGTCCCAGAGAAATAAATGTGGAAAAAGAGTGCTTCTTGATCTGCTGTCTCCTGAGTAAACAGTTTGCTCTGGGCGCTGATAACACATCTCTTCCTGTCATTTCCCAGCTATAGAATGTGTGTGTGAATGACTCTTGCCTCCTGTCAACAGGACAAGAGAAATAACTGAGGAAGAAGAGCTCTACATGATCTGCTTTCTCCTGAGAAAACAGTTTGCTTTGACTGCTGATGACACATCACTTTCTGTCACTCCTGAGCTGGAGAATGTGTGTGTGAAGTCTCCTGCCTTCAACCAACATGATCAGAGAAATAACAGAGGAAGCAGAGCACAAATTGTTCAGCTCTCTCCTTGGGAAGCAGCATACTCTAGGCACTGATCACAGATCTCATTCTGTCATTCCCCACCAATAGAATGTGTGTGAAGTCTTTTACCTCCAGTCAACAGGACCAGAAAAATAAATGAGTAAGAAGAGTGTTTCTTCATCTGCTCTCTCCTAGGAAAATAGTTTGCTTATGGCACTGATCACACATCTCTATCACTCACCAGCTACAGAATGAGCGGGTGAAGTCTCTTGCCTCCAGTTAACAGGACCTGAGAAATAACCAAAAAAGAGGAACTCTACTTGTTCTGCTGTCTCCTGGGAAAACAGTTTGTTCTGGAGATTGACCACACATCTCTTTCTGTCACTACCTAACTACAGAATGTGTGAGTGTGTGACGTCTCTTGCCTACAGTTAACAGGATCTGAGAAATGACTGAGGAGGCAGAGTGCTACTTGATCTGCTCTCTCCTGGGAAAACAGTTTGCTGTGTTCACTGATCACACATCTCTTACTGTCACTACCATGCTATAGGATGTGTGTGTGTGTGACAACTCTTGCCTCCAACAAACAGGACCAGAGAAATAACCGAGGAGGAAGAGTGCTACTTCAGCTGCTCTCTCCTGGGAAAAGTTTGCTCTGGGCTCTGATCACACAACTTTCTGCCACTAACCAGCTACAAAATGTTTGTGTGAATAGTCCTGCCTCCTGTGAACAGGACCAGAGAAATAACTGAGAGAAAGGAATGCAACATGATCTACTATCTCCCGGGAAAACAGTTTGCTCTGAGCTTTGATGACATATCCCTATGTGTCACTCCTGGGGTATAGAATATCTGTTAAGTCTCTACCCTCCAACCAACAGGATCAGACATAACTGAGGAAGAAGAACCCTATTGGATCTGATCTCTCCTGGGAAAACAGTTTGCTCTGTTAGTTAATCACACATCTCTTTATGTCACTCCCCAGCTATTTAATGTGTGACCTCAGGTCTCTTGCCTCCAACCAACAGGCCCTGAGAAATAACAGGATGAGAGTGCTACTTCATCTGCTCTCTCCTGGGAAAACAATTTGCTCTGAGCCCTGATCACAGTTATTTTTCTATCACTCTGTAGCTATGGAATGAGTGTGTCAGGTCTCTTGCCTCCAGGACCTAAGAAATAACCGAGAAAGGGAAACTCTACTTGTTCTGCTGTCTCCCGGGAAAACAGTTTGCTCTGGACATTGACCACACATCTTTTTCTGTCACTAATTAGCTATAGAATGTGTGTGTGTGTGTGTGTGTGTGTGAAGTCTCTATCCTCCAATCAACAGGACAAGAGAAATGACTGAGGAGGCAGAGTGCTACTTGATCTGCTCTTTTGTGGGAAAACAGTTTGCTGTGTTCACTAAACACACATCTCTTTCTGTCACTGCCCTGCTATAGCATGTGGGTGTGAAGTCTCTTGCATCCAACAAAGAGGACCAGAGAAAAAATGAGGAAGAAGAGTGCTACTTCATCTGCTCTCTCCTGGCAAACAGTTTGCTCTGGGAGCTGAACACACATCTCTTTATGTCACTCCCCAGCTATTTATTGTGTGACCTCACATCTCTTACCTCCAACCAACTGGCCCAGAGAAATAACTGAGGATGAGAGTGCTACTTCATCTGCTCTCTCCTGGGAAAACAATTTGCCCTTAGCCCTGATCACATATCTCTTTCTACCACTCTCTAGCTATAGAACGAGTGTGTGAAGTCTCTTGCCTTAAACCAACAGGACCAGGAAATAACTGAGGAAGAAGAGCACTACTTGATCTGCTTTCTCCTGTGAAACAGACTGCTCTGGACACTGAACACACATCTATTTCTGTCACTCCACAGCTATGGAATATGTATACGAAGTGTCTTGCTTCCAACCAACAGGACCAGAAAAATAGCTCACGAAGAAGAGCGCTAATTGATCTGCTCCTTCCTGTGAAAACAGTTTGCTCATGGCACTGATCACACATTTCATTCTGTCTCTTATAGGTACATCAGGGAGCATAGAAAGGCATAGGGAGGAATAGTGAGTCTGAATAGAGTGGACAGTGGGTGGGCAGAGAGGGACAGTGAAAAAGCAGGGATACTGAATGAATATTTTTGCTCAGTATTCACAAAAGAGGAGATGGGGAGGTGCCTAATCCAATTAACAGAAGCACTCTTGACAGAGGGGTTGATCCCAGTCCTTTCACAGAAGAAAGGTTTCTGAAAGAACTCCTAAAACCGAAGGGGAACAAAGCAATGGGGCTTGATGGAATTCACCCAGCATTCTAAAAAAATTAAGGGGAGAGCTAGTGAAACCACTGACCACCCTTTTTAACAAATCATGTGAGGATGATGTGGTACCTGAGGACTGGAAGAAGGTGGATGTAATTCCCCTTCACAACAGTGGGACCAAGACAGAGGCAGGAAACTACAGACCTGTCAGTTTGACCTCTGTGGAAGGGAAAGTGATGGAATCATGTCTGAAGGAAAGAATTGTTGAGTACCTAGAGGCCAGTGGGGTACAGGACCAAAAGCAGCATGGGTTCACAGTAGGAAGGTCATGTCAGATGAGTCTAATTGATTTCTTTGACTGGGTGACCAAAGTAGTAGACCAGGGAGGGGCTGTGGACATGGCCTACTTAGACTTTAGCTAGGCATTTGACACAGTTCCACACAAAAGATTACTAGTCAAATTAACCAGCCTGGGAGTAGGTCCCAGGGTGGTAGCCTGGGTAAAACATTGGCTGGAGAACAGGACACAGAAGGTGAAGATATGCCCCTGTGCAGATGACACAAAGATCTGCAACAGGGTTGATACACAAGAAGGCGTGGAAAGGATGAGAAGGGACTTAGCAAGGTTGGTGGAATGGTCGTAAGTATGGCAACTTGGATTCAATGCAAAGAAGTGCAAAATAATGCACCTGGGAAACAAAAACCCAGGGGAAGATTACACAATGGGGGGAGGTAGTAACAACAACAAAAATTGAAAGGGACCTGGGGGTAATCATATCAGATGGCCTTAAGGTTAGCAAGAAATGTGAGAAGGCAGTAGGGAGGGGTTGGGGAACAGTGGGATGAATAGGGAGAGACATCACCAGCAGAAAACAGGAAGTTGTTATCCCGCTGTACAGACAGTTGGTGAGACCCCATCTGGAGTACTGTGTCCAGTTCTGGAGACCCCATCTCTGCAAGGACAAAGACAGGATAGAGACAGTCCAGAGGAGAGTAACTGAAATAGTGCAGGGTCTTCAAGAGAAGCCATACGAGGAGAGACTAAAGGAGCTTAATATGTCTACCCTTGAGGAAAGGAGGGAGAGGGGGGACATGATAGAAACTTTTAAGTACCTCAGTGGAATCAACAAAGTCTAAGAGGGTAGCATCTTTCAGAAAAAGAGATGTGCACAAACAAGGAGACACAATATAAAGATGGGAGGGTGGTTCAGGGGCAATGTGAGGAAGTATTTTTTCACAGAGAGGGTAGTGGATGCATGGAACAGCCTTCCTGAGGAGGTTGTGGGGTCTAAAACAGTGGGAGAATTCAAGAATTAATGGGACAGACATAAAGCAATTCTTATGGGGAGTAGGAAGAAATAGGCGGTTGGTTAACTAGGATCTGCAGCTTATCCTGTACGTAGGGAAATGGGCAGACTAAGTGGTCTAAACAGTCCTTGTCTGCCATCAAAGTCTATGTCTCTATGTTTCTATATCACTCAACAGCTATAGAATATGTATGCGACGTTTCTTACTTCCAGTCCACAGGCCCAGAGAAATAACTCCTGCGAAAATGGTTTGCTCTTGGCAATGATGACATATCTCTTTCTGTCATTCCACAACTATAGAATGTGTGTGTGAAGTCTCTTGCCTGCAAATAATAGCCGCAGATAAATAAAAGAGGAAAAAGAGTGCTTCTTGATCTGCTGTCTCCTGAGTAAACAATTTGTTCTGGGCACTGATAGTACATCTCTTTCTGTCACCTCTCAGCTATAGAATGTGTGTGTGAAGGACTCTTGCCTCCAGTCAACAGGACAAGAGAAATAACTGAGGAAGAAGAGCTCTACAAGATCTGCTCTCTCCTAGGAAAAAAGTTTGCTCTGACTGCTGATGACACATCACTTTCTGTCACTCCTGAGCTATAAAATGTGTGTGTGATGTCTCTTGCCTACAACCAACATGATCAGAGAAATAACTGAGGAAGAAGAGCACAAATTGATCGGCTCGCTCCTAGAGAAACAGCATGCTCTGGGCACTGATCACAGATCTCTTTTTGCCAAAAATGGGTTCCAGGTGATGTATGGAAATGGGTTGAATCATCAATGGTGGTAATGAAGGCACCTGCAGTAAACATTTTATTTTTGCCAAAAATTTGTATCAGGTAATTTATGAAGTCTGGGTGAAATATATGCTGTGGTTATTAGGTCACCTGAGGTGATGTTTTTATTTTTGTCAAAAATGGGTTCCAGGTCATTAATGGAGGCAGTATAAAATGTCTGTGGTGGTCACTTAAGCAACCTGAGGTAATAATTTTATTTGTGCCAAAAATTGGTTCCTGGTGGAAGTCATTTAGGCCACCTGAAGTGATATTTTTAGTTTTTGCCAAAAAATGGTTGTAAGAGCTGTGGTGAAAGGTCAGCTATGCTTGTCTTGGCGCTTGATGGTATATTTTTGTTTTTGCCAAAAATGGATTTCAATTGATTTATTAAGCATGGTAAAATGTTCATGGCAGTGATTTTTGAATCATTTATTGTTTGCCAATGGCAAAATTGGTTCCAGATGATTTATGGAGCTGGGATAAAAGGTCTGAGGTAGAGGTTTAGGCCACCATGGGTGATATTTTTATTTTTCCCTGAATTGGACTCCAGTTGATAAATGGAGATGTGGTGAATGATCTGCTGTGGTCATTTAGGTAACCTAAGGTGATATTTCTATATTTTCCCAAAATGGGTTCCCGGTGATAAGTGGACCCTGGGGTAAAAGGTCTGCAGTTGTCCATTGGGCTACCTGAGATGATATTTTTATTTTTGCTAAAAATTGGTTACAGGTGGTTTATGGAGCTGGGGATGAAGTTGTGTGGCAGTAATTTCGGCCACCTAAGGTGATATTTTTATTTATGCCAGAAATTATATCCAGGTGATCTATGGAGCAAGGGTGAAAGGTCTGCAGAGATTGTTATGGCCCCCTAAGGTGATATTTTTATTTGTGCTAAAAATGGGTTCTAGGTGATTTATGGGTAAAATGTCCATTGGGGTCATTTAGGCCACCTAAGGTGATGTTTTTAGTTTTTGCCAAAAATGGGTTGTAGGAGCTGGGGTGAAAGGTCAGCAGTGCTTGTCTAGGCTCTTGATGTTATATTTTTGTTTTTAACAAAAATGTATTTCAATTGATTTATAGAGCATGGTGAAATGTTCATGGTGGTGATTTTTGAAACCTGAGGTGATATTTTTATTTATTGTTTGCCAAAAATGGGTTCCAAATGATTTATAGAGATGGGATAAAAGGTCCGCAGTGGAGCTTTAGGCCACCATGGGTGATATTTTTATTGTTGCAAAAAATGGGCTCCAGGTGATCTATGGAGCCATGATGAATGACACACAGTGATCATTTAGGCCAGCTGAAGTGAAATTTTTATTTTTGCCAATAACTGGTTCCAGGTGATTTATGGAGATGTGGTGAAGGGTCTGCTGTGGTCACTTAGGCAATCTGAGGTGATATTTTTATTTTTGCCAAAAATGGGTTTCGGGTGATAAATGGAGCCTGGCTAAAAAGTCTGCAGTTGTCAATTAGGCCACCTGAGGTGATAGTTGTATTTATTTTTTGCCAAACATTGGTTACAGGTGATTTATGGAGCTTTGGTAAAAGGTCTGCAGTGGACCTTTAGGCAAGCTGTGGTGATATTTTTATTTTTGCAAGAAATGTGTTCCAGATGATCTATGGAGCCAGGGTGAAAGGTACGTGGTGGTAGTTTTGGCCACCTGATTTGAGTTTTTGTTTTGTTTTGAGAAAAATGAGTTCCAGGTGATTTATGGAGTTTTCGTGTAAGTTCTGCTGTTGTGGTTTAGGCCACCTGAGGCAATATTTTTATTTTTGCCTAAAATGGGTTCCATGTGATTAATGGAGCCTTGGTAAAAGGTTCACAGTGGTAGTTTAAGCCACCTGATGTGATATCTGTATTTTTTTAAAAAATGGGTTCCAGGTTATTTATGGAGTTGGGGTAAAAGGTAGGCAGTGGTCATTTAGGCCACCTGAGGTTAAAGGTAGATGGTGGTCATTTAGGCCACTAGAGATAATATTTATATTTTTTTGCCCAACATATGTTTCAGGTGATCTATGGTGTCATTGTAAGGTGAGGTGAAAGTTTTAATTTTGTGAAAAATGGGTTACAGGTAATTGTTGGAGCTGGGGTGAAAGGTCTGCGGTGCTCGATTACGCTACCTGAGGTGATATTTTGACTTATTGTGAGAAATAGGTTGCAGTTGATTAATGGAGCTGGGGTGACTTTTCATTTAGGCACCTGAGGTTATATTTTTGATTTTGCCAAAATGGATTCCAGGTGATTTATAAAGTGTGAAAGTTCTGCTGAGATTGTTATGGCCACCCGAGGTGATATTTTTATTTTTTTGGAAAATGGGTCCCAGGTGATTAATAGAGCCTGAGTGAAATGTTCATGGTTGTCATTTAGGCCACCTGGGGTGATATTTTTATTTTTACTAATAATAGGTGACAGGTGGCTTATGGAGCTGGGGATAAAGTTCTGTGGTGGTCATTTTGGCAACCTATGGTGATATTTTTATTTTTACCAAATATGATATCCAGGTGATCTATGGAGCCAGGGTGAAAGGTCTGCTGAGGTCATTAAGGCCACCTGAGTTGACACTTTTATTTTTTGACAAAAATAGGTCCCAGGTGATTAATGGAGCCTGGGTAAAAGGTACACAGTTGTCATTTAGGCCACCTGGAACCAGAAATGGGTTTCAGGTGATTTATAGATTCAATGCAAATGGTTTGCAGTGATCATTTTGGCTATGTTATCTGATTTTTTTGTCAAAAATGGGTTCCAGAAAATGTATAGAGCTGGGTAAAAGACCTGCAGTGTTCAATTAGACCACCTGATGTGTTATATTTTTTTTTGGCAAAAAATGGGTTCCAGTTGTTTTATGGAGCTGGGGTGAAATGTCCATGGAGGTCATTCAGGCCATCTGAGGTGATATTTTTAATTTTGCCAAAAATGGATTCCAGGCACTTCCAGTTGTGGTTGGTTAGGAGATGGAAGCTTAACCCGAGAGTTCCCAACAAACTCAATATCAAACCATCTGAATCCAGCTCGCAATCGACGATAACTTGCTGCGCAACTGATAGACCAATTATCTCAACATGTCACCGAAACTTAAACATAAAGATGGAGCTAATAATTTGCATCCGAAGCTCAAATTCCCTTCTCAAGGTTGGCAGCCACAGGCTGTGTTACAGGCCGAGATATCTGACCTGATCAACCAGACTCCTGCTGTCTCCCAAAACATATAGAAAGAATTCACAATAACTTCTAAAACTCTGTGCAGCACTCTGCAACAAATAAGTGAGATGCTTAACAGGTTAGAACAGAGAGCCAAAGAGGACAGACCATCCATTACGGAATTAACTGAATGAACAGATCACCTTGAGGAATCCATGACAGAATACACAAATATAACTGATATCCATAACACTGCCTTAAAAGATCTCCACCACAGAGAATTTGCCCTCCAACAACAATTAGAAAATCGTAATCGCCAAAATAACTTGCGCCTACATGGTCTCCCTGAAGATATTGAGTCGGGACCCATGACGCAATACATGGAAAGCTTTCTAAAGGAGATCCTAAGCTTAGATAGTAGCAGAGACCTGAGCATTATAGGTGCCCACAGATCATTGTTGGCTAAACCAAAGGACCCTAAAGCCAGATCCCATTCTGTAGTTATGGCATTCATTGACTATCGGGTTAAAGAAGAAGTCCTCAAGGTTGCGTGGTCGAAAAAACAAATTCTTTTTGGTGATGTTCATCTATTTTTAGACCAAGACTATGCCCCTCAAACTCAGGCTCACAGGCAAAAAGCATAAAACCTCGTTAAAAATATTCGACAGGCAGGATACACTGCTTACCTTGAATACCCAGCAAGAATAAAATTAAATATGGCAGAAGGCTGGCAAAGATTTCAAGATTTATCTGAGGCAGTCAGTTGGGCAAAAGTGCTAGGAATAGCAGTCCCTGAAGATGGCATGGGAGCCTCACAAAGACCCTACTTGAAGAAGTCCTGGCAAACACAGGGAACCAAAAACGTGAAGACCTGGAGAGCAGTGGACTCTAAAGCAGTGTGGGACAGTGTATACAAAAATACAGCCTCCCAAGACAACAACCCCTATGAAGCTCTGCACCCCAATCTGACTTCTGAAGAAGCGGCATCTTCGAGTGGCTGAATTCATCCAGCAGCAAAGGCTTGTGACTTTTTTTCTTTATATTGCTTCTCTTCCCACCTTGCCTCAGCAGCTCTGTTCCCCATGATAAGGGAAATCGGGCCAAGTAATAGACTGTTTTTTGCTGGCCCAGTCCTTAGGGGGAAGGGGAAGAAGTTCAGGCCAGGCTCCTCAAGGAGCTTTTTTCAATATTTATAACCATGTGGGAGGACCTCGTAAGCTTCCGGACATTGCTACAGACTGGATCATTATCTATTTGGATCTAAGATCCTGAAAACTGCCTACTTTCTTTGAAAGTATACCAGAAGCAAGGGGATCAACTGAGTACAGAATTCCCTTTTCTCCTCCACAGTTTTGGGTGGAGGGAGTGAAGAAAGATATGATCGGGATGGGGCAGGAACTAATCCTTGCAACTAACATTTGTGCAACAGAGCTGGTTTGGATGGGTTGTTTAAAGGGTGGGGGGTTCAGATGGTGGGCCTCTTCTCACTCCTCAGGGGGGGTTTCCCAGTGGGGGGGTGGCACTGGGGCATTAACTATTGCCAGAGGCCATCCATGGTGGTGGTGGAGGGTGGTGCCTCTGTGGCCCTCGTAGGTCGTGAGGCCCAGCTGACCCCTGTGGCCCTCTGTATGTTCTCTCCAGCGGACACAAGTATAAAAATCTGGCCGAGAGGCATGACGACTCCTAGAGAAGACTTTAGTTCCTGGAGATGGAAATCCACAAGGAACCAAGGGCTGACTCTTTATGTCAGGCTCACATATCTGGCACATAGTTATGTCATAAGAGGAATGGTTGAAGGTGAGCTGTAAGGCATGCAGAGACATCCCTCAATAACTTTTTATGTTCCAAGCATAAACAGATAAAGCCTGAGAGAGCAGACAAACAGCGTCTCATGGGTGGTAAACCATCTTCCAGTCAAGAAGTTCTGAAAGGCTCAATTCTGAAGAATGAAGGTGTCCATGGAGGGGACATATGAGGGCACGATGGGGGGCTAAGGGTCTTCCCTGGGGTGGATGGTGGTGGGCCCCATCTGGTGGTTCTAACCACATGATCTGCAGACAGACTCCCATTTATCCCTTGAGTGACTGAATGGGGTCATATCTTGGTTGCCCAAGGCTGTCCTGATCCATTGGGGGACCCTGTCCCAACTGGGGGGGCACGTTGAGTCCTGATTCCTCTAAACCACTGAAACAATATATTTATGTCTTAACTAAATCATTGTGTCGGGTCAATGTGGTGAACCGACTAACAGTCTCTGAGATAACCGGACTCAGCCCAGCCCCAGCTGTGGACATTTAGGCCACCTGATGTGATATTTTAATTTTTGCCAAAAATGGGTTCCAGGTGCTTAATGGAGCAATGGTAAAAGATCTGCTGTGGTCATTTAGGCCACCTGAGGTGATATATTTATTTTAGCCAAAAACGGGTTCCAGGTGATTTATAGAACAAGTGTGCCCAAAACTGGGCACAGTGCTCCACATGGGGGTGCACCAGAGAGGTATACAGAGGAAGCAAAACCTCTTTTTGTCTGCTATTTATAAACATATAAAAAGCAGACAAAAAAGGTTTTGCTTCCTCTGTACACCTCTCTGGTGTGCCCCCATGTGGAGTACTGTGCCCAGTTTTGGGGACCAGGGGGCAAGGGTGATATAAAATCTTAGAAGCATATACAAAAGAGGGCTACATATAGGATAAATGAAGTCCAGAGCTTGAAGTACAAAAATTGGCTACGTAACCTGGGACTATATTCCCTCGAATTTAAGAGATTGCACAGTGATATGTGCTTTATTTATAAAACACTTTATGATGTTGCATTATGGGACCAATTAAACCTTGTGCTTAGAGATCAGAATTACAATACAAGTGCTCATCCATTCCAAATACATAAGGAAAAAGTGAATACGGTCAGAAGGAAACATTGGTTCACAGAGTTACGAATATATGGAATAGACTCACCATTAATACTGTGGCAAGTAGAGCAATAACAGAATTTAAGAATAGTTTAGATTTATATCTAATTAGGAACAATATTTTAGGATATGGGTAATTATGTAGCGAGCACATGATCTTTAATCTAAATAATTGGTCCGAATCACCTATGAAACATATAAGGGTAAATGTCCACGGTGATCATTTATGCCATCTGAGATGATATTTTTATTTTTGCCAAAAAAGGGTTCCAGGTAATTTATGGATCCAGAGTAAAAGATCTGCAGTGGTTATTGAAGCCAGCTGTGGTGATATATAAATATATATATATATATATATATATAGCCACAAATCGGTTCCAGGTGAGCCACGGAGTAGTATGAAATGTCTGCAGTGGCCATTTAAGCCACCTGAGGTGGTATTTTTATTTTTGGAAAAAAAAGCTTTCCAGTTTATCTATGGAGCCTGGGTGAATGGTACGGGGTGGTCGTTTAGGCCAGCTGAGGTGAAATTTTTATTTTTGCAAAAAATGGGTTCCAAGTGATTTATGGAGATGGAGTGAAAGGTCTCCGGTGGTTGTTTATGCCACCTGAGTTTATATTTTTATTATTGCAAAAAAATGTGTTCCAGGTGATTAAAGGAGCCTGTGTAAAAGGTCCAAAGTAGTCATTTTGGCCACCTGCGGAAATATTTTTAGTTTTTGCTAAAAATGTGTTGCAGATGATTAACTGAGCTGGTGTGAAAATCAGCGATGCTCGTTTAGGCTATCTGAGATTAGGGGCCAGATTTTCAAAGGGCCCTTAGCTCCTCATAAGCTGTGTCAAACAACCAGCTTGAATCAGATCTTGGTGTGCCAAATACTGTGCGCCATATTTTGCAAGAAAAGAGGTATGTGTGACAAAGTTCCCCTAAACTGATGCAAGAGGTCCACTACATCAACTCAATAGTGTAAGGGATGGGAATGACGCAAGCTGCACCAAAATAAATGGTGCAAGTTGAGTCAAAAATGGCACATGTTAATTCAGAAAAATGACTCAAGGAATGAAAATGATGCAAACCAAGTACATAAATAGTGCAAACTGAGTAAAAATGGTGCAAACCAAGTACAAATTGTGCAAGCTGAGTCAAACAAATGATGCCAAGGATGAGAATGATGCAAGCTAAGTAAACGAAATGGCAGATGAAATGGCCAAAACTTACCCCACAAATGCTCTAAACTAGTCCTGCAGGAGAATACTGGCCCTTAATATTGGCATAGTCAGATCTAACCACCTGCTTTGGGTCTCTTTATATGGTCTAGTGTCCCTTAGACCAGCTCTGGCTGGTCTAGCAGCTGATGGTACTTTGACATGTTTGGTGTCAGTGGTGTAGCTCTGAAATTCACACAGGTGCAGTCTTGCACCATTTATGTGGTGCAAGACGGCTTGTGTCATGGCACTGCCATTTGTATAGTGCAGGGCTGATGCAGCCACCTTTGACACAGGGAGGACTACCTTTGATGCAGTGCTCCTTTGAAAAATGGGTCTGGTGCAATGTTTGACACTAGACTTCCTTGCACCACTATTGTTTGGTGCAAGTTCCTTGTGTCATTCCTGGGGCTTTAAAAATCCAGCCCATATTTTTGTTTTTGCCAAAAATGGATTCCAGATGATTTATGAAATGGGGTGAGAGGTCCATGGTGGTAATTTATTGCACCTGAGGTGATATTTTATTTTTGCCAAAAATGGGTTCCAAGTGCTTAATGGAGCAATGGTAAAAGGTCTGTGGGTTATAGGTGATTTATAAACCTGGGGTAAATTATCCGCAGAGGTCATTTATGCCACCTGAGATGATATATTTATTTTAGTCAAAAATGGGTTCCAGGTGATTTATAGAACAAGGGTAAATGTCCCCTGAGGTAATATTTTTATTTTTGCATAAAATGGGTTCCTGGTCATCTATGGAGCCATGTTGAAATGTCTGTGATGGTCGTTTAGGCCACCTGAGGTGAAATTTGTATTTTCCCCCAAAATTTGATCCATATAAGTTATAGAGGTGGGGTGAAAGGTCAGCTGTGGTAGTTTAGGTCACCCGAGGTGATAGTTTTATTTTTGCCAAAAATAGTTTTCAGGTGATTCATGAAACCACTGTAAAAGTCCAAAATGATCATTTAGGCCTCCTGAGATGATATTTTCTTTTTGACAAAAATGGGTTACTGGTGATTTATGGAGCCAGGGTTAAAGGTCTGCAGTACACCTTTAGGCCACCTGAGGTGCCATTTTTATTTTTTGCCAAAAATTGGTTCCAGGTGATCTATAGAGCCAGGGTGAAAGGTTTGCTGTGGTCGTTAAGACCACCTGAGGTGACATTTCTATTTTTGCCAAAAATGGGTTCCAGGTGATTTATGGAGGCAAAGTGAAAGGTCTGTAGTGGTGTTTTATGCTTCCTGAGGTTAAAGGTCGGCATTGGCCATTTAGGCCACATGAGGTGATATTTTTATTTTTGCCAAAAATTTGGATCTATGTAATCTATTGAGTAATTTTCAAAGGTCTGAGGTGTTTGTTTGGGTCATCTGAGGTGATATATATGTATTGTATGGTAGCACGGTAGTGCTACCATAGTTAGGGTTGAGGAGCCATTTACATGTTAAACCCCAAATTATGCACCTTAATAACTTTGCAACCATTCAACAGATTTGCCTGAAATTTGGAATACATGATCAAGACCCATACACCTTGGGATCTACCAAGTTTTGTATCAGTCAGATATACGGCTGCGGAGTTAAGCATTATCTGCATGTGCGTTCACGCTTTTTGGGAATTCTATGGTCGCCTATAGGTCGTGACGGTTTTGTTAATCGTCCAAAATTTCTGGGAATGTGTGGCTAGGTCCTCAATGTGCCTTTCAAAGATTTCATGAAAAATATTAAACAGTTCAAAAGTTATTCAAAAACAAGTTCCCATTATAAGTCAATGGGAAAAGTTAACAAAAAGCTCGACAGTGTCGCAAATGCAGTTTTTACTTTTGCAAATGGGCCTTTTACTGTTGCAAATCTGCCATTTTGTTTTCAGTTGGTGATCAGAAAAATGCTTGTCATTTAAATGTTGGACCCTCTAGCAACCTAATTCTTTTTGTATTCACCTAGTCGGACCCTGAGGATGCTAGGCATGTCTTTATTTTGGGATAAAACACCCCAGAAATATGTTTTTCACATTTCTGGAAAAAGTACTTTCACAAAGTACTTTCACACTTGCAACACTGTCGAATGCATTGCAAAAGTTTTCCCAAATTGAGACAGTACTTTTCTAGGCTGTGGGAAAATAACAACAATTCTTTGGCACCCCGCTGCAAAAGAACGGTTTGGAGTTTTGGGATGAAATTTGGAGAGATTGCAGCCGACATCTCACAGATGAGCGTTTCAGTGTTTTGATGAAAAATATTACACGGTGGCAAAGTTACAGTACTCCAAAGTTGACACTTTTTCCCATAGGATAACATTACGGCGCCCGATGCATTGCAGCAATCCTTTGGCGTCCTGCTGCAAAATAACGGTTCGGTCTTTTGGGCTGAAATTTGGAGGGAAGACAGCCAACATCCCACAGATGTGCCTTTTATTGGTTTGGTGAAAAATATAGGAGCCAAAGTTATGGCACTAACTTCTCTTTTTCCATAGGATAACATTACGCTGTTCGCCGTGCTTTTCAGGGCCCGTATCTTGGAAACGGTGCGAGATACGGACTTTTCATTGGAAAAGTGCTTAGCCCCCTAACAGGGGCTAAGTACAAAACTAGCCAGAAAAGTCTTAAATCATATGACTTTTAAATTTTTTTCTACGTAGTACGGTTCCTGAGATATAAGCAATTTAGTATTCCAACTCCTCATTTTCTGCTCCGAGACCCATTATTATGCATACATTCTTTGTACTGATTCTTTTTCTATATGCAGATTTTGGGGAATACTATTGTGTGTGTTTCTATAACTGTTACCCTTAGCTCTTCTGGTTGTGGTTCTGTACCTATTTCAGTTACTTTTCGTGTCTATGCCACCTTGTGTGTTAGTGTGTGCATTTTCATTTGTGCCTGTGTTTTTGTAATTTTAACCTTTTGTGTCTACAGTACTGTTTATCTTTGTGTTTAATTTTGTGCTACCATGTGCATTAACATTTGCATTTGCTGGCACTGTGTTAGTATATGTGAAGACATCTCGTGGCAAGAGCTGGGCCCCACGCTCCTGGCGCTGTATTACATTCAGTATTTCTCAGTACTGTTTATCTTTGTGTTTCACTTTGTGCTACCATGTGCATTAACATTTGTGTTTGCTGGCACTGTGTTAGTATTTCTCAAGACATCTCGTGGCGGGAGCATGGGGCCTGAAGGTCCCCGTGCTCCCAGCGCTGTATTACATTCAGTATTTCTCAGTACTGTTTATCTTTGTGTTTCGCTTTGTGCTACCATGTGCATTAACATTTGTGTTTGCTGGCACTGTATTAAGACATCACATGGCGTGAATGTGTTTATGGGCACTGTGTTAGTGTGTGAAAAGACTTCATGTGGCAGGAGCGTGGGGCTAGTGTTTCTGTTGTTGTATTACATTTAATATTTGTCAGAATAATTTTAAAAAGAAGGGAAATTAGAGAGAAACACTTTGTTTACTGTTTCAGTTAGTGTTGTTTGTCAGTGACAGAAGTGAGGAAATTTTGTGTTAGTGCTCAAAAACATAAATTTGCATTCACCCCTCACCCCCCCGAGCACTAGTGACACACAGAGAGACACACAGACATGGGAGTAGGTGGGAGAAGCAAGGCAACAGGCCCAGTCACAGACAATCAGCAGGAGGTGTGAGGAATAATATAAAACTAGTGTACATATTGCGTACTGAGTGGAGAGACACAGTAAGAATACACCTATGTAAATGAATAGTGTGGCTTTTTCATTGTGGCTGTAGAGAACATAACACACTTAGGAGTATTATTGCTGCTGTACAGAACTTAGTACGCTTAGGAGTTGCATGGTGTAATGGGGTAGGGGACTACACCTACATGCCTGTTGTTGCATGTTAAGTGAAGAGGCACAGGCAGAGAAGGGTGATGTAGATCACTTGTAGACTTCCATGAGTACAGGTACAGTGTAGTTAGCACAATTATCACTTACATTGCCTTGGCTAGGTAATGGTTTCCAAATTGTGACAGCAAGTACTGGATCCTTAGTAAATACCCATAATATAGCTGAAGGTATAGCCATTTATGGTAGTTGTCAGTGATTGCAGGGACACTCAGGTAAGCATAGTTAGTGTTTGTGGGGGTAGATCAGAGAGGTAATGCTTCACCTAAAAAATGTGTACTGCATCATGAGTACTGATGTAGAGAAAGAGTGAGGAAATGGATATCAATGGTATGCTTCTGTATTTGTTGGTTGACACAAGTTTACACAGTTAGAATTCATATGGCCTCACCCAGGGAATTGTTTATGCATACTAGTTACTGATTGTGGCTGTACAACCACAGCTTCATGGACGTAGTTAGCAATGTTGCATATTTCTCAACAACAGCTACTGCAGTCTGATTGTAGACTCAGATGAAAAGTAAGGGTGGCTCATGCTTGTTGATTTAGCTTGGAATTACAGGAACTCTGTCAGGCAATGTCTGACCTCCTAGCACACATACTGCATACTGAGTGGAGAGTACAGAACAAAATAGCTTATGTAGATGAACAGTGTCATGGGGTTACTGTACTTGCAGACAACTTGCTATATGCTGAGTGAACAGTCAGAGGAAAAGATAGGCAATGTACATCAGTTGTACAGCTCCTTGATTACAGGAGCTGTCCAGTTAGTACAGTTATCACTTCAATGGATTCAGGCAGGTGATGTGTCTTCAAACATGACAGCAGGTACTGCATTGCTAGTGTAGATACACAATACAGGTGAGGGTATGGACATCTCAGTGGAGATACACAACACCTGTGAGGGTATGGACATCAATGTTAGATATCAGTGATTGCAGGGATAGTGAAGTTAGCTGAGTTAGGATTTGCATGCATTTAGGCAGCCAATGCTGCTCCTCCTCAGAAAATTTGTACTGCATCATGAATGGTGATCCACAGGAACAATAAGGCATTGGAGATCAATGGCACAGCTCTGAAATTGTAGTTATAGTGAAGTTAGCACAGTTAGGAGTTGCATGGGCTCAGCCAGGGAATTGCAGCACACATAGCAGTTACTGCATCCTGAGTGTATAGCCACAACTGGATAGTGTTACATTGTGATGCACCACACCTCGCTACAGCAGGTACTGCCTGCTAACTGGAGAGGCACAGGAAAAGTAAGGGGGGTTCAGACTTCTTGACACAGTTAGGAATTATGTGACCTGTGTTAGGCAATGTGCCACACGGTAGCCCACATGGTGGATATTGAGTGGAGAGCCATGCCAAAAAATAAGCCCGTGGACCTGTAGTTGTGGTACTATTTCTTACAGTTGATTTGCATGCTTAATTCAAAGAATAGTTACATTCTAATGTTATTATGCTATGGTTCAGTAAAGACTTAACACGGGTGGTTATGTTTAAGAAAGATTTATTGCCTATTGGTAAAACTGAAAAAGGGCCAATTTAGATTACATTTTTTTAACAAAATCAGTCTCACGATACAATCCTTGCATGTGTGTAATCATTGCTTGGAATATACCTAAATGTGTGTCATTTATAGTAAGTAGATGATATGAATTGGAATAAGTATGCATATGGTAATACACCATAGAAAGAAGGCAGCAGAAGAAAATTTGGTATTATGTCTGCTCGTGTTGCAGGGTTCGCATCTTGAGCTAATGTCTCTCCTATCCCAGCACTGTTCTCCCATCTTCTCTAGGCATGCTTTTTATCTTCCAGCTATGCATATAGCTGGGTCTTTTATAGCTGGTCACTGTCGTTAACGAGGTGACCTCTTTTAGCAATGCAGTGTAAGTGTTCACTACTCTTTGTGGGAAGATGTGCTTTCTAACATTCCTCCTGAACATCCCATCCTCAAGTTGAAACCTGTGCCCCTTCATGATATGTTTGCTACTCAGCTTGAAGAGACTTTGGTTAGCAATATTATTTCTACCTTTTAAGTAGTTGAATGTTCCAATCATGTGTCGTCCCTTAGTTCTGTCCTATATTAATGAAGGTATGTCAGGAGCTTCTAAGCAGTGATTACACACATGAAACAGTGATGTTTTGTTGTTATTGTGTGACTGATAATGTGTATGTTCCTGGGGTGGGCGAAAAACCATATGCTAAATGTGTAAGTAATAGAATATTAAAAAGTTATGATTTCAGTGACATTCGATAACTGGTATGTTCAGTTAAATATTTTAAGACATATCACAGACTAGGTTAATATGGAAAATTCACACCTGACCCCTCAATAGAGGCAATCATAAACATTGTCAGGAACAGGTATGAAGTGCATTGTGACCAGTAACAGTGTCTGATTTACAATTTTCTGTATTATTTACATAGGTTACAATTACTTGTATGCCAAGTACAAAAAAATGCATATTATTACAGGTACAGAATACATTTCTTTCAATTGTTACAATAATTACTATGTTGGCTGTGAACTAGTAAAGAAATAATGTGTGTAGTACGTTGTTTTTATGAAAGATATGGGTCACTGAACTTAACCACTATAGTATTGTATTACATGTTAAGGATTAATTGTTACTTGACTCTTATAGCAATAATTTTACTAGAACAATTAAACTAGTTAACAACAAGGGTGAGACGGATTGAGAATGTAAATATTATTTACATGTCATTAGAAAGGTATGCAAAAGTCATCTGATAATATGCTGCACTAGTTCAGTATTTACACTTGCTTCATTTCACTTGCTGCATTATGACTAAAGAGGTTTATTTTTACATATATACAGTTTCAGTGTAAGAAATACATCAGGCATAGCTCAACACTGTTGTATGGTGACAGAATGATGCTGTTGTCTAGATGTCAACAGTTAATAGACAAAAAAAAACTGTGATAGAAAAGTTGTGACACTATGTTTTCTTTGGTGAATGAGACGTGTTACACAGTTATTTAAAATGATAAGGGACAACTTTTGTGTCTCTGCAGAGGCAAAAAGTTATAAACTGGCAACAACTTCTTGTTATGTATGGGTATGATACAGCTACAAGAAAAGATATGTACAGAACAGGAGAGCCAGAAAGGTCTCATTTTTGACATTTACAATCTTTGATAGACATGTAAGCATGGTTTCTCTAGTGACTGTGAATACTGTTGACACCGATTTAAGCCACTACAACAATTTCCATGTTGTCACTGATCCACACAAGATCTTAGATGTCATAATGCATGAAATATCTCTGCCAGTGTATCATTTTGTTGATATGCTACAGTTTATTGACAGTTGTAGATTGGAAACAATTGTACTGACCTACGACTGACTCTGTCACAAAGTAGTCATTTAAAAATGCTAGATGTTGTCTGCTATTCTTCTGAAATATGAAGGTCATCATAATTCTTCAATATTAGAAGATATGCCTTTTTTAAGTGTCATGGCAGTCTCTCTTTAAAACTGTTTGTAAAGTCGTCACACTCTACCCATCCACTTCTGTACCTTAGTAAACAGGTGTAATGGCCAGAATGCATGGATTGACCATGGTGATAGACTACACTGTGAGTGTCAAACACTGATTGGTTAAAAACTATTCTACCAGCTGTGTAATCTGTGATAGGAGTGTCAACTCTGAGCCCATTGGAGTCAAATCTATGCAATAGAAGCAACAGATATTGAGATGAACTCCTGAGGCGTATGGACTAAGTGCATCTGCCTCCACACCTTTTACAGAAGTGATCACATTGAACATTGGTGAATAGCTGTCAAAATTTGACAGTTTTGGCTTTAGAGACAAAAAGAGTAATCCACAGCATGTCTTCTATGGTTTCACACTGTGAATGACCACATGATACACATACATATTTGGTTACATATGACACTGTGAAGTACTGGCGCATTGGAATGCCATCTTCATCCAAGTTGTGTATGATACATTTTACTGAGTATTCTCACCAAAGTTTCAACATAGATATTTTAGGACCTCTGCTCATGAACAGTGTCACTGTCATTTTATAAAATAATGCAAAAGCGCTAAATTATGAGTGTGCATTGCGTAGTTGCTACACACACTCGTAACAGTCATTTTGTGGAGTATTGTCACCTAATTTTCAACACATGCATTTTAGGACGTCTGTTCATGAACAGTGCCACTGTCATTTTTGTAATGTGCTCCGAATACTGATTTCACACAGCAGCCGTGCTATTCTATGCCGGAATTGCAAAAACACATTTCAGGAAGGATGTGAAAAATGACAGCTGTACGGTTCACAAGAAGGTGCGGTTAAATGGCAATGTTGAGAATCTGGCATTAAAATAATGCGAATGCGCTAACTTACGATTGTGCATTGCGCAGTTGTTATGCATGCTTGTCAAATATTTTACGGAGTATTGTCACCAAATTTTCAACACATGCATTTTGGGACCTCTGTTCATGAACAGTTTCACTGTCATTTTTGTAATGTGCTCCAAACACTGATTTTGCACATCAGTCGTGCTATTCTGCGCCGGAAGTGTGAAAACACATTTCGGGCAGGATGTGAAAAATGACAGCTATACAGTTCACAAGAAGGTGTGTAAAATGCCAATGTTGAGAATCTGGCATGAAAATAGTGCGAATGCGCTAACTTACAAGTGTGCGTTGTGCAGTTGCTACACACGCTCGAAAAACAGTCATTTTATAGAGTATTGTCACCAAATTTTCAACATAGTCATTTTAGGACCTCTGCTCATGAACAGTGCCACTGTCATTTTCATAATATGCTCCGAACACTGATTTCTGCGTCAGAAGTGCAAAAACACATTTCAGGCAGGATGTGAAAAATGACAGCTGTAGGGTTTACAATAAGGTGTGGTAAAATGGCAATGTTAAAAATCTAGTATTAAAATAATGCTAATGCACTAACTTATGAGTGTGCATTGCGCAGTTCCTATGCATGCTCATAAGACAGTCATTTTATAAAGTATTATCACCAAATTTTCAACACAGGCATTTTAGGAGCTCTGCTCATGAACAGTGTCACTGTCATTTTTGTAATGGGCTCCGAACAGTAATTTCAATCAGCGACCACGCTATTCTGCACTGGAAGTGCGAAAACAAATTTTGGGCAGGATGTGAAAAATGACAGCTGTATGGTTCACAAGAAGGTGTGGTAAAATGCCAATGTTGAGAATCTGGCATGAAAATAGTGCGAATACACTAACTTACAAGTGTGCATTACGCAGTTGCTATGCACGCTCGTAAAACAGTCATTTTACAGAGTATTGTCACCAAATTTTCAACACAGGCAGTTTAGGACCTCTGCTCATGAACAGTGTCACTATCATTTTCATTATGTCCTCCAAACACTGATTTCGCACAGCAACCATGCTACTCTGTGCCAGAAGTGCGAAAACACATTTCAGCAAGGATGTGAAAAATGACAACTGTACGGTTCACAAGAAGGTGTGCTAAAATGCCAATGTTGAGAATGTGACATGAAATTATTGCAAATGCACTAACTTAAGTTAAGTGTTTGAAGTTGACTTATTAATCTGTTACTAATTTACAGAAAGATTTTAAATAAAGTAGTTGTTTGACCATCAGTTTAACAACACTAGGTCAAAATCACTATACAGAATTACACTGATTCTGCATTGTGAAACAGTGAAATAGCATGAATAAAATCTATGTGGCAGGGTGATAACACTATACAGGACAGTGTAACATGAATGAAAATAAGACTGTCAAAATTTGAGCAACCAATCTGATCAAAACATTTTATGAATCTTTTTTTAAATATTTTATACATAAATCATCTCTTTCAATATACAATGTTAGATGTGAACAACACAAGCGTATATTAATATTGTCTTTTTCTCTGTCTTTTATACAGGTATCTGATACTTCTGTAACACTGGTGACTGCCACTCTGAACTAACAGATTGAAAGATGCCTAGTAAATACAGACGAGCATGCATAGAAAAATGAAACAGGTATTGTAGTACATCACTGTTGCTTAAGAATGATAAAAAAAGTGATGTGAGTTCAAGACATAAAACAAAACAGAGTTCTACTAGAATAGTGAGCTCTACAGTAACTCATTCCACAACAAAACCACATATTTGCTCAACAGCAAGTAAAAAATGCTTACCTGAGCAACAGTTGTGAAGATCTCTCAGATGAAACACAACTATTGCTACAGCAACCATCAACAGACATTCTAAACAGCGCCGTAAACTCACAGCTGGTGATTTTCATCTGAGAAAACAAAAGTATTTCTGATCGCTGGCAAGTAAAGCTAAGATCGACAGGCTTATTGCTGCTGTGATGAGACATGAGCGCAAAAAGACAGAGTCATCTGACTTTGATGAAATTGCATCTCAAAGTATGCACATTTGTTAACAGAGCAGTATTTGTTCTTCAATGTTTATGATGTAAGACGTCTCATGTGCTTGAACTATACAACATCAAAAAAGGTTACAATGGTATTCTACTTCGACTGTGCACATTTTCAGTGATGTATTCACAGGTCACTGGATGCACACACAGCACTCAGAGGCATATTTCTGGGAAGAATCTTATTATTCAAAGAAAAAAGGAAAAAGTTCACTATTGATGAGTCCGGTAAGCTAGTCAATGTGCTCAGTGTCTGTGATGACACAGCAATGGACACAAATGATGACTGTGATGCAACCACTGTGTCCCATAAATGGCATTGTCTCTCATGGCCATGTGATGAAACCTGCAACCATAGGCAATTGTCATTTGAAAAAGTTGAACAGTTTGTCACCCTATTTGTGATAACAGATCACAAAGAAAGATATAAACTGTTTAACAGGATTGACCTTTGTGAAATCCGTCCATATACTGGACTTATGGGTCACTCACTAGCATGCCTCAATAGCGGTGTTTGTGACAGTGTCTTTCACAACATGCGGATGCTGGGAGTGCATCAAACAGGCATGCGAAACTTTGTATACAGGGTATATGAAGTCCGACGAGTTGTCAATCAGTACACTTGTTTAAATGACTTATTGCAGTCTGGTGACATGCAGGGTGCCATCACATTTCTCAAACAGCTGCAACGTGTAACTTCTGTACCAGATAACTATTTATCAGTCAGCAAGTTCTGCTGAAACAACTGTTTCTGTGTTAGAAACTGACATACTGAAACAGTATGGCAAAGAAATTGCAAAATTTGAGCTGGCAAAGGCTCAGAAGTTTGACTCTGTATGTGTGTCATGTGACCGTCTGTGCTAGAGTAAACAAACAGTCACAGTGAACCTGGAAACCTTGTCACCATACAATGACATGTGGTTCCGTCTCTCAGCATTTTTGCTGATGAAATCTAACTTTCAGTTACAGAACACCATTCTACTGTGCAAACACTGTTTCTCCATACTAAAGTCTAACATTCTGCCACCAAGGTCACTGTTGAATAATATGGAGGCACATGTTGCACCAAGTGAGATTATGACACTGAATATGTTTAAACGCATTCTAATTCAGACAATGAAACCATTTCAAACCATTCTATGTCTGATCACAAAGACATGGAACATTCCACAGAAAGAACTCATTAGATCTCTAAAGGGTTCCGTGATGTATCTCCCACTTCCTCTACAGGAAAATGTGGAGGCAATCTCTAAGGAAACTAGTTTGGTGATTCTTGTAAATGGTGTTCCAACTAAGTCCAAGGTCATCTGGCAAGATATTGTCAACGTACAGAAGGTAAAGCTTGCTCTTAGTTATTTAAAGAGTAACAATCCCTTCTATGCAGACCTTGACATAGATCACATGAATAGTCTCTCTGTTCAACATGATCTCTTAGAAATAACTAAGCCAATGATTGAGAAGGTCAGTGGACAGACAAGTGACAATGTGTATGAACAGTACACAGTTCACCCACTACATGGCAGAGATCCAGTAGGAGACAACATTGATCTCTATCAAATGAAACAGGTGGAAGGTGTGCCTGTCAGCATTTGGGAGGCAACACTAGAAGCACGCTGTTTCCCAGACATCCCCAAAAGGGTCAGGTGGATGGCTAGATGAAAAGGAAGTGTGTGCACAGGGTGCTGAGTACAGCACTAGCCGTGTGCTCAGTAAAGATGGCAAATTCAGATGTGACATACAGTACCTGTTTCATCTCCTCAGGGAGAGTGAACTTAGCATTCTGTCTGCGTCTATTGCACATAATATTCATTTCACAACTCCACTAAATGGAATAACAGCTGTTCAATTTCTAGAGAAATTAAAGCAGAAAGATGAAAATGTGCAAGTGAATCTATCTTCCATACTTTCAAGTCTTCGTGGCACCAAAGAATATTGGTATCGCAGACACTCTGAAGTGATGACAATGCTGTGACAGTATGGTGCAGCCACATGGTTGTCACACTTAGTTGTGCTGAATATGCCTGGGACGAGCTCATTGAACTGTTAAAGTGGGCAAATTCTGATGTTGGTGGCTTTTCATTAATGACTGTCGGAGAAATGTGTTCACTTGATCCTGTCTCTGTCACAAGACATTTTCACAAGTGGTTCCATGACATTTTGACTTTCATATTGTGAAAGGACAATCCACCTCTTGGTATTGTGGAGCATTACTTTTGGAGGATGGAATATCAAGCACTGGGTGCCCCTCATATCCATATGTTATTGTGGATCAAGGATGCACCACGCATAGGTGAACATGAAGCAGCACAAGTGTTAGCATTCATCAAGAAATATATCCGTTGTCACATTCCAGACAAGTATGACAGTCCTACACTATGGAAGTTGGTACAAAAGTTCCAGTGACACATTTGTGCAAAATACTGCCAGTAAGTAGTGAAGAACAAATCTAATTGGTACACATGATGTCGCTTTGGATTTTCTAGATGAGTTTGTCAAGATGGTTCCACGAATGAACATTTTTCAGCAATGCAACACCACTTGAAGGCAAAATCAACCAAGAGGGTATATAAGTTACCCAGAGATGAGAAAGAGGTGTACATCAGTGACTACAACCCACCTCTTCTCTGAATGTGGCAAGCTAACATGGATGTTCAGTTTGTGGCTGATAACTCATTGGCCCTGGTGTGGTACATGACTTCGTACATAACCAAACATGAGCAGACTAGCTTGCAAGATCTTTGGGAAGATATTGCCAGTTCAAGCAGGAGCCTAACATCTCAGCTGTGGTCATTGGGCTTGAAGACCCTTTCACACAGAGACTGTGGAGCTTGTGAAGCCAGTGACCATTTAATGGGTACACCTCTGTATGGGAAATCTGATGCTGTCTGGTTTCTCAGTGTGAACTACAAAGAGAAAAGCAAACATGTACTGATTCCCCATGCCGAAATTGAGGAACTCACTACCAATATACCTTCTTCAAAACATATCTTGAAGAATAACCTGATAGACACATACTACCCCTGTAGACATGACAACATGGATGATATGTGTCTCTTTCAGGTGGCTAAGTGGTATGACTACAAGGCAGATATATCACCTGACTCAACACACCACATTTACAAGGTAAACGGAGTGGATGGCTGTCTCATAAAGAGATGCAAGCCATGGCTCATAGACCACTGTAAATTGCATCTAAGGACATCGGAGAGCAGAGAGCATTACTACTTTGCTCTCCTATTCCTATTTAGACCCTGGAGGAATGAGTCTGAATTAAAAGGTGACTGTGATACATTAAAGGAAGTATTCAATCTCAGTTATGAGACTTTCAAAACTGAATACTCAGAGACATACATACAGATACTAGAGGCTGAGAAAGAACAGCTTGAGAAGGCAGAGAAGCAGCTTCAGGAAGACACTCCTGTTAGCTCACAAGACAATCTTGATCCAGAAGGACAAGCTGTTCTAGGTGAACCTCTGCCTTTAAATGCCCCAGAAGTGCTAATCTCAGAAATTGAGACAGCCATGGAACATGGAACACACTCCATTGTAAACCCAGCTGACTCAAGAAAAAGACTTAATCAGCAGCAGCATGTGGTTCACTCTCAAGTCATTGACGCTGTTCGACATGGCGTACTACACGAAACAAAAAAATGTGACTGTCTTGATTATAAACCACTACTGATCTTTTCTAGTGGTTCAGCTTGCACAGGAAAGAGTTTCCTTATTGAAGCCATCACTGCTGAAATACGAAGCTTGACAGGGTCATCAATGTCTGTTGCTGTTACTGCTCCCACAGGACTAGCTGCATACAACATTGGTGGAGTTGCATTACACCGTCTCTTTATGTTGCCAGTAGAACATGGCAAAACAGGAGAGTAAACTGTCATTTGAGGTTGCATCTCAGCTCCTTTCTATGTTCACAAAGATGAAGTTACTCATCATTGATGAAATCAGCATGGTCTCCAATGTAATGCTTGTCTGTATACATCTACGTCTACAGAAGATCTTAGATACTGACGATGGAGTACCATTTGGTGGCAAAAGTATTGTTGTATTTGGTGACCTTTTACAGCTTGCACCAGTTAATGCAGAGCATGTGTTTGCAACTCTGACTGCCAAGCAAGCTAAGAACATTCTCAGCTGCATTGAAGGTTATAACATTTGGAAGTTATTTACCTATGTTGAGTTGTATGATGATAACATGCACCAAAGTGGTGATCTGGCTTACAAATCACTTTTAGATAAAGCTTGTACAGGTTCTCTATCACCAGAACATGTTGCTATGTTAAATGATTGGAGAATCAGAGTAGATACTGCATCCATAGAAACAGCATGTAATGTTCTCAGTGATGTGTACTCTACAGGGACACACATAGTGTGTTTTATGTCATGACTAAAGAAATGCACTGAGTTCAACAATATTATGCTGCAGAGAGAAACCAAGAAATTCTAACTCTGCATGCTGTTGATACAGTTAATAGTGTAATTCTCAGTTGCAACCTAGTAGCAAAGATGACTGAACAACTCAGTGAACTGAAGTCAGATGTTTCATGCACAGCTGGCCTTGAAGCTGTTCTTACACTTTGTAGGAATGCACGTATCATGCTACAGTGTAATCTTGATGTTGAACAAGGCATGGTAAATGGTGCCATGGGAAACATCACTGACTTTGTCGACAATGTCCAGAAGACCATCGAGACTCTTGTAGTTCAGTCTGACAACATGGAACAGCCTGTACACATAGAACGTACTTGTGTGAAATTTCTGGTATTTAAGGATATCTATGTAAACAGGAAACAGTTTCCCCCGGGCATTTCCTGACTTTTATCCCTCCCTTCCCTCCCCTTTAGAGCTCTTACCCTCACCCTCTACCCTCTGACAATGGCCTTTCTGCCTGCATACCCCCTTCCCTCTCACGTGCAATGCTTATTTCTAAGATTGCCCTTGGCTGTTATGTCATGCTACTTAACATTTGGCACATTTTGAATTACTGGAATTTCCTAAGCCTCAGTCTCTTACTTCTTTTTATTGTGTAAATATGTATTATTATGTTGACCTTTGTATGTATGTATACCCCCCCATTCCTTAGACGTGGAACCTTTGTAAATGAGCAGTTCCAGCTCAAAGGTATTTGTAATCCTAAATTTCAAGAAAATAAAAAATCAAAAAAAACAAATCTCTGTAAATAGGAAACAGTTTCCGCTATGTGTTGCATATGCTGTTTCTATTCACAAATCTCAGGGCTTGAGCATGGATTCAGCAACAGTTTACATAGGTACAGACATTTTCAAGGACGGCATGAGCTATGCGGCACTTTCACGAGTCCGTAGTCTTTCTGGGTTGCACATTATAACTCTTTCACCTCAGAAGACACGAGCTGACAAGTGATGTATTGCTGAGTACAACAGGTTAAGTACTCTCCATCAGCCACAAATGTCTTTAATACCACTGCCTACATATCTGGCTGTCTCACATCATACAGTCATATCTACAGGGGTCAGTAAACAGGCACGAGCTTCCACAAGTGATTCAACTCTAAAGAGTTCAACAAAGGTCACAATATCAACTAAACATTCAGAGCCAGCAATTCATCAGAAATCATTTGGTGTAGCTGCTGTACCAGTGTTTGACAACAGCACTAGAGTGAACTGATATGCTAACTCATCTTTGCAAGTTTTTTTTCCACATGCCACACTTTGTGCAGGCAATATCTGCTTCACAAGACGCTCCCCTATCAAACGCATTGAAGCAGATTGTCAACATGACTTCTGACCATAGGCCCTTATCTGCCGACACTGTCTATGTATCTATGTATCTATGTATCTATGACCAGTCTAACAATGTGCAGTCACTAACACCACTACGCCAGGTGTTAGGTAAATATGACGGATGTAGTACATTTGCTGCTGACATACAGTAAGACACTAGTGCATTTATGATGGCTATAATAAACAACTTGGATGAAGACGGCACTCCAATGCGCTACTACTTCACAGAGTCATATGTAACCAAATATGGATGTGTATCATGTGGTCATTCACAGCGTGAAACCACAGAAGACATGCTGTGGATTATCCTTTTTGTCCCTCAAGCCCAAAGTGTCAAATTTCAACAGCTATTTGACAATGCTCAATGTGGTCACTCCTGTAAAAGGTGTGGAGGCAGATGCACTCAGTCCATACGTCTCAGGAGTTCATTTCAATATCTGTTGCTTATATTGCACAGCTGTGACTCCAATGAGCTCAGAGTTGAGAATAGAGAATAGTTTTTAACCAAGCAGTATTTTACACCCACAGTGTAGTTGATCACCATGGTCAATCCATGCATTCTGGCCATTACACCTGTTTACTAAGGTACAGAAGTGGATCGGTAGAGTGTGACGACTTTACAAACAGTTTTAAACAGAGACTGCCATGACACTTAAAAATGGCATATCTTCTAATATTGAAGAATTATGAGGATCTTCATATTTCAGAAGAATAGCAGACAACATCTAACATTTTTTAAATGACTACTTTGTGACAGAATCAGTCGTAGGTCAGTACAATTGTTTCCAATCTGCGACTCTCAATAAACCATAGCATATCAACAAAATGATATACTGGCAGAGACATTTCATGAACTATGACATCTAAGATCTTGTGTGGATCAGTGACAATATGGAAATTGTTGCAGTGGCTTCAATCGGCACCAACAGTATTCACAGTCACGAGAGAAGCCATGCTTACATGTCTATCAAAGATTGTGCAAGTCAAAAATGAGGCCTTTCTGGCTCTCCTGTTCTGTACATATCTTTTCTTGTAGCTGTATCATACCCATACATAAAAAGAAGTTGTTGCCAGTTCCTAACTTTTTGCCTCTGCAGAGACACAAAAGTTGTCCCTCATCATTTTAAATAACTGTGTAACACATGTCTCATTCACCAAAGAGAACACTGTGTCACAAGTTTTCTATCACCAGTTTTTTTGTCTATTAACTGTTGACATCTAGACAACGGCATCATTCTTTCACCATGCAACAGTGTTGAACTATGCCTGATGTATTTGTTACACTGAAACTGTACATATGTAAAAATAAAACTCTTTAATCATAATGCAGCAAGTGAAATGAAGCAAGTGTAAATACTAAACTATTGCAGCTTATTATCAAATGACTTTTGCATACCTTTGCAATGACATGTAAATAATACTGACATTCTCATTCCATCTCACCATTGTTGTAAACTAGTTTAATTGTTCTAGTAAAAGTATTACTATAAGAGTCAAGTAACAATTAATCCTTAACATATAATACAATACTATAGTTGTTAAGTTCAGTGACCCATATCTTTCATAAAAACAATGTACTACACACATTATTTATTTACTAGTTCAGAGCCAACATAGTAACTAATGTAATAATTGAAAAAAATGTATGTAGTACCTGTAATAATATGAAATCTTTCGTACTTGTCATGTAAGTAATTTTAACCTATGTTAATAATACTGAAAATTGAAAATCAGACACTGTTACTGATCACAACACACTTCATACCTGTTCCTGACAATGTTTATGATCACCTCTATTGAGGGTTCGGGTGGGAATTTTCCATATGCACCTAGCCAGTGATATATCTTAAAATATTTAACTGAACATACCAGTTATCTAATGTCACTGAAATCATAATTTTTTATATTCTATTACTTGAACACTTAGCATCTGTTTTTTTGCACACCCCAGGAACATACACATTATCAGTCACACAATAACAACACAACATCACTGTTTCATGTGTGTAATCACTGCTTAGAAGCTCCTGACATACCTTCATTAATACAGGACAGAACTAAGGGATGAGACATGATTGGAACATTCAACTACTTAAAAGGTATAAATAATATTGTTAACCAAAGTCTCTTCAAGCTGAGTAGCAAACATATCATGAAGGGGCACAGGCTTCAGCCTGAGGGTGGAAGGTTCAGGAGGAATGTCAGAAAGCACTTATTCCCACAAAGAGTAGTGAACACTTACACTGCACTGCTAAAAGAGGTCACCTCATTAAAGACAGTGACCAGCTATAAAAGATCCAGGTATATGCATAGCTGGAAGAAAAGAAGCATGCCTAGAGAAGATGGGAAAACAGTGCAGGGATAGCAGAGACATTAGCTCAAGATGCGAACCCTGCAACATGAGCAGACATAATAGACCAAATTGCCTTCTTCTGCTGCCTTCTTTCTATGCTGTATTACCATATGTACATACTTAGTTCAATTCATATCATCTACTTACTATAAATGACACACATTTAGATATCTTCCAAGCAATGATTACACACATGCCAAGATTGTATTGTGAGACTGATTTTGTGAAAAAAATAAAATCTTAATTGGCCCTTTTTCAGTTTCACCAATTGGCAATAAATCTTTCTTAAACGTAACCACCTGTGCTGAGTCTTTACTGAACCATAGCATAATAACATTAGAATGTAACTCTTGTTTCTATTAAGCATACAAATCAACTGTAAGAAATACTACCACAACTGCGTGTCCATGGGCTTATTTTTTGCTATGGCTCTCCACTCAATATCCACCACATGGGCTACGGTGTGGCACATTGCCTGACACAGTTCACATAATTCCTAACTGTGTTAAGAGGTCTGTACCGTCCTTGCTTTTCCTGTGCCTCTCCAGTCAGTGGGCAGTACCTGCTGTAGCAAGATGTGGTGCATCACAATGTAACACTATTCAGCTGTGGCTATACACTCAGGATGCAATAACTGCTATGTGTGCTGCAATTCCCTGGCTGAGCCCATGCAACTCCTAACTGTGCTAACTTCACTGTACCTACAATTACAGAGGTGTGCCATTGATCTCCAGTGCCTTTTTGTTCCTGTGTATCACCATTCATGGCGCAGTACAATTTTTTTTAGAGGGGAGCAGCATTAGCTGCCTAAATGCATGAAAATCATAACTTGGCTAACTTAACTATCCCCACAATCACTGATCTCTACCATTGATGTCCATTCCCTCACATGTGTTGTGTATCTCCACTGAGATGTCCATACCCTCACCTGTATTGTGTATCTACACCGACAATGCAGTACCTGCTGTCATGTTTGAAGACACATTGCCTGCCTGAATCAATTCAAGTGATAACTGTACTAACTGGGCAGCTCCTGTAATCAAGAAGCTGTACAACTGATGTACATTGCCTATCTTTTCCTGTGACTGTTCACTCAGGATGCAGCAAGTGGTCTGCAGGTGCAGTTACCCCATGACACTGTTCATCTCCATAGGCTATTTTGTTCTGTACTCTCCACTCAGTATGCAGTATGTGTGCTAGGAATTCTGACATTGCCTGACAGAGCTCCTGTAATTCCAAACTAAATTGACTGTTATGAACCACCCTTACTTTTCATCTGAGTCTACAGTCAGACTGCAGTAGCTGTTGTAGAGAAATATGCGACATTGCTAACTAAGTCCGTGAAGTTGTGGTTGTACAGTCATAATCAGTAACTAGTATGCTTGAAAAATTCCCTGGGTGAGCCCATACAAATCCTAACTGTGCAAACTTGTGTCAACCAACAAATACAGAGGCACACCATTGATGTCCATTGCCTCAGTCTTTCTCTACATCAGTTCTCATGATGCAGTACACATTTTTTGGAGGAAGCATTACCTCTCTGACCCACCCCCACAAATGCTAAATATGCTTACTTGAGTGTCCCTGCAATCACTGACAACTACCATAGATGTCCATACCCTCAGCTATGCTATTGGTCTTTACTAAGGATCCAGTACTTGGTGTCACAGTTTGAAAAGCATTACCTGGCTGAGGAAATGTAAGTGATAATTGTGTTAACTACACTGTACCTGTAATCATGGAAGTCTACAAGTGATCTGCATCACCCATCTTTGCCTGTGCCTCTTCACTTAACATGCAGCAACTGGTCTGGAGGTGTAGTCCCCTACCCCATGAGACTATGCAACTCCTAACCGTACTAAGTTCTGTACAGATTTAATAATACTCCTAAGTGTGCTAAGTTCTCTACAGCTGCAATGACAAAGCTACACTATTCATGTCCATAGACTTTTTTTTACTGTGGCTCTCCACTCAGTATGCAGTATGTAGACAAGTTGTATATTATTTCTGACACCTCCTGCTGATTGTTTGTGATTGGGCCTGTTGCCTTGGTTCTCCCCCTTACTCCCATGTGTGTGTCTCTCGGTCTGCCACTGGTGCTCAGGGGGGTGAGGGGTGAATGCACATTTATGCTTTTGAGCCCTAACACAAAATTTCCTCACTTCTGTCACTGTTGAACAACTAACTGAAACAGTAAACAAAGTGTTTCTCTCTAATTTCCCTTCTTTTTAAAAATTACTCTTACAAATATTGAATGTAATACAACAGCAGTAACATGGGCCCCACACTCCTGCCACGTGATGTCTTTTCACACACTAACACAATGCCATAAACATGATCATGCCATGTGATGCCTTTATACAGAGCCTACATACACAAATGGTAATGCACATGGTAGCGCAAAGTGAAACACAAAGATAAATAGTACTGAAAAATACTGAAGGTAATACAGCAGCAGGAGAGCGGGGCCCTTCGGGCCACCTGCTCCCACCACGTGATGTCTTCACACATAGTAACACAGCGCCAGCAAATAAAAATGTTAATCAGCATGGTAGTACAAAGCAAAACACAAATATAAACAGTACTGAAAAATACTGAATGTAATACAGTGACAGGAGAGCGGGGTCATGATGTCTTCACACATACTAACACAGTGCCAGCAAATGCAAATGTTACTGCACATGTTAACACAAAGCAAAATGCAAAGATAAACAGTACTGTAGACACAAATGGTTAAAATTACAGAAACACAAGCGCAAATGAAAACACACACGGTAACGCACAAGGTGGCGTAGACACAAAAAGTAACTGAAACAGGTACAGAACCACAAGCAGAAACGCTAAGGGTAACAGTTATAGAAACACACACAATAGTTTTCCCCAAAATCTGCATATAGAAAGACAGTGAGTACAAAGAATGTATGCATAATAATGGCTCTCAGAACAGAAAATGAGGACTTGGAATACTAAATTGCTTATATCTCAGGAACCGTACGACATAGAAAAAAAATGTAAATGTCATATTAATTATCACTTTCTTATCTAGTTTTGTACTTAGCCCCCATTAGGGGGCTGAGCATTTTTCTGGAGAAAAGTCCATATCTCGCACCGTTTCCTAGATACGGGCTCCTTAAGGCGCTACGCATGCCGTAATGTTATCCTATGGGGAAAAAAGACAAATTCGCAGTGCCATAACTTTCCCTTGCTGTAATATTTTTTCACCAAGCCACTAAAAGGCACATCTGTGGTATGTTGCCTTTCTTCCCTCCAAATTTCAGCCCAAAAGATCAAACTGTTCTTTTGCTGCAGGGTGGCAAAGTATTGCTGTCATTTTCACACAGCCTGGAAAAGTACTGTCGAACTTTGCGAAAGTTTTCACAAATTCATTTGACAGTGTTGCACGTTCAACACTACTTTGTGAAAGTACTTTTTCCAGAAATTTGAAAAACATATTTCTGGGGTGTTTTACCCCAAAATAAAGGCATGTCTAGCATCCTCAGGGTCCGACTAGGTGAATACAAAAATAATTAGGTTGCTAGATAGCTCCACATGTGATGCGGTGACAGTTAGGGCCGACGACACCAACACGCACCCCAATTCCAGTTTGGGGGGTGGGCTGGAAGGGTGCAAAGGGGGTTTCAACCCTAACATCGAATTTCCTTGCTTTTGTCACTGTGAAACAACCCTAACTGATGTATTAAATGGAGTTTTTTGCCTCTAATATATATATACACATACATACATACATCTTATGGTAGCACAGTAGTGCTACCATAGTTAGGGTTGAGTAGCACTTTTAAGGTTAAAGAGTCAACATTTGCACCTCAATTACTTTGCCACCATTTAACAGATTTGCCTGAAATTTGGTATGCACAATTGGGCATGATAGATCTTGGCATCTGCCAAGTTTTGTACTGGTCAGATATACCACTGTGGAGTTATTAGGCAACAACCAATTGCACAATTACGCTTTTTTGTGATTTCTTTGCTCTTGCCTACAGGTCGCACGGTTTGCATGACTGGTCCAAAACTTCAGGGAATGTGCAGGGGGTGCCCAATGTGCCTTTCAAAGATTTCGTGGAAAAATATTGAATGGTTCAAAAGTTATTCAAAAAAACAAGTTCCCATTATAAGTCAATGGGAAAAGTTAAAATATTCAACACTTTCACAAAAGCACTTTTTAGTGTCACAAATGGCCCTAGTAGTGTCGCAAATCTGCTATTTTGTTTTCAGCTGGTGATCAGAAAATGCTTGGCATTTAAATTTGGGACCCTCTTGGGACACAATTCTTTTTATGTTCACCTAATCGGACACTGAGGATGCTAGCCATGTCTTTATTTTAGGGTAAAATACACCCCATAAATATGTTTTTCAAATTTCTGGAACCAGTAGTGCCACAAAGTAGTGTCGCAGGCATGACACTTTCACAAATATTTGCAAAAATTGCCACAAATTGCGACACTACTTTTTCAGACGTGGGCAAAATTACAGGAATTCTTTGCCACCCTACTGTGAAAGAACGGTTTGGTCTTTTGAGCTGAAATTTGGAGGGAAGGCTGCCAACATATCACAGATGTGCATTTTGGTGGTTTGGTGAAAAAATATTGCACAGCTGCCAAGTTACAGTAATCTCTGAAGTTGACGTTTTTTCCCTTAGGCTAACATGGTGGCATCCGTCGTGCATTTTGGTGCTCGTATCTCGAAAACAGTGTGAGATACGGAATTTTTGTTGTGAGTTTCATAGCCCTATGGGCTATGTAAAAGAAAAACCTAGCCAGGAAAATCAAGATTTTTGTGAAATTTAAATTTTTCTTCTACGTCATGCGGTTGCTGAGATATTAGCAATTAAATACTTCCAATGCTCGTTTAGCTTGATCCCATTACAATGCATACATTCTTTGTACACACTGTGTTTCTGTATGCACCTGTTTGGCTAAAACAGGTGATGCACTTCCGTTACTGTTACAGTTACTGTTTCCACTTGCATTTATGTCCCCGTTTGTGTTACCGTTCCCGTGTACACCGTGTGCGTTACCCTTTGCGTTGTCATTCATGTTTGCATTTTCGCTACTGTTACCATTTGCATTTCCACTACTGTTTCTGTTTGCATTTTTGTTTGCATCACCGTGTGCATTGCTATTTGTGTTTACAGCAGCACTTTCATTTGAGTTTCCATTTCTCTTTCGTTTTGCATTTTCCTTGCTGTTACTGTTACCATTTGCATTTCCAATTGCATTACTGTGCCCATGCACATTACACTTTGCATTTCTATATGCGCTTGTGTTTTCTTTTGCGCTTCTGTTTCCTTTGCTGTTATTGTTGCTGTTACCATTACCATTTGTGTTTACAATTGCAGTACTGTGCCTGTGCGCATTTTGGTTTGTGTTTCCGTAAGCGCTTCTGTTCCTGTTTCTGTTTCTCTTTCCTTTGGTGCTAGTCTTCATGTTAACTTTACCATTTGCATTTACAATTGTGGTACCATGCCTGTGCACATTATGGTTTGCGTTTACGTGTGTGCTTGCATTCGCATTTCCGTTTCTGTTCCCTATCACATTCTTTTTGCTGTGACACTTAACATTTCCATTTAAAATACCTCTGCCATCACTGTTCACATTACCAGTTGCGTTTTCATATGTGCTTCAATGTCTGTTTGCATCACTGATCGCTTCAGCGTCACTTTGCGCTTGTGTTTTTGTTAACGTTTCCTTTACCATTTACATTTGCATTACCATGTGCGCCACTGTTTGCAATTTTGTTTGCATTGCTGTTCCTGTTCCGATGTCACAAGACATCACATTGCAGGAGTACGGGGCCCAAAGCATTACAATCACTATTTCTCATCATCATTCTCAAAAAGAAGGGAAATTAGAGGGAAAAATTCCATTTAATGCATTAGTTAGGGTTGTTCCACAGTGACAAAAGTGAGGAAATTTGGTGTTAGGGTTGAAAGCCCCTCTTGGACCCCCAGCTCACCCCCCCAACCAGCATCGGGGTACGTGTTGGGGTCGTCGGTTCTAACTCTCACCCCATTCTCTTATACCTCTGCTTCTTCACACATGTGATGGGGTGAGAGTTAGGGCTGATGACACCAATCGCACCGATGCCAGTTGGGGGTTGGCAAGGAGGTTCAGGAGGGCTTCAACCCTAACACCGAATTTCCTCGATTTTATACTGTGAACAGCCCTAACTAATGCATTAAATGGAGTTTTTGTTTATATATATATATATATATATATAGCTATATATATATATATATATTTATTTATTTGTTTTTTTGTGTGCCAAAAATGGGTTCTGGGTAATTTATGGATCTGCAGTAAAAGATCTGCAGTAGTCATTTAGGCCACCAGAGATATATTTATTTTTGACAATAATTGGTTCCTGGTGATTTATGGAGGCAATGTAAAAGGTCTGCACTGGTCGTTTATGCTATCTGAGGTTAAAGATCCATGGTAGTCATTTTGGCCACCTGAGGTAATATTTCTATTTTTGCCAAAAATGGATTCCAGGTAATAAATGGAGTTTGGGTAAAAGGTCCACAGTGGTCATTTTTGCCACCTGATGTGATGTTTTTCTTTTTGCCAAAATGGGTTACAAGTGATTTATGGAGCTGGATACAAATGTCCACAGTGGTCATTTAGCTGACCTGAGGTGATATTTTTATGTTTGTCAAAAACCGGTTCCATTTATGGAGCTGGGAGAGAAAGTAAGCAGTGGTGATTTCATCTGCTTGAGGTGACATTTCCATCTGTGCCAAAAATGGGTTCCAGATGATTTATGAAGCTGTGGTGAAGGTCTGTGGTGGTTCTTTAGGCCACCTGAAGTAGTATTTTTATTTTTTGCTGAAAATTGTTTCCAGGTGATTTATGGAGCTGGAGTGAAAGTTCCATGGTGCTCATTTAAGCATCCAAAGGTAAGATTTTTAATTTTGCTAAAAATGGGTTCCAGGAGATCTATGGATCCAGGGTGAAAGAAAGTGGTGTTTGTTCAGGCCTCCTGAGGTGAAATGTATATTTTTGCCAAAAATGGGTTCCAGGTTATTAATGGGAATGGGACAGAGGTCTGCTGAGGGGATTTATGGCACTTAAAGTGATATTTTTGGTTTTGTCAAATATCTGTTCCAAGTAATTTATGGATCCAGAGTAAAAGATCTGTGGTGGTACTATACAGTAGGCCACCTGAGGTGATATTTTTATTTTTACCAAAAATGGGGTCCAGGTAATTTATGAAGTTGGGGAAAAAGGCAGCCAATTGACATTTAGATCACCTGTAACCTATTTTTGGCAATAATAAAAACATCACCTCAGGTGGACTAAATGATCACCACAGATCTTTTATTCTGGCTCTATAAATTATGTGGAAACCATTCTTGGCAAAAATAAAAATATCAGCTCAGGTTGCCTAAATCAGCACCTCGGACCTTTTACCCTGGCTCCATAAATCATCTCGAACCCATTTTGACAAGAACAAAAATATCACATGAGATGGCCTTAATGACCGCCACCTATGTTTAACCTCAGGTGGCCTAAATTACTACTGTCTACCTTTTACCCCACCTCCATAAATCACATGTACTCCAAAGGCCAACAATGGACATTTAGGCCAGTTGAGTTCATATTTTTATTTTTGTCAAAAATGGGTTACAGGTGATTTATGGAGCCTGGGTAAAAGGACTGCAGAGATCATTTGGGCCAACTAAGGTGATGTTTTTATTTTTACAAAAAATTGGTTCCAGGTGATTTGTGGATGTAGGATAAAAGGAAGACGGTGGTCATTTAGGCCACCTGAGGTGATATTTATATTTTTGAGAAAAACGTGGTTCCAGATGATCTCTGGAGTCATTATAAAAGGTCAGCAATGGTTGTTTAGGCCACCTGAGGTGAACATTTTATTTTTGTCAAAAACGGGTTCAAGCTGATTAATGGAGCAAGGGTAGAAGGTCCGCAGTGGTGATTTTGACAAGCTGGGCTGATATATTAATTTTTGCCAAAAATGGATTCCAGATGATTTATGGAGCTAGGCTGAAATGTTTGCGGTGGTCGTTTAGGCCACCTGAGGAGTTATTTTTATTTTTTTGTAAAAATGGGTTCCAGATAATTTAAGAACCCAGGATGAAAGGTACTCAGTGGTCCTTTAGGCCACCTGAGGAGATATTTTTATTGTTGCCAGAAATTGTTTCCTGGAGATTGATAGAGCCATGGAAAAAGGGCAGTGGTGGACATTTATGACACCTGAAGTGATATTTTTATTTTTGTCAAAAGTGGATCCAGGTGATTTATGTAGACAGGGTAAAACATCCACTGTGGTCCTTTAGGCCTCCTGAATTTATATTTTCATTTTTCCCAAAAATGGGTTCCAGGTTATTTATAGAGCCAGGGTAAAAGGTCCATGAATGTCCTTTAGGCCACCAGAGGTAATATATTTATTTTTGAAAAAATGGGTTCCAGGTGTACCACAGAACATTCACTCCAGCTCCATAAATTACATGGCACCCATTTTTCTACAAAAATAAAAATATTACCCAGGTGGCCTTAATGTCCACAGTTGACCTTTTACCCCAGCTCCATGAACCACCAGGAACAGAGTTTTGGCAAAAATTAAAATATCACATCAGGTGGCCTAAATGGCCACCACAGATCTTTCACATTTCCTCCATTAATCAACTGAAACCCATTTTTGGGCCCAAAAAAATCACCTCAGGTGGCTTAAATGATCACGTCCTACACTTTATATATGCATATATAGCATAAGGACTTCTATTGTGTATACCTCTTGTATTACATATTTTTTCTTTGTTATTCTACATTTTAAATCTCCTGTCTATGTAACTGTGAACTGTATGTGTATGTGCCTCAGGACCTCCTTGTGAATGAGCTTGCTCAACTGAGTCTTTCCTGAAATAAACTTGAACTTGAATTTACCCTGGCTCCATAAATTACCTAGAATCCATTTTTGGCAATATTTAAAATATCACCTCATGTGGCCAAAATGACTGCTGCCCACCTTCTACCTCAGCTCTATTAAACACCTGGAACCCATTTTTGGCAAAAATACAAATATTACCTCAGGTGGCCTAAATTACCACCAGTGACCTTTCATCCCCACTCCATAAATCTCCAGGAACCCATGTTTGGAAAAAAATAAAAATGTCACTTTAGGTGGCCTAAAAGACCACTGTCTGCCTTTTATCCCAACTTCATAAATCACCTAGAACCTATTTTTGGCAAAAATAAAAATATCATCTGATGTGGCCTAAAGCAGAGTCAGTGCCTCAACAAGTAGCACACTCGCCTCTGAGGCTGGAAGATCAGATGGCTTTGGGTTGTATTCCCACACCTGGCACTTGACTTAAATTCCAATACTGACACTCCACTGCAGCATGAGGGTGGTGCTGCACTCTTGAGGTGCCGTGTTTCAGATGAAACATTAAACTGAGGTCAAATCTGCCTGTTCTGGTGATTGTTCAGGTGAACATTAAAGATCCCTTGGCACTTCTCGAAAAGAGTAGGGGAATTCCCCCAGTGTCAAGGCCAAATTTCCCACATTCACTAAAAATACCACCAACAGCTTAATGTGGTTCATTTTCAGTTGGTTACCATCTGTATCGCCCCCACCAGTTGCCACTGATAAAAGGACTTCTAGTTTCAGTGTTCCTACTGGGTCAACAAAATTCAACAAATAAATGACCACTGAAGAACCTTTACCCCAACTCCATACATCACCTGGAACTCATTTTTGGCCTAAAGAATATTCACCTCAGGTAGCCTGAATAACCACTGCAGACCTTTTGCCCAGGTTCCATTAATGACCTGAAATGCATTTTTGTCAAAAATAAAATATTACCTCAGTTGGCCTAAATGACCCTGCAGATCTTTTACTCCTGCTCCATACATCACTTGGAACCCATTTTTGGCTAAAATAAAAATACCACCACAGATTACATAAATGACCAATCAGGTCATGTACCCTAGGTCCATAAATCACCTTTAACCAATTTTTGGCAAAAATAACAACATCACATCAGGTGGCTTAAATGACCACTACAGATAATTTACTCTGGCTCTAGAAATCACCTGGAATCCATTTTTGGCAAAAATAAAAATATCACCTCAGATGGCAAAAATAACCACCATGGACCTTTCACCCTAACTCAATAAATCACCTGGACCCATTTTTTGTAAAAATTAAAATATCACATTCAGGTAGCCTAAATGACCAATGCAAACCTTTTGCATCACCTCCATATATCACCAGGAATCCATTTGTGTCAAAAATAAAAATATCACCTCAGGTGGCCTAAATGACCATGAGATACCTTTCAGTCCAACTCCATAAATTTCCTGAAATCCATTTTTGGCAAAAATAAAAATATCACATGTGGCCTAAATAAGGCTTAAGCAGTGTCAGTGGCTCAGCAGGAAGATCAGAAGGCTGTGGGTTCTGTCCCCACATGTGGCACTTGACTTAAATTTCAATACTTACACTATAGTGCAGCATGAGGGGGTGCAGCACTCCTGAGGTGCCATCTTTCAAATGAAATCTTAAACTGAGGTCCCAGCTACCTGTTCTGGTGAATGTTCAGGTGTATGTTAAAGATCCAATGGCACTTCTTGAAAAGAGTAGGGGAATTTCCCCTGCATCTTTACCAAATTTCCCCCATTCACTAAAATTACCACCAACTTAATATTGTTCAATTTCATTTGGTTGCCATCTGTACCCCCCACCCCAACATTTCCCCTGAAAATGGGACATCTAGACTCAGTGGGCCTACTAGGTCAACACAAATCAATAAATAAATAAATGACCGGCGAAGAACCTTTACCACAGCTCCATAAATCACCTGGAGCCCATTTCTGGTAAAAATAAAAAACATTTCCACAAGTGGCATATATGACCACTGTGGCTCTTTTGTCTTGATGCTATAAATCACACGTAACCCATTTTTGGAAAAAATCAAAATGTCAGCTCAGGTGGCCTAAATGACCACCGTACACCTTTTACCCCAACTTCATAACTAACCTTTAATAACTTTTTGGCAAAAATAAAAATATCACCTCAGGTGGCCTAAATGACCACCACAGACCTTTCAACCAGGCTCTATGAATCATCTAAAACCCATTTTTGTGCAAAAATAAAATATCACCTCTGGTGGCCTAAACAACCACCAGTGACCTTTCACACCACTCCATAAATCACCTGGAACCCATGTTTGGGAAAAATTAAAATTTCACCTCTGGTGGCCTAAATGACCACCCCTATCTTTTAACCCAGCTCCATAAATAACCTGGAACCTATTTCTGGCAAAAACGAATTATCACCTCAGTTGGTCTAAATGACCAACCTGTACCCTTTCACCGCAACTCCATTTCATTGGCAAAAATGAAAATATTATCTTAAGGGTCCTAAATCACCATTGCAGAACTTTTACCCCAGCTCCATAAATCACCTGGAATCCATTTTTGACAAAAATAAAATGATCACCTCAGGTGGCCAAATGACCACCATGGACCTTTCACCCTGGCTCCATAATAGATCACCTGGAACTCATTTTTTAGCAAAAAAAAAAATTTCAATTCACATGGCCTCAACATCCACCATGGAACTTTAACCCCAGCTCCATAAATCACCTGGAATCCATTTTGGCAGAAATAAAAATTTCACCTCAGGTGGCCTAAACCACAACTGTTGACCTTTTCACTCAGGGTCCATAGATGTCATGGAATCCACTTTTGGCAAAAATAAAAATATCACCTCAGGTGGAGTAAATGAAGAATGCGGACCTTGGGCTAGATTCACAAAGCTTTCAGAAGGTGCAAAACCTTCCCTCAGTCCCCAAAACAGCCGTAGCTACAGAAAAACAAATGGGAGATTGCTCTAAGTGCAATTAACAAAAACCTCCGCAGGTGCAGAAAAAAACACTACAGACTGTGGAAAAAAGTGAAACTGCGAAGTCCCTGAGGAAAAAAGTTGTGAAATAAGTAAGGCACATCCCCTGAAGGGCTATTCTCAGCCAGGTTTTTGCACAGTTGTGGAAAAAATGCTACACACAGTGGAATGAGGTGTAACTCTCCCTCAGCAAACTCAGCAGTGCCCCAACAATTGGAATCAATTAAGGTGGAAGTGAGGCACAAGTAATAGCATCCCAGATAGTATAGCAGTGGCTGATGTTTCAGCAACATAAGCACACATTGCCGTGTTATGACAACAGGCAACAACCACCAGACCCAGTGCAGCCCATGATGGAGCCCCACAGGCAGTAGAACCTGACCTGCCTGCAGTGAGTGCTACCCCTGCAGGCAAAAGAATGCCTCAGGGAGGAATGACCAGTGGTGACATTCAGCCACTGTGGTGCAATGGTATTGCTGGTACTTGTGGTGCTGAAGTGGTCCCATTTGAGGGACTGGCTGCTGGTATCTTTGTGGGTGCTGTTAACCTCATACTATGGCAGCAATGTTAATGTCTGCTGCTTCAGCTACTTGTTGTACTATTACTATGTCTCCTCAGTCATTTCCACAGCTGTGGGTCTGCAACTGCAGATTCGTAGCACTTGCAGAATTTGTGCAGCTGCTGGAATTACGCAGCTGTGAGACTTTTTGCAGAATTCCCTCAGCTGCTGGATTTTCTTTAAGAATATTACACAACTGCATTTCCACAGTGCTGCAAGTCTTTTTCCCGCAGCTGCAGTATTTTTACTATTCTTTGAGAATCTTGCCTCTTTTATCCAGGCTTCATTAATCACCTGCAAGCCATTTTTGGTAAAAACTAAAAATATAACCTCTGGTGGCCTAAACGATCACCACGAACCTTTCACCCCACTCCATAAATTACCTAGAACCCATTTTTTGCCCTCCCCCCAAAAATATCACCACATGTGGCCTAAATGACCATCGCAGATGTTTTAACCTTGCTCCATAAATGACATGGAATGACCACGGCAGACCTTTTTCCGGGCTTCATTAATCACTTGGATCACATTTTTGGCAAAAATAAAAAATATATTCTCAGGTGGCCAAAAATACCACTGCAGATCTTTCTCCATGGCTTCATAAATCACCTGGAACCCATTTCTGGGAAAAATTAATAAGGTGGCCTAAATGATCAATGGAGATCTTTTTACCCAGAATCCATAAATCACCTCTAACACATATTTGGCAAAATAAAAATATCACCTCAGGTAGCCTAAATGACCATACATACCTTTTACCCAGGCTCCATTAATCATCTGCAACCATGTTTTTGGGAACAATTAAAAAGATCACATCAGGTAGCCTAAATGACAACCGTAGACCTTTCACATCACCTCCATATATCACCTGAACCTATTTTTGGCAACAATAAAAATATCACCTGAAGTGGCCTAAATGACCATCTCACACCTTTTACCAAGGCTTCATTAATCACCTGGATCACATGTTTGGCAAAAATAAAAATATCAGCTTGGATTGCCAAAGTGAGCACCACTGACCTTTCACCCTCTCTCCATAAATCACCTGGACCCAATTTTTGTGAAAATTAAAAATGTCACCTTAGGTGGCCTAATTTACCAGTGCAAACCTTTCACCCTAACTCCATAAATCAACTGGAACCCATTTTTGCCCAAAAAAATATACCTCAGGTGGCCTAAAGTACCTTAGTGGACCTTTTACGCCAGGTCAACAAATCACATGGAATCCACTTTTGCAATAATAAAAAATATCACCTGGAACCTGTTTTTGGCAAAAATAAAAATATCACATCAGGTGGACTAAATGACCACCACAGACCTTTCACATCATCTCCACAAATCACATAGAACCCATTTTTGGTAGTAATAAAAAAAATCTCCTCAGGTGGTCTAAGTGACCACCGCAGACCTCTTGTCCAGGCTGTATTAGTCTCCTAGAACCATTTTAGGCAAAAATTAAAATATCACCTCAGCTGGCCTTAACAATCACCAGTGACCTTTCACCCCCACTCCATAAATCATCTTGAACCTATGTTTGGGAAGAATAAAAATGACACCTCAAGTGGCCTAAATGACCACACCAAACCTTTTACGTCAGCTTCATAAATAACCTTGAACCCATTCGATAAAAATATGACCTTAGGTGGCCTAAATGACAACTGCAAGCCTTTTACCCAAGCTCAATAAATCACCTGGAACCCATTTCTGGCAAAAATAAAAATATCACCTCAGGCAGACTTAATGACAACTGCAGACCTTTCATCCTGGCTCCATGGATTGCCTGGAACCCATGTTTTGTCAGAAAAAAAATCACCTAAGGTGTCCTAAATGACCACTGCCTACCTTTTACCTCAGCTCCATGAATCACCTGGAACCTATCTCGGGCAAAAATAAAATATCTCCTCGGCTGGCCTAAAGGACCTCTCACCCTGGCTCCATGAATCACCTAGAACTCATTTTTGGCAAAAATAGAAATATCACCTCAGGTGACCTAAATGACCACCCAAACCTTTTACCCAGGCTCCATTAATCACCAGCAACCCTGTTTTGGGGAAGAAGTAAAAATATCACATCAGGTAGCCTAAATGACCACCACAGACCTTTCATATCGCCTCCAAAAATGACCACCACAGACCTTTTACTGAAGCACCTTTAATCACCTGGATCACATTTTTGGCAAAAATAAAAATGTTACCTCAGGTGACCTAAATGAACACCACTGACCTTTCAATCACTCTCCATAAATTATCTAGAACCCATTTTTGTGAAAAATTAAAATTTCACCTCAGGTATCCTAACTGACCACCGCCTACCTTTTACCCCTGCGCCATAAATAAACTGGAACACATTTTGGGGAAAAATAAAAATATTACCTCAGGTGGCCTAAATTACCACCACTGATCTTTCACCCTGACTCCAGGGGTCTGATTCCAGAACAGATACGACCGATGGAAATGCAGTATGCCAGCCCTGAATGGAGCAAATCATAAGTTATATCTGCGACTTGCAACATGCACAATTCCAAAAGGTCCCTTGCACCACATGCTGAAACCACTATGACAAACATGACTTATGACCGAGTTGCACCAGAAAAAGCATGCGCCAATGTAGAATGTGACCTGTGACATGTGTAATGAACAGGAACACCATAAAGGCAACTGCAGAACAAGTGGCTTATATAACAATGTTAAGACAATTAGGCACAACCTAGACCATGGTGGAGTTGGTCTAAGTAGAAGATAGCATATATAATCCCCCCCACACAACAGCCAGAGATCACTCAGCAGTGTATACTGACACACAGCAGGAACCATGTCGGCAACAGTAGCCCTACTGGGCATCATGGTAGCTGAGCAATGTGAACGCAGGCATGACAGGCATTGTGGGAGGAACCAGGGGACTGAGCAAATATAGGAGCAAGCAATGGTGCCAAGGACAGCCACGCTAAGAGTGAGACACACAAGGAAGTCCTTTGAGGAGCTGACAAAGGAGCGGTGCATCGCACGTTACAGGCTCAACAAGAGCACCATAAGGGAGCTATGCCAGGAACTGTGGGAGGACCTACACAGTTCCATCAACAGGGGACATCAACTGGCTGTGGAGGTGTGTGTCAGTGCAGCACTGTGCTTCCTACCACAGGGACCTTCCAAACCCCCACAGGTGACACAGTGGGCATATCACAGCCTGTTGTGTCAAAGTGCCTCAGGAGTTTCCTAACAGCGCAACTACGGCATGCCATCTGGTACATACACTTCACACGTGATGCACAACAACAGCTGCAAGTGAAGCAGACCTTCGACAATTTTGCACAGTTCCGACATGTACTAGGTGCAATTGAATACACACATGTGCCCATCAGGGTGCCACACCTAAACTGATGCATACCTAAACTGTAAAGGATATCTCTCAATGAACATCCAGGTGGTATATGACAGTGACTGTCACATACTAGATGTGGTAGCCAAGTACCCTGGGTTCTGCCACGATTTCCACATATTCTGCCATTATGGCCTATGTGAGGCCTTTGAGAAAGGGGAGATCACTGGCAGATGGCTGACTGGTGAGCAGCACAGTGCACAACACCTGTACATGGGTGCATGGTTCAAAGGGTGTGGGACAAGCACACAGAGTGTGGCCAAGTGGTAACCCACAGTGCAGTGCAGTGCAAAAGGGCTGCCAGATGCAAATGTCAGGCAAGTCACCTGGGTGGCACAAGGACAGAACATAGGATGGGAACACAACAGTAAAGATGCAAACTGTACCCACAACCATGGACTGGGACAGCACACATTGCACACACCGTATGCATTTGGAAATTACACAGGTCACAGGACACAACATCCAGCAAGCCATGTATACCCATGGCCCCACTGTGTGTGTCAGCATACCCCAATAGTTGACAGCTGTGTGTTGAGCAGCACAGATGGATGCCATATTAACTCGTACCCTATCCAAATCGCAACAGGAGACAGTGGATGCCCACAGCTGCCATGGCTGATGACACCAGTCTGAGTACCGCTAACAGCAGTGGGAGCAATACAATGAGGCCCTCAGCAGCACTAGATCAGTCATAGAATGCACATTTGGGCTCTTGAAGTCCCAATTTAGATGCCTCAACTGCTCTGGTGGGGTCTTGCAGTACAGCCCTGAGATTGCATGCAGGATAGTGGTCACTCTGTCATGGCACATGCCATTGCCAGGCACAGGGGAGGAAGTAGACATGGCACTGGATGGGGACATTGAGCCAGACAGCATGCCCAGTGTATTGACAACTGGTGGAGCATCTGCAGGACATCAGGCAAGGCATGAAGTGATTAAGCAACATTTCACAACATAACATGAACAACACCATGGTGGGACCAGCAGCATTGTGGACCATAAACATGTGGCACCTGACAACAACCAGGCACACAACAGCAACCACCAATCACACAACTGAGGACAAGACATTGACTGCCAGGTGCCATGCAACACACTTGGCAGCACAGCATCTGCAACTATGCTCATGTGCATTGTGTTGTATCTGGTGATCCACAACCTAGAGAATATGGGGCCCATGCCACCACCAGGAACATGAACAGGTACCTGAGCTGATGTATGGAGGACACAGAGCACACAAAGCACAAGGTAAGGAGCATAGCATGACAATGTGAACATGCATGTGTACAGCAGCTGTTGTGTGAGCCGGATGCACTGTGGTATGGTGTGTGTGCATTTGTGGGAAGGGTAATGTAGGGCATGACTGCAGTGTACCATTGCACAGGTCTCAATACACAGGTGTTCATGAGAATGTATGAGACCGGACACAGTACCACATTGTAGCAACATGGCGTGCAAACACTGGAACTGCCAATCACAAGAGGACCACAGAGACAGACACACAGGTGTATATGGGGTGGTTGGGCCCTGGAACAGTATGCCAGTTCTACAGGCAGTGCCATACATGCTATGTTGTGGGTGATGTGACATGAGCAATGTGTTCCATGACTGTCACATGGCTGTCATGCCATACATGGGACAGTGCACCATGGACACAACAATGCCACACTTGTGTGGGGGCCTGCAGCAACCATGTGCACACATGACTACATGCCATGCCCCATTGGGGCCAAGGCCACAATCTGAACCAATAGTGGAATGACACATAACACAACACGTGGTAGACTGGGGGGTGTACAGAGGAGAATGACACATGCAACTAACAGTAACATGTGCACAAACACATATACACATGCTGTGTGTAGAACAGTGTCCATCGGTGCAGATGGCATCCAACATTATTCAGGCACAACGCACCAGCCCAGGCCACTGGAGACAGGTAACAGTGTCACCATGACAGGTACGCAGCACCAAGCAGCACACCAATGTTGTTGGCTATTGGCTATGCACACCATGTTCATGTGTAACCGGTGCTTCCTGCAGGGCTATGGCAGCCCTCAGGTGGAGTGGTGCCATGAAGGCCCACAGACAACCATGTGACATGACCACAGGAGTGGGGGGTAGTGTGTACATAACACAGCACAGGCCACCATTGCCAAAGAAGTGCACTGTACTGTCCAGTACCATGTTCAAGTTCAAGTTCAAGTTTATTGCAGAAAAACTCCGTTGAGCAAGCTCATTCACAAGGAGGTCCTGAGACATAAATACATTCACAGTGAAGTCCTGCGACTGACGTACAAACAAATAGTTAAGTGCTTACATCATAAAACACAGTATACATAATGATAAGAGCTTACATCATAAGACGCAGTGAACATAATGATAAAGAGCTCCCAGGGTGCTCTCAGTTCATGAAGAGAAGTTTACACTGTTTATAAAAGCAATACATCGCATACATTAGAAAATAACAGTAATTTCATAACAATTCAATAAAGATTCCACCTAAGACACCGACAGTGGTACAAAACAGAGTTGAGGAAGTGAAAGAATGGAACCTGGGATATCGTGGAGTCACTAGATTGTGGCCTAGTGACAGTAATTCGTTAAAGACAGTTGCAGGTGTATTTTAGTTTAGCCATTGCTATCCTTTTGAAAAAGTTAACAGGGACAATACTGGATAATTTCAAAAATGATTGTAGTCGATTCCAAATAGTTGCCAGTGAACATGAACTAGCATGTTTCCCAAAGGAAGTGCAGGTCCTAGGTACATCAAGTAGGAGAAACTCGGACTTCCTAAGTGAGTAGACATTGTGTGCTATGTGTATTAAAGAGGATAGGTATTGTGGTAGTTTGTTCTGAAGAAGTTTTAAAGTCCATGTACCTGTGTGGACTGTCTGTCTAACAGAGAGCGAGGGCCACCCAACTAAGGCATGTAGATCACAATGATGAGTTAGTGGGAGGGAGTTTGTTATGAATTGTAGGGAGCGGTGGTAGAGAGTTTATGGAGATTAGTAGAAGCTGAGGAATTATAGATTACATCGCCGTAATCAAGGAGGGGGAGGAAAGTGGCCTGTACCAATCTTGTTCTAATTTCAGTGGGAAAGAAAGATCTATTGTGGAAGAAAAAACCTAACCTGGTTTTGAGCCTTTTAGCCAAGTCAGCGATGTGATCATTAAAAGAAAGCCTGTTGTCTAACCAGAACCCGAGATATTTGAACTTTGAAACTAATTCCAGATGTTCACCTAGGGTAGTATTTATAAAATCATTGGGCAAAGCAGGGGTAATAGCGTGCGAGGAGCATGGGCGTAGGATCATAGCTTTCGTTTTTTTGGCATTAAGGTGTAACTTTGCATTGATTAGTTTTTTTTCTAATTGCATAAAGTCGGCTTGAAGGATGTCCCTAGTTGCTTCTATCGAAGGCCCAGAAGTATACAGGACTGTGTCATCTGCAAAGAAGTGTAACTGGGACTTGGTAATCTGATGGTCAAGGTTGTTTATATATAAGGAAAAGAGGACGGGACCTAGTCTAGATCCCTGTGGGACTCCCCTGACAGTAGGTAGAGAGGATGAGAACAAATTTCCTGATTTGACTCTCTGTGTCCTGCCTGATAGGTAGCTTTTGAACCATTGGGTAGTAATAGCCTCGTCTACTGATTTTGCAAGAAAAAGGTCTTGCCATCTGATGTTGCTTAGATCGGTCAAATAATTGTCACTATTGAATTTACAGAATGACCGTTTGGTTATAAATTAAGGGGAAGGATAACTTTGGCTTGTAATCTAGTGCAGACAACAATGTTATGATCACTCATATCATTATGAAACACCGCTGTTTGTAGGATTTTATGTTTATGGGTAGTTAGGATAACGTCTAGAAGTGAACTGTTGGCTGCATTTTGGGTATTAATCCTGGTTGGTTCACTGATTAGTTGGGCTAATCCGAGGTCATCGCAAACTGACTTTAGGTCGGAGTATTTTGATGATAGCCAATCCATATTAAAATCACCAAGGATTAGTGTTTCTGTGTTAGCTTTAGTGATTAAGGTTTTGAGGGCACTAAGGATATCAGTTCTGGCAGTAGGTGGTCTATATCCACCTATGATGGTAATATTGTCAGAGGAGGGGAGATGAAGCTTTAATGAAACAATTTCAAATTCCTTAGGTTTGAATATGGTAATAATGTTACTAATCGTGTATTTTGATTTGGCATAGACAACTACTCCACCCCTCTTGAGCCCCTGTCTGCTCTGAACGGGAAAAAATCCACTATGTTAATTTGCTGGTCGGTTGTATTTTTGTTAAGCCATAATTTGGTGACAATGATGATATCAGGCTCAGTATGTGCTGCCCAGGCTTGTAACTATGATAATTTTTTGATTAGACTCAGTATATTGACCATCATTATTTTTAAACCAGATGCATCTGCAAATTCTAATGGTGAGGTATCAATGTAGGGGGGCCTGGATTTAACTCAATATTGCCTGAGCAGAGAAGGAGAAGTAGCAATTTCTTTAAAGAGATAAAATGCGACCTAAGATCTTTTTTCCTTTCAGACTGCCTAGTATTTATTTTAGTGGGCAAAAACTGTGTGTTATTTGTGCATAGGCTTGTGTAACAGTTTGGGACTAAGAGAAGGAGTGCTTTGAGGGACAATGGGGACAGGAGGAGGGAGAGAGAGAGAGAGAGAGAGAGAGAGAGAGAAGAGGATGATAAGTGAATAAAGGGAGGGGGGCATGAGGAATAGTGATGGGTATAGTGACCGGGAGCATACTAGGTATTGTTTTTCATGGCAATATGCCCCTGTTGTATAGTATTAATGTGGTATAAACTGGGAGCGCAGGTTAATATTAATAGATAAACTATGGTGCAGAGTACCATGACTCACTGTGCTCTGCATGAATATGTAAGGGAGAGGTTAACTTTTTGCCAACTGGGGTAACCTATAGAATGACTAGGTGGATAGAGGGGGTGTGGCCACAGTGTATTTAAAGGAGGCCTCGGAAGGGGTGGAGGGGTGGGTAGAAAAAACACACTAGAAAGAGCCTCGGAGAACAGCCTGCACTGGGGTGAGGACTGGACCAATTGGCGTCTTAATAGAAAAGGTGCCTGGTTTCCGATTGGTTGGCTTTGGATGCTGTACCTTCTCTGCGCTGGATCCACTTAGCGGGCAGCTGCCATCAGCTGCAAGGTCGCCGAAGGGCCGGTGACCGTGGATCCTGGGGCTCGCCCTGTTAAGGGGCTGCAAATGAAGGGGAGAGAGAGGTGAAAATTTATAGGGGGAACCAAGCAAGTGCAGGGCAAGGAGCCAGAGATCAGAGGAAACCTAAACAATGGGAAGCTTACAAAAAAGGCGCCACGGGTGGCGGGGGGTAAAGGGGTTCTGGCTGACAATGCATGAAAGGGTTTGTAATCACTTAGCAGATTTCAATTCAGTAAAACAGTAATTCCAACAGGCAAGCTTAAGGAATAACTCTAAACATTTGCATTTCTAACAAAAAACACACTAGAAAGAGCCTCGGGGAACAGCCTGCACTGGGGTGAGGACTGGACCAATCGGCATCTTAATAGAAAAGGTGCCTGGTTTCCGATTGGTTGGCTTTGGCTACCGTACCTTCTCTATGCTGGATCCACTTAGCAGGTGGCTGCCATCGGCTGCAAGGTCACCAGAGGGCTGGTGACCATGGATCCTTGGGCTTGCCCTGTTAAGGGTCTTCTCTGAGCTGGATCCACTTAGCGGGTGGCTGCCATCGGCTGCAAGGTCGCCAGAGGGCCGGTATCCATGGATCCTGGGGCTCGCCCTGTTAAGGGGCTTCTCTGTGCTGGATCCACTTAGCGGGTGGCTGCCATTGGCTGCAAGGTTGCCGGAGGGCCGGTGACCGTGGATCCTGGGGCTTGCCCTGTTAAGGGGCTTCTCTGCGCTGGATCCACTTAGCGGGCGGCTGCCGTTGGCTGCAAGATCGCCAGAAGTCTGGTGACCATGGATCCTGGGGCTCGCCCTGTTAAGAGGCTGCAAATGAAGGAGAGAGAGGTGAAAGTTTATAGGGGGACCCAAGTAAGTGCAGGGCAAGGAGCCAGAGATCAGAGGAAACCTAAACAATGGGAAGCTTACTAAAAAGGCGCCACGGGTGGCGGGGGGTAAAGGGGTTCTGGCTGACAATGCATGAAAGGGTTTGTAATCACTTAGCAGATTTCAATTCAGTAAAACAGTAATTCCAAATGGCAGGCTTAAGGAATAACTCTAAACATTTGCATTATTAACAAAAAAAACACTAGAAAGAGCCTCGGGGAACAGCCTGCACTGGGGTGAGGACTGGACCAATCGGCGTCTTAATAGAAAATGTGCCTGGTTTCTGATTGGTTGTCTTTGGATACCATACCTTCTCTATGCTGGATCCGCTTAGTGGATGGCTGCCGTCGGCTGCAAGGTCACCAGAGGGCCGGTGACCATGGATTCTGGGGCTCGCCCTGTTAAGGGTCTGCGCTGGATCCACTTAGCGGGTGGCTGCCATTGGCTGCAAGGTCACCAGAGGGCCGGTGTCCATGGATCCTGGGGCTCGCCCTGTTAAGGGGCTTCTCTGCACTGGATCCGCTTAGCGGGTGGCTGCCATTGGCTGCAAGGTTGCCGGAGGGCCGGTGACCATGGATCCTGGGGCTTGCCCTGTTAAGGGTCTTCTCTGCACTGGATCCACTTAGTGGGCGGCTGCCGTCGGCTGCAAGATCGCCAGAAGTCCGGTGACTGTGGATCCTTTGGCTCGCCCTCTTAAGAGGCTGCAAATGAAGGAGAGAGAGGTGAAAGTTTATAGGGGGACCCAAGCAAGTGCAGGGCAAGGAGCCAGAGATCAGAGGAAACCTAAACAATGGGAAGCTTACAAAAAGGCACCAAGGGCAGTGGGGGGGTAAAGGGGTTCTGGCTGACAATGCATGAAAGGGCTTGTAATCACTTAGCAGATTTCAATTCAGTAAAACAGTAATTCCAACAGACAGGCTAAGGAATAACTCTAAACATTTGCATTTCTAACAAAAAAAACACTAGAAAGAGCCTCGGGGAACAGCCTGCACTAGGGTGAGGACTGGACCATTCGGTGTCTTGGTAGAAAAGGTGCCTGGTTTCGGATTGGTTGGCTTTGGATGCCGTACCTTCTCTGCACTGGATCCACTTAGCGGGCAGCTGCCATCGGCTGCAAGGTCACCGGAGGGCCGGTGACCGTGGATCCTGGGGCTTGCCCTGTTAAGGGTCTTCTCTGCGCTGAATCCACTTAGCGGGCGGCTGCCATCAGCTGCAAGATCGCTGGAAGTCCGGTGACTGTGGATCCTGGGGCTCACCCTGTTAAGGGGCTGCAAATGAAGGGGAGAGAGGTGAAAATTTATAGGGGGTCCCAAGCAAGTGCAGGGCAAGGAGCCAGAGATCAGAGGAAACCTAAACAATGGGAAGCTTACAAAAAGGCGCCAAGGGCGGCGGGGGTTAAAAGGGTTCTGGCTGACAATGCGTGAAAGGGCTTGTAATCACTTAGCAGATTTCAATTCAGTAAAACAGTAATTCCAACAGGCAGGCTTAATGAATAACTCTAAACATTTGCATTTCTAACAAAAAACACACTAGAAAGAGCCTCGGGGAACAGCCTGCACTAGGGTGAGGACTGGACCAATCGGCGTTTTAATAGAAAGAGCACCTGGTTTGTGACGCCGGTGACCCAGGTTTGGGAACGGACCTGGGTCATCGGAGGGCTGGCCAAGGGGAGAAGGATGGAGCATCCTATGGACTGCTCTCCTTCTCCAGGGGGGGAGGGTGAGGGAAGCACTCGGAGCACTGAGGACTCCTGGCGGAGGCCGGGAGATCTCATGCTGCCGACGCTCAATCTCTGGGAGGTGGGGTGGATGCTGGCATCATTGCACGTCCCCGCCTCCATGGGAAAAAGTCAGGGAAAATAGGTGGGAGAGGGCCACCATCTCAAAGAAGCCCTCCCGGAAGACCTCGAGTGGCTGCCATCGCTGTGGGTCCCCGGACTAAATACTGGTTCCGTGGCCACAAAAGAACGTGGCCATGGCCCCACCTTCCGGGGGGTAAGCCAGAGGTGACTGGAGGACCCCGGCAGCCATAGATGGTGGCTGAGGCTTCCAGGGGCCATGACCAGGGCTGATATAGTGACAGGAGGTCCTGCCAAAAAAAAAAAAAAAAAAAGGCACCTGGTTTCCGATTGGTTGGCTTTGGATGCCGTACCTTCTCTGTGCTGGATCCACTTAGTGGGCTGCTGCCGTCGGCTGCATGGTTGCCGGTGACCATGGATCCTGGGGTTCGCCCTGTTAATGGGCTGTGTGTGTTTGTCAGCCATGCACAGTACAGCTGTCACACAAGGGCACTGAAATGGGCAATGACACACAGATCACAGATGGCAGCACCTATGTGCTGTATGTATGTCATCATGTGCACACTGAGTGCCATACACACATTAAAAACACACATGGCAACATACAGTCAACAGAATGAGTCACAGGGCATGTGAATGAATAATAACACTTTTATTGATAACACAATAACACAATTTGAATCCCCCCCAACAGGTATAAAACACTATAAAACCATCCACACTACACCCCAACCCCATCCCCAACTACAGGTACAGAAGAGTAGAAAACGCGTTTAAAAACATCCTCCCAACATATGTACATAACAGGAACTCTAAACAGGATACAGATAAATTCATCAGAGGTGAAACAGGGACTAGCAGGTGAAATAAGTCAGGAACAAGTCTAACTTGGTACTTGACTGCCACTGCTTGTAGGCCATCACTGTCTCAGTGCTGAAAGCAGTGCATGCAGGGAGTTGTGGAGTCATACCATGTCCCCCAATATGACCCCTTCAAGGTCCCCCAGACATCTGTCTCTGTCCACAGGTTGATCAACTGCCTTGGTCTGCCCTGCAGCAGGTGCATCCTGTGGTGCTCGTTCACCAGCAAGTGCAGCAGTGGCTACTGCAGCTCCCCTAGTACAGCACCACCAGCCCTCTCATGCTGTGCTGCAGGCCCAGGGGCAATGTCATACTGCTGCATGTCCTCCTCCGGATTCTCCAGTTGTGTTGCAGCACTGCTGTAGTTTGCAGCATCTGCAGAAGCCTCTCCATGCAGTGCTGCATGCTCCTGGCCACTGTCCTCTTGCTGCATGGCCTCCTCCTGCACCTCTAACTGTGTAGCATCAATGCAATGGTCCACCTCATCCACTGCCCTCATGACAGTCTCCTGCTCCACTACTGCATCCTCAGCAGCTCCAATGTCCTGCTCAGTAGTGTCCCACTGCATGCTGCTCTCTGGCTGTTCCTCACCTCCCTCCGCACTTACAGCCTCCTGTTCACCTTCACCCTCTTCTTCACTGTCTGGTGGCAGTGGCCATGCACTGCGACATCTGCACAGTGTACAAAGTTGGTGCTCCCTTGCATCCTATTGCTTGCTCTCCAATATTGCTCCCAGGAGTGTCCAGTGTCAGGGTGTGATCAGTGTGCATGCCCCTGCAACAGCACAGTACAGCATATGCAGGACACACACAGTTCACAGCACCTATACCACATGCCATGTCCCTGATGGTGTGGTTGCCATATGCAGCATGGAACAACACACATGCAAGACCAGTCATTTGTAAACCCACACACCCTGTCTAGCTCCCATCACCCATGCCACATGTCCATGGTACAGTATGGCATGTCTGTAGGCACAGACACATAGATGACCATGGTAGCCCTACATGAGCAACAGTAGCTGGTGACACAGAGGTGCCACCACCTGCCAGTAGCTGGGACAAGGATGCCCTGCACACTGTATGCACTGTCTGGTGGTCATAGTCTTACAGTAACATTGACATGCATCTATACATGTGCACCTGCCATGCCTCTGATGCCCCTTCATGGGTTCCTGGGCCTCACCTTGCTCTCCACTGTCACCATGTCTCTGCCATCACCTTTCTCAGGCATCACCACCTCTGCAGACATGTAACACAGAGTCAGCTGTCACCCAGACATGTACAGGCTGTGTGTACGCAGCCATGCTCCCCAGTGCAGAACCTGTGCCATACATACCTGCAGCAGATGACTGTCCTGTCCTGATCTCAATGTCACAGCCCTCTGCCATGGACAACAGCCATACCAGTATTTCTGCATCCCTCCTCACCAGTGGTGTTTCAGCTGCTGTGTGGTCTACCTCACGCCACTGATCTCAACCAGCCTGGCACAAAAGTACCTCTACACCCTATCCCTCTCCCTGGGTGTCTTCTGCATGCACCCTGGGGACAGCAGTGTGGTGTGCCACTGCTGCACCAGATTCACCAGCTGAGCAGTCTCAGTTGGTGTGTAATTGGCTGCCCTGCCACTGAGGTTAGGAATCGTACTCATGTTGGGCAGTACAGTGCAATACACTGTCACACTAGTCTGTGTGTGTGGCCTGCCCTTCTGTCTGTACTGCTCACGACATCGAGAGTGTTTTGCTGCATGTTGGTGCATGTGTCATGTGCAGATCGCATGTGCGGCCTACTGCACATTGAACACTGTGAAAGTGTGTAGTTTCTCCTGCAAATGCACATCATTATAGCAACATATGCGGCGCAATGTTGTGGCAAACATTGCTAGCAGGTGCAGCATGCGGGTAGGATGTGCACACACACATATACCACAGGCCATATTGCAACACAGAATACCACACATGGGATTGACATGTCACAGCTGCCACTTTGCTGGCAATAATGAACAACACACAAATGGATGTGATGTATGTTTACTGTCGAATAATGCGTACTAAATGCAGGACTGTGATACAATGCAACATTGTGTGCACATACTGTACACCTACACACACCCAGTGGCAGTACACATAGCACACATACACACAGTGCTGTCACACAATCCACACACACATGCACATTATGCACCCAGACACGCACACAACACTCACATAGTCGGCACACTATGCAACTCGCATGGATCAATATGTACAGTGCCCACTCCCCCTGTGTATGTCCAGCAGGTCAGTTATTGTCATTTCTGTGCTGGCTGTTCAACAGTCCTCTTTCATTTTGCTAGTTGTAAGTCCTGTGTCTCCCCATGCGGCATAGGTGCACATGTCCCTGCAGCTGTGCTGCTCAACCCCCCAACCTGTTGTACCACCACTGTTCCATCAGACATACTTTTGTCCTGCACAGCTGCTGTCTTTGGCTTCCTGCCACACTTGCCAATGACAGATGATACCATTCCTGGCAAAGTCCCATGCCCTGTTGTATGTTTTCTGTGGTCATCCTGTCCCACTGCAGCTGCAGGGGTCTGTGCAGTGGGCTGTACTGTACCAGCACCAACCACATCCTTCCCCTGATGTACATCACTGATTACAGCATTGCTGCTGGTTTCACCTCCATTGATCAACACATCTGCCAGATCATGCTGTGTCTGTGCCTTACCCCTGGTGATGGGGATGGATGTTGCCACTTCCTGCTCCACTGTTGTGTGGGCATGTGGTGGTGGTGGCTGCACACCTGTGCTGACAGTTGTTGTCTGGGGCACTTCCAGTACTGTGTGTCCTGGTGGATGCTCTGTCTCCTGCGGTGTTGTTTGTGCCACTGCATCACATTGCTATGTCTGCACACAGACCTGTGCCTGTGTGGCAGCATCCATCATTGGTGGTTGCCTCACTGAATGTGTTGCCAATATGTTCCGTAGGGCTGCTGCCAGGATGCCCATCTGCCTTTGCTGATGTGCCACAGACTCTTCCATGGCCATTGCTAGATGAGTGATGGCCTGTGTGTGTTCCTTGACACAGGCCCGTGTGGCATGTATGGCATCCACCAGCTTCTCCATGGCTGTCTGGGTTGTGCTTGCTCCAGTCTCAATGGCAGACACTGGAACAGACTGCCCAACTGCTCATCCCGCGTTTTGTGGTGGGTGTCTAGGCAAAGGTTTATGCAGCTTAGCATTTCAGTCTGCTCTTTCTGCTGTCCCACCAATGTCTAGTTGAAGGTAGCATAGTCCGTGGGTGATCTCTCACGTGGTTCCTGGAGGGAGCCTATTGCCTTATCCAATTGTGCCTCAAGCTCCTCATATGTGGTGGGGCTGAGGTCCTTGGCTATATTGGCTGCAATGCTGTTAACACTGCAGAAGTCACTGCCCTCCATGGCATCCTCCTCCTTGTTCTTCATGGTTCTTTAAGCCACCTAAGGTGAATTTTTTTTTAAATGGGTTTTTGGTGTGTTAAATAGCTGGAGTGAAAGATCAATGGTAGTCGTTTAGGCCATCCGAGGTGATTTTTTTTTCAATTTTTGCCAAAAATTGTTTCTAGGTGATTGATGGAGCTGGTGTAAAGAGTCCAAAGTGGTCATTGAGGTGACTACAGGTGTTTTTTTTGTTGTTGCCAAAAATGGAGTTTAGGTGATTTATGAAGGTGAGGTAAATGATCCACAGTACAGCTTTAGACCACCAGGAGTGCTATTTTTATTTTTTCAAAAAATGGGGTCCAGGTGATCTATGGACTCATTGTGAAAAGTCCATGATAGTTGTTTAAGTCACCTGAGGTGAAATTTTTAATTTTGCAAAAAATGTATTCCAGGTGATATCTGGAGCAGAGGTGAAATGTCCATGGTGGTCGTCTAAGCCACCTGAGGTGATATTTCTTATTTTTTCCAAAAACGGTTTCAAGGTGATTTATGGAGCCGGTGTAAAAAGTCCACTGTAGTTATTTAGGCCACCTGAGGTGATATCATTTTTTGTTTTGCCAAAAATAGGTTCCTGGTGATTTATGGCACTGGGGTAAAAGGTCTACAGTAAACTTCTAGGATACAAGGGGTGATATTTTTATTTTTTGCCAAAAATGGGTTCTAAGTAATCTGTGGATCTCGGGTGAATTGTACGAGGTGGTGGTTTAGGCCACCTGAGGTGAAATTTTTAATTTTGCCAAAAATGGGTTCAAGGTGATCTATGGAAACATTGTGAAAGATCTGAGGTGTTTGTTTTGGACACCTGGTGTGACATTTTTAATTTTTACCATAAATAGGTTCCAAGTAATTTATGGATCTGGAGTAAAAGATCTGCAGTGATCATTTGGGCCACCAGAGGTGATATTTTTATTTTTACTAAAAAATGGTTCCAGGTGATTTATGGAGCCGAGATGAAAAGTCTGTGGTGGTCATTTAGGCCACCTGGGGTGATATTTTTATAAATGTTTTACCAGGAATAGGTTCCAGATAATTTATGGAGCCTGGATAAAAGGTATGCAGTGGACCTTTAGGCCACCAGGGGTGATATTTTCATTTTTGCCAAAAAATGGTACCAGATGATCTGTTGAGCCAGGGTGAATGGTATGCAGTGGTCATTTAGGCCACCTGAGGTAATATTTTTATTTTTACCAAAAATGGGTTCCAGGTTATGTGTGGAGCAAAGGTAAAAGGTAATTTATGCCACCGGAGGCAATATTTTTATTTTTTGCCATAAATGGGTTTCAGGTGATCTATGGAGCCAGATTCAAAGTTCCTCAGTGGTTGTTTAGGCCACCTGAGGTGAAATTTATATATTTACTGAAAATGGGTTCCAGGTGATTTATGGAGCTGAGTTGAAAGGTCTGCAGTTGTCGTTTAGGCCACCTGAGGTGATACATTTATTTTTGCTAAAAATGCATTTCAGGTAATTTATGGGACTGGGGTAAAAAGTAGGAAGTGGCCATTTAGGCCACCTGTGGTTAAAGGTAGGTGGTGGTCATTTAGGACTCCTGAGGTGATAATTTTGTTTTGCCAAAAATGGGTTCCAAGTGATATATGGAGTGATTGTGAAAAGTCCATGATGGTTGTTTAAGCCACCTGAGATGGAATATTTATTTTTGCAAACAATGGAATCCAGGTGATATCTGGAGTTCAGGTGAAATGTCCACGGTGGTTGTTTAAGCCATGTGAGTTGATATTTTTAGTTTTTGAAAAAGTGGGTTGCAGGTGATTAATGGAGCTGGTGTGAAAGCTCTGAGGTTGTCATTTAGGCCACCTGAGGTGATTTTTGTTTTTGCTAAAATGTGTTCCAGGTGATATGAACCAGGGGTAAAACATCGGTGGAAGTCATTTAGGCTACATGAGGTGATATTTTTAGTTTTTGCCAAAAACATGCTCCAGGTGACCTATGGAGCCTGGTTGAAAGTTTCTTTGTGGTTCTTTAAGCCACTTGAGGTGACATTTTTTAATTTTTTCAAAAATGTTTTTTGGGTGAGTTAAATAGCTGGAGTGGTAGATAAACAGTGGTCGTTTAGGCCACCTGAGGTGATTTATTTTTTAATTTTGCCAAAAATGGTTTCTAGGTGGTTGATAGAGCTGGTGGAAAAAGTCCAAAGTGGTCATTGAGGCCACCAGAGGTGATATTTTTTTGTTGTTGACAAAAATGGATTTTAAGTGATTTATGGAGGTGAGGTAAAAGATCCACAGTAGAGCTTTAGACCACCTGGAGTGAAATTTTTAATTTTGCAAATAAATGGGTTCCAAGTGATTTACGGAGCAGGGGTGAAAGATCTGTGGTTTACATTTATGCTATCTGATGTGATATATGTATTTTTTGCCAAAAATGGGTTTTGAGTGATTTATGGGGTTGGGGTTAAAAGTGGTCATTTAGACCACAAGAGGTGATATTTTTATTTTTGCCAGAAATTAGTTCCAGGTGATCTATGTAGTCATTGTGAAAAGTCCGCAGTGGTTGTTTAAGCCAGCTGAGGTGAAATTATTATTTTTGCAAAAAATCAGTTCTAGTTGATATCTGGAGTTGGGGTGAAAGGTCCATGGCAGCCGTTTAAGACACCTGAGGTGATATACTCAGTTTTTGAAAAAGTGGGTTGTAAGTGACTAATGGAGCTGGTGTAAAAGGTCTGAGGTAGTCATTTAGGCCACATGAAGTGATATTTGTATTTTTTGCCAAAAATGGGTTCCAGGTAATTCATGGATGCAGAATAAAGGATCTGCCATGGTCATTTAGGCCACATGAGGTGATCATTTTATTTTTGCCAAAAATGGGTTCCAGGTGATTTATGAAGTCACTGTGAAAAGTCTGCAATGGTTGTTTAATCCATCTGAGGTGAAATTTTTAATTTTGCAAACAATGGATTCCAGGTGATATCTGGAGCTGGTTTGAAATGTCCATGGTGGTCGCTTAAGCCACCTGAGGTTATGGGCCAGATATTGAAAGCATAGCTCAGTGCACAAACCAATAGCATGGGAATAGCATGGGAACAGTGTGGAGCAGCCATATTCAAAGTTAGCATGCACTAACTGCAGTAGCATGGGGCAAACAGATAATGTATGCTGGGGCAAAGGGGGGGTGGACTGCATACTCATGCAATGGGATATCCAAAGCCAGAGTGCCATGCTAGGACACATAGTGTGACATGTAGCGTGGTGCTAGCTACCGCCTATGAAAGGCTGGTCTTAACCCAGGGCAAACCACCTAGACACCTCATCAGGAAGTGGACATGAGTGCAGTACCACTAGCAGTAATGCTGCCACTGATGGCAGCTGCAGTGGAGGAAAAGGAGAGGAAGCAGGCCCAACAAGGGCAGCAATGCAGGCCCAGGAGACGGTATGTTGCAAACAGGTGGTACCGGCCCAGGGTCTCCTTTGAGACCCTGCCAGATGAGGACATCACTGGCCAGTACAGGATGAACAGTGGAATGTTGAGGCAGCTATGTGAACTCCTACATGAGCAGCTGCTCCCCAACACCAGACACAGTCATGCCATGACAGTAGAGGAGAAGGTGACAGCAGCGATGTGCTTTCTTGCCACAGGGTCATTCCAAAGACCAACGGGGGGACACCATTGGGGTATCGCAGTCTGCCACCTCCTGACTCAGTTCCTAGAGGCTTTTCTGCCACATGCTAGGGAGTTCATAGTATTCCCCAGCATTGCAGCAGAGCACAGAGAAACAATGCAGCAATTCCATTGAGTTGTGCACCTACCAGCGGTACTAGGTGCCATTGACTGCACCCATGTCCATAGCCGTGCACCACCTGGCAATGGCAGTGATGTGTACATCAACAGGAACGGGTACCACCCCATCAATTGCCAGGTGGTGTGTGATGCGACTGGGTGCATCAGCAATGTCAATGCACAGTACCCTGGCAGTGCCCACGTTGCCTTCATCTGGCACCAGTCCCAGCTGTGCCAGGCCTTTGAGGAGGGCAGGATACCCAGTGGGCACCTAGTCAGTGAGTAGCAGCATACAAGGCACACTCACCTCAGCATGGGTGGGGACAGGCATGGGAGGCCAGGGAAGGCATGTGGGAGGGCAGCACAGGGTGCAAGACAGCAATGTGCAGACAGATGTAACAGGTGCCCATCTCTTGAAAGGGGACAGTGCCTATCCCCTGTGACCCTGGCTGCTGACACCAGTACCCTGGCCAGCTACAGTGACCAAAGAGCGGTACAATGAGGCACATGCCAGCACTAGGAACATCATAGGGAGGGTGTTTGGCATACTTAAGATACACTTCCAATGCCTAGACACATCAGGAGTCTCAGAAGGTATGCTGTATCTTTCTAGCCGATTGTATGTTGCACAACATGGTGATGACTCATGCAATACAAGCACCTGAACCTGAGGAACATGCCGACAGTGATCCAGAGCCAGCGGTCAGGGGATAGTGGAGCAACTCGAGAGAAGGGATCCTCACATGGCCGGCAGGGCCATAGAACACAGGGCTGACATCATCAGGATACTGACACAGGTTAGAGGGTGAGTTCAGACTGCACAGCAACATGTAACAGTACAATGGTGAACAGTTTACAGTGTGTAGACAACATGAACAGTCAAGACAACAATCACAGCTAGAGTACAACAAAGTGTCAATGAATGCATGTGTGTGAGCGGTGCAATGTGTGGGGTGTGCAGGGCACATGGGAGGTGCACACACAGCCATGGTACAGTGCTATGGGTGATCCTCGATGTGTGGCGGCAGTGTGAGGAGGAACACCTTGGCTGGGCAAGTGAAATGGTGCATATGATGGAGTGCGAGGGCGTGTGTGCATGTGCATGTGCATACAGGAGTGTGGGTGTGCCAGTGTGCACATGAGGGTGACCACTGTGCACAGGTGCAAATCAGCCATGCCCATCACCAGTGACAACCACCATGCACACGATGCACAACACGGGTGCGGCCCACAGAACCAGGTGTTCTCTGTGCTGAGGACACAGTAGGGGAGGACCATGGTGAGGCAGGCAGGGCAGACTGCCTGCACCCCCACCAACCAGCAGAGCATGACAGGTCTGCCAGATGGCCACGGCGGTGCTGGGTGCACATGACGCAGTGGTGCTGGAGCCAGTGGCAGCCCTGTGGCCACAGGTGGGCTGCCTGTGGGCCTCTGTATCATGGACACCCTGACCCCTGCACAGCCAGATGACCCCCATGCACCCCGCACTGCACAGTGGTGAGGTCGACCATTGTGGCCTTGAGCCCAGAAAAGCTATGGTCCACTGCAGCAACCATGCAGCCCAACCTGTCCCCAGCCTGCTGTTCTGCATGAGCAAAGCTCAGGGACAGTGACTCCTGTATCTGTGAGAGCTCATGCCTGAGCTCCCAGTGCAGCCCATGCAGGTCCATCTGAGCCTCCTGCTGGGATGTGACTGCAGCCTGGAGCAGTGGGAGGGCCCCCAGGGCATTCTGCTCCAGGGGCGCAGCCCCCCTATGACTTCTGGCACTGGTGCCTTCAGCTCACCAGGGTCGGGATGCTGGTGCACAGGTGGCATGTCCTGCTGCTGCAGGCCACTGGTGGTGTGCTGCGGTCCCTGAGGGCCCTACCCCCCAGCCCTTAGGGGACACCGCATGTCCAGTAGGGCAGACACGTCCACCACACAGCCAACCACTGGCTGCATGGTTAAACCCATGCCAGCAATGCCGACAACCCCCCTGGCACCTGTACCATGGTCTGTGCCCAGCCCCACCCCTCCACAGGCCCTTCCGCAGGCAGGAGGTAATCCCCCTCCGACACATTCATCTCTATGTCACTGGTCACTGTCAGCAGGATCACCTGCCCACCACCCAGATCCTCCACCTGGGCATCCTCCAGGACAGTGCTGAAGCCCAGGTCACCACCTGCAGTGTGCCCCCATCAGCTGTAACCCCTGTCCATGTGAGTGCCACAGATGGTGTGCCATTGGGAGTCCTTGTCCGGTACCCAGATCCGATGTCGATGCCATGTTCTCCTCCTCCTCTGCCACCAGTCCTGGGGCAGTCATCCTGGCCTGGTCCTGGTGTGCTGCAGGCCCTGCACACACTGCTGTGGAGGAAAATGGGACAGGGTCAGTCACCTGTATATGCAGTGTGCCCTCCCACCACCACCACCACCCGAACATGCACACCCTAGAAAACATGCCACATGCTGCAGACATGCACACCCCACAACCTGTGGCTGTATGCACCCATCCAACCCACAGTGCACAAGCTCTGGGCTGGCAGCTGTGGAGGCAGCCCTGCCATGCACAGTATGCATGCATACCCATCCATTGTGCATAGTGTGCACAGCAGTGCAGCCCCACAGTGCACCCCAGGCACTGCACCAACAGCAACACCCCATACCTGTGCCTTCACACCATGCAGAGTACACACATGCGGATACAGACCTGTCCTTGGTGGTGTGAGAGGTGTCTCACACCCACCACCTGGTATACCATCAACAGTCACCGGGCGCAGTGTGGATGCCACCACGGCCATGAGCGAGTCCTCCTCCCACTGTTGTGTGGATTGGGGGCCACGAACAGTACGCATCCTATCATGGAGCCACTGTGCCTCATCCTCCTTTGTCTGGCGCAGCATGTCACTCCAGTGCTTGCGCACTACATCCGTCATCCTGCTATGTCTAACTGCATTCACACCTGCTGTCACATCATCCCATGCCTGGCACACCACCGTATCCATTGGCTTGTGCTGCTGCAGTATCTTCTCCCTCTCCTTCACACCATGCACCATAGTCTTCAGTTCATCCTGCAAGAAGCGATGGGCCTGTATGCGTTCAGGCCATGCTGCACTACCTATGGGAGAGATGGACAGGGACATGCGTCAGCAGCTGTGGCAGGCCTGTTGTGCGCTGCACATTCACCACAGTGGGTGCATGCCACCCCCTATAATGGCACAGGTCACATGGATGTGGCACTGGCCAGCATGTGTGTGTATGGCACACACAGCCACAGTGTGCAGGTGGTACCACATGGTGCAGTATGACACAGGAGCATGGGCATGGCACACATCCCAGTCTACAGACAACATGGCTATGTGCACCATGACGCAGCATTGTGTTTGCCTGTGGTCCTGCATTCTGTGGAACTGTTCCCAGCCAGTATAGCCATGGCCTACTGGTATGCAATGCATACGTCTCTACCCTGTGTTGCACCAGTGACATTCCAACATACCACCTTCTGCTGTGCATGTTCATCTGCAGCCTCTGCTGTATGCTGCATTCCCACAACACAACACCAGAGGAGCACTGCTTGTCTTTTATAGCTCAGGTGAGCAATCCATCCTGTTATGCATGCATATTGATATGCTAATCACAGTGTTTGCACCATGCATGCACAAGTACCCTCATTTGCGTTTGCCAGTTGAATATGGGCCTGATTAGCACCAGGCTAACAGCTTAACACCATGCAAATGTCAGTGTTGGACAATGGGAAGACCAGCGCCGTGCTGTCCAGGTAGTGCAGCACTATGTGACTTAGTGCAGCAACCACATGTGCCCATGAGGCCCCAGTTCTGTGCTAGCGTCCAGGTATAGCGTGGCATAGCACCGCGCTAGCCCACACAGTGTGGCACATTGCACACGCATGGCGTTGTGGCCCAGGGTCATGTGAGAGTCCTGCATGTGCAATGGGGCCGATTCTGGGTAGCACTGCCCTATGTCACGTGATAGCTCGGCGCTATGGCACATTGATTGTGGGAGCATGGGTGGTACTGTCAGTGCAGTGGTACAGGTGGCAGGCAGTGTGTGCTACATTGGAAATGCCAGGGGGTAGGTGGCAATGGGTGGTGGTGGTGCACTGGGACAGGCATTGGGGAGGTGGAGACAGCCAACCTGGTGGAGCTGGTACAGCAGAGGCACCAGTGACTCTTTGGGTAGGTCAGGGAGGGCGACCTCCCATGCATGCAAGTGTGGGCCTCAGTCACTAGGAAGCTGTGTGCCTGCATGGGCAACTCCTGTGATGCGGAGAAGTGTAGGCACAGGTACACTTACCTGCGTTGGTGGCAGCGGCAGCAGCTTGAGTGCTACAAGCACATGGTGTGCAAGGGCACTGTGACTGTGCCAGGTTAGTGGTGTTGCACATTGACCCCCGCTATCATGTGCCTGTCGAACTGCATGTGTGCCTGTGCATGTGTGTTTGTGCATATGTGTGTGTGTGCGTGTGTGCATGGGTATGCCACTCTGCATGGTGCTTAATCACATGTGGCACAGATGGGTACACACATGTTGGCCCCCTAGGGGCATCATGGTACAGGGTATGTGGCACCTTGCACAGTGGGCACATGGTGTACGCTGTGGCCATGGATGTGGCATGATTGTGGGTCATGGGTTGGGACATGGTTGGTGGTGGGTTCTGGTGCAGCACCAGCCTATGGATGATGGCACCATTGTGCAGGGGTCCTGTTCCTGGGACTGACAACCTACAAACACAGGTGTGCAGACTATCGCAGGACAGCTGCGAACGGCACTGTCACACCACTGCGCTGCCTTGACAACATGTCATGTGTGCCTGGCAAATGCCCCATGGGCCATGCTGCCCTCTGTATGGGTGTCCTCCATGTTCAGTCACTGACCCTGGGCATCCCTGTACGTGCAGTGTTGTTGGGGTTGCATGTGCATCTTGCTGTGCTGCATGTGGTGTGTGCTGTGTCATGCACTAACGCCGATGTTTCACCTGTCCTCTGTAGAATGGATCGAGCAGTCAAGGGCCAGAGAAGGGGGCCGGGATGTGACCCAAGAGTGGCAGAGAGGCAGCCCGAGGGTGCTGGCCATGCTGCAGTGGGCGCAAGAGAGTAGCCCTGAGAACAGGGGCCTGTTGCGTGAGTACCCGTCTTGTTGCTTTGTGCTGTTTCACTGTGCTGTGTGTCTCATTCTGTGTTTTGACAGTGACTGGTCCAGCAGCATAGCTGCAACAGGCAGTAGGCCAATGGCATTGTGGCACTGCATTGTGCTGCACACCTGTGTTGCACATCACAGCCGAGTGATGGCTGTCTGGTCACTGTGCCCTGGAGGGGGCTGTGGACCACTGTTGGCTTGCATTGCTGTGAGGGTGCAAGATGGTAGTGGGGGCTGTGGTGGCGGGTGTTTGGTGGGGCACACACTCTGTCAGTTGCCATGCCCACCTCTGTGGTGCAGTGTGCTCCATCCCTCCAGCCCTCCCAACAGATCATCCGCATGTGCACAGTTGGCATTACCTTGCTGTCCTGGGGCTTCACTGGACAGGCCTTCATAGTGCTGCCCACATGCCTTCTGTGGCTGTGGGACACCATGCCCCATGTCTTCCAGGCATTCCTCTCAACCTTTTGTCCCCCAACTGTGGAACATTACCTGTCATAATGTGGAACATATTGGCGATATGTGGAACACGTAGTGGAATACTTACCTGGGTAGCCCATGACACTGTTACTTTGTTGCATTTATGTTCAGAGGGTCTGTTATTAATTTGCTACTATATTATTTTCATCATTTACTATGGAATGTTCCTCTACAATGTTGACCTTGGATGTGGAACATATCCTCACAGAGTGGAACAGGGGGCCTTTTCGCTGTAGATTTAGGAACCTTCCTCATACTGTGGTACAGTTGTGAGGTATGCTTTCAGGGGTCTTGCTTGGTGGCATGCGTCGACCCATCCCTGCCAATGTCTGCACCCTGTTTGCCTCTTATTCTCTGGCCTGGATCGGTCATTGGCCGGCAACTGTCATGGTATGGTGCTGCTCTGGCACACCTTTCATTGTTGTTGTTGCTGTACATTGCCATCTGTCAGTGGGCAACATGTCCCGACATGTGGGTGCCCTTGTGCATGTTGTGGCATGGCCCTTGCATACAGTTCTCCAGGGGTCCAGCTGTGTGTCTGCCCTATCTTACTGTGTGCTGTGCTGGGGTGGGCCATGTCACCTGTGCCCTGATGCTGTTGGGCTTGTCATCATCATGTCTGTTGGGGTTTGGGTTGGTGCCTGTGTCACCCAGGCTTGCTGTGTGTGCACCTTCCAGGTTGGCCTACCAGTGCGGCACTCACCTTAACTTGGGATTGTCCATCAGGACATGCTGTCCATCCCTGTATGTCCACCTGTGGCTGCAGTATGCCTCCTGGCTGGTGTCCTATCCTCAAGGTCTACCCCTTCCTCTTGTAGGTCCACTCCAGTCATCACTGTGGGTGACCATGCCAGAGGAGATGGAGGGGATGGAGGACCTGCTGTGCCACATCATCCGCCAACAGAGGACTGTCATCGAGCAGCAGGCCATCTTGATCACTGAGGAAAGGAGGGTGGCAGCTGTGTTGGAGGCTCAGCTCCCAGATCCAGCTGGCAGTTAGCCATGCCTTTCTACCCATTATGTGTTGTCTTCCCCCCACCTGGCATTGTATTTTTCCCCTGGCCCCTGTTCCTGTGTTCCTGTGTACAACCCCCTCCCCTTTGCACCCTTCCCTTGTGCCTTAGCATACATTGTAAATAGTTGTATATATGTTTGACATTGCACTCTTTGGTGTGCTCATTGTATTTTTCCATGTTGCTGTTACATAGGTTCATAGGTAAATTACAAGCTCAGTAGGCAGTAATGCCTTTTATGAGCTCGCCACCAATCATTGATGGAAGGAGAATTTACAATCCCCCATAAATGAATCTAGCCCCTTTTTAAAAATACTTAATGATTTGCTTTCAACTACCTCTTCTGGCAGTGCATTTCAAGTAGAAATCACTCTTTGAGTAAACCACTGATTCTCTTATTGGTCTTATTATGTGTGCCAGACAGTTGTTCATTATGGGATCTCATAAACGATACAGAGGTTTTGAAACTTAATCCAATAGTTTCAAATAAACTCTCATTTTGACTAATTCTGTGAGATACTTAGGAATTAACCTATCTAGAGATCCAAATAAATTTATCAAGTTGAATCTTGATCCAATAATCTCGGTTATCAGGCAGGACCTAAAAAGATGGACACTATTACCTTTTTCTCTGAGGAAAAATCTATATAATTAAAATGAACATCTTCCCACAGTTATTTTATCCAATAAATCTTTCCAATGTCTGGTTACCTTTGGTGTGGTTTAAAAAGGTACATTAGACACTCTCAGATTTTATCTGGAATGATAAGAAACCCTGGATAGCTTATGATAAGCTCTCGGCGCCAAAAATGAAAGGAGGATTATGGTTTCTGCACCTCTGTCTTTATTACTGGGCCAGCCATGCATGCAAGTACCTGAGATGGCTAATGCCAGATCCTCTCCTATCTTCAAGTGCTTTCACTCCCATATGGCTTAAAATAGAACGCTCCCTTATACGAATGCATGGACTATCTCCTCCTGCTCTCTTATATGTTTCTTTGCCCCCCAGTATTCAAAGGCAACCCCACATCATTATCAATCAGAATTCATGCTCAGCTTTGTTCTTTTTTTGAATATAAGCATACTATAGACCCATCTCAACCTTGGTGGGGGAACCTTAATCTCACAATAGATGGTAAACCTCTTCAATTATGCTGGATTCTGCAATTAGGGGATCAACTCCTTAACTTTTTTTTGAAGACTGACTGCTCATGCCTAACTTCACCAGAACTTTTAAATAAAGCACACAGTGGTGGAATTCAAGCATGCATGGGACAGTCATAAGGCAATTCTAGGGGGTTGGGGTAGGAAGAAGTAGGCTGCTGGTTAACTAGGATCTGCAGCTTATCCAGTAGGCAGGGAAATGGGCAGACTGGGTGGGCCAAGTGGTCCTTATCTGCCATCAAATTCTATGTTTCTATATTTCTATGTTTAAGCCCATATCCCAAACTCTGCTGTTTTTAAAATATTCCAAGTACGACACTTAATTATAAAATTTATTGGTACAACTTTACCTATAGACATCAGTTTGTCTCATCTGACAGAGTTGATTCCCCTTGCAGGCCATTCCCATGCAGTTTCCAAGGTGTATGGAATAATCCACAACTGGAAATGGCCCGACAGCTTTGGCCCAACTCACCTTTGGGTTTCCCTTTTCCCCAATCAAGAAATCATCTGGCACTTTCTGTGGCAAAGTTGTCACAAATTCATCATACAAGACAGGCTCCGATTAACACAATTCAAAATCCTGCATAACCTCTATTATACACCCCAGAAAATGGTTAAATTGGGACTCCTTCCTTCACCCACATGTACTCATTGTCTTCAGAATGAAGGCAATTTCCTGCATATTTTTTGGGCCTGTCCCAAGATAACCCCCCTTTGGCAGGCAATCAAACAGAGGGTCAATCCTCTATTGGGTCTATCGGATCTTGTTACTGCTCAGATCTGCATATTGGGGGACCTTTCCTCTGTTGTTGTTTCTAACAGAAAATATCACATAACTCTCATTGCTATATCAGTTAAGAAACTGGTTCTGAGACACTGGAAGGACATGGCTGACATCTCTTATAGTGAATGGCTACAAGAATTGTTGACCAACCTTAGAATGGAAAGGACAATTGCTGGTTTGCATAATCAATCCCAGAAATTTTTTAAAATATGCTCTATATTCTCTCCAGAAGCCCTAAAGGTTTTTCTCCCTTTTTCTGGTAAATAATTTTGCATGATGTAATTGTGCTTTGTGTGAATTGGAGAATAGGGAGGGTTGGGAGGGAGAGTTGATCTCACTGTTTTAATGCGTATCTTTGTATTTCTATCTGTATATAACAATAGATCTCTCTGTAATGGAATAAAATTGAATAAAATTTGAATTGAAAAAAAATAAACTATCATTTTTAAAAGCATTATGGACTAATATCATATCTCCCCTTAATCTTCTGTATTGCATGGAGTAAAGACCTAGATTCATTAATCTGGTACTATAGTCTTGTTACCTTGGTGGTCTTCTTGTTGCTTGAGTTGTGTGTTGGGGGCATAGCTTGCCACATTGTGGGTATTGTAGCATTGTCTTTCTTTGGTATTGGGTGGGTTGGTGGGTGGTGGTTGGGTCATTTGTTCTTCGACGTTTGGGTTTGACTTTCATTTACTGTTTCATTTCTTCACTGTTCTGTTCCCTTTACCATTTTAATTTGCTTGTTTACCATTACATTTCATTTATTACACTCTACTGTGTACTGTGTCATTCTTGGGTGCTGGGGTTTCACTTGGTTTGTGCTGTTCCTTGGGTGCCCCATATGGGTCCAGGTTGTTGTTTGGCATTCCCATGCATGTGTCATCATCCGGGATGTGCACTGTGCTCTGCACCTGAGACCTCATTCCAGCCTGTATTTTGCTGCATGTCCCAGGGTCAGGCTATCTCAACTCTACACTGTGTTCCATTGTGTGTTTGCAAGGCCTGCCTGGGTGCTATATTCAGTGCTGTCTTATTTGCTATATTCAGTGCTGTCTTATTCCAGGGCTGTTTTTGCCCTGCACTCCTGGCCCTGTTTGCCTGGCTTCCTTTGCTTACCATATTCAGCTGGTTTTGCATAGGGCTATCCCTTTTGAATATAGCTTGCATTTTGCTCCGGGCTATGTTTGCACACCGGGCAGTGCTAATCTAGACCTGGGGCTAAGCTTTGAATATCTGGCCCAAAATGTCTTATTTTTGCCAAAAATGGTTTGAAGGTGAAATTATGGAGTAAGGGCCACCTGAAGTGATATAATTTTTTTGCCAAACATAGGTTCCAGTTGATTTATGGTACTGGGGTAAAAGGTCCACAGTGAACTTTTAGGACACAAGGGGTGATATTTTTATTTTTTGCAAACAATGGATTCCAGGTAATCTGTTGAGCTAGGGTGAATGGTACGAGGTGGTCGTTTAGGGCCACCTGAGGTGATATTTTTATTTTTGCCAATACTGGGTTCAAGGTGATCTATGGAAACATTGTGAAAGGTCTGAGGTGTTTGTTTTGGACAGCTGATGTAACATTTTTATTTTTACCAAAAATGGGTTCCAGATAATTTATGGATCTGGAGTAAAAGATCTGCAGTGGTCATTTAGGCCACCAGAGGTAATATTTTTAATTTTACTAAAAATTGGTTCCAGGTGATTTATGGAGCCAAGGTGAAAGGTCTGTGGTGGTCATTTAGGCCACCCAGGGTGATAGTTGTATTAATGTGTTGCCAGAAATTGGTTTTACATGATTTATGGAGCCAGGATAAAAAGTCTGCAGTGGACCTTTAGGCCACCAGGGGTGATATTTTCATTTTTGCCAAAAATGGTTCCAGGTGATCTAATGAGCCAGGGTGAATGGTATGCAGTGGTCATTTAAGCCACCTGAGGTAATATTTTTATTTGTACCAAAAATGGGTTCCAGGTGATGTATGGAGCAAGGGAAAAAGATCCTTTATGCCACCTGAGGTGATATTTTTATTTGTTGCCATAAATGGGTTTCAGGTGATCTATGGAGCCAGATTCAAAGTTCCTCAGTGGATGTTTAGGCCACCTGAGGTGACATTTATATATTTGCTGAAAATGGGTTCCAGGTGATTTATGGAGCTGGGGTGAAAGGTCTGAGGTTGTTGTTTAGGCCATCTGAGGTGATATATTTGTATTTGCCAAAAATGCATTTCAGGAGATTCCATAGGATTGGAGTAAAAGGTAAGCAGTGGTCATTTAGGCCACCTGAGGTAGGTGGTGGTCATTTAGGCCACCTGAGGTGATAATTTTATTTTTCCCAAAAATTGGTTCCAGGTGATCTATGGAGTCATTGTGAAAAGTCTGCCATGGTTGTTTAAGACACCTGAGGTGAACTTTTTAATTTTGCAAACAGTGTATTCCAGGTGATATCTGGAGCTGAGATTAAAGGTTCGTGGCAGCCGTTTAAGACACCTGAGGTGATATTTTTAGTTTTGAAAAGTGGGTTGTAAGGGACTAATGGAGCTGGTGTAAAGGTCTGAGGTTGTTGTTTAGGCCACCTGACATGATATTTGTATTTTTGCCAAAAATGGGCTCCAGGCAATTAATGGATCCAGAGTAAAAGATCTGCAGTGGTCATTTTGGCCAGGAGAAGTGACATTTTTATTTTTACCAGAAATTGGTTGCAGGTGATTTATGGAGTCAGGGTGAAAAGTCTACAGAGGACCTTTAGGCAACCAGGGATGATATTTTCATTTTTGTCAAAAATAGATTCCAGGTGATCTATGGAGCCAGAGTGAATAGTATGTGGTGATCATTTAGGCCACCTGAGGTGATAATTTTATTTTTCCCAAAAATTGGTTCCAGGTGATCTATGGAGTCATTGTGAAAAGTCTGCGATGGTTGTTTAAGACACCTGAGGTGAACTTTTTATTTTTGCAAACAGTGTATTCCAGGTGATATCTGGAGCTGAGATTAAAGGTTCGTGGCAGCCGTTTAAGACACCTGAGGTGATATTTTTAGTTTTTGAAAAAGTGGGTTGTAAGGGACTAATGGAGCTGGTGTAAAAGGTCTGAGGTTGTTGTTTAGGCCACCTGACATGATATTTGTATTTTTGCCAAAAATGGGCTCCAGGCAATTAATGGATCCAGAGTAAAAGATCTGCAGTGGTCATTTTGGCCAGGAGAAGTGACATTTTTATTTTTACCAGAAATTTGGTTGCAGGTGATTTATGGAGTCAGGGTGAAAAGTCTACAGAGGACCTTTAGGCAACCAGGGATGATATTTTCATTTTTGTCAAAAATAGATTCCAGGTGATCTATGGAGCCAGAGTGAATAGTATGTGGTGATCATTTAGGCCACCTGAGGTGATAATTTTATTTTTCCCAAAATTGGTTCCAGGTGATCTATGGAGTCATTGTGAAAAGTCTGCGATGGTTGTTTAAGACACCTGAGGTGAACTTTTATTTTGCAAACAGTGTATTCCAGGTGATATCTGGAGCTGAGATTAAAGGTTCAGTGGCAGCCGCTTAAGACACCTGAGGTGATATTTTTAGTTTTTGAAAAGTGGGTTGTAAGGGACTAATGGAGCTGGTGTAAAGGTCTGAGGTTGTTGTTTAGGCCACCTGACATGATATTTGTATTTTGCCAAAAATGGCTCCAGGCAATTAATGGATCCAGAGTAAAAGATCTGCAGTGGTCATTTTGGCCAGGAGAAGTGACATTTTTATTTTACCAGAAATTTGTTGCAGGTGATTTATGGAGTCAGGGTGAAAAGTCTACAGAGGACCTTTAGGCAACCAGGGATGATATTTTCATTTTTGTCAAAAATAGATTCCAGGTGATCTATGGAGCCAGAGTGAATAGTATGTGGTGATCATTTAGGCCACCTGAGGTGATAATTTTATTTTTCCCAAAAATTGGTTCCAGGTGATCTATGGAGTCATTGTGAAAAGTCTGCGATGGTTGTTTAAGACACCTGAGGTGAACTTTTTATTTTTGCAAGCAGTGTATTCCAGGTGATATCTGGAGCTGAGATTAAAGGTTCATGGCAGCCGTTGAAGACACCTGAGGTGATATTTTTAGTTTTTGAAAAAGTGGGTTGTAAGGGACTAATGGAGCTGGTGTAAAAGGTCTGAGGTTGTTGTTTAGGCCACCTGACATGATATTTGTATTTTTGCCAAAAATGGGCTCCAGGCAATTAATGGATCCAGAGTAAAAGATCTGCAGTGGTCATTTTGGCCAGGAGAAGTGACATTTTTATTTTTACCAGAAATTGGTTGCAGGTGATTTATGGAGTCAGGGTGAAAGGTCTACAGAGGACCTTTAGGCAACCAGGGATGATATTTTCATTTTTTCCAAAAATAGATTCCAGGTGATCTATGGAGCCAGAGTGAATGGTACGTGGTGGTCATTTAGGCCACCTGAGGTGATATTTTTTTTTTTGTCATAGTGGGTTCCAGGTGATTTATGTACCTAGGGTAAAATGTCTGTGGATGTCATTTAGGCCACCTGGGGTGATATTTTTAGTTTTTGCCAAAAAAAGGTTACAGGTGATTAATGAAGCTGGGGTGAAATATCCACAGTGCTCATTTGAGCTCCTTATGTTATATTTTTGTTTTAGCCAAAAATGGGTTCCAGATGCTTACTGGAACTTTTGTAAAAAGAAAATTATTTTTTTTACCAAAAACTGGTTCCAGGTGAGTTATGGAGCAGGGGTAAATGTACCACAGTGGTCATTTAGGCCACCTGAGATGATATTTTTATTTTTTGCTAAAAATGGGTTTCAGGTGATCTATGGAGACAAGTTCAAAGTTCCTCGGTGATTGTTTAACTCACCTGAGGTGAAATGTTTATTTTTTCCAAAAATGAGTTCCAGGTGATTTATAGAGCTGGCCAACTAAGTTGATATTTCAAATTTTTGCCAATAATGGTTTTCATATGATTTTTGGAGCTGGTGTCAAAAGTTCAAAGTAGTCATTTAGGCAATATTTTTTTTTTGCCAAAAAATGGGTTCCAGGTTATTTATGGAGCTGGGGGGAAAAGGTCCATAGTAGACCTATGGGCCAACAGAAGTGACATTTTTAATTTTGCCAGAAGTGGGTTCCAGGTGAGCTGTGGAGCCTGGCTGAATGGTACACAGTGGTGATTTAGGACACCTGAGGTGAAATTTATATATTTGCCAAAAATGGGTTCCAGATGATTTATGGAGCTGATGTGAAAGGTCTGCAGTGGACATTTACACTACCTGATGTGAAATATTTATTTTTGCCAAAAATGGGTTTCAGGTGATTTATGGGATTGAGGTAAAAGGTAGGCAGTGGTCATTTAGGACACCTGGGGCCAGATATTCAAAACTTTGCCCCTGGGCTAAATTAGCACTGTCCAGTGGGCAAACTTAGCTCGGAGCACAAAGCAAGCAATATTCAAAAGGAATAGCCCGGGGGAAAAAGATTCTGAATATAGCATGGGAATGAGGCAGGGCAAACTGGGCTGGGAGTGTAGGGCAACCTTAGCCCTGGAATAAGACAGCTCTGAATATAGCAACCAAGAAGTCCAGACCACTACAGCAATACAGAGCACAGTGACGTGAAGGTAGCTAGAGGTGACCTATGTGACCAATGTGTGTTCCAGCAAATGCGTGGACCCAGTACAGATGCAGGGAGCAACCTATGGGAAAGTACAGTGTGCAAAACATTATAATATTCCCTGAACCATTAGCAGTGAGCTAACATGTGCTGTTGTGTGATCCACAGATGCTGCACCTGTGGCATGGGATGCACACAGTGACATATACATGGCCGGCTGTGTGTGCTGTGGCATCTGTACAGTTGTGCTGTATGTGGTGGGGGGGAGCACATAGTATCCGACAGACACACAGGCAGTGGATTATTCCCACTACTGGCCCATGTGCACTGTGTGCTGTGTCCCAGTCTTGTGGCCACAATTGGGCTGTGGTGAGGTCTGGCCACCCATACACCCTCCTCTCAATGACCACCATGCCCACAGTGCTGGCTGTGTGTGCTGGCATCTGTTGGGCACTACAGACATATGGTCTTCAGGCGTGTGCTGTATTGTCACACTACCATGATGACCTCTGTGGGCCCTATCATCCCTTACTGCCTGTGCATGGCTGGGACCTGTGGCAGCTGTTAGCATCATGTTGGTGCCATCAGTGAGTAGCATGTGTCCTCCATGTCTGGCAGTTTCTAAGTGACTTACTCATATGTTAGGGCTGCACAAGCCACGCAAATGCCATGCTATCACTCCGCAAAGCAACAATGTCATGCAAAGCTGATTTCCCAGGGCTAAGACCAGCTTTTCCTGGGCGGTAATTTGTACCGCGCTATGGGTCGCACTAAGTCACGCTAAACACTTTAGTGCAGTGCTAGTCACTGAATATCTTATGCACCTGTATTCGTGTTCACTTTGCCCCTTGCATATACTTATGGTTTGCCCAGCGCTAATGCGGTTTGCATGTTATTTGGCCTTTTGAATATAGCAGACCTGCTCTAATCCTGTGTTAAACCCACACAAACATTTTTTGCCTGGCACAAAGCTTTGAATATCTGTCCCCTGATGTTAAAGGTAGGTAGTGGTCATTTAGACCACCTGAAGTCATATTTTTACTTTTGCCAAAAATGGGTTCCAGGTGATATGTGGAGTCATTGTGAAAAGTATACAATGGTTGTTTAAGTCACCTGGGGTGAAATTTTCATTTTTGCAAAAAATAGATTCCAGGTGATGTCTGGAGCTGATGTGAAATGTCCATGGTGGTCATTTAAGTCATCTGAAGTGATATTTCTTGTTTTTGACAAAAATGGTTTCAAGGTGATTTATGGAGCAAGTGTAAAAAGTCCATTGTGGTTATTTAGGCCAACTGAGGTGATATAATTTTTTTGCCAAAAATAGGTTCTAGGTGATTTATGGCACTGAGGTAAAAGCTCCACAGTGAACCTTTAGGACACAAGGGGTGATATTTTTATTTTTTGCCTAAAATGGGTTCCAGGTAACTTGTGGAGCTAGGGTGAATAGTACGAGGTGGTCGTTTAGGCTGTCTGAGGTGACATTTTTATTTTTGCCAAAATTGGGTTCAAGGTGATCTATGGAAACATTGTGAAATGTCTGAAGTGTTTATTTTGGACACCTAGGGTCAGATATTCCAAACTTAGTGTGGCACACAAACCATTTGCAAAGGGTAAGCTCAGGGTTAATGCAGGACCGCCATATTCAAAGAAGGAGATGGTGTGTGCTAAATGCAATAGTGCTGGGGTAAAAAATAATGTTTGCAAGGGGCAAAGTGAGGGGCCGGTACCTGAATATGGTCGCAATGGGATTTTCAGACACATAGTGCTGCGCAATGCACCAATGCATGAGATATAGCACGGTGCTAGTTACCGCCTATAAAAGGCATTCCTAATCCCAGGTCAATCCACAGATGAGGGAGTGGCCAGACCAGGAAGTGAGGCAAAATGGCTGTGTTTAGCAATGAAGTAGTGCTGCACCTCATGGAGCAGGTTGTGGAGGACGAAGAAAGGGAGCAGGCACAACAAGGCCCAATACGGTGGCAAAGAAGGAGATATGCTGCACAGAGATGGTACCGGCACAGAGCTTCTTTTGAAACCCTGCCTGATGACCACAGGTTGGACAGAGGAATGTCGAGGCAGTTATGCAAACTCCTGCATGAGGAGCTGCCGGTAAACACCAGGCACAGCAACACCATGTCAGTGCAGCGATGTGCATGCTAGCCACTGGGACATTTCAGAGCCCAACGGGGGACACCATCGGGGTATCACAGTCTGCCACATCGCACCTCCTGACCCGTGCTCCTTGATGCTCTCCTGCCACATGCTGGTGAGCTTATAGTATTCCCTAGCATGGCAGCAGAGTGCACAGCAACCATGCAGCATTTCCATCAAGTTGTGCACCTACTCACTGTCCTTGGTGCCATTGACTGCACCCATGTTCCCATCCATGCACCACCTGGTGATGCCAGTAACCTATACGTAAACAGGAAGGGGTACTACTCTATCAATTGCCAGGTGGTGTGCCCAGGCACATAACCAATGTCTTTGCACAGTACCCTGGCAGTGCCCATGATGCCTTCATCTGGCACCAGTCCCAGCTGTGCTGGGCATTTGAGGAGGGCAGCATACCTTGTGGGCATCTAGTTGGTGAGTATGGGCAGCTACAACAGGGTAAGAGCACAGGAGAGGGGGGATAGGAAAGGGTATCCATGGAAGGGGCAGGGAGCAATGGTACACAGCAGCAGTGGGCACTGTGCAGGACAGCAACACTAACACCTGGTATCTCTCCACAGGGGACAGTGCCTATTTCCTAGGACCCCAGCTGCTGACACCGGTACCTCGGCCAGCAACAGTGGCCAAGGAACAGTACAACGAGGCACATGCTGCTACAAGAAATATCATTGAGAGGGTCTTTGGGATGCTCAAGATGTGGTACCATTGCATAGACCAGTCAGGTGGTGCCTTACAGTATAACCCTCAGAAGGTATGCCATACCATTCTAGCCTGTTGTATGCTACACAACATGGCATTGAACCATGGGATACATGCACCTGAACCTGTGGAATATTCTGACAGTGAGCCAGAGCCAGGGGTAAGGGGGATAGTAGAGCAACTTGAGAGGTGGGATCTGCGCATGGCCAGCCAGGCCACTGAGCACAGGAGCAGCACCATTGAGACACTAACCCAGGGTGGACGGTGAGTAAACATAACACAGACAGATAATATGATAGCAACAGTACATTTAATAGTAGTGCAGATACAGTACAGTGTGATCTGTGTAATATGCAGGTGCTGTAGAAGTCATTAGTGTGAAGATGTGATGTGGTGCAGTGTGTGTGATGTGTGTTGGCCACCACCATACCCCTCAACTGTACCACATTTTGAGGAACGGTCCTCATTTTACTTCACAAAACCTCCCTGTTCCACATTGTGAGGACTTGTCCCACTTTCAGGGTTAACATTTTAAAGCAAAACTTTATAGTAAATGATGCAAACAATATAGCATTTAATTAATAACAGATGTTCTAAACATAAATGCAAACATTGTAACAGTGTTCTGAGCTTCTGAGATAAAGTTTTGATTAAGTGTCCCACATTTTGCTCAGCTGTTCCACATTTTGAGAGGCAATGTTCCACAGTTGGGGGACAAAAGGTTGAGAGGTATGGCCACCACTCAGGTGCACAGAGCAAACAGTTATGTAGACAGGTGTTGGCAGGGGCTGTGGCATCGGAGTGATCATGGGCCATGGAGGATATTGTGTGTTTGCAGGGGACATGGGCTGTGGTTGAGTGCATGGGCATGCAAGTGAATGGGACATGGCCACACCATGCATATGGTGGAGCACATCAGCTGTGCCTGCCACATCACACACAACGCACACCCTGTGTGCATGGCACTCTAGTGAGCGTGCTACATGCTGAGGACAAAGATGGGGTACACTGAGGTGAAGCTGGGAGGGCAGTCCATCCATGGCCATGCCACAAGGCCTGCACAGGTGTGGAGGGAGGGAGGGTGGCCATGACACTGCACAGCCTGTGGAGGACTGGGAGGTAGAGGTGGAGGAGGTGATGCCCACCCTGCATGCACTTCTGCCACTCTGCTGCACACGTGAGGCACAGCCTCGCTGGTGTCTGGGTGCATCCCACAGTGCTGCTTTAATTGTCTCCCTCAGCACTTCAGCATGGGCCTGCACAGCAGTGGTAAGTCCACCAAAGCTACGGTCAATGGTGGCAAGGACACAGGTCATTCACTCCTCTGACTGCTGCTTGGCATGGGCAAGGCCAGTGCCCACTGTTTCCTGCAGCTGTGACAACTCATGCCACAGCTCCCTGTGGATGTCATGCAGGTTCTGCTGGGCTGCATGCTGTGATGCCAGGGCCTCCTGAAGCATGGGTCATGCCCCCTGGCCATCCTGTGCAGGTGCAGCATCAGCATCAGGTTGCAGCTGACATTGGGCAGGGTGTTGCAGACATGTTTGGACCTGTGGGGGCAGCTGGTAATGCAGCAGCTGCTGCAACTGTGGTCTAACAGGTGAAGGAGATTGCTGCAGGACTGGTTCTGTGGCCATTGCCCTGTGGGACATATCCAGCGGGCAACACTGTGTGGGAACAGGAGCATCAGCTGTGGGCACAAAAATGGCATGTGCCCGAGTACCCCTTGCCCCCAATTCAGGCATGGTGCCAACCCCCACTGTTTCCAAACCAATGGTGCCACTGGCCAGTCCCATATCCAACAGGGAGGGTTCTTCCACTGCATCCCCTGAGCCATGGTAACTTGTCATAGTCAAGATCAGCACCTGCTCTCCACTCAGATCCTCCATCTGGGTGTACTCAGGTGGATTCAGGGCCTCCAGGAATGCCGTATCCTCCTACTCCAGAGCTCCTGCATACACCAGTGCCTCATGTCATCTGAGGCCAGACATTGTGCTGACTGTCATGTCCACTGCAGGTCCACCTGTGGCAGCCATGCCTGATGTGGAAGAGTGCACCTCTGCTCTGTTGCCATCCTCCTCCTGCACCACTGTGCCTAGCCCCACCTGGGGCATGGCCTGCTGGGCATGCAGTGATGTAATGGAACAGACAGATGTGAGTGGCCATTACTGTGAACAGACAACCCACCCCCACCCACACACCAAACAATGCCACATGTACCCCCAGCAATGTGTGCCCCACAGCATGCCCATGCAGACCCCACTGTGCATCCCATACAAATGCAGCAAGTGCCCTATGAGCCCCCTGCACCACAGCACACATGCACTTATGACATGTGCCTGCCAGCAGATGCCCAGCACTGTGCAGCCTCAGCACCACTCACACAATGTGACATACCCATGTGAGCCCCATGCATGCACCATGACAGTGGCGATTTGTGCCTCAGTCCCAATGATGTTGCTGTCCAGTGAGTGGTGGATACATGCCACAGACTTACCAGCCCTGGGTGGTGTGAGTGGTGTCTCACACCCACCGCCCTCAACCCCACCAACTGCCACTAGCCACAGGGTAGAAGCTACTGTAGCCATCAATGGGTCCCAGTCCCATTGCTCCATTGGTTGTGGCCCCCAACCAGTCCATAGCCTGTCCCTGAGTCATTGTGCCTCCTCCTTCTTGGCCCTGTGTAGTAGATCATTCCACCACTTTCGGACAGCATTAATGGTACAGCCATGACCACCTATGGCATTCACCGCTGTGGAAATTTCTTCCTACATCAGCCGAACGATGGCATCAGTTGACTTATAATGGTGTAGGACCATCTCCCACTCCTTCACAGCATGTACCAGGGCAAGCAGCTCATCCCCTGGAAACCTGTGGGTCCTGAGCCACTCCTGCCTTGCAGCCTCACCTGTGTGGGATAGAAGGCAGGGAAAGGGTTACACACAGTTGTGGATGAAACATTGCACAGTTGTAACAGTATCAAATGCCCATGGTGCAACACACAGCCGCTATGCACAGTCCCACCCTCTGAGGAACACCTACAGGACATGCATGATGCACCTCAGTGTTGTGGAGTCCTGCAGGTCTGCACTTGCAGAAGCCAGCTGCATGTGAGTAGCACACAGTTGCGTTGCTTATGCTGGTGACCTGTGGCATGTAACTGTTGGCTGTCTGCACATGGTGGCATGGACAGTGGTGCACCACCAGGTAATCATAAGGCCTATGGCCATAGACAGTGTCTAATGCACACATGTGTGGGACTGTGCAGACATGGCTGTAAATGCTTGTCCCATAAGGTCCCCCCAGGCACATCCAGTGCCATGCTGGGCCTGTGCACACCCAGCACTTTGGAACACATGCTGTGGAACCATGATGTGTATCCCTACAACAGGACTAGATGGCTGACCACAACACATGTGCCACTAGTGACACTGTCTAGGCACTGTTACATGTGCCAGTGCATGTATCAGTGCAGCCACAGTGCACACACACACACACACACAGGTTTGGTGGGTGCATAGGCGGTACTGGCACATCTTTACACAATTCCTGTGTGTGAATGACCATGTGGAGCTGTAGTGGGGACTGTACAGCAATACGACACTGGGGTAGTGCACCCCCAACATGTGTGTAAGTGCATGTTATGCAATGACCTGGATGTCCATGTCACTAGATTCACTCAACAGGTCAGGCCTCTACTCCCAAAATGCCAACCTCTGAGCGTAAGATCTGTGGACAGTGAACAAGGTTACCCTCTTGTCTGTTTTGTGAGTTCGAGTCACCTTAGTCTCAAGTTCTGGAGGGATTCAAACTGATAACCTATTGTTAGCATACCCAATTATCAGGCTCAGATAATTCTGTCTTTGGGGGGCCAGATATCTTTGCCTACGGGCACCTAACCAGGTAGTGCAAAATGAACCATTAGAACTCTATGCAAGACCTTAGAGAACTCTATCCATTTCCCAGTTTGGTATTACAATAAGCTCATACACAGTGTCAACTATAACCTTCAAAGCTTCATTTATGAAAAGAAATTTCAAGGCACAACAGGCAGTTTCTGTTTTTGAAATATATATCTTTACTTTAAAATAGATAAAATAGGAAAACAGCAAAATTACAGAACAAAATATCCCAACACATACAGTCTTAAAACAAACCGGTTTAAAATTGCATATTCCTACAAATAATAACACTCAGACTGGTCTCATCTAATGTATGCTTACTTAATCTTTCAGTGCTGTGATGTTCTTCCTTCTCTCAGACAGATAATATGAAAAAGTGTGTCTTCTAAGGTTTGCTCAGTAAGTTTAAAAATAGTATTGAGCCGGCCTTCTCTCTGAGGTCACCTAACTCCACCTTGGAGTATTAAACTTTATATTCCATAACAGAGGATGTCCAAACAAGATATTTGAAAAAATAATCCATGACATCAATTAATTTCCTTTTTTCCTGTGACCTTTCAAACTAGTCTTTGATCTACAGACATCAAAGGCTCTTTGATGTAATGCTGGCTTCCCTCTGATGACACCCCCACACACATGTATATTGGACTATGAAGCAGTCTGGAACCTGTACGTCAAAGGTCTCCTTGATTAAGCGAGCTGGCATCCTGGGAGACACCCATAACACAGGCATGCTCTTTCCATTATGACACCTAGTGCAAAATCAAAAGATTTCCCTGAGGATGTCATGAATGGCTAATTGTATTTCCTGGGATCAAAGCAAATTGACAAGGTAATTGCATTTTAGAAATCTGCAGTTTAAAATACCTCCTGTCCTTTGAACTTATCCCTTGTTTTTTTTGTGTGTCAACTTCAGCAAGACAGTGGTTTCTCTTGACACAGTCCATCACACATTTTTTTATATTTACAAAAAATTATACAGGGATCAGAACCCACTGTCCAAGTGTGAAGGTCCACATCATACATGCACTGTCCTGTCATGGGGTAGACGCCTTGGACTGCAACACAGGTGGTACTGCCCCTGCCCCTGCCCCTGCTGCACAGTGATGTGCACACACAGACACCAGCCATCCGCTGTTCCTGTTCAGCTGCCATGGTGTCATGCTGCATGCCAGGGCATATGTGCAGCCTGCACAGCATGACTAACTTACGTGCTTGTGGATTGAGACATGTTCTGGTACAGCCAGGACCATGTGTGTCTGGACACAGTGCACCATGCCTGTCTGACATGGATGCTGGGAGGTGGCTCTTGCACACAGAGACAGTGACACAGCATGTCTGCAACACAGATCAGCAATGTACTGTACCACTAGGTGCAGACCCAATCCAATGGGGACCACAGGGATGGACTGGTGGGGTCTGTCCACATCATGGCCAGCCTGTCATGTGGAAGAGCCCCTACATTGAATGTGAATGGCAGGCCACCTCACCATGACAAGCCTGTTAGGGTGTGGGAAGGGGGGCCTGTACTGGGGCAGACACACAGGTGCAGATGACCGTTGCCTGGCACTGAGACCCATCTGCATGTGTCTGACATTGCAGACAAGGCCCCCAATCACATGGTCATCGTAAAACACACAAGCACACAGCAACAAGCATGGGGATAGCTATCCAACTTTCGGGTAGGATGGGTAGGATACAGCCCAACACATGTCGTGGAGTGTGCTGCAGAGTGGCACATCCCTTCCAGACTACTGGTGTTCCACATAGTGATGGCTGTGACCTGGTTAACATGTACCCTACAGTCACAGTGGACTACTGACGCATTAAAGAGTGCAGCCTCCACACTGTGGATGACATCCTACTGCCTGTGCAGCACCACAGCGGGCAGTCAATCATGGGCTCCACAATGGGTGCTAAACAGTGCGTAAAGGTGATGGGGCACCACTACTCACACAGGGACAGCTAGGAGGGGCAATGGCCCCCCCAGCCCCCCCATCACCACTACATACAAACACAGACAGACAGCACCAGTTAGTAATCACCTGCAGTCCCAAACCCATAACCTGTAATTCACTGTTGGACATATGACAGATACCATAGCCTGGCAGATATCAGACAGTACTGGACTAACTTGTGTGTGGGCAGGACTGTAATGTCACATGCATGGCACTGCCACTCCTGGGTTCTGGTCCTGTCCCCTCAGACAGGCAGATGACTGGCATTGTCTGAGTCAGCCTATTGTCCATCCAATACAGTACTATATGCTAGGAACATCATTGACTGTACAGCTCCATGCACAAGCAGTGTGTGTTGCCACCCTGGTCAGGTGTCCATATACCCATGGATAGTTGGGACAGGGTATGGCAGGACCCCTCTGTGGCAGTACATACTGGTTGTGCAGACTGGCCCATACATCATACACAGTAGACTGGTACTACAACTGTACCCTGGATGTCTGCCATCATCCTGTGCTATCAATCCACATACACACGACCAGCAGGCCAACCAGGGAGCCCACCAGAGACAGGCAGAGGGTGCCATCCATGCCACAGTGCACAGAGGAGAGCAGTGATGGTAACAGGAGTGTATTTTGCATCAATACTGTTTGCCATTGCACATTATGACTATGTCTCAACAGTTGTTAGCATGGTGATTTCACGTATCATTCGTTATGTCCCTAGAAGTCTGATACAGTCATGTTGTCTGTGACAGTCCTCATGCATTACATACATGCCTGCCCCTGTGATTGCTCCTGTGACATCCTGTGTGCTGCAACAGTAATCCCACGTCAACATGTATTACCTATCAGCTACACAGGTGGAGCACTGTTCACCCTTATATAGCATAGCCAGGCAAAGAGGCCTGTTAAGCATGCTAATGGGCTAGTAATAATATGTTAATCACCATGTTAGCACCATGCATACACAATGACCATCATTTGCATATGTCGTTTGAATATTGCAGAAGCTAGCACTGGGCAAAACATTTAGTGCCGGGCAAATTGTATAGCGCTGGGCTCTCTCGTCTGTGCTTAGCGCAGTGCTGTTGCAGTTGCACAGCACTAGGACTCCCAGTACAGGTTCTGCACATGTGCGGGTTGGGACAGTCTGCACAAACATGACCTCGCTATATGACATAGCGCCATGCTAACCCTGTTAGTGCGATAGCAGTGAGCATGCCCAGTATGTCTGCACCGGGGTCATGGCAGGGTCGCGCATGCGCACTGCGCACACTTCCGGGTAGTGCAGTGCTATTGCACACTTCTTCATGGTGCTAGACTGAACTGTTTGGGAGTTCCAGGGTGTGGCCCAGTGGTTGCCATCCAGCAATAACTTTCCTTTCTCCTGCATCATCCATGTCTGGGAGACATAGGCAGAGGGCACTGGTGGGCCGTGATAGGCACTGGGATGTTGTGGAGACAGCAAACCTGCTGCAACTAGCCCAACAGTGGTATAGGTGCCTGTTTGGGGAGGTCTGGGAAGGGGACCACCCACGTAACCAGGTGTGAGCTTCAATTGCCCATCGCCTCACAGTCCTCACCAGCATACCATGCTCTAGGAAGAAGTGCCGCCACTGCTTTGTAGATCTGAGGTGCAGGCAGGGCCCACTGCTGGAGTGATGCAGTTCAATGGTTCAGGAGGGTACTGTGCCTGTGCCAGGTTTGTGATGCCTCTCACCATGGTATTGTCATGGGGGGGTGTTTGTGTGTTGGGTGGTGTTCCTGTTTGTGTCCAACGTGGCCCGTTCACATGCCATCCTGGGGGCTGTGGTGCTGTGATGGTGACATTGGGTACATATGTTGGACTTGTGCAGTGTGGTCCTGTCTTCAGAGGAGTGTGGAATGTGTGGACCAGGCGGACATTGCATTTTGGGTGTGTTGTATGTAATGTTCTGCAGCGTGGTGGCTCCGTGCAACATGCCACCTACTGTGGCTGCATGGACCCATGACACCTGGCCCCCTGCCACATACACTGTGTTCTGCCATGCTGCCAGGGGGCTGCAGCAGATGTGCCTTCTGTGTACATCCACAATGTGTGGTTGGGTATGTTGTCTGGTTGTGGGGTACACCACCACTGCTGTGTCTGTACCATGACACTGGCCACCTGCTTGTGTGAATGATACATGGCATTGGCACCCTGCTGTGCTGTACACATTGTCCATGCACTGTGCTTTATGCAGTGGCCCATGTCATGCTTGTCATGGCGTGGGTGCTGCACTATGCCTGGGAGCTAGGTGTGCATGTGTCATGCCATGCCACCAGGGTCAGGGGTGTGCTTTAGAGTACTGTGGTGGCTGACATTGTAGTTATGCTGCTGTACCATCTTCCCACTGCAGAGCACAGTGAACACACCAGTGAAGGGAGTGGTGACCAGCAGGCCGACCAGGGAGCCCACCAGAGACAGGCAGAGGGTGCCATCCATGCCGCAGTGCACAGAGGAGAGCAGTGATGGTAACAGGAGTGTATTTTGCATCAGTACTGTTTGCCATTGCACATTATGACTATGTCTCTGTGTAGCCACTGCAGGCATTGGATTGCTCTGTCTAATGTCGTGGCACGGTCAACTAGGTCATCCTAGTCTGATGTGGTTTTGCTATGTTGCACTGGGATTCCAGGGTGATCACTGAGAGGGACCCTTTGCCATGATGGCTATGATATGTGGGCCAACGGGAGTGACATTTTTGTTTTTGGAAAAAATGCCCTCCAGGTGATCTATGGAGCCAGGCTGAATAGTACATGGTTGTGATTTAGACAACCTGAGGTGAAATTTATATATCTGCCAAAAATGGGTTCCAGATGATTGATGGAGCTGGGGTGAAAGATCTTCAGTGGACGTTTATACTACCTGATGTGATATATTTATTTATGATAAAAATGGGTTTCAGGTGATTCATAGGATTGAGGTAAAAGGTAGGCAGTGGTCATTTAGGACACCTGATGTTAAAGGTAGGTGGTGGTTATTTAGACCACTTGAGGTAATATTTTTCTTTTGCCAAAAATGGGTTCCAGGTGATCTGTGGAGTCATTGAGAAAGTAAACAATGGTTGTTTAAGTTACCTGAGGTGAAATTTTCATTTTGCAAAAAATGGATTCCAGGTGATATCTGGAACCGAGGTGAAATGTCCATGGTGGTCATTTAAGCCACCTGAGGTGATATTTCTTGTTTTTGACAATAATAGTTTCAAGGTGATTTGTGGAACCAGTGTAAAAAGTCCAGTGTGGTCATTTAGGCCACCAGAGGTGATTTAAATTTGTTTGCCAAAATAATAGGCTCCAGGTGATTTATGGAACTGGGGTAAAAGGTCCACAGTGAACTTTTATGACACAAGGGGTGATATCTAATTTTTTTGCCAAAAATGGGTTCCAGATAATCTGTGGAGCTAGGGTGAATGGTACGAGGTGGTCGTTTAGGCCACCTGAGGTGAAACCCTTAATTTTTCCCAAAATTATATTCAAGGTGATCTATGGAAATATTGTGAAAGTTCTGAGGTGTTTGTTTTGGACACCTGAAGACATTTTCATTTTTACCAAAAATTGGTTCCAGATAATTTATGCATCTGGAGTAAAGGACCTGCTGTGGTCATTTATGCCATCAGAGGTGATATTTTTATTTTTACTAAAAACTGGTTCCAGGTGATTTATGAAGCCAAGGTGAAAGGTCTGCTGTGGTCATTTAGGCCACCAGGGTGATATTTCTATTCATTTTGTGCCAGAAATAGGTTCCAAGTGATTTACAGAGCTGGAATAAAAAGTCTGCAGTGGACCTTTAGGCCACCAGGGGTGATATTTTCATTTTTGCCAGAAATGGTTCCAGGTGATTTATTGAGCCAGGTTGACTGGTATGCAGTGGTCATTTAGGCCACCTGAGGTAACATTTTTATTTTTACCAAAAATGGGTTTCAGGTTATGTATCGAGCAAGGGTAAATAGTCATTTATGCCACCTGAGATGATATTTTTATTTTTTGCCATAAATAGGTATCAGGTGATCTGTGGAGCCTGATTCAAAGTTACTCAGTGTTTTTTTAGGCCACCTGAGGTGAAATTTATATATTTACAAAAATTGGTTTACGGTGATTTATGGAGCTGGGGTGAAAGGTCTGCAGTGGACTTTTATGCTACCTGATGTGATATATTTTTTTTGCCAGAAATGCATTTCAGGTGATTTATGGGATTGGGGTAAAATGTAGTCAGTGGTCATTTAGTTCGCCTGAGGTTAAAGGTAAGTGGTGGTTATTTAGACCACCTGAGGTAATATTTTTCTTTTGCCAAAAATGTGTTCCAGGTGATCTATGGAGTCATTGTGAAAAGTCTATGATGGTTGTTTAAGCCACCTGAGGTCAAATTTTTATTTTTGCAAAAAATGGATTCCTGGTGATGTCTGGAGCAGAGGTGAAATGTCCACGGTAGTAGTTTAAGCCACCTGAGGTGATATTTTTAGTTTTTGAAAAAGTGAGTTACAGGTGATTAATGGAGCTGGTGTGAAAGATCCAGAGTAAAAAATCTGCAGTAGTCATTTAGGCCACCTGAGGTGATTTTTCTTTTTGCTAAAATTTGTTCCAGGTGATATGAACCTGGGATAAAAGGTCTATGGAGGTCATTTAGACCACATAAGATGATATTTTTAGTTTTTGCCAAAAACGTACTCCAGGTGATATATGAAGCCAGGTTGAAAGGCTCTTCGTGGTTCTTTAAGCCACCTGAGGTGAATTTTTTTAATTTTTCAGAAATGGATTTTTTATGAGTTAAATAGCTGGAGTGAAAGGTGGTCATTTAGGCCACCTGAGGTGATATTTTTTTTATTTTGCCAATAATGGTTTTTAGGCGATTGATGGAGCTGGTGTTAAAAATCCAAAGTGATCATTGAGGCCACCATAGGTGATATGTTCTGGTTGTTTCCAGAAATGGGTTTTCAGTGATTTATGGAGGTGAGGTAAAAGATCTACAGTAGAGCTTTAGGCTACTGGGGTGCTATTTTTATTTTTGCCAAAAATGGGTTCCAGGTGATCTATGGAGCTAGGGTGAGTGTGTTGCATTGGTTGTTTAGTCCACCTGTGGTGAAATTTTTATTTTTGCCAAAGATTTGTTTCAGGTGATTTATGGGGTTGGTGAAAATGTAGGCAGTGGTCATTTAAGCCACCTAAGGTGATATTTTTATTTTTGCCAAAAATGGGTTCCAGGTGATCTGTGGAGTCATTGTGAAAGGTCCGCAGTGGTTGTTTAAGCCAGCTGAGGTGAAATGTTTACTTTTGCAAAAAATCGGTTACTGTTGATATCTGGAGCTGGGGTGAAAGGTCCATGGCAGCCGTTTAAGATACTGGAGGTGATATTTTTACTTTCTGAAAAAGTGGGTTGTACGAGATTAATGGAGCTGGTGTGAAAGGTCGGAGGTTGCAGTTTAGGCCACCTGAGGTGATACTTGTATTTTTGCCAAAAATGGGTTCCAGGAGATTTAAGGAACCTGGTGGAATGGTACACAGTGGTAATTTAGAACACCTAAGGTGACATTTATATATCTGCCAGAAATGGGTTCCATGTGATTTATGGTGCTGGGGTAAAAGGTCTGCAAGGGACATTTACACTACCTGATGTGATATTTCTTATTTTTGCCAAAAATGGTTTCAAGGTTATTTATGGAGCCCAGTGTGGTAATTTAGGTCACCTGAGGTGATATCATTTATTTTGCCAAAAATAGGTTCCGGGTGATTTATGGCACTGGGGAAAAAGGTCCACAGTGAACCTTTAGGACACAAGGGGTGATATTTTTATTTTTTCCCTAAAATGGGTTCCAGGTAACCTGTGGAGCAAGGGTGAGTGGTACAAGGTGGTTGTTTAGGCCACCTGAGGTGAAATTTTTAATTTTGCCAAAATTGGGTTCAAGATGATCTATGGAAACATTGTGAAAGGTCAGAAGTGTTTGTTTTGGACACCTAGGGCCAGATATTCCAAACTTAGCATGGCGCACAAACCATTTGTGCAGGGTAAGCTCAGGGTTAGCGTGGGACCACCACATTCTAAGAAAGAGATAGCGTGCACTAAATGCAATAGTGCAAGGCTAAAAAATAAAGTATCCAAGGGGCAAATTGAGGGGCGGGTACTTGCATATGGGGCATAATGGGATATTCAGACACATAGCGCTGAGTAATGCACCATTGCACGAGATTTAGTGCAGTGCTAGTTACCGCCTATAAAAGGCATTCCTAATCTTAGGTCAATCCACAGATGAGGGAGTGGCTAGACCAGGACGTGAGGCAAAATGGCTGTGTTTAACAATGCAGTAGTGCTGCACCTCATGGAGCAGGTTGTGGAGGACGAAGAAAGGGAGCAGGCACAACAAGGCCCAATACGGTGGCAAAGAAGGAGATATGCTGCACAGAGATGGTACCAGCCTAGAGCCTCCTTTGAGATGCTGCCTGATGACTACATTGTTGGCCAGTACAGGTTGGACAGAGGAATGTTAAGGCAGCTATATGAACTCCTGCATGAGGAGCTGCAGCCAAACACCAGGTGCAGCCACACCATGTCAGTTGAGGATAAGGTGACAGCAGTGATGTGCATCTTAGCCACTGGGATATTTCAGCGCCCAACGCGGGGCACCATCCGGGTATCGCAGTCTGCCACATCGCGCCTCCTGACCCAGTTACTTGATGCTTTCCTGCAACATGCTGGTGAGTTTATAGTATTCCCTAGCATGGCAGCAGAGTGCACAGCAACCATGCAGCATTTCCATCGAGTTGCGCAGCTACCCACTGTACTTGATGCCATTGACTGCACCCATGTTCCCATCTGGCACCACCTGGTGATGCCACTGACCTATACATAAACAGGAAGGGCTACCACTCTATCAATTGCCAGGTGGTGTGCAATTTGACTGGGCACATAACTAATGTCTTTGCACAGTACTCTGGTAGTGCCCACAATGCCTTCATCTGGCACCAGTCCCAGTTGTGCCAGGCATTTGAGGAGTAGCAGGATACCTTGTGGGCATCTAGTTGGTGAGTATGGGCAGCTACAACAGGGTAAGTGCACAGGGGAAGGGGATCAGCAAGGGTGCCTATGGAAGGGGCAGGGGGCAATGGTACACAGCAGCAGTTGGCACTGTGCAGGACAGCAACACTAACACCTGGTATCTCTCCACAGGGGACAGTGCATATTCCCTATGACCCTGGCTGTTGACACCAGTACCTCAGCCAGCAACAGTGGCTGAGGAACAGTACAACGAGGTGCATGCTGCTACAAGAAATATCATTGAGAGGGTCTTTAGGATGTTTAAGATGCAGTACCATTGCATAGATGAGTCAGGTGGTGCCTTACAGTAATGCCCTCAGAAGGTATGCTGTATCATCCTAGCCTGTTGTATGCTACACAAAATGGCATTGAACCATGGGATACATCCACCTGAACCTGTGGAACATTGTGCCAGTGAGCCAGAGCCAGGGGTAAGGGGGATAGTAAAGCAACTTGAGAGGCGGGATCCACACATGTCCAGCCGGGCCATTGAACACAGGAGCAGCACCATTGAGACACTAACCCAAGGTGGACGGTGAGTAAATATAACACAGACAGATAATATGATGTCATCAGTACATTTAATGCTAGTGCAGATACAGTACAGAGTGATCTGTGTAATACGCAGGTGCTGCAGAAGTCACTAGTCTGAAGATGTGATGTGGTGCGGTGTGTGTGTGATGTGTGTTAGCCACCACCATACCCCTCAACTGTGCCACGTTATGAGGAAAGGTCCTCATTTTACTTCACAAAAGCTCCCTTTTCCACATTGTGAGGACTTGTCCCACATTTAGTGTTAACATTTTAAAGTAAAACTCTATAGTAAATGATGCAAACAATATATCATTCAATTAATAACAGACATTCTGAACATAAATGCAAACATTGTAACAGTGTTCTGAGTTCTGAGATAAAGTTCTGGTTAAGTGTTCCACATTTTGCTCAGTTGTTCCACATTTTGAGAGGCAATGTTCCACAGTTGGGGGACAAAAGGCTGAGGGATATGGCCACCACTCAGGTGCGCAGAGCAAACAGTTATATAAACAAGTGTTGGCAGGGGCTGTGGCATCGGAGTGATCATGGGCCATGGAGGATATTGTGTGTGTGCAGGGAACATGAGATGTGGTAGTGTGCATGGGCATGCAAGGGAATGGAACATGGCCACACCATGCATGTGGTGGAGCACATCAACTGCACCTGATGCTGTACACACAACACACACCCTGTGTGTGTGGCACTCTGGTGGGCATGCTATGTGCTGAGGACAAAGATGGGGTGGACTGAGGTGAGGCTGGGAGGGCAATCCATCCATGGCCACACCTTGAGGCCTGCACAGGTGTGGAGGGAGGGTGGCCATGATGCTGTGCACAGCCTGTGGATGACCGGGAGGTAGGGGTGGAGGAGGTGATGCTCACCCTGTGCGCACCTCTTCAACTCTGCTGCACACGTGAGGCAGAGCCTCGCTGGTGTATGAGTGCACCCTGCAGTGCTGCTGTAATTGTCTCCCTCAGCACCTCAACATGGGCCTGCACAGCAGGGGTAAGTCCACCAAAGCCACATTCACTGGTGGAAAGGACACAGGTCATTCGCTCCTCTGACCGGTGCTCAGCACGGGCAAGGCCAATGCCCACTGTTTCTTGCAGCTGTGACAACTCATGCCACAGCTCTCTGTGGAGGTCTGGGCTGCATGCTGTGATGCCAGGGCCTCCTGGAGCATGGGTCACGCACCCTGGGCATCCTGTGCAGGTGCAGCATCAGCATCAGGTTGCAGCTGGCATTGGGAAGGGTGTTGTGGACATGTTTGGACCTGTGGGGGCAGCTGGTGATGTGGCAGCTGCTGAAACTGTGGTCTAACAGGTGAAGGAGCATGTTGCAGGACAGGCCCTACAGCCATTGCCCTGTGGGACATGTCCAGCAGGCAACACTGTGTGGGAACAGGAGCATCAGCCGAAGCAGAAAAGTGGCATATGCCCGAGTCCCCTCGCCCCCAGTTCAAGCATGGTGCCAACCCTCACTGTTCCCAAACCAATGGTGCCACTGGCTAGTCCCATATTCGGCAGGGTGGGTTCTTCCACTGCATCCCCTGAGCCGTGGTCACTTGTCACAGTCAAGATCAGCACCTGTTCTCCTCTCAGATCCTCCACCTGAGTGTACTCAGGTGGATTCAGGGACTCCAGAAATGCCGTAGCCTCCTTCTCTGAAGTTTCTGCATACACCAGTGCCTCATGTCATCTGAGGCCAGACATTGTGCTGACTGTCATGTCCACTGCAGGTCCACCTGTGGCAGCCATGCCTGATGTGGAATGGTGCACCTCTGCTGTGTTGCCATCCTCGTCCTGTATCACTGTGCCTAGCCCAACCTGGGACATGGCCTGCTGGGCATGCAGTGCTGTAATGGAACAGACAGATGTGAGTAGCCACTACTGTGAACAGACATCCCACCCCCATCCTCACCCTTAACAATGGCACATGCAGCCCCTGCAATGTGTGCCCCACAGCATGCCTATGCAGACCGCACTGTGCATCCCATGCAAATGCAGCCAGTGCCCTATGAGCCCCCTGCACCATGGCACACATGTACTTATGACATGTGCCTGCCAGCAGATGCCCACCACTGTACAGCCCCAACACCACTCACACTATGTGACATACCCATGTGAGCCCCATGCATGCACCATGACAGTGGTAATTTGTGCCTCTAGTCCCAATGATGTTGCTGTCCAGTGAGTGGTGGATACATGCCACAGACTTACCTGCCCTGGGTGGTGTCAGTGGTGTCTCACACCCACCGCCCTCAACCCCACCAGCTGTCACTGACCACAGGGTAGAGGCTATTATAGCCATCAATGGGTCACAGTCCCACTGCTCCATTGGTTGAGGCCCCTCACCAGTCTGCAGCCTGTCCCTGAGTCATTGTGCCTCCTCCTCCTCCTTGGCCCTGCATAGTAGATAATTCCATCACTTTTGGACAGCATCGGTGGTACGGCCATGACCACCTACTGCGTTTACCGCTGTGGCAATCTCTTCCTACATCAGCTGAATAGAGACATCAGTTGACTTATTATGGTGTAGGACCATCTCCCACTCCTTCACAGCATGTACCAAGGCATGCAGCTCATCCCCTGAAATCCTGTGGTTCCTGAGTCACTCCTGCCCTGCAGCCTCACCTGTGTGGGATAGAAGGCAGGGAAAGGGTTACACACAGTTGTGGACAAAACATTGCACAGCTGTAACAGTATCAAATGGCCAAGTGTAACACACAGCCGCTATGCACACTCCCACCCTCTGAGGAACACCTACAGGACATGCACGATGCACCTCAGTGTTGTGGAGTCCTGCAGGCCAGCACATGTGGAAGCCAGCTGTGTGTATGTGCAGCACACAGTTGCGTTGCCTATGCTGGTGATCTGTGGCATGTAACTGTTGGCCTGGCTGCACATGGTGGCATGGATGGACAGTGGTGCACCCGCCAGGCAATCACAAGGCCCATGGCCATAGACAGTGTCTAACATGCACATGTGTGGGACTGTGCAGACATGGCTATAAATGCCTGTCCCATAAGGTCCCACCCGGGGACATCAAGTGCCATGCTGGGCCTGTGCACACCCAGCACTGTGGAACACATGCTGTGGAGCCATGGTGTGCATCCCCACAACAGGACTAGATGGCTGACCACAACACATGTGCCACTAGTGGCACTGTCTAGGCACTGTTACATGTGCCAGTGCATGTATCAGTGCAGCCACAGTGCACACACACACACACACACACAAGTTTGTCGGGTGCATAGGCAGTACTGGCACATCTTTACACAAGGCCTGTGTGTGAATCACCATGTGGAGCTGTAGTGGGGACTGTACAGCAATATGACACTGGGGTAGTGCACCCCCAACATGTGTGTAAGGGCATGTCATGCAATCGCCTGGATGTCCACACTGTACATGCACTGTCCTGCCATGGGGTAGACACCTTGGACTGCAACACCAGTGGTACTGCCCCTGCGTCTGCTGCACAACGATGTGCACACACAGACACCAGCCATCCACTGTTCCTGTTCAGCTGCCATGGTATCATGCTGCATGCCAGGCCATATGTGCAGCAGGCACAGCATGACTGACGTACATGCTTGTGGACTGAGACATGTTCTGGCACAGCCAGGACCATGTGTGTCTGGAAACAGTGCACCATGACTGTCAGACATGGATGCTGAGGGGTGGCCCTTGCACACAGAGACAGTGACACAGCATGTCTGCAATACAGATCAGGAAGGTACAGTACTACTGGGTACAGACCCAAATCAATGGGGACCACAAGGATAGAGTGGTGGGGTCTGTCCAATCATGGCCAGCCTGTCATGTGGAAGAGCCCCTACATCAAATGTGAGGGGCAGGCCACCTCACCATGACAAGTCTGTTAGGGTGTGAAAAGGGGGGGCCTGCACTGGGGCAGACACACAGGTGCAGATGACCATTGCTTGGCACTGAGACCCATCTGCATGTGTCTGACAATGCAGACAAGGCCCCCATTCACATGGTCATTGTAAAATACACAAGCACACAGCAGAGGGCATGGGGATAGCTATCCAACTTTTGGGTAGGATGGGTAGGCTACAGCCCAACACATATCATGGAGTGTGCTACAGAGTGGCACATCCCTTCCAGACCACTGGTGTTCCACATATTGATGGCTGTGACCTGAGATGCAACAGCACTGTGGTACAACCACAGTGTAGCAACTCTAGTAACTGCATGGGTCCCTGTCTGATGTGACCCACTTGCACATATCACACAACATATTACAGGGGTGGGGATGTCAGACAGTGATATGGGTGACAGCACGGGTACTTGTGACTGTTGTCACAATGGATAACATGTACCCTACAGTCACAGTGTACTACTAACTCACTCCAGAGTGCAGCCTCCACACTGCTGATGACATCCTATTGCCTTGTGCAGCACCACAGCAGGCAGTCAGTCAATCATGGGCTCCACAATGGGCTCTAAACAGTGCATAAAGGTGGTGGGGCACCACAACTCACACAGGGGCAGCCAGGAGGGGCAACGGCCCCCCCCCAGCTCCCTCATCATCACCATGTGCAAACACAGACAGACATCACCAGTTAGAAATTGCCTGCAGTCCCAAAGCCATAACCTGTAATTCACTAGTGGACATATAATAGATACCACAGCCTGACACATATCAGGCAGTACAGGACCAACTTGTGTGTGGGCAGGACTGTAATGTCACATGCATGGCACTTCCACTCCTGGGTTCTGGTCCTGTCTCCTCAGACAGGCAGGTGACTGGCATTGTCTGAGTCAGCCTATTGTCCATCCAATACAGTACTATATACTAGGAACATTATTGGCTGTACAGCTCCATGCACAAGCAGTGTGTGTTACCGCCCTGGTCAGGTGTCCATATACCCATGGATAGTTGGGACAGGGTATGTCAGGTCCCCTCTGTGGCAGTATATATTGGTTGTGCAGACTGGCCCATACATCATACACAGTAGACTGGTGTTACAGCTGTACCCTGGATGTCTGAAATCATCCTGTGCTATCAATCCCCGCACACATGACATAGAGATACTCAACAGTTGTTAGCATGGTGATTACACATATCATTCATTATGTCCCTGGAAGTCAAATACAGTCACGTTGTCTGTGACAGCCCTCATGCATTACATATCTGCTTGCCCCTGTGATTGCTCCTTGTGACATCCTGTGTGCTGCAGTAGTAATCCCACGTTAACATGTATTACCTATCAGCAACACAGATGGAGCACTTGACCATCATTTGCATATGCCATTTGAATATTGCAGAAGCTATTGCAAAGCATGTAGCGTGGATCAACTTGTATAGCACTGGGCTATCTTGTCTGTGTTTAGTGCGGCACTGTTACGATTGCGCAGCACTAGAACTCCTAGCACAGGTCCTGCGAATGTGTGGGTTGGCCCAGTCTGCACAACCATGGCTGTGCTATATATCATAGTGCCATGCTAACCCTGCTAATGCGATAGCAGTGTGCATGCCTGGTATGTCTGCACTGGGATCATGGCAGGGTCACGCACGCGCATTGCTCAAACTTCCGGGTAGTGCGGTGCTATTGCACACTTCTGCGCAGCACTAGACTGAACTGTTGGAAAGTTCCACGGTGTTGCCCAGTGGTTGCTATCCAGCAATAACTTTACTTCCTTCTGTGTCATCCATGTCTGGTAGACGTAGGTAGAGGGCAGTGGTGGGCCGTGATAGGCACTGGGATGTTGTGGAGACAGCAAAGATGGTGCAACTAGCCTAACAGTGGTATAGGTGCCAGTTTGGGGAGGTCCAGGAGGGGGACCACCTACGTAGCCAGGTGTGGGCTTCAATTGCCCATCGCCTCACAGCCTTGACCGGCATACAACACAATGGGGAGACGTGCCACCAACATTATGTAGATCTGAGGTGCAGGCAGCATCTACTGCTGGAGCTATGCAAGGCAACAATTCGGGAGGGTACTGTGCCTGTGCCAGGTTTGTGATGCCTCTCACCATGGTGTTGTCATGGGGGGGTTTGTGTGTTGGGTCGTGTGCCTGTGCGTGTGCAACATGGCCCATTCACATGCCATCCTAGGGGGCTGTGGTGCTGTTACAGTGACAATGGGTACATACATTGGACTAGTGCAATGTGGTCCCGTCCTGTCTTCAGAGGAGTGTGGAATGTGTGGGCCAGGAGGACATAGCATTTTGGGCATGTTGTATGTAACGTTCTGCAGTGTAGTGGCTCCAAGCAGCATACCACCTACTGTGGCTGCATGGACCCATGACACCTGGCCCCCTGCCACATACACTGTGTTCTGCCATGCTGCCAGGGTCCAGCAGCAGATATACCTTCTGTGTACATCCACAGTATGTGGTTGGGTGTGTTGTCTGGGTGTGGGGCACACCACCACTGCTGTGTCTGTACCATGACACTGGCCACCTGCTTGTGCAAACAATCCATGGCATTGGTGCCCTCCTGTGCTATGCACTTTGGGCATGCACTGTGCTTTATGCAGTGGTATGTGTCGTGCTTGGCATGGCTTGGGTGCTGCACTGTGCCTGGGAGCCAGGTGTGCGTGTGTCATACCACACCACCAATGTCAGGAGTGTGCTGTCATTGTAGTAATGCTGCTGTACCATCTACCCACTGCATAGCACAGTGACCACACCAGCGAAGGGAGGGGTGACCAGCAGGCCCACCAGGGGGCCCACCAGAGACAGGCGGAGGGTGCTATCCATGCCGCAGCACACAGAGGAGAGCAGTGATGGTGACAGGAGTGTATTGCCTGAGTACTGTTTGCCATGGAACATTATGACTATGTCTCTGTATAGCCACTGCAGGCATTGGACTGCTGTGTCTAGTATCATGGCATGGTCGACTGGGTCATCCAGGTCTGATGTGGTTTTGCTATGTTGTATTGGGATTCTGGGGTGATCACTGAGAGGGACCCCTTTGCCATGGTGGCTACGATATATTCAGCCACATGGGGCTACAGTGTTCACACATGAGTATGTGCCAGATGGGGGAGGTTGCACTGGATTCTTCAAACCAATGACACCATTCAGCGCACCCATGGCTGTCAGTTATGTGGGGACTGCTATGGTGGCTGCGTGCATTTGTGTTCTCATCCGCGCATCCACTCTCTTGCCTTATGCTGCACTGCCTGTGGCATGGGAGGATCTATCCATGGTCTACCATTGCTGTTACTGCAATGTGCACTGCTGTCTGCTTGGTACCGTGACATGTGCAACATGTTGCTGTTTCTTGCATCATTGTGGCAGGATACAGCATGTCTGTGCATGGACAGCAGCCATTCACTGTGCCTGCAGCAGGGGGATGTCTGGGGTCAGCCTGCTGCACTGGCTGTTTCTGCTGCTGTTGCCCTGTATGCCACAGCTTCACTGTTCTGCAGTTCTCATGGCATGTGTCATTCACATTACCTTGTCTAGTGTGTCAGGGTTCATGCATGGCATGTTGTAAATGCCTACCAGTGCTGTTCATGCTGTGCCCTACAGGGGGCCACAGTGTCACATGTTGCCTGCATCACCCTACCAGTGTGTTGCCATTGCAGTGTGGACACTGGTATGTTATTGTGTGCCCTTGAATAGACTAGGTGGCATACATGCACAGTGGCTGTTGGGGGGGCCTCTGGGGCCATGGTACCATACGGGTCTGTGTGGCTTTGCACATTATGTGTGCCTGTTGCATTCAGCTGTGTTGCAGGGGCCATGTTCCCCTACAGGGTGATGTTCCTCTGTCCCTGCAGTGCATAGTGTTCGTACATGGGACATGCATGGGTTGTTTTGTTGTAGCATGGTGTGCTGGGTTTCAGACCCTGTGGCATGTGCTGCTCCCACCAGTGGGGGTGCAGGCCTAGACATGCCTTGTCCACCAGGGTGGCACTATCCTGTGCATGTCTTTGGCCTACTCCTGCCCTGCCACTGGTGGCCCATGGCCCGTGGCCCTGTTTCTCATGTGTGTGGCTCCTTGCATGTGCGCCTTGCATGTGTTGCTGCTGTGGGTGGTGGCACAGCACCATGCCATGCTCTCCAACAGTACAGGTTATTCATCCTTGTGTTGTGGCAAAGGTGTGGGTAGGCATTGGCACTTTACATGTTTGTGTACTGTTTGGGTACCTGTCCCACATTCTATGCTGTTTTGTTGCCACTGTCATTGTACTCTGTAGTATTTGGGTCTCTGTAGGCCTCTTCATGCCTCTATCTGTTTCACCTGCTATTGTTTCACCCTTATTTCAGTGTCCAACCTGTTCAGGGATTGCTTACATCATTTGTTCTTCTGCAATGTTATGGCATTGTGGGTAGCAGTTTGGCTGGGTACTTCCATTTCTTGTTAGGTGGCATCAGTTGAGGGGGCTGCTGTTGGGGAACATGTGTACAGAACAAGCATATCTGGTTACACCACTGGTTGTGGCTGTGGCCCTTTCTCCAGTGGATGTCATCTGTGTTGTGTATCATAGCTGTGTAACTGTGGGCAGCATGTCCCAACATGTGTCATCCCAGGTGCGTGTCGTTCACTATGCAATCATCGTTCGCATCTTAAGGGGTGGCTGTCTGTTTGCACTGCTACAGTGTGCATGTCATTGTGCTGTGTGCGTTCCTCTGTGTTGCTAGTATCTCAGCATACATCCACACATGTCCGTGTACATTGGGGTGGTGCATGCTGCCTGCCTCATACTGCCTTGTCCTGCAGGCACATGTCGGTGTGCATTGTGGTTTATTCTGTACTGACCCATAGCCATGGTTATTGGGGCATGCTGTCCAACATGTGGTGGTACATTATGCCTTTGTGTCATTATCATATCCTGATATGATCCCCTTTCTCCTGTAGGTCCACAACAGTCATCACTATGGGTCACCTATCCAGAGGAGGCTGAAGGGAGGGACGAACTGTTGTGGAGGGTGGTGTGTTAGCAGCAGATGCTTATTGAGCAGCAGGTCATCCTGATAGCAGAGACTAGATGGGTTGTGGCCATCTTGGAGGAACAGCTGCCAGTGCCCACCCGCACATAGGTCCTGTGTCCCATTTTGGTATCCTGCTTCCTGACCCCAGCCCACTTTCCCTGGCCCTATTTGTGACATCCTGTTTTCCTCCATTGCTCCCTGTGTCCACATCCCTCTCCTGTTCAAATCCTTTCACCATTCATCTGTCTATAGTGTACATAGTTGCCTTTTTGCAGTGTTACTTAGAATTATCAGGAAAAGACAGTCTTTCAAGCAACAGAGGGAGGTGGATCTGGCTTTACATTTGTTACAATTCTTAAGATTTTCAGTGCAGGAAGAGTTTAAAGCACAGCTGACTTATTTTGGGGCTGACTGCTTTCAGAGCACAAACCACCAGGTTGAGTTGGGGCTGGGGAGGTTTACCTGTGTCTGACTTGGATGTCTGGATTTTTCTGTTTGATTAGCAGGGTATTTTCTCTGTCAAATTGTTGAGTAGGGCATCTTGCTGACAGGAAGGCACTCATCACAGCAGTGGGTCAGAGCTCTTAGCTGATTGTTTTGTGAGGGCACAGTTTAGGCCCAACCCCTTCCCACCCCTCACCCCACCCACCCCTGGAAATAGTTCCTTTATACCTCGGGTTCTGACATAATTTCCTCAAGAGTGCAAGGTGCATATCACTGTCATATCCTCTCTAGCACAATGCACTGAGAATATAAGCATACACATTGTATAATATATATATTTCTATATAAGAAACCAATCACACACACACATTCACACACACAAAAAAGTAGATAAACATGTGGGGAGTAGTGCAATGTAATGGCTGTGGGGCAGCAGTCTTCCGGGAGTCTTTCCGGAGGCTGAGATGCTGCCCTATTTGCAGACAACTCTCTGCCCTGAGGGAGGAAGTTGCCTGTCTTCAGGCCACACTGGACAGTAGTAAGGGAACCTTCCCCCAGGTCACACTGGACGGTAGGAAGGGAACCTCCCCCATCCAGGAAGCACCAGAGCCACCACCACTACCTCAGAGGTTGCAAAGAAAGCACAGCAGTTGGACCACAGTGGGCTCAGGGAGGGTGAGCATGGTGGAACAGAGGCACACCCAGTCAGTTTTTCCACTCCACAATCCATACACCATTCTGGGGGAGCATAGCTCCCCTATGGATGCACCCGCAGAGGAGACTAAGGAGGCTGAGGACAACCGTCACAAGGGAGGCCCACAGGAAGGAGGCAGAGGACACCACAAGGAAAGGAAGCAGCTCCTGGTGGGGGACTCAATTATTAGGAGATAGAACTGGGGGGAGCAGGGAAAACTGAAGTAAGGTGCCTGCCTGGTGCCATGGTTTGGAGGGACAGGAAGCGCATCCTCAGGATCATGAGAACAGCTGCACGGGAGTCTGAGCTGGACGTCATTGTCTACCTAGGGACAAATGACTTGGCTCAACATGAGATTAGAGCAGTGCAGAAGGACTTTGTAGAATTGGGGAGGGGCCTAAGACAGTAGCACACCACGGTATCCTTCTCCAGAGTTGCTGCCTGTCAATAGCATGAGGTGAGGCGAGGTGTACTTTGCACACCATGCAGTTTAATGAATGGTTGAAAATGGTATGGAACACAGGGGTTTGGCTTCATTGGGGACTGGGGTTCCACCTGGAGGGACACCAGCCTATACTGGCAGGATGGTCTGCATCTGTCCAGGAAGGGAACAAGTCTTTTGAGCAATCGGTTTAAACGCTTCATTGGCAAGCTTTTAAACTAGTCAAGGGGTGAGGCACTGATAAGCAGCAGGAAAATCCTGGCCTTTCCCTACAAAACAGGGTACTAAATGAGAAAAAGACCGAGGTAGAAAGGTCAGTGGGGGATGCTGCAACAGAAGGTAAAGCCATCAAAAAATGGAGAGCAATGAGTACCAATGCCTGTAGTCTGAGTACTAAGCTTCCTGAATTAGTGGCCTTGATGGAGGAGGAACATCTGGATATCATGGCAGTCACAGAAACATGGTACACACAAAACCATGACTGGGACGTAAACATACCAGGATATACTATCTACAGGAGGGACATGGAGGGTAAAAGAGGAGGAGGAGGAGCTCTTTACATAAGGGAAGGAATCAAAGCAACAGAACAAAAGGGAAACAGGGAGGAGAAGAAGCACTGTGGGTAAATTTGGAGACTGGCAATGGCACCACAATCCGCACAGGGTTAGATACAGACCCCCTTCTCAGGGGGAGGAAATGGACAAGGAAATGATAGAAAGTATACTTAGAATGGCAGAAAAAGGGGAGATATTGCTGATGGGTGATCTGAATATGCCAGATGTTAACTGGAGTGCAGTTGCAGCAGCCATTTCGAAGAGTGGGGTTATTCTAGATGCCCAACAGGGAGCATGCCTTAGACAACTAGTATTGGAGCCCACTCGAGAGGGAGCAATCTTAGACCTGGTTCTCTCAAATGGGGATGAAGAGAGGATCACAGATGTAGAAGTGGGTAGCCATCTGGGAACTAGCAACCATCGAACAGTATGGTTCACAATAAACACAGCAATAGAGTCAAGCCATACAAAGGCAAAAGCACTGGACTTTAGGAGGGCTGACTTTGCCAAAATGGGTGAGTGCCTAAGGAATGCACTAGCAAATGGGCAGGAAGGAGGGGTGGAAGAACAATGGGGAATAATAAAAACTGCCATCACAGAGGTAACAAGCCTTTGTGTGAAGCAAATAAACAAAACAAATGATGTAAGAAACCACTATGGTTCTCAAAGGAAGTGGCAGTGAAGGTTCAAGAGAAAAAGAAAGCATTCATGAAGTACAAGGAATCACAGAAGGAGCTGGACAGAGAACTGTATCAGTTAAAGCAAAAGGAAGCTGGGAAGGCAGTCAGAACAGCAAAGGCCCAAACCGAGGAAAAGATAGCCAACTCAGTTAAGAAGGGGGATAAAACCTTTTATAGGTACATCAGGGAGCGAAGGAAGACCAAAGGAAGGATAGTGAGGCTTAATAAAGGGGGGGAGGGTGGGCAGAGGGTGACTGTGAAAAGGCAGAGATACTAAACAAATATTTTTGCTCAGTATTTACAAAGGAAGAGGGGAGGTACCTAAAACAAACAGTAGAAACACTCTGGATACAGAAGTTGATACCAGCCCATTTACAGAAGAAAGGGTTCTGAAAGAACTCTTAAAACTGAAGGTGGACAAAGCAATGGGGCCTGATGGGATTCATCCCAGAATTCTAAAAGAACTAAGGGTAGAACTAGTGACACCACTGACTACCCTCTTTAACAAATAATGGGAGGATAGGGTGGTACCAGAGGACTGGAGGAGGGCAGATGTGATTCCCTTTCACAAAAGTGAGAGCAAGGAAGAAGCAGGAAACTACAGACCTGTTAGTTTAACATCAGTGGTAGGGAAAATGATGGAATCACTTCTGAAGGAAAGAATTGTCAAGTATCTAGAGGCCAGAGGGGCACAGGACCCAAGGCAGCATGGATTAACAGTGGGAAGGTCATGCCAGACAAATCTGATAGATTTCTTTGACTGGATGACCAAAGTAGTAGATCAGGGAGGGGCTGTGGACATGGCCTACCTAGACCTAGCATGGATTAACAGCGGGAAGGTCATGCCAGACAAATCTGATAGATTTCTTTGACTGGGTGACCAAAGTAGTAGATCAGGGAGGGGCTGTGGACATGGCCTACCATTTGACACAGTCCCACACAAAAGATTAATATACAAGTTAGCCAGCCTGGGAGTGGGTCCCAAGATGACAGCCTGGGTAAAGAATTGGCTGGAGAATAGGACACAGAGAGTAATAGTAAATGGAGTCCACTCTGAAGAAAGGGGGTTACTAGTGGGATACGCAGGGTTCAGTATTAGGACCGGTCCTCTTCAATGTCTTTATAAGCGACATCGCAGAGGGACTGGAAGGAAAAGTATGTCTCTTTGCAGATGACACAAAGATCTGCAACAGAGTTGATGCACAAGGTGGGGTGGAAAGGATGAGAAGGGACTTGGCAAGGTTAGAGGAATGGTCGAATGTATGGCAGCTTAGATTCAATGCTAAGAAGTGCAAGGTAATGCACCTGGGAAACAAAAACCCAGGGGAAGAGTACACAATGGGGGGTGAGATACTAACAACAACAAAAATGTAAAGAGACCTGGGGTAGTCATATCAGATCACCTAAAGGTGGGCAAGCAATGTGAGAGGGCAGCAAGGAGGGCTGGGGGGATACTGGGATGCATAGGGAGAGGCATCACCAGTAGAAAACAGGAAGTTATTATCGCTCTGTACAGACAGCTGGTGAGACCCCATCTGGAGTACTGCGTGCAGTTCTGGAGACCCAATCTCCACAAAGATATAGACAGAATGGAAGCTGTCCAGAGGAGGGCAAATAAAATGGTGCAGGGTCTGCACCGGAAGACATATGAAGAGAGACTTAAGGAGCTTAATATGTATAGCCTCGAGGAAAGGAGGGAGAGGGGGAACATGATAGAAACTTTCAAGTACCTCAAGGGAATCAACAAAGTCCAAGAGGGTAGCATCTTTCAAAAAAAGAGGTGTGCAAGAACAAGGGGGCACAATTTGAAGGTAGAGTGGGGGCAGCTCAGAGGTAATTTAAGGAAGTATTTTTCACAGAGAGGGTTATGGATGCATGGAACGGCCTTCCAGAGGAGGTTGTGGAGTCAAAAACAGTGGTGGAATTCAAGCATGCATGGGACAATCATAGGGAAATTCTAGGGGGTTGGGGTTGGAAGAAGTAGGCTGCTGGTTACCTAGGATCTGCAGCTTATCCATTAGGTAGGGAAATGGGCAGACTGGGTGGGCCAAGCGGTCCTTATCTGCTATCAAATTCTATGTTTCTATGTTTACTACTGTGTTTACCATTGTTTTCAGTCCCTTTGTTTTTCCAGCCCTTTTACCTTTTATATGGTTGCTGTGTTGTACCCCTTAGTTGGCTATGGTGTTCTGCTGTGTATTGGTTTATTGTTTTTATTACATCTGTTCCTGTTGCGCCACACCTGTTCCCTGTTTGAATTATACATTCTTGTACTTGACATTCCTGTGTCCTGTGTCTTTTTGGGGAGACTCAAGATTTGACAGTGTTATGTGGTCTTCTGTTGTCACTTGTGGGTCCTGGTTGTTCCTTGCCATTCACTAGTACTGCAATAGTGTCTGCTTCTGTGTTCACATCCAGGGCTATTTTGCTTTCTTGTGTTCCTGGACAGTCACTTACACCTCTGCACTGTGTCTCTGTGGGTGTTTGCACTGCCTCTGTCATGGAGCTATATTCAATGCTGTCTTATTTGCTATATTCAGTGCTATCTTATTCCCAGGCAATTTTTGCCGTGCACTCCTGATCCTGTTTGCCCGGCTTCTTTTGCTTACTATATTCAACTAGTTTTGCACCGGGCTATTTCCTTTTGAATATAGCTTGCTTTGTGCTGCAGGTTAAGTTTGCCCGCTGGGCTGTGATAATTTAGCCCCTGGGCAAAGTTTTGAATTTCTGGCCCCTGATGTGACATTTTTAATTTTACTAAAGATGGTTCCAGGTAATTTATGGATCTGGAGTAAAAGATCTGCAGTGGTCATTTAGGCTATCTGAGGTGATTTTTCTTTTTTTTTTATTTGTTCCAGGTGATATGAACATGGGGTAAAAGGTCTGAGGAGGTCATTTAGGCCACATGAGGTGATATTTTATGTTTTTGGCAAAAGCTTGCTCCAGTGATCTATGAAGCCTGGTTAATAGGATCTTCATGGTTCTGTAAGCCACCTGAGGTGAAATATTTTTTTTTTCCAAAATGGGTTTTTGCTGGAATGAAAGATCAGTGGTGGTCATTTAGGCCACCTGAGGTGATTTTTGTTATTTTTGCAAAAATGGGTTCTACTTGATTTATTTTGTTGTTTAACCAGGTATAACACGCTAAGCTGAAAGCTTTTTTACAGGAGTGACCTGGGAGCACAAGGAGGTTAAGTGACTTGCTTAGGGTCACACAGTATGCAGGTGGAAGCTGTGGGATTCAAACCCAGGTCTAGTCTGCTGGATGTCACCAAATTTGCAGCTCAGAGCCTTAGACCACTGCGCTATACTGCCGCACAATGTGTTGATTTATGGAGCTGGGGTGAAAGATCTGCAGTGGACATTTACATTACCTCATGTGATATATTTATTTTTGGAAAAATTTGGTTTCAGGTGATTTATGGGATTGGGGTAAAAGGAAGGCAGTGGTCATTTAGGCCACCATAGGTTAAAGGTAGGTGGTGGTCATTTAGGCCACCTGAGGTGATATTTTTAATTTTGTCAAAAATGGGTTCTAGGTGATCTATGGAGTCATTGTAAAAAGACCACGATGGTTGTTTAAGTCACCTGATGTGAAATTTTAATTTTTGCAAAAAATGGATTCCAGGTAATTAATGGTTCCAGAATGAAAGATTTGTAGTGGTCATTTAGGCCACCTGAGGTGATTTTTTTCTTTTTGCTAAGATTTGTTCCAGGTGATATGAACCTGGAGTATAATGTCTGTGGAGGTCATTTAGGCCACATGAGGTGATATTTTTAGTTTTTGCCAAAAATGTGCTCCAGGTGATCTATGGAGACTGGTTGAAAGATTCTTCATGGTTTCAAAAAAAGAGGTGTGCAAGAACAAGAGGGCACAATTTGAAGATGGAGGGGCGGCTCAGAGGTAATTTAAGGAAGTATTTTTTCACAGAGAGGGTTGTGGATGCATGGAACGGCCTTCTGGAGGAGGTTGTGGAGTCAAAATTAGCGGTGGAATTCAAGCATGCATGGGACAGTCATAAGGCAATTCTAGGGGGTTGGGGTTAGAAGAAGTAGGCTGCTGGTTAACTAGGATCTGCAGCTTATCCAGTAGGTAGGGAAATGGGCAGACTGGGTGGGCCAAGCGGTCCTTATCTGCCGTCAAATTCTATGTTTCTATGTTTTAAAGCCACTTGAGGTTAACTTTTTATTTTTTTTTCAAAAATGGGTTTTTGGTGAGTTAAATAACTGGAGGGAAAGATCAGTTTTGGTCATTGAGGCCACCAGCAGTGATTTTATTTTGTTGCCAAAAATGGGTTTTAGGTGATTTATGGAGGCAAGGTAAAAGATCCACAGAAGAGCTTTAGGCCACCTGGGTGATATTTTTTAATTTTTCCAATAATGGGTTCCAGGTAATCTCTGGAGAAAGACTTAATGGTACACGGTTGTCATTTAGGACACCTGAGGTGAAATTTACTGTATATATTTGCAAAAAATGGGTTCCAGGTGATTTTTTGGGACTGGGGTAAAAGGTAGGCAGTAGTCATTTAGGCCACCTGAAGTTAAAGGTAGATGGTGGTCATTTATTCCACCTGAGGTAAAACTTTTAATTTTGCAAAAAATGTATTCCAGGTGATATTTGGAGTGAGGTGAAATGTCCACGGTGGTTGTTTAAGCCATGTGAGGTGATATTTTTAGTTTTTGGAAAAGTGGATTGTAAGTGATTAATGGAGCTGCTATGAAAGTTCTGAGGTTGTCGTTTAAGTCACCTGAGGTAATATTTGTATTTTTCTCAAAAATGGGTTTTAGGTAATTAATGGATCCAGAGTAAAAGATCTGCAGTGGTCATTTAGGCCACATGAGGCTAAAGGTAGGTGGTGGTGATTTAGGCCACTTGAGGTGCTATTTTTATTTTTGCCAAAAATCAATTCCAGGTGTTCTGTGGAGTCATTGTGAAAAGTCCGCTATAGTTGTTTATGTCACCTGAGATGAAATTTTTATTTTTGCAAAAAATGGGTTCCAAGTGGTATCTGGAGCTGGGGTGAAAAATCTGCAGTGCACATTTACACTGCCTGATGTAATATATTTATTTTTGCCAAAAATTAGTTTCAGGTGATTTATGGGATTGGTGTAAAAGGTCTGCAGTGGTCATTTAGGTCACCTGAGGTTAAAGGTAGATAGTGGTAGTTTAGGCCACCTAAGGAGATATTTTTATTTTTGCCAAAAATGGGTTCCAGGTGAACTCCAGAGTCATTGTGAAAAGACAGTGATGGTTGTCTAAGCCACTTGAGGTGAAATTTTTATTTTTGCAAAAAATTGATTCCAGGTATTATCTGGAGCTAAGGTGAAATGTCCACAGTGGTCATTTAAACCACCTGAGGTGATATTTTTAGTTTTTAAAAAAGTATGTTGCAGGTGATTAATGGAACTGCTGTGAAAGATGTGAGGTTTTTGTTTAGGCCACCTCATATGATATTTGGATTTTTCTCAAAAATGGGTTCCAGGTAATTAAAGGATCCAGAATAAAAGATCTGCAGTGGTGATTTAGGCCATTTGAAGTGATTTTTTTTGCTAAAATTTGTTCCAGATGATTTGAATCTGGGGTTTCTAGGCCACATGAGGTGATATTTTTAGCTGTTGCCAAAAAACAGGCTCCAGGTGATCTATGGAGCCAGGTTGAAAGGTTTTTCATGGTTCTTTAAGTCACCTGAGACCTGAGGTGAAATGTTATTTTTTTCAAAAATGGGTTATTGCTGGAATGAAAGATCAGTGGTGGTCATTTGGTGATATTTGTATTTTTCTAAAAAATAGGTTCCAGGTAATTAATGGATCCATAGTAAAAGATCGGTAGTGGTCATTTAGGCCACCTGAGGTGATTTTTTCTTTTTGCTAAGATTTGTTCCAGGTGATATGAACTTGGCATAAAATGTCTGTAGAGGTCATTTAGGCCACATGAGGTGATATTTTTAGTTTTTCCAAAAATGTGCAGCAGGTGATCTATGGAGCCTTGTTGAAAGATTCTTCATGGTTTTTAAAGCCACTTGAGGTTAACTTTTTAATTTTTTTTAAATGGGTTTTTGGTGAGTTAAATAGCCGGAGGGAAAGATCAGTTTTGGTCATTTAGGCCACCTGAGATGATTTTTTTTTTAATTTTGCAAAAAAATGGTTTCTAGGTGATTGATGGAGCAGGTGTAAAAAGTCCAAAGTGGTCATTGAGGCCACCAGAGGTGATTTTTTTTTGTTGCCAAAAATGGGTTCTAGGTGATTTATGGAGGCAAGGTAATAATGGGTTCCAGATGATCTATGGAGAAAGGCTTAATGGTACACAGTTGTCATTTAGGACACCTGTGGTGAAATTTATATATCTGCAAAAATGGGTTCTAGGTAATTTTTTGGGATTGGGGTAAAAGGTAGGCAGTAGTCATTTTGACCACCTGAGGTAAAATTTTTAATTTTGCAAAAAATGGATTCCAGGTGATATCTAGAGTGAGGTGAATTGTTCTCTTTGTTTCTTTAAGTCTCCTGAGGTGAAATTTGTATTTTTTTTAAAAAGTGTTTTTGGTGAGTTAAATAGCTGGAGGAAAAATTCAGTGTTGGTCATTTAGGCCACCTGAGGTGATATTTTGTTTTGTTGCCAAAAATTGGTTCTATTTGATTTAGGGAGGCAAGGTGAAAGATCTACAGTACAGCTTTAGGCCACAGGTGTGATTTTTTTATTTTTTTCTAGTAATGGGTTCCAGGTGATCTATGGGGCCAGGCTATAGTTGTTTAAGCCACATGAGATGACATTTTTAATTTTGTAAAACACAGTGGTCATTTAGGACTCCTGAGGTGAAATATATATTTGTTAAAATTGGGTTCCTGGTGATTTTTGGAACTGGGGTGAAAGGTCTGCAATGGACATTTATGCAACCTGATGTGATATATTTATATTTGCCAAAAATGGGTTTCAGGTGATTTATGGGTTTTGGGTAAAATGTAGGTAGTGGTCACTTAGGCCACATGAGGTTAGAGGTAGGTGGTGGTGATTTAAGCCACTTGAGGTAATATTTTTAATTTTGCCAAAAATGGCTTCCAGGTGTTCTATGGAGTCATTGTGAAAAGTCTGCTATAGTTGTTTAAGCCACCTGAGATGAAATTTTTATTTTTTGCAAAAAATGGGTTGAAAAATTGTATCTGGAGCTGGGGTGAAAGATCTGCAGTGGACATTTACGCTACCTGATGTAAGATATTTATTTTTGCCAAAAATTGTTTTCAGGTGATTTATGGGATTGGTGTAAAAGGTCTGCAATATAGGTCTCCTGAGGTTAAAGGTAGATAGTGGTCATTTAGGCCACCTGAGGAGATATTTTTATTTTTGCCAAAAATGGGTTTCAGGTGATCTCTGGAGTAATTGTGAAAAGACAGTGATGGTTGTTTAAGCCACTTGAGGTGAAATTTTTATTTTTGGAAAAAAATGATTCCAAGTGATATCTGGAGCTGGGGTGAAAGGTGCACGGTGGTTGTTTAAGCCACCTGAAGTGATATTTTTAATTTTTGAAAAAGTGTGTTGCAGGTGATTAATGGAGCTGGTGTGAAAGGTCTGAGGTTGTCGTTTAGGCCACCTGGGTGATATTTGTATTTTTGCCAAAAATGGGTTCCAGATAATTTATGGACCCAGAGTAAAAGATCTGTAGTGGTCATTTAAGCCACCTGAGGTGATTTGTTTGCCAAAATTGACTCCAGGTGATATGGACCTGGGGTAAAATTTCTGTGGAGTTCATTTAGGCCACATGAGGTGATGTTTTTAGTTTTTGCCAAAAACAGGTTTCAGGTGAATAATGGAGTGGGAGTGAATGTTCTGCAGTGCTCATTTAGGCACCTTAGGTTATATTTTTGTTTTTGCCAGAAATGGATTTCAGGTGAGTTATGGAGCAGGGTGTAATGTCCTCAGTGCTCACTTTGGCCACCCGAGGTGATATTTTTAATTTTGCCAGAATTGATTCCAGGTGTTTAATGGAGCCTGGGATAAAGTTATGCGGTGGTCATTTAGGCTGCCTACTGTGATATTTTGTTTTGCCAAAAATATGTTCCAGGAGAGGTATGGAGCTAGGGCAAATGGTCCACTGTGGTCATTGATTACACCTAAAGTGAATTTTGTTTGCCAAAAATGAGTTCCAGGTGGTATATTTGCCTTTGTTAAAGGTCTGCAATTGTCTTTTAAGTCCCTGAGGTTATGTGGCTATTTTTCTTTTTGCCAAAAATGATTCCACATGCATTATGGAGCAGTTTGAAAGGTTTGTGGAGGTCATTAAAGCCACATGAGGTGATACTTTTATTTTTTCCAAAAATAGGTTCCAGGTGATTTATGGAGCCAGGATGAAAGATTCTTGGTGGTTGTTTAGGCCACCTGATGTGATTGTGTTTCCAAAAATGGGTTCCAGGTGAGTTATATAATTGGGGTAAAAGGTCAGCAGTGTTTGTTTAGGCCACCTGAGGTGACATTTCTTATTTTTGCCAACAATTGTTTCAAGATGATTTATGGAGCCAGTGTAGAAAGTCCAGTGTGGTCATTTAGGCCACCTGAGGTCATATTATTTTTTTTTTGCCAAAAATAGGTTCCAGGTGATTTATGGTGCTGGGGTAAAAGGTCCACAGTGAACCTTTAGGACACAAGGGGTGATATTTTTAGTTTTTGCCCAAAATGGGTTTCAGGTGATTAATGGAGCTGGAGTGAAAGTTTTGTGGTGCTTACTCAGGCACATTAGGTTATATTTTTGTTTTTGCCAGAAATGGATTCCAGGTGATTTATGGAGCAAAATGAAATGTCCTCAGTGGTCACTGAGGCCACCCAAGGTGATATTTTTATTTTTGTCAAAATTGATTACAGGTGCTTCATGGGACCTGGGGAAAAAGGTCTGCTGTGGTCATTTAGGCCGCCTACTGTGATATTTTTATTTTTGCCAAAAATGTGTTCCAGGTGATTTATGGAGCAAGGGGAAATGGTCCACTGTGGTAATTGATGCCACCTGTGGTGACATTTTTAATTTTGCCAAAAATGGGTTCCATGTGATCCATGGAGCCTTTGTAAAAGTCTGTAGTAGTCCTTTAGACACCTGAGGTTATTTTTTTGTTTTCCAAAAAATGATTCCAGGTGATTTATAGAGTGAAATGAAAGGCCAGTGGAGGTCAGTAAAGCCATCTGAGGTAATGTTTTTATTTTTGACAACAATGGGTTCCAGGTGCTTAATGGAGCCTGGGTAAAAGGCCTGTGATGGTTATTTAGGCCACCCGAGGTGATATTTTTATTTTTGTCAAAAAAGAGTTATAGGTGATTTATGGACCTAAGGTAAATGGTCCATGGAGGTCATTTAAGACTCCTGTGGCCAGATATTCAAAACTTTGCCCCGGGGCTAAATTAACACTGCCCATTGGGCAAACTTAGCCTGGAGCACAAAGCAAGCTATATTGAAAAGGAAATAGCCCGGTGCTAATCCTGCTGAATATAGCAGTCTAAGGAAGCTGGGAAAACTGGTCTGGGAGTGCAGGACAAAAATAGCCCAGGAATAAGACAGTACTGAATATAGCAACAGGGAAGTGCAAACTGCAATTGCAGCTCATTAGACTCTGTAGCAAGCCAGTGTTGCAGGTGGAGAACATTGTGTGTGATTGCACAGAGATGTCTCACACCTACTGTCTGCAAACAACAATGTGAGCCACACACTGCAGAACTGTACTAGCTGAAGTAAGGTTTGCCCGGGGCTAACCCGATTGCACAGTGTTAACACATTTTCCCAGTGCAAACTGGTTAGCCTGGGGCAAATGGGAGCTATATTCAAAGCTCCCATGCAAATGAGCCTACTTCAGTAATCCATGAGCAAACAAGTATATTTGCATCTCATTAGGTGCTGCTTAGCATACATTATCATGAAGTTTGCCTAATGCTACTGCATGAAGCACAAAGCTCCCCCTTTTGGTCAGAATGGAAGTATAGGCTGGATGCTGCAGGTCAAGGCATGCCCACAGCATCCTCTGTTGGTTGGAATAGAAGTACAGGCTGGATGCAGTAGGAACTGTGTGTTGCCAGGCACAGTCAATGCATACAACACAACCATGCAGCTGTACAAGCAGGACCTGTGTGTGTGTGTGTGTGTGTATATATATATATATTGTGTGTGTGTATGTATAGTATGGTAGCACGGTAGGGCTACCATAGTTAGGGTTGAGGAGCCCTTTTAAGGTTAAAGGGTGAAATTTTGCACCTTAATAACTTTGCCATCATTCAACGGATTTACATGAAATTTGGCAGGCATTGTTGGGCATTGTAGTTCTTGGGATTTGCCAACCATCGTACCAGTCGGCTATATGGCTGCGGAGTTATTAAATGACAACGAAAAGCACAATTATGCTTTTTTGTGAATTCTTTGCTCTCACCTACAGGTCGCATGGTTTGCACGACCAGTCCTAAAACTTCAGGGGTCATGCAGCCAGGGTCCCCAATGTGCCTTTTGAAGATTTTGTGAAAAAATATTGAACGGTTCAAAAGCTATTCACAAAACAATTTCCCATTATAAGTCAATGGGAAAAGTTAAAAAGTGCAACACTTTCACAAATGCACTTTTTAGTGTTGAAAATGGCCCTAGTAGTGTCACAAATCCACCATTTTGTTTTCGGTTAGTGATCTGAAAAATGCTTGGGGACACAATTCTTTCTGTGTTCACCTAGTCGGACCCTGAGGATGCTAGCCATGTCTCTATTTTGTGGTGAAACACCCTAGAAATATATTTTTCAAATTTCTGTAAACAGTAGTGTCACAAAGTAGTGCAAAAATTGCCACAAATTGCGACACTACTTTTTCAGACTATGGTCAAAATGACAGGAGTTCTTTGCCACCCTGCTGTAAAAGAAAGGTTTGGTCTTTTGGGCTGAAATTTGGAAGGAAGGCAGCCAACATGTCACAGATGTGCCTTTTGGTGGTTTGGTGAAAGAATATTGCATGGCTGCCAAGTTACAGTACTCTGAATTTGGCATTTTTTCCCTTAGACTAACATGGTGGCATACGCCACGCCTTTCAGGGTTCGTATCTCGAAAACGATGCGAGATACAGATTTTTTGTTGAGAGTTGCATAGCACTATGGGCTATGAAAAAGCAAAAACCTAGCCAGGAAAATCATGATTTTTGTGATATTTAAATTTTTTTTCTTTGTCGTGTGGTTGCTGAGATATTAGCAATTAAGTACTTCCAATGCTCATTTTCAGCTTCAATGCCCATTACAATGTATACATTCTTTGTACACACTGTGTTTCTCTATGTACCAGTTCGGCAAAAACAGGGTGTGCTCTTCTGTTACTGTTACAGTTACTGTTCCCACTTGTGTTTATGTCCCCTTTTGCATTACCGCTCCACCACCATGTGTGTTACCCTCTGCATTGTCATTTGCACTTGCATTTTCGTTACTGTTACCATTTGCATTTCCACTACTGTTTCTGTTTGCGTTTTTGTTTATGTCACCGTGTGCAATGCCATTTGCATTTCCGGCAGCCCTTTCCTTTGTGTTTCTGTTTCTCTTTCATTTTGCATCTTTCTTGCTGTTACTGTTACCATTTGCATTTGCAATTGTGTTACTGTGCCCATGCACATTACAGTTTGCATTTCCATATGCGTTTGCATTTCCTTTTGCATTTCTGTTCCCTTTGCTGTTATTGTTGCTGTTACCATTACCATTTGCATTTACAATTGCGGTACTGAGCCCATGCATGTTTCAGTTTGCATTTCCATACGCACTTCTGTTCCCATTTCTGTTTCCTTTGGTGTTATTCTTCATGTTAACTTTACCATTTGCATTTACAATTGCAGTACTGTGCCTGTGCGCAGTACGGTTTGCATTTACATGTGCGCTTGCATTCGCATTTCCGTTTCTGTTCCCTTTCGCCTTCTTTTTGCTGTGACACTTAACATTTCCATTTAAAATAGTGCTGCCATCACTGGTCACATTCCCAGTTGCGTTTCCATATGTGCTTCAATATCCGTTTGCGTCACTGTTCGCTTCGGCATGACTTTGCGCTTGCGCTTCTATTAATGTTTCCTTTACCATTTACATTTGCATTACCACGTGCACCACTGTTGGTGCTTCTGTTTGCATTGCTGTTCCTGTTACTATGTCACATGACATCACTTGCCGCCGCATTACATTCACTATTTCTCATCATCATTCTCAAAATGAAGGGAATTTAGAGGCAAAAAAATCCATTTAATGCATCAGTTAGGGCTGTTCCACAGTGACAAAAGCAAGAAAATTTAATGTTAGGGTTGAAAGCCCCCCTTGGACCCCTCCAGCCCAACCCTCCAACTGGCATAGGGGTGCATGTTGGGGTCATCAGTCCTAACTCTCATCCCACTCTCCTATTCCTCAGCTTCTTTATACATGTGATGGGGTGAGAGTTAGGGCCAATGACCCCAACGCACAACCTGATGCCGGTTGGGTAGGTGGGCTGGAGGGGTCAAAGGGGGGCTTTCAACCCTAACACTGAAATTCCTCACCTTTGTCACTATGGAACAACCCTAACTGATGCATTAAATGGATTTTTTTGGCTCTAATGTGCATATGTGTGTATATATATATATATATAGATCAATAGCTATACACAGGCACACTGCCCATGGCATTACATGCCCTGGAGGATGCCTCCCCCCAACAACATAGGTACCCCACTGCAGTAGTGGGTGAAACACAGTGGGGGGACACAATGCATGGGACAGGCATAAGGCAAACCTGGTGGGGGCAGGTGGCCATAGGCTGTAGGGTCATTAGGACCTAGGATATGCAGCATATCCAGTAGATAGGGAACAGGGCAGACTGGCTGGGCCAGGCAGTCCTATTCTGCCCTCATTTTGCCTGTTCCACTGTGTGCCTGTTACACCCTGGTAGGCTAGTGTCTCCCCCCAGCATGTTCCCCAATCCCCAGTAGCCAGCAATTCACTTTAAACCTTGGTAGTCTAGTGGTCATCCCACCCCCTATATGACTCCTGAGCTCCGTATAATGTGAAATAAAATAAATTTCCCTGGTGGTCTAGTGGTCCCCTTGCCCCCAAGCACATATCCTGACCCCCCATTGAAATAAAATATAATTTCTTTTCCCTGGTAGTCTAACCATTCACCCCAACATGTATACCGACCCCCATTGAAAATAAAGATCAATTCCCCTGTTAGTCTGTCAGTCCCTCCACCCCAAGTACATATCACAACCCATTGAAAATAAATACATTTAAATTTCCCTGGTAGTCTAGTGGTCCCCCACCCCAAAGCACATATCCCAACCCATTTAAAATAAATAAATCTCCATTTTTCTGGTATTCTAGTGGTCCCCCCACCCAGCAGTGACACCCCGCTCGTCCCATTCATGTTAGTGAACAGAGCCGGTGACCTGCTCAGCCCTCCTCTCACCACCATGGCCAGCCGCCGACTGAGGTAGGAAGGAGCACTTCTTCCTGCCTCAGTTGGTGGCCAGCCATGCTGGTGAGATGAGGGCTGAGCTGGTCACTGGCTCTGTTCACTGACATGAATGGGATGAGTGGGGTGTCACTGCTGGGTCGGGGGACTGCTAGACTACCAGGGAAATGGGGGGTTTATTTATTTTCAATGGGTTGGGAAACATGCTTTGGGGTGGGGGGACCACTGGACTACCAGGGAAATGGATTTTTATTCATTTTCAACAGGTCAGGATACGTGCTTGGGTGGTGGGGTGACAGCTAGACTACCAGGAAAAGGGATCTTTATTTATTTTCAATGGGGGGTGGGATACATGCTTGGAGCTGGTATGACTGCTAGACTACCAGGGAAAGGGATCTTTATTTATTTTCAACAGGGGTCAGGATACATGCTTGGGGGCCGGGGACCACTAGACTACCAGGGAAATGGAGTTTTGTTAATTTTCAATGGCTTAGGATACATGCTTGGGGGTGGGGGGACTACTAGATTACCAGGGACATAACTAGGACAGATACTGAGGATCAGGAATCATGATTTGGGGGGCACTGCCACCACATTACCACTGGCACATTACCGCCATCTTTTTCTCAGTGATATTCAGCACCATGCTGACATTCAGGGCCCCTCCCCTCATTCCCTTCCTTGCATACATTCTAGTTTAGCATTGGCGCTAACACCTAGCACTGGCGTTAAATGTCCTTTCAAATATAGCAGTTGGACGCAAATGCGGTACTAGTCTAACACAACGTAGTTGTGCCCTGTGCTAGCCTTTGAATATCTGGCCTGTGAGTTGATATCATTTTTTTCCAAAATCGATTTCCAGGTGATTTATGGTGCCAAGCTAAAAGGTGGATCTTTAGCCCACCGGAGTGATACTTGTATTTTTCCCAAAAATGGGTTCCAGGTGATTTATGGAAGTGGGGTGAAAGGTATATGGTAGCCTTTTAGGCCACCTGAGGTGATATCTTTATTTTTCTCTAAAATGGAATATAGGTGATTTATGGACCTGGTATATATGGTCCACAGAGGAGATTTAGGCCACCTGAGGATATATATATATTCTTTTGTCAAAAATGGGTCTTAGCTGATTTATTGAGTAAGGGTAAATGGTCTGCAATGATCATTTAGGCCACCTGAGGTGATTTTTTTTTTTGCCAAAAATAGTTCCAGGTGATTTATGAAGCCAAGCTGAAAGGTCCTAGGTTTAGGCCACCTGATGTGAAATTTTTATTTTTTCCAAAAATTAGGTTCCATGTGAGTTATAGAGCTGGGGTGAAAGGTCAGCAGTGTTCATTTCAGCCACCTGAGGTGATATTTTTTGTTTTGCCAAAAATGGTTTGGTGGTAGCCTGGATAAAAAAACTGGCTGGACAACAGGATGCAAAGGGTAATAGTAAGTGGAGTCCACAGTGAAGAAAGGAAGGTAATTAGTGGGGTACCACAGGGTTCAGTACTGGGGCTGGTCCTTTTTAATGTCTTTATAAGTGACATTGGAGAGCACCTGGAAGGAAAGCTATGTCTCTTTGCAGATGACACAAAGATCTGCAACAGGGTTGATACACAAGGTGGGGTGGAAAGGATGAAAAGGGACTTGGCAAGGTTGGAGGAATTGCCAAATATGTGGCAGCTCAGATTCAATGCAAAGAAGTGCAAGGCAGTGCATCTGGGAAACAAAAACCCAGGGGAAGAGTACACAATGGGGGGTGAGTTAATAACAACACAAATTGAAAGAGACCTAGGAGTAATTATATCAGATGATCTAAAGGTGAGCAAGCAATGTGAGAAGGCAGTAATGAGGGCTGGGGGGATACTGGGATGCATAGGGAGAGGCATCAACAGTGGAAAACAGGAAGTTGTTTTCCCTCTGTACAAACAGTTGGTGAGACCCCATCTGGAGTACTGCGTGCAATTCTGGAGACCCCATCTCCGTAAAGACATAGCCAAAGTGGAGGCTGTTCAGAGGAGGACAACCAAAATGGTGCAGGGTCTGCACCAGAAGATATATGAGAAGAGACTAAAGCAGCTTAATATGTATACCCTTGAGGAAGGGGGGGGACATGATAGAAACTTTCAAGTATCTCAAGGGAATTAACAAAGTACAAGAGGGTAGCATCTTTCAGAAGAAGAGATGTGCAAGAACAAGGGGGCACAATTTGAAGATAGGGGGTGATAGCTCAGAGGTAATGTTAGAAAGTATTTTTTCACACAGAGGGTTGTGGATACATGGAAAAGCCTTCCTGAGGAGGTTGTGGAGTAAGAAACAGTGGGATAATTAAAGAATGCATGGGACAGGCATAAGACAATTCTAGTGGGGGTAGGAGGAAGTAAGCTGTTGATTAACTAGAATCTGCAGCTTATCCATCAGGTATGGAAACTGGCAGACTAGGTGTGCCAAGTGGTTCTTATCTGCTGTCAAATTCTATGTTTCTATGTTTCTATGCTGGTGATTTATGGAGCTGGTGTAAAAAGTCAAATGTGATCATTTAGGCCACCTGAGGTGATATAATTTTTTTTGGCCAAAAATAGGTTCCAGGTGATTTATGGTGCTGGGATAAATGGTCTGCAGTGCAGCCTTAAGACACAAGGTGCGATATTTTTATTTTTGCCATGAATGGGTTGCAGGTAATCTAAAGAGCCAGGGTGAATGGTACACGGCGGTCATTTGGGCCACCTGAGGTGAAATGTTTATTTCTGCTAAAATTAGGTTCAAGGTGATCTATGGAAACATTGTGAAACATCTGAGGTGTTCGTTTGGGACACCTAATGTAATATTTGTATTTTTTTTTAAACATGGGTTCCAGGTAATGTATGGATCTAGATTAAAAGATCTGTAGTAGTCATTTAGGCCAGCAGAGGTGATATTTTTATTTATACCAAAAATTTGTTTGAGGTGATTTATGGAGCCAGGATGGAAGGTCTGCAGTGGTCATTTAGGAAACCGGGGTGATATGTTCATTTTTGTTCCAGGTGATCTGTGGAGCCAGGGTGAATGGTACACGGTGGTCATTTAGATCACCTGAGGTGATATTTTATTTTGCCATTTGCCATAATGGGTACCAGGTGATTTATGTACCTGGGGTAAAAGGTCGGTGGAGGTCATTTAGGCCACCGGTGATGATGTTTTTAGATTTTGCCAAAAATGGGTTACAGGTGATTAATGAAGCTGCAATGAAATATCTGCAGTGCTCATTTAGGCTCCTTACCAAAAATTGGTTCCAAGTGATTTATGGAGCCTCATGTAGCCTAAATGACCACTGCCTACCTTTTACCCCAACCCCATAAATCACCTGAAACCCATTTTTGACAAAAATAAATATATCACATTAGGTAGCATAAATGTCCATTGCAAACCTTTCACCCCAGCTCCAAAAATTGCCAGGAACCCATTTTTGCAAATATATAAATTTCACCTCCGTTTTCCTAAGTGATCACTATGTACCATTCAGCCTGGCTCCATAGATCCACAATGTTTTCATAGATCACCTTGAACCCATTTTTGGCAAAAATTAAAATACCACTCCTGGTGTCCCATAGGTCTACTACTAACCTGGAACCCATGTTTTGGGAAAAAAAAACATATTGCCTAAATGGATAAAATGTCCACAGTGGTCATTTATGCCACCTGAGGCGACATTTTTATTTTTTTGCAAAAAATGGCCTTCAGGTGATCTATGGAGCCAGGTTCAAAGTTCCTTAGTTGTTGTTTAGGACCCCTGAGGTGAAATGTTTATTTTTGCTAAAATTAGGTTCAAGGTGATCTATGAAAACATTGTGAAACTTCTGAGGTGTTCGTTTGGGACACCTGATAAAATATTTTAATTTTTTTAAAACATGGGTTCCAGATAATGTATGGATGTAGAGTAAAATATCTGTAGTAGTCATTTAGGCCAGAAGAGGTGATATTTTTATTTATACCAAAAATTTGTTTGAGGCAATTTATGGAGCCAGGGTGAAAGGTCTGTGATGGTCATTTAGGCAACCAGGGGTGATATTTTAATGTTTGCCAAAAATGGGTTCCAGGTGATCTGTGGAGCCAAGGTGAATGATATGTGGTGGTCATTTAGGCCACCTGAGTTGGCATTTTGTTTGCCCTGATGGGTTCCAGGTGATTTATGTACCTGGGGTAAAAGGTCTGTGGAGGTCATTCAGGCCACCAGTGGTGATATTTTTAGATTTTGCCAAAAATAGGTTACAGGTGATTAATGAAGCTGGGGTGAAATATCTGCAGTGCTCATTTAGGCTCCTTAGGTTATATTTTTATTTTTGCCAAAAATGTGTTCCAGGTGTGTAATGGAACCTTTTTAAAAGGTCTGCGGTGGTCATTTAGGCCACCTGAGGTGATATTTGTATTCATTTTTTGCCAGAAATGGCTTCCAGTGGATTTATGAAGCCGGGATAAAAAGTCCACAGAGGACCTTTAGGCAACCAGGGGTGATATTTTCATTTTTGCCAAAAATGGGTTCCAGGTGATCCATGTGAATGGTATGCGATGGTCATTTAGGCCACCTTAGGTGATATTTTTTTTGCCATGATGGGTTCCAGGTGATTTATGTACCTGGGGTTAAAGGTCTGTGGAAGTCATTTAGGTCACTGGTAGTGATATGTTTAGTTTTGCCAAAAACAGGTTATATGTCATTAATGAAGCTGGGGTGAAATATCCACGGTGCTCATTTAGGCTCCTTAGGTAATATTTTTGTTTTGCCAAAAATGGGTTCCAGGTGCTTAATGGAACCTTTGTTAAAGGTATACGGTAGTCATTTATGCCACCTGAGGTGATATATTTATTTTTGCAAAAAATGGGTTTTGGGTGATCTATGGAGCCAGGTTCAAAGTTCCTTGGTTGTTTTTTGGGTCACCTGAGGCGAAATGTTTATTTTTTCCAAAAATTAGTTCCAGGTGAGTTATAGAGGTGGGGTGAAAGGTCAGCGTTGGTCATTAACTCCACCTAAGTTGATACTTTTGATGTTGGTCAAAAATGTTTTTTATGTGATTTATGAAGCCAGTGTAAAAAGTCCAAAGTAGTCATTTAGGCAATATGTTTTTTTTCCCCAAAAATGGGTTCCAGGTTAGTAGTAGACCTATGGGACACCAGGAGTGGTATTTTTAATTTTGCCAAAAATGGGTACCCGGTGATCTATGGAGCCAGGCTGAATGGTACTTAGTGATCACTTAGGAAAACTGAGGTGAAATTTATATATTTGCAAAAATGGGTTCCTGGCAAGTTTTGGAGCTGGGGTGAAAGGTTTGCAATGGACATTTACGCTACCTAATGTGATATATTTATTTTTGTCAAAAATGGGTTTCAGGTGATTTATGGGGTTGGGGTAAAAGGTAGGCAGTGGTCATTTAGGCTACATGAGGTTAAAGGAACGTGGTGATCATTTAGGCCACCTGAGGTGATATTTTTATTTTTGCCAAAAATGGTTTCCAGGTGATCTATGTAGTCATTGTGAAAGTCCACTATGGTTGTTTAAGTCTCCTGAGGTGAAATTTTTATTTTTGCAAAACATGGGTTCCAGGTGATAACTGGAGCTGGGGTGAAAGGTCAGCAGTGGTCATTTAAGCCAACTGAGGTGATATTTTTAGTTTTTGAAAAAGTGGGATGCAGGTGATTAATGGAACTGGTGTTAAAGGTCTGAGGTTGTTGTTCAGGCCACCTGCAGTGATATTTGTATTTTTGCCAAAATTGGGTTCCAGGTAATTTATGAATCCAGAGTAAAAGATCTACAGTGGTCATTTAAGCCACCAGAGGTGATTTGGATAAGGGTTAAAAGGTCTGTGGAGTTCATTTAGGCCACCTGAGTTGATATTTTTAGTGTTTGCAAAAAATGGGTTTCAGGTGATTAATGGAGTTGGAGTGAAAGTTCCGTGGTGCTCATTTAGGCACCTTAGGTTATGTTTTTGTTTTTGCCAAAAATAGGTTCCAGGTGATTTATGGTGCTGGGGTAAAAGGTCCACAGTGAACCTTTAGGACACAAGGGGTGATATGGTGATTAATGGAGCTGGAGTGAAAGTTTTGTGGTGCTTACTCAGGCACATTAGGTTATATTTTTGGTTTTGCCAGAAATGGATTCCAGGTGATTTATGGAGTAAGGTGAAATGTCCTCGGTGGTCACTGAGGCCACCCAAGGTGGTATTTTTATTTTTGCCAAAATTGATTCCAGGTGCTTAATGGAACCTGGGAAAAAGGTCTGCTGTGGTCATTTAGGCCACCTACTGTGATATTTTTATTTTTGCCAAAAATGTGTTCCAGGTGATTCATGGAGCAAGGGAAAAAGGTCAGTTGTGGTCATTGATACCACCTGAGGTGACATTTTTAATTTTGTTACAAAATGGTTCCAGATGATCTATGGAGCCTTTGTAAAAGATCTGCAATGGTCATTTAGGTGCCTGAGGGAATTATGTTTTTTCTTGCCAAAAATGATTTCACTTGATTTATGGAGCAGTTTGAAAGGTTTGTGGTGGTCATTAAAGCCACCCGAGGTGATGTGGGTTTTTTTTTGGCAAAAATGGGTTCCAGGTGCATAATGGAGCCTGTGTAAAAGGCCTGTGGCGGTCATGTAGTCCACATGAGGTGATATTTTTCTTTTTGTCTAAAGAGGGTTGTAGGTGATTTATGGACCTGGGGTAAATGGCTCATGGAGGTCATTTAGGACACCTGAGTTGATATTATTTTTTCCCAAAAATGGGTTCCAGGTGATTTATGGAGGTGGGGCGAAAGGTCTGTGGTAGCCTTTTAGGCCACCTGGGGCCAGATATTCAAAACTTTTCACTGAGCGCAAACCATTTGTGCAGTTTTAGCACCAAGTTAGTGTGGGTCCGCTATATTCAAAAGGTCAGATAGCGCATGCAAACTGCATTAGCACCAGGCAAACTCATAATGTATGCAAGGGGCTACCTGAGGGGGCATGTCAGCATAATGCTATAATCAGCGTATAGTTCCGCACAAAGTGGTTGTGTGTGACATTAGTGCAACACATTGAGCGGTGCAGATTACCACTCAAGAAAAAGTAGTTTTAACTCTGGGCAAACCAGCTTTGCATGTCTTTGTGGCTTTGTGTGACTTTTGCATGGTTTTGTGTGATTCTAACCAATAACTATGACACATAGAAATAATCCAGACATAGAGGAAACATGCTGCTCACTGATGGCATCACTATGATGTCATCATCTGCCACCATTCCCAGCCATGCCAGCAGTACATGGTGACCCAACTCCCAGTGGACACCATGGCAGTGCAGCCAAATAGCACACATCTGCAAACCACCCTTCTGAGGACACCAACAGATGTCAGCACACACATGCAGCACTGTGAGCATGGAGGGTGTCGAGGGGAAGGTGTACAAGTGACCATGCTGCACCACAGACTGGATGTGGCCACAAGGCCGAGATACATCACACAATGCAAATGAGGCAGTGTTGGAAATACCCCAACACCAGCGTGTCTGATTGTATGTGTCCCCAGCCACATACCGCACATCTGTACAGATGCCACAGCACACACAGCCAGCTGTGTATATGTCATTGTGAGCATCCCATGCCAGTGGTTCAGCATCTGTGTGTTGCACAACAGCATAATAGTAATGTCCACTGTCAGTAAACACCTGGAAGTTGGGCCTGTCACTGTGTACAGTGCAGTGGACATCACTGCCCTACACACCATAGGCATTTCTGTGTGCCTCACACTACTGGCCCCCTTGCTACTGAAGTGTCTGCTGTGCACTGTAGCATGACCTACAGTTTGACAGTTGCATGCAGCACCACCACCTGTGCCTGTCCCCTGAGGCATGATATGCTATGCTGTACTGTATTAATGTAGCCTGAAGCTAACATCATGCACTCCCAGACTGACCTACAGGTGGAACTATGGGCAGACCCAGCCAGCCCCAATACTTCCTGGCTGACCTACAATTAGAGCTGAGGGATCCTGCAGTAACGCTGGGCAAACTGCATGCAAAACAGGTAATAATGAGATGCTAATCTGGATGTTTGCCCACACTTTGCCCACAGTAAGCTCATTTGCATGTCATGTTTGAAAATAATAAAGCTTAGCCCCAAGCAAATGTGATTGTGCTGGGCAAACAACTTAGTTCTGTGCTAAACCTGCAGAAACGTATTAGCACCGTGGAAACATTTTGGAGCTATTGTACATTTTTGTACAATGTACTTTCACATGCCCTGCTGCTTGCAGCTGCACTGAGTCAATGCATTTTCTGGCACACACATTGGCCACCTAGTTCACCTCTGCCTTCCTTCACATCGCTGTGAACTTGGCTGCTGTTGTGGTGTGCACTTCCTGTTTGCTATATTCAGAGCTGTCTTATTCTCAGGCTATGTTTGCACTGTACTCCCAGCCCAGATTGCCCGATGTCATTAGCATGCTATATTCGGCAGGTTTAGCACTGGGGCTATCCCTTTTGAATATAGCAGGCTATTGGGTCCAGGCAAATTTAGCAAGCTGGGCAGTGCTAATTTAGCCCCAGGGTAAAATTTTGAATATAGGTCCCCTGAGTTGATATTTTTATTTTTCCAAAAATGGATTCCAGGTGATAAATGGAGCCTGAGTAAAAGGTATGCAGTGGATCTTTAGGCACCTGAGATTATATTCTTTTGCCAAGAAATGATTTCAGGTGATTTATGGAATGGGGTGAAAGGTCTGTGGTAGCCATTAAGGCCACCTGAAGTGACATTTTTATTTTTGGCAAAAATGGGTCCCAGGTCCTTAATTGAGCCTGGGAAAAAAGTCTGCTGTGGTCATTTAGACCACCTGAGGTAATATTTTTATTTTTGCAAAAAAATGTGTTCTAGGTGATTTATGGAGCAAGTGGAAAAGGTCTGCAGTGGTCATTGATACCACCTAAGGTGATATTTTTATTTTTGCCAAAAATGGGTTCCAGGTGATTGATGGAGCCTGGTTGAAATTTCTTTTGTGGTTGTTTAGGCCACCTGCGGTGACATTTATATTTTTTTTCCAAAATTGATTCTTAGTGAATTAAATAGCTGGAGTGAAAGGTCAGCGGTGGTCATTTAGGCCACCTGAGGTGATTTGTTTTTTAATTTTTGCCAAAAATTGTTTCTAGGTGATTGATAGAGAGAGTGTAAAAAGTGCAACATGGTCAGTGAGGCCACCAGAGGTGATATTTTGTTTTTTTTGCCAAAAATGGGTTCTAGGTGATTTATGGAGGTGAAGTTAAAGATCCACAGTAGAACTTTAGGCCACCAGGGGTGCTATTTTTATTTTTGCCAAAAATTAGATTCCAAGTGGTCTATGGTGCCAGGGTGAATGTTATGCAGTGGTTGTTAAAGCCACCTGAGCTGAAATTTTTATTTTTGTGAAAAATGGGTTCTAAGTGATTTATGGAGTTGGAGTGAAAGGTCTATGGTGGACATTTATGCTACCTGATGTGATATATTTATTTTTGCCAAAAATGGTTTCCAGGTCCTATCTGGAGCTGGGGTAAAAGGTCCATGGCAGTCATTTAAGACTTCTGGAGATGATAGTTTTAGTTTTCCTAAAAATGGGTTGCAGGTGATTAATGGAGCTGGTGTGAATGATCTGAGGTTGTTGTTTAGGCCACCTGAGGTGATAATTGTATTTTTGCTAAAAATGGGTTCCAGGCAATTTATATATCCAGAGTAAAAGATCTGCAGTGGTCATTTAGGCCACCTAAAGTGATGTTGTTGTTTTTTTGCCAAAATTGATTCCAGGTGATTTATGTACCTGGCGTAAAAGGTATATGAAGGTCATTTAGGCCACATGAAGTGATTTTTTTTATTTTTTGCCAAAAACCGTTCGCAGGTGATTAATGGAGCTGGCATGAAAATTCCACGGTGCTCATTTAGGCACCTTAGGTTATATTTTCATTTTTGCCAAAAATGGATTCCAGGTGATTTATGGAGTGAGGTGAAATGTCCACGGTGGTATAAGCCACCTGATATGATATTTTTATTTTTCCCCAAAATGGGTTTCAGGTAGTTTATGGATCTGGAGTAAAAGATCAGCAGTGGTCATTTAGGCAACCTGAGGGGATATTTTTTTGTTGCCAAAAATTGTTTCTAGTTGATTTATGTACCTGGGAAAGAAGGTCCATGGAGGTCATTTAAGCCACATGAGGTGCTATTTTTAGTTTTTGCCAAAAATGGTTTGCAGGTGATTTATACAGCAGGGTGAAAGGTCCGTGGTAGTCATTTAGACAGCCTGAGGTGACATTATTTTTGCCCCAAACTGTTTCCAGGTGCTTAATGAAGCAATGGTAAAAGGTCTTCGGTGGTCAATTGGGCCATCTGACGTGATATTTTTATGTTTTGCCACAAATGTAAAATTTGCACTTTGGTCCATAAGCATGTACCATTAAAAAATAAATATAATGGGGATAAAAAAATCCCTCCCTCCATGGATGACCTCTTCGGTAAAAAAAAGAATAAAGCTTACAAAAAAGCAAGGCAGAGTGGAGGCAAAGTTGGCTGAGAGTATTATAAAAAATGCTTAAAAGCTGTTAAAAAAAGTATAGCCTCAGCAAAAAGAAACTACGAGTACAAATTGGCTACTAGGGTACAAGACAACTATAAATCTTTTTATACATATATAAATAGCAAAAAGGGAGGAAATAGTACTGTTGGTCCCCTAAAAGCCCCAGATGGTACTCTCATAACAGAGAACTGTGAGATGGCAGAAAATTATAATAATTACTTTTCCTCTGTCTTTAACAAGGAGTTACAGATAAAAAGAGACCTGGAGAAAAAGGATTCTCCTCAGTTCAGTTACACACTGGATGTCATTGAAGTAGCAAGTAGACTCAGGAAAATAGATCAAAATAAGACACAAGGGCCTGACGGCATGTACCCTAGGGTGATTAAAGAGTTGATGGATGTATTAGCAAGCCTGGTCACTTGTCTTTTTCAGAAATCCCTGGACAAGGGAAAAGTCCCTGTGGTATGGAGACAGGCTGTGGTTGTTCCTATCCATAAGAAGGGATCAAGGCAGGAGGTTGAGAACTACAGGCCTATCAGCCTGACTTCTGTTTTTGGGAAGATTCTAGAGGGAATTACAAGAGTTTACATCACTGACTTTTTAAGAATGTCAGGAGTTACTGAATGTACACAGCATAGGTTCACCAGAGGGAGGTCATGCCAAACAAATATTTTGGAGTTTTATGGAAAGATTAGTAAAGCCTTGGATATGGGCCATTATGTTGATGTTATTTTCCTGGACTTTGCCAAGGCATTTGACTAAGTTCCACATGTGGAGCTGGTTAATGCCGTAACTAATTTGGGGCTTCACGTTAAACATAGAAATATAGAAACATAGACTTTGATGGCAGATAAGGACCGCTTGGCCCACCTAGTCTGCCCCTTTCCCTACCTAGAGGATTAGCTGCAGATCCTATTTAACCAACAGCCTATTTCTTCCGACCCCCCACAAAAATTGCCTTATGTCTGTCCCATGCATTATTGAATTCTCCCACAGTTTTAGACCCCACAACCTCCTTAGGAAGACTGTTCCATGCATCCTCCACCCTCTCTGTGAAAAAATACTTCCTCACATTGCCCCTGAGCTGTCCCCCCTCTATCTTCAAATTGTGTCCCCTTGTTCTTGCAAATCTCTTTTTCTGAAAGATGCTACCCTCTTGGACTTTGTTGATTCCACTGAGGTACTTGACATTTCTATCATGTCCCCCTCTCCCTCCTTTCCTCAAGGGTATACATATTAAGCTACTTTAGCCTCTCCTCATATGGCTTCTCTTGCAGACCCTGCACCATTTTAGTTGCCCTCCTCTGAACTGCCTCCATCCTGTCTATGTTCTTGCAGAGATGGAGTCTCCAGAACTGGACGCAGTACTCCAGATGGAGTCTCAGCAACTGTCTGTACAGGGGGATAACAACTTCATGTTTTCTGCTGGTGATGCCTGTCCCTATACATCCCAGTATCCCCCCAGCCCTCCCTACTGCCTTCTCACATTGCTTGCCAACCGTAAGGTCAACTGATATGATTACCCCCAGGTCCCTTTCCATTTTTGTTGTTGTTACTACCTCCCCCCCATTGTGTAATCTTCCCCTGGGTTTTTGTTTCCCAGGTGCATTACTTTGCACTTCTTTTCATTGATTCCAGGCTGCCATACTTCTGACCATTCCTCCAACCTTGCCAACTCCCTTTTCATCCTTTCCACACCCCCTTGTGTATCAACCCTGTTGCAGATCTTTGTGTCATCTGCAAAGAGGCATACATTTCCTGCCAGTCACTCTGCAATGTCACTTATAAAGACATTAAAAAGGACTGGACTCAGTACTGAACCCTGCGGTACCCCACTAGTAACCACTCTTTCTTTAGCGTGGACTCCATTTACAATTGTCTTCTGTGTCCTGTTGTTCAGCCAATGTTTTACCCAGGCTACCACCCTGGGACCCACTCCAAGGCTGATTAATTTGACTACTAATCTTTTGTGTGGGACTGTGTCAAATGCCTTGCTAAAGTCTAGGTAGGCCATGTCCACAGCCCCTCCCTGATCTACTACTTTGGTCACCCAGTCAAAGAAATCAATTAGATTCATCTGACATGACCTTCCCGCTGTGAATCCATGCTGCCTTGGGTCCTGTGCCCCATTGGCCTCTATGTACTCAACAATTCTTTTCCTACCTCTGTCTTGCTCCCACTTTTGTGAAGGGGAATCACATCAGCCTTCTTCCAGTTCTCAGGTACCACACCATCCGCCCATGATTTGTTAAAAAGGGTAGTCACTGGTGTCACTAGTTCTCTGCTTAATTCTTTTAGAATTCTGGGGTGAATTCCATCTGGCCCCATTGCTTTGTCCACCTTCAGTTTTAGGAGTTCTTTCAGAACCCTTTCTTCTGTGAAAGGACTGGGATTGACCCTCCTCTCCAGAGTGCTTATGTTAATTGGATTAGGCACCGCCCCCACTTCCTCTTTTGTGAATACTGAACAGAAGTATTCATTCAGTATCCCTGCTTTTTCACTGTCACTCTCTGCCCACCCACCATCCATTCTATTCAGCCTCACTATCCCTCTCTTTGTCTTTCTACACTCCCTGATATACCTATAAAATGTTTTATCCCCCTTCTTAACTGAGTTGGCTATCTTTTCCTCAGTTTGGGCCTTTGCTATTCTGACTTCCCTCCCTGCTTCCTTCTGCCTTAACTGGTACAGTTCTCTGTCCTGCTCCTTCTCTGTTTCGTTATACTTCCTAAATGCTATATTTTTCTCCCTAACCTTCACCGCCACTACTTTTGAGAACCATAGTGGCTTTTTCTTTCATTTTGATTTGTTTATTTGCTTCACATAAAGGCATGTTGCCTCCATGATGGCAGTTTTGATATTTCCCCATTATTGCTTCACCCCTCCTTCTAGCCTGTTTGCTAGTGCTTTTCTAAGGCACTCTCCCATCTTGCCAAAGTCAGCACTCCTGAAATCCAGAACCCTCACTTTTGTATGGCTTGACTCTGTAGCTGAGTTTATCATGAACCACACTGTTTGGTGGTCACCTGTTCCCAAATGGCTACCAGCTTCTAGATCTGAGATTCTCTCACTGTCCCCATTTGAGAGTACGAGGTCTAAGATTGCTCCCTCATGAGTAGGTTCCAAAACTAGCTGTCTGAGGCAACCCACTTGAAAGGCATCAAGAATGGCCCTGCTTTTGGATGTGGCTGTAGCAAAAGTGCTTCACTTAGCATCTGGCATATTTAGATCCCCCATCAACAGTATCTCCCCTTTCTCTGCCATCCTAAGTATGTCTTCTATTATATCCTTGTCCACTCCCTTCCCCTGACATGGGGGTCTGTATGCAACCCCTGTGCAGACTGTGGTGCCATTTCCAGTCTCTAAGGTGACCCACAGTGCCTCCTCTCCTCCCTGTTTACTCTTTTGTTCAGTTGCTTTTATCCCTTCCCTGACATAGAGAGCTACTCCCCTCCCTGTCTCTCCTGTAGGTTGTGTACCCTGGTATGTTAACATCCCAGTCATGGTTCTCTGTGTACCATGTTTCTGTGACTGCTACAATATCCAGGCATCCCTCTTCCATCAAGGCCACCAGTTCAGGGAGCTTGTTGCCCAGACTACGGGCGTTGGTACTCATTACCCTCCATTTCTTGATGGCCTTACCCCTTTTTGCCCCATCCCTGTCCTTACTGCATTTGTCACTTTCTCCATTTACCCCAGTGCTTCTCCCTATTGACATCTCTATGTTGGTGTCTACCTCACTTAGTACCCTGATTTTTGGGGGCTAGGATTTCCCTACTCCTTTCCAGTGCCTTCCCCCTTGTCTAGTTTAAATGCTTGCCAATGAAGTATTTAAACCTATCACCTAGGATTCTGGTTCCTCTCCTGGACAGATGCAGACCATCGTGCCAGTATAGGCCTGCATCCCTCCAGGTGGACCCCCAGTCCCCAATGAAGCCAAATCCCTGAACTCTGCACCAGTTTTTCAACCACTGATTGAATCCCATGGTGTGGAGCACCCTAGCCTCATCTGTGCCATAGACAGGCAGCACCTCCGAGAAGGTTACTGTGTATGTTATTTGTCTAAGGCCCCTTCCCATCTCCACAAATGCTTCTTGCACTGCTCTGATCCCTTTCTTAGCCAGGTCATTTGTCCCTAGGTGAACAATGACATCCAGCTCCCTCCCCTGTGCAGCTGCTTCTGTGATCCTGAGGATTCACTCCCTTTCCCTCCATGCCATGGCACCAGGCAGGCACCCTACCTCCATTTACCCTTCCTCCTCCAGTTCTACCTTCCTAAAAATGGAGTCCCCCACCAGTAGTTTTTTTTTCTTCCCCTGTTGGGTCCCATGCCACCCTCCTGTGGGTCTCCTTTGTGGAAGTTCCCAGCATCCTCCATGGTCTCCACTGTGGGTGCCTCCCATAGAGGAACCACACTTTTCCAGAACGGCATAACAATTGTGGAGAGGTACAACTGGAGGGATGTTCCTCTGTTCCACCACCCTCACCCTCCCTGAGCCCACTGTGGTTTGTCCACTCCTCTTTCTTGGCAACCTCTGAGGCAACGGCAGTGACCCTGGTGGTCCCTGGGTGGGAGAGGAGGTCCCACAAATCCTGGCCAACTCTGCCTGGAGATGAGCAACCTCCTCCCTCAGCCCAGAGAGGTGCCTGCAGATGGGACGACACTGCATCCTCCAGAATGTCTCCTGGAAGACTGCTGCTCCACAGCCACTGCACTGCACCACTCCCATCATGTCTTTTTTCTGGCCCCCTAACTGTTGTTTGGAATACTTACTCTTTCCTCTGTTTGTTTATTTTCTTTTTTCTTCCCCTACTTACTTACTGCCTCTGTGCCCTTTTAGCTCCTGATCTTCCTGTTCTGAGACAAGAAGTTCCTATATTTCTCAGTAGTCTCCTTACTTGCTCAGAGTCAGACCTCCCGCTGCTGGGAGGGATGGAGAGCTACACTTGCCCTTCTAGGATGGTGAGTCTTTGGTGGCTCTGTGATAACTCACTTCCTGCTCCCAAACAGGATGTTCCTGTTGTCAGTTAAATCCTGTGCCTATAAAAGTAGAACTGCCTTTGGGTCGGGGGGAGGGAAGGAAGGCAATATAGTCCCAGTAGAGAAGTTTTAGTTATACCAGTAGCTCCTTCCTCCTGGTGTTCTGTCTGTTCTCTGGCACAAGCTCTCTAGGGCAGTGCTTAAATCTGGTTTTAACCTGGCTCCTTCTAGCTAAGCCACTCCCCCTGCTTTGCAAATCTTTCTACACTTAGTTAATTTCACAGATAACAATTCCCTTCTGACACCTGTGACAAGCACCTAGATAAGTACACAGACAACACAGATAAATGATAACAGTTTACTTCAACTACCTCTGACAAACACTAACTCTCTTTTTTTAACCCTAAATTGAAGGCCCCAGTACAAGAGTTCTAGTTCTTAGTCCCAGTAGAGAAATTTTAGTTATACCAGTAGCTCCTTCCTCCTGGTGTTCTGTCTGTTCTCTGGCACAAGCTATATCCAATGGATTGAGTCATGGTTATATGGAAGAAGCCAGATGGTATGTATAAGGGGTAAATACTCTGGTTGGGTGGATGTCACTAGTGGGATACCTCAGGGCTCTGTCTTGGGTCCCTGCCTTTGTAATTTATATATTTCTTCAATGTATGTGCAGTTGGGGGTATGGCTTTCAAACGTCACTGACAACACTCGCCTAGGTTACCCTATTAATAACCCAGACAACAGGGACCTTTTACAAGCCTCCCTTATTAATCTGGAGTCATGGGCCTCAAAGAAGAAATCAATTTTTAATATAGATAACAACACTATTATGCATTTGGGGAAACATATTAAACAATTTAATTACACTCTGGGAGGTAGGGCACTTAGAGTAGTCCTTGATAAAAAAACTTAGGTATAAGAGTAAGAAATGACCTAAACTTTTAAACTTTACAATGCAATGCAGCCAGGTTGTCAAAAAAGCAAGTAGCATACTGCACTGCATTCAAAAACACATTAAGAGCAGAGATAAAGAGGTCTTAATCTCACTCTGCACCTCACTGGTGTGTTCCCACATGGAGTATTATGTACAGTTTTGGGCTTCAAGTAATAAGGGGGACATTAAAGCCTTGGAGAGGGTCCAGAGGAAGGCAACAAGGAGGATTAATGAAGTCACTGGTCAGAACTATGAACAGAGACTGCAACATTTAGGTATGTTTTCCTTAGAGTACTGCAGATTAAGAGGAGACATGTGCCTGATCTATAAGGGTCTAACAGATGCACAAATATGGGAACAATTAGGCTTGGCATTTAAGGTTCAGCTGTATAACATCAGAGCTCATCCTTTCCAGTTATTTAAGGACAAATTTAATACCACAAAAAGCAAATATTGGTTTAATGTAAGGGTAATGGAGATTTAGAACATCTTACCCTGTGAAGTTGTGGCTAGCAAGACTATGACAGAGTTTAAAATCAAGCTTGGTAACTTCCTTATAAGTAAGGGTATCCAGGGTTATTCTTAATACATCTAGGCGAGCTTAATGGACTTATGTCTTCACATGCTCAGTACTACCTATGTAACCTATGTAATGTGTTCCAGATGATTTATGAAGCAAGGGGAAAGGTCCTCAGAAATCATTTATGCCCCCGAGGTGATATTTTTGGTTTTGCCTAAGATGAGACCTAGGTGATATATGAAGCCAAGTTTAAAGGTCCTTGGTGGTCGTTCAGGCCACCTGAAGTGATATTTTTATTTTTTCCAAAAACGGGTTCCAGGTCAGTAATAGAGCTGGGGTAAATTGGCAGCAGCAGTTGTTGAGAACACCTGAGGGGATTTTTTTTTTATTTAATTGCAAAACATGGGCTCCAGATAAATTATAGATATGGAGCAAATGATCCACAGTTGACCTTTAGGTCATCAGGGATGATATTTTTATTTTTGCCAAAAATGGGTTCCAGGTGATCCATAGAGCCAGGGTGAATGGTACATGGTGGTTGTTTAGGCCACCTGATATGAAATTGTTATTCTTTGCAAAAATGGGTTCCAAGTGATCTATGGAGCCAGGCGGAAAGGTATGCGGCGGTCATTTAGCCCACCTGAGGTGATATTTTTATTTTTGTCAAAAATGGGCTCCAGGTGATTAATGGAGCCTGGATAAAAGATCCATGGTGGTCATGTAGGCCCCTGAGGTTCTATATTTCTTTATGTCAAAAATGGATTCCAGTGGCATGATTCTAGAGGAGCTACACCTGGCATAACAGCTCTTGTGCCAAAAAGAATGGCGCAAGTAGCAAGTTATGCCAGCAGTTGCAACATGCAGTATTCTACAGAGTGGCCTTTGACATTCCACAGGCCAAACTGAAGTTACACCAGCACATACAGCCTAAACACCCTGATGCTAGGGGATTAACAGCAGCAGTTGCACCCTGTTCTGGAAGGGCAGCAACTAAGTCCCCAATGTCAGGATTCTACAAGAACCCCTTGAGAAGAACTGTCAATGTAAGTTAAACTGGCATTTAGCTGGTGTAACTGTACTTATGCCCTCTGGGGGTTCTGTAGACCCACCAGCAGCCCAGCATGCAATCCATGTGCCCTCCCCATGCCCAGAATATCCTGCAGGGCATCTTGCACCATGGCACCCCAATCCCCTAAACAGTTCATGCCCCGCAGGGCATCACACGTCCCCAGCCCCCCAAACTCCTGAACAGTAAAAGCCCCGCAGGACTGCCCACATACCCCATGCCCCTGAACCCCCACCACTAAAGACCCCACTGTGCAGTGCTGTCTACCTCCCCACCTGTGCCCCGACCCTAGAGATACAGTGCATAAATGGTAATTCCTTACCACACAACTAACCCTGGTAGTCTAGTGGCCCCACCCCCACCCAGCAGTGCCAATCCACCCAGCACACTCACCCACCCATCCCCAGCAAGTGAATGGCACATTCTACCTCTCACTTCCACAGTCAGCCACCGACTGAGTTCCATAGGATCACTTACTGTATTGATGTGCTCAAAAATGAAGGAATACTCATTCATTTTTGAGCACATCTATACAGTAAGTGCTCCTATGGAACTTACATTACACTAGACTACCAGGTATATGACCCTATAGTCCCAATTCAGTATGAGACATTGGACTGCATATACTGTACATACTGCACAGTACACAGTAGCATGGTGTTCTGGATACGGGTAGGGGGAACCTTGGTGGCACAACAGTGGGTAGGGGGCCTCTAGCCCTTTGAGGCTCCACCAGAATCGGGCATGGGGGTAGGTGGGGAACTTTTGCCTTGCGGGATAGTGGTTATGGCTTGGGACATCCTTGCCAGGTACACACTCTGTTCAGTGTGCCTGGATGTATGTCACAAGTCATAGCACTTAGACTGGGTACCCTGTCCCTTCTAGAATAGGGTGCAGGGTCCATGTCACAGCTGCATTTGGTGCAAGTCACCTTTGGTGGTGACTTGCACCATACTTCTAGAATCCCCCCAGATGTATTAAGGAGCATGGTGAAAGGTGGTCATTTATGCCACCTGAGGTGACAGTTTCGTAGTTGCCAAAAATGGGTTCCAGAAAATGGGTAAAAGATCCATGGAGGTCATTTAGGCCACCTGAGGTGATATTTTTAGTTTTTGCAAAAAATGGTATGCAAATGATTAATGGCGCTGGGGTGATATGTCCGCAGTGCTCATTTAGGCTTCAATAGTTATATATTTTTTTTTTATTGAGAAGAATGGGTTCCAGGTGCTTAATGGAGCCCAGTTAAAATGTCCTCAGCAGTCATTTAGGCCACATGAGGCATCATTTTTATTTTTTTCCAAAATGGGTTCTAGGTGAGTTATAGAACTGGGGTGAAATGTCAGAGGTGGTCATTTAGGCTACCTAAGGTGATATTTTTTTATTTTTGCCAAACATGGTTATTAGGTGATTTATGAAGCAGGTGTAAAAAGTCCAAAGTAGTAATTTAGGCCAACTGAGGTGATATTTCTTTTGCCAAAAATGGTTTTCAGGTGATTTATGGACCTGGGGAAAAAGGTCTGTGGATGTCATTTAGGCCACATGAGGTGATATTTTTAGTTTTTTCCAAAAATGGGTTGCAGGTGATTAATGGAGTTGGGATGAAATGTCTGTGGTGCTTATTTTGGCACCTTAGGTTGTATTTTTGGTTTTGCCAAAAATGGATCCCAGATGATTGATGGAGTAGGATGAGAGGTCCCTGGTGGTCATTTAGGCAACCTGATGTGACATTTTTCTTTTTGCCCAAAAATGGTTCCAGGTGCTTAACTGAGCATGGGTAAAAGGTCTGCAGTGGTCATTTAGGCCACCTATAGGTTCATAGGAGAAATACAAAGTCGAGTGAACGAGCCCATTATGACTTCACCATCCATTATCCAGGATGGAAATAGTATTTTTTATCTCCCATATAATTATCCAGATTAATTTTGAAAACACTAAAACTGGGGCTATTTACTACATTTGAAGGAAGGGAGTTCCAAACTGGAACAGCCCTCTGGGTTATAAAATTCTTCCTTTTGGTAGTCTGTATATTAAATGTCTTAATTTTGACATTATGAGACCTGGTAATACTTAAACTATTTCCAGATTCAAGACAAAGAGTTTCAAATAAGGAAACATCTTTTAAAGCCCTAAAAATTAGACACAGATCCCCTAGTATGGACCTGTATTCCAATGAATAGAGGTTACGTTTTTTTAGTCTTTTGAGATATGGAGTATGTTTAAGGCCCTTTATACTTTTGGTGAATCTACATTGTACCCTTTCTCTTTTAATCTTATCCTTTACAAATGTAGGTGCGCAGAATGGTGAACAATAGTCAAACTTTGATCTTATCAGACTACTGTATAGGGGAATTAATACCTCAGGGTCTCTACTCTTAACATTTTTAAGTGTACAGTTAATTAGGCGATGGCATTTTTTAACCATTAGGTTAAAAATATCACCTGAGGTGATATTTTTATTTTTGCCAAAAATGTGTTCCAGATGATTTATGGAGCAAGGGGAAAAGGTCTGTGGAGGTCATTTATGCCAACTGAGGTGATATTTTTATTTTTCCCAACAAATGGATCCAGGTGATATACAAAGTCAGGTTTAAAGGTCCTTGGTGGTCATTTAGGACATCTGAGGTGATTTTTTTTTATTTTTGCCAAAAATGGGTTCCAGGTCAGTTATAGTGCTTGAGCAAATGGTCAGCAGCAGTTGTTTAAGCCACCTGAGGTGATATTTTTTATTTTTGCCAAAAATGGTATTCAGGTGATTCAAGGAGCCGGTGTAAAAAGTCCAAAGTGGTTATTTAGACCACTTGAGGTGATATATATTTTTTTTTACTAAAAATGGGCTCCAGATAAATTATAAACTCAGAGCAAAAGTCCACAGTAGACCTTTTGTTCACCAGGGTGATATTTTTATTTTTGCCAAAAATGGGTTCCATGTGATCTATGGAGCCAGGGTGAATAGTACGCAATGGTTGTTTAAGCCACTTGAGATTACATTTTTAATTTTACCAAAAATGGGTTCCAGCTGATTTATGGAGTTGGGATGAAAGGTCTGAGGTGGTTGCTTAGGCCACCAGAGGTAATTTTTTGTCAAAAATAGGTTCAAGGTAATCTACGGAGATATTGTGAAAGGTCTGAGGTGTTCCTTTAGGCCAGCTGAGGTGATATTTTTATTTTTGCCAAAATTGGGCTCCAAGTGACATATGGAGTTGGGTAAAAGGGAGGCATTCATCATTTATGCCACTCTAGATTAAAGGTAGGTGGTGCTGATTTAGGCCACCTGAGGTGATGTTTTTAGTTTTCGAAAAAGTGGTGTGCAGGTGATTAATGGAGATGGTGTGAAAGGTCTGAGGTTGTTGTTTAGGTAACATGAGGTGATATTTTTGTTTTTGACCAAAATGGGTTCCAGATATTTATGGATACGGAATAAAAGTTTGCAGTGGTAATTTAAGTCACCTGAGGTGATATATATATATATATATATTTATATTATGGTAGTACCATAGTTAGAGTTGAGGAGCCATTTACATGTTAAATCCAAAATTTTGCACTTTAATAACTTTGCAACTGTTCAATGGATTTGCCTGAAATTTGGAATACACAATCAAGACCCATATGCCTTGAGATCTGCCAAGTTTCATACCAGTCGGCTATATGGCTGTGGAGTTATTAAGCATGATCTGCGCTTGTATTTACGCTTTTTTGAAATTCTACGGTCGCACCTACAGGTCACACAGTTTGCGTGACCAGTCTGAAATCTTTAGGGAACGTGCGGCCGTGGTCCCCAATGTGTCTTTTGAAGATTTCTTGAAAAAATATTAAACGGTTCAAAAGTTATTCAAAAAACAAGTTCCCATTATAAGTCAACAGGAAAAGTTAAAAAGTTCAACAGTGTCACAAATGCAGTTTTTACTTTCGTAAATGGCCCTTTTATTGGCGCAAATATGCCATTTTGTTTTCAGTTGGTGATCAGAAAAATGCTTGGCATTTAAATTTGGGACCTCTAGCAACCTAATTATTTTTGTATTCACCTAGTTCGACCCTGGGGATGCAAGCCATGTCTTTATTTTGGGGTAAAACAGTCCAGAAATATGTTTTCCACATTTCTGGAAAAGTATTTTCGCAAAGTACTTTTGCACTTGGAACACTGTAGAATGAATTTGAGAAAGCTTTCTCAAATTGCGGCAGTATTTTTCTAGGCTGTGGGAAAATGACAGCAATTCTTTAGCACCCCACTGCAAAAGAACGGTTTGGTGTTTTGGGCTGAAATTTGGAGGGAACGCAGTTGACATCTCACAGATGTGCCTTTCAGTGCTTTGTTGAAAAAATATTACATGGCGGCAAAGTTACGGCACTCCAAAGGTGACTCTTTTTCCCATAGGATAACATTACGGTGTCTGACGCATTGCAGCAATCCTTTGGTGCCCTGCTGCAAAATAACGGTTCAGTCTTTTGGGCTGAAATTTGGAGGGAAGACAGCCAACATCCCACAGATGTGCCTTTCAGTGGTTTGGTGAAACAATATTACAGGGAGGCAAAGTTATGGCAGTCTGAACTTCTCTTTTTTTCCCATCAGATTATTGTTAATGTTTCACGAGCACCTTTCAGGGCCGTATCTAGGAAGCAGTGCAAGATACAGACTTTTTGTTGGAAAAATGCTTTGCCCCCTAATGGGCGCTAAATTCAAAACTTGCCAGGAAAGTGATAATTCATATGACTTTTTAATTTTTTTTCTATGTCGTACGGTTCCTGAGATATAAGCAATTTAGTATTCCAACTCCTCCGACACCCATTATTATGCATACATTCTTTGTACTTACTGTCTTTCTCTATGCAGCTTTTGGGGAAAACCAGCTTGTGTGCTTACATTACTGTTACTGCTTCTGCTTGCGGTTCCATACCCATTTCACTTACCATTCCCATCTACGCCACCATGTGCGTTACCCTTCGCATTTTCATTTGCGCTTGCTTTTGCATTGTTTTTAACATTTCTGTCTACAGTACTGTTTCTCTTTCTGTTTCACTTTGCGTCACCATGCGCATTACCATTTGCATTTGCGGGCACAATGTTACAATGTGACAAGACATCACGTGGTTCTGCCCCGTGGTCCCGCCACCGAATTACCCACCGCCGCATTACATTCACTATTTCTCGTTAGCATTCTCAAAAAGAAGGGAAATTAGAGGCAAAAAACTCAGTTTAATGCATTAGATAGGGTTGTTCCAAAGTGACAAAAGTGAGGAAATTCGGTGTTAGGGTTGAAAGCCCCCTTTGGACCCCCCACCCACACCCCCAATGGACAGTCAGAGTGTGCGTTGGGGTTGTGGTCCTACATCTCACCCCATTCTCCTATACCTCTGCTTCTTCACACATCTGATGGGGTGAGATGTAGGACCAACAACCTCAACGCGCACCCCAATGCGAATTGGGGGTGTGGGCGGGGGGTCCAATGGGGGCTTTCAACCCTAACACCAAATTTCCTTGCTTTTGTCACTGTGGAACAACCCTAACTAATGCACTAAACAGAGTTTTTTGCCTCTAATATGTATACAGATATAGTTGCATAAAATGGGTTCCAGGTGATCTATGGATCCAGGGTGAAAGGTACATGGTTATCATTTAAGTCAAATGAGGTGATATTTTTATTTTTGCCAAAAATGGGTTCCATGTGAAAAATGGAGCCTGGGTAAAAGTTCTGTAGTGGTCATTTGGGCTGCTGAGGTTATATACATTTTTTACCAAAAATGGATTCTAGGTGATTTATGAAGAATGGTGAAAGGTTTGTGGTGGTCATTTAGGTTACCTGAGGTGCTATTTTTATGTTTTTATTTTTGAAACACGGGGTTCCTGGTGATTTATGGAGCTGGGGTAAAAAGACTGCAGTGGGCCTTTAGCCCACCAAAGGTGATTTTTTTTTTGGCCAAAAAAACCTATGTTCCAGGAGAGCCTGTGTAAAAAGTCCACGGTGGTCATTTAAGCCACCTGAGGTGATATTTTTATTTGTGCCAAAAATGGGTTCCAGGTGATTTATGGATCTGGGATAAAAGGTCTGTGGAAGTCATTTAGGCCACCTGAGGTGATATTTTTAGTTTTTGCCAAAAGTGGGTTGTAGCAGCTGGGGTGAAAGGTCAGCGGTGCTCATCTTTGCACTTGATGTTATATTTTTGTTTTTGGAAAAATAGATTTCAGTTGATTTATTAAGCATGGTAAAATGTTTGTGGTCTTGAGTTTTGAAAACTGAGGTGATACTTTTATTTATTGATTGCCAAAAATGGGTTCCAGATGATTTATGGAGCTGGGATAAAAGGTCCACAGTAGAGGTTTAGACCACCATGGGTGATATTTTTATTTTTGCCAAAATTGGGCTTCAAGTGATGTATGGAGTCAGGATGAATGGCATGCAGTGTTCAATTAGGCCACCTGAAGCAAATTTTTTTATTTTTGCCAAAAATGTGTTCCCAGTGATTTATGGAATTATGGTGAAAGTTCTGCTGTGGTCATTTAGGTTACCTGTGGTGATATTTCCATTTTTGCCAAAAATGGGTGCCAGGTGATAAGTGTAGCCTGGGTAAAAGATCTGCAGTTGTCAATTATGCCACCTCAGGTGATATTTTTATTTTTGCTAAAAATAGGTTACAGGTGGTTTATGGAGCTCAGTATTAAGGTCTGTGGCAGTCTTTTAGGCTGCCCAAGGTGATATTTTTATTCATGCCAAAAATGGTATCCATGTGATCTATGGAGTAAGTGTGAAAGGTCATAGAAACATAGACACATAGAAGTTGATGGCAGATAAGGACAACAAGGCCCATCCAGTCTGCCCATTTATTTTTCTACCTTATGAATGTGCCATTGGCCTTTGCTCTGTCAATGGCCTCTCTATTCATACTCATCTGTATTGCTTCCTTATGCCCATCCCATGCCTGTTTGAAGCCCTGCACTGTATTCATATCCACCACTTCCTGAGGTAGGCCATTCCATGCATACCACCCTTTCTGTGAAAAATAATTTCTTCACATTACCCCTTAATTGGCCTCCCTCTAATCTTGTGCTGTGACCTCTTGTCCTGCTATTTTTCTTATATTGAAACATGTTAGACTCTTTCACCTTGTTAATGCCCTTAAGGTGTTTGAAGGTTTCAGTCATATCACCTGTCTCCCTCCTTTGCTCTAGGGTATACAGCTCAGTTAATCTGTCCTGATATGTTTTCTGATGCAGTCCCTTAACCATTTTGGTTCCCCTTCTCTGGACTGCCTCAATTTAGTTAATGTCCTTGTGAATGTGTGGCCTCCAGTACTGCACACAGTACTCCAGATGGGGCTTAACCAGTGTTTTGTAAATAGAGATTATTACATCTCTCTTCTGACTTGTGATATCCTTATTAATACACCCCAACATCCCTCTAGCCTCACCTACTGCTTTAGTGGTCTGCTTGGATGATTTCAGGTCATCAGTGATGATGACGCCCAGTTCTCTTTCTTTCGTTGTGACTGCCAGCAGCTCTGCTCCCAGCCTATAGGTGGCTTCAGGGTTTATCTTCCCTATGTGCATGATCTTGCACTTCTTTGCATTAAACCCCAGTTGCCACTCCTCTGACCATTTTGCTAGTTTATCCAGATATCTTCTCATTCTGCCCACCCCATCTGGATCATCTACTCTGTTACACATCTTGATGTCATCTGCAAAAAGACAAACCTTATCCTCCAGTCAATCTGCAATGTCACTGATGAAGATATTGAAGAGGACTGGCCCCAGGAATGATCCCTTAGGTACCCCACTTGTGATTTGCATCTCTTCTGACTGTAGTGTTTACCACCACTCTCTGTTTTCTGCCCATCAACCAGTTTGCCACTTAGTTGACCAACATCTGACCCACCCTGAGATTACTCAGCTTATTAATCAATAAGGTCTGCAGAGATTGTTAAGGCCACCTGAGGTGATATATTTAGTTTTTGTCAAAAATGGGTTGTAGGAGCTGGGCTGAAAGGTCAGCAGTGCTCGTCTTGGCAGTTGATATTATATTTTTGTTTTTGCCAGAAATTCATTTCAATTGTCTATTGATTGATTTACTGAGCATGGTGAATGTTCATGATGGTGATTTTTGAAACCCAAGGTGATATTTTAATTTATTATTTGAGAAAAATAGGCTCCAGGTGATTAATGGAGCCTGGGTAAAAGGTCTGTGGTTGTCATTTAGGCCACCTGGTGTGGTATTGTTATTTTTTGCCAAAAAAATGGGTTCAAGTGATTTATGGAGCTGTGGTAAAAAGTCTGCAGTGGATGTTTAGGCCACCGGAGGTGATATTTTTAATTTTGCAAAAAATGGATTAGAAGTGGTTTATGGATATGGGGACAAAGATCTGTGGTGGTTATTTAGGGCATGTACGGTAATGTTTTAATTTTTTTCCAAAATGGGAACCAGGTGATCTATGGAGCCAGGATTAAAGGTCTGTGGAGGTTGTTAAGGGTGCCTGAGCTGATAGTTTTATTTTTGCCAAAAATGGGTTCCAGGTGCTTAGTGGAGACTTGGTAAAAGGATTGCAGTTGTTATGTAGGCCACCTGAGGTGATATTTTTATTTTTCCTAAAAATGGGTTCCAGATGAGTTATAGAGCTGAGGTGAAAGGTCAGCTGTGGTACTTTTGGCAACCTGAGGTGATAAATTTTGTTTTGCCAAAAATGGTTTCCATGTGATTTATGGAGCCGGTGTAAAAAGTCCAAAGTGGTCATTTAGGCCTCCTGAAGCTATATTTTCTTTTTGCCAAAAATTGGTTCCTGGTGATTTATGGAGCTGGGGTAAAAGGTCAGCAGTAGACCTTTAGACCGCCAGAGGTGACATTTTCATTTTGCCAAAAATTGGTTCCTGGTGATTTTTGGAGCCAGGGTGAATGTTCAGCAGTAGACCTTTAGGCCACCTGAGGTGAAATTTGTATTTTTTCCAAAAATTGGTTCTAGCTGATATATGGAGGAGATGTAAAGGGTCTGCAGTAGTCATTTAGGCTACCTTGTGTGATATTTTTGCCAAAAATGGGTTTTAGATAATTTATAGAGCTGGAGAAAAAGGCCTGCAGTGGTCATTGAGGCCACCTGAGGTATAATTTTTAATTTTGGCAAAAATGGATTCCAGGTGATGTATGGAAATGGGGTGAATTATCCATGATGGTAATTTAGGCCACCTGAGGCGATAATTGTATTGTTGCTAAAAAATGATTTCCAGGTGACCTATGGAGCCAGGGTGAATAGTACATGGTGTTTGTTTAGGCCACCTGAGGTGACACTTTATTTTTTGCAAAAAATGGTTTCTAGCTGATATATGGAGTCATTTAGGCTACCTTGCATGATATTTTTATTTTCTCAAAAAATGGGTTCTAGGTAATTTATAGAACCAGAGTAAAAGATCTGCTGTGGTTGTTTAGGTCACATGAGGTGTTGTTTTTATTTTTGTCAAAAAGGGGTTCCAGGTCATGTATGGAAATGGGTTGAATCATCCACGATGGTAACGAAGGCACCTGAGGTAATTTTTTCATTTTTGCCAAAAATTTGTAACAGGTAATTTATGAAGTCTGGGTGAAATGTCTGCTGTGGTATTTAGGCTACCTGAGGTGATGTTTTTATTTTTGTCAAAAAGGGGTTCCAGGTCATTAATGGAGCCTGTATAAAATGTCTGTGGTGGTCATTTAAGCCACCTGAGGTGATATTTTTATTTGTGCCAAAAATTGGTTCCAGGTGATTTATGGACCTGGGATAAAAGGGTCTGTGGAAGTTATTTAGATCACCTGAGGTGATATTTTTCATTTTTGCCAAACATGGGTTGTAGGAGCTGTGGTGAAAGGTCAGCAGTGCTTGTTTTGGCACTTGATGGTATATTTTTGTTTTGGCCAAAAATAGATTTCAGTTGATTTATTAAGCATGGTAAAATGTTTGTGGTGGTGATTTTTTAATCATATATTGTTTGCCAATGGCCAAATTGGTTCCAGATGACTTATGGAGCTGGGATAAAAGGTCTGCAGTACAGGTTTAGGCAACCATGGGTGATATTTTTATTTTTGCCAGAACTGGACTCCAGTTGAATAATGGAGATGTGGTGAAAGATCTGCTGTAATCATTTAGGTAACCTAAGGTGATATTCTATATTTGCCCAAAATTGGTTCCTGGTGATAAGTGGACCCTGGGTAAAAGGTCTGCAGTTGTGTAACCCCCTTGTTACCTGGGGTTACTAGAATCCCAGTAAGACCTAGTTGTAGGCAGGGAAGGCAGCTTGTGAAACTTCAGTTAAATGGGTTTCACACTGTCTCACTCTGTTCTCGGTCTCAGCTGAGACTGAGGGAATGACATCACCATAGAACTATCGCAGCTGCATGAGCCACAATGGAATCTGCAGCAGGGATTTGGAATAGAATGTTGGGAGGTTTGAACAGTAGTCTGTAGGTCAGTTGGAGTTGGGAGTTTGCTGTGAAAGCAGTACAGCAGCTCAGTGTAGGCTCTTGGAGCCTCAGCCCTGACAGAGGGCTACATTTAGGTAAAAAGGGTGTGTGTCTCCAAAAGAGAGACACAGAAGCAGTCTGTAAGTGGTGGAGACCGCTGATTCAAGTCTCAATGCCCCCTCCCTCCGGGGATGGGGCAGGAAAGAGTTTCCTGCATATTCCTGGGGCAGCCCCCTGGTTCTGCTACTAATGGAGAAGCTGCCTATTTGTTCCAGAGTTTTTTTGGGAGAACAAGAAGACTTGTGAATCGCCTGTGAGGCACCTGCAACCGGAGGGTGAATGTCTGCTCTTCCTGAAAGGGCCTATGTTTTTTCATCCTGGGACTTGTGTGACACGTGGGGATTGGATTACTGAAATAGTGGGAGGCCTAGAGTAATAGGCTTAGCCAAAAAGTAAAAATAGGTTCAAGTCCAGTGTTTATTGGGAAATCAAAATGATATGTAGAGGAAATGTGACATATATCTACCCAGGAATCTACATTGCCAAGCTTTCAGTAAAAGAGTTGTTTAGTTTACAGAGAAATGGCCAGGTATGGATTGTGGGAGCTGGAGGTGGGAGACCCCCCCATCTTTAGTGACCAGGTCCACCTCTACGGATTTGCTCTGTGGATTTCTACTTTGCCTCATGCACTTGGCCAGTGATGAAGGAAGTACCAAGATGTGGGATTGGAAGGAAAATTCCCTCTAGGAGTCAAAGGCTCTAAGGTGGTTTGGGGAGCCACAACATGATAATTGGTTCATTTCCCAAAATGGACTGTGGATCAAGTGGCCAGCAGGGGAGCCGGGTCAGTGGGGAAAACCCAAGTAGTGTACAAGTCAGGCTGTGTACCCAAAGCTGCGTGCAAGTCCGGGCTGTGTGCCTGGTGGGTTCAGAGCCTGAGGGCTGGAAATGTGAAGAAGTGTTCTGTTGTCTCTAATCTGCATTACCGGGAATGTAGCCCCATGGGGGTCCATCTATGCTTTTGTTTGTTCAGCTTGGATTCATCCAAGCTGAACAAACTCTTATAGATGAACCCCACTAATCCCATTCCTGGTTATGGACATTACAGTTATTGCTTCCTGTGTTCAGATTTACTTGGGTGCCCTGTGCAGAGTAGCCAAACCTAGGCCCCCTGTGCCGAGTAACCTCATCCTCCCCAAACCCAGTCCCCACCAGATACTGCTGTCAGCTTCAACAGCATGCCACCTGTCATTTTGCTAAAAGGCAGGGGTCTGGGGGTTACAGTTGTCAATTGGACCACTTGAGGTGATATTTTTATTTTTGCTAAAAATTGGTTACAGGTGGTTTATGGAACTGGGGATAAAGTTGTGTGGCAGTCATTGGCAGTGGTGATTTTTGAAACCTGAGGTGATATTTTTATTTATTGTTTACCAAAAATGTGTTCCAGATGATTTACGGAGATGGCATAAAAGGTCCGCAGTGAAGCTTTAGGCCACCATGGGTGGAATTTTTATTTTTGTCAAAAATGGGTTATATGTGATTTATCCAACTGGGTAAATGGTCCGTAGAGGTCATTTAGGCCATCTGAGGTGATAACACGTATCCTGGATTTTAGGGGGGCAGACTTTGGGAAAATGGGGAGATACTTGAAAGAGGCATTAAGGGGAATGGGGCAGAAATCAGGGGTTGAGGAACTGTGGGCAGTATTTAAAATGGGGATTACAAGAGCAACAGAATTATGAATTAAGCAGGTTAGCAAGAGGAAAAGGAAGAGGATACCATTATGGTTTTCCAAAGAGGTAACAAAGAAAGTGAAAGCCAAAAAGATTGCATTCAGGCAATACAAAAAGACATAGGCAGAAGGGGATTGGGAGAAGTACAAGGAGAAGCAGAGGGAGGCCAGGAGGTCAGTAAGGGAAGCCAAAGCTCAGACAGAAGAACACACTGCAAAATCAGTGGGTAGAGGGGACAAAACCTTTTACAGGTACAGAAGTGAAAAAAGAAAGGCAAAGGGAAGGGTAGTGAGACTGAACGGGGAGGATGGGGGCCACATGGAGGATGGCAACAGTAAAGCTGACATATTGAACAGGTATTTCTGCTCAGTTTTTACTGAGGAAGAGGAGAGTAATGGGTCTGAAGGGAGTACAAGGGGTGAGAATGGTGCAGAAATGGACCCAAGTCCCTTTACACGAGAAAGGGTCGTGAAGGAGCTGGAAGTAATAAGAGTTGATAAAGCAATGGGGACAGATGGGGTTCACCCCAGGGTCCTTAAAGAACTAAGAGAGGTGGTGGCTGAACCTCTGGCTATCCTGTTTAGCCAATCACTGGAAACAGGGGAGGTACCCAAAGACTGGAGGACTGTAGATGTAGTCCCCTTACACAAAAGTGGGAACAAAGAGGAAGCGGGAAACTACAGACCAGTCAGCCTCACCTTGGTAGTGGGGAAGATCATGGAAGCACTACTGAAGGAGAGACTGGTGGAGCATCTGGTTGTCAATGGACTACAGGACCCAAGGCAGTATGGTTTCACCAGGGGGCAGTCATGTCAGACCAACCTCATTGAATTTTTTGACTGGGTGACTAGGGAGGTGGATCAGAGGAGGGCAGTGGACATGGCCTATCTGGACTTCAGCAAGGCCTTTGACACTGTGCCACATAGAAGACTATTACACAAATTGGGGAATATGGGTGGGGGCAAGACAGTAGTGTGGTGGGTAGGTAACTGGCTGGGTGGCAGGACACAGAGGGGGGTGGTAAATGGTTGTCACTCCACAGAGGGAAGAGTGACCAGTGGGGTACCACAGGGATCAGTGCTGGGACCGGTCCTATTCAACAGCTTCATCAGTGACATTGCACAGGACCTAGAAGACAGAATTTCACTGTTCGCTGATGACACAAAGCTCTGTAACAGAGTAGACATTCCAGAGGGTGTAGACAGAATGAGAAGGGACCTGCAGAAACTTGAAGAATGGTCAGGGGTTTGGCAGTTGAAATTCAATGCAAAGAAGTGCAAGATAATGCATACAGGGCACAAACCCTGGCACAATATATCAGTTGGGGTGAGGATATAGCATGCACCAAGCAGGAAAGGGATCTTGGGGTTATCATCTCTGATGACCTCAAGGTAGGGAAACAGTGTGACAAGGCAGCAGGTAAAGCAAATAGGATGCTGGGATGCATAGGCAGGGGCATCACCAGCAGGAAAAGGATGGTCATAATTCCACTATACAAGACACTAGTGAGGCCCCACCTGGAGTACAGTGTACAGTTCTGGAGACCTTACCTACATAAGGACATAGACAGGGTAGAGAAGGTTCGGAGGAGGGCAACAAAGATGGTACATGGATTGCATCACAAGTCCTATGAGGACAGGTTGAAGGAACTGAATATGTACTCCCTGGAGGAGAGGAGGGAGAGAGGGGATATGATAGAGACATACAAGTATCTTACAGGGAGGAACAGGGTGCAGGAATACACTATTTTTAAGCAAAAAAGATTTTTCAGGACTAGAGGGCATGGGATGAAGTTGGAGGGAGAATGATTCAGAGGAAAAGTGAGGAAGAATTTCTTAACTGAATGGGTGGTGGACAAGTGGAACACCCTGCTAAAGGAAGTGGTGGGGGCTGAAACAATCACGGGATTTAAGAATGCATGGGATAGACATAAAGGAATTCTGGAGGTCAGGGGTAAGGGGCAACAGACTTCTAGGAAAACATAAACTGAACTTACAAGCTCAAATGAGCTGACTGGGTGGGCCACAGGCCGTTATCTGCCGACACTGTCTATGTATCTATGTATATTTTTAATTTTGCCAAAAATAGATTCCAGGAGATTTATGAAGTGAGGTGAAAGGTCCATGGTGGACATTTAGGCCACCTGATGTAATATTTTCATTTTTGCCAAAAATGGGTTCCAGATGCTTAATGGAGCAATGGTAAATGATCTACAGTGGTCATTTAAGGCCCCCTGAGATGATATATTTATTTTAGCTAAAAACGAGTTCCAGGTGATTAATAGAACAAGGGTAGATGTCCACGGTGATCAATTATGCCATCTCAGATGATGTTTTTATTTTTGCCAAAAAAGGGTTCCAGATAATTTATTGATTCAGAATAAAAGATCTGCAGTGGTTATTGAAGCCACCTGTGGTGATAAATATGTATATATATATTAGAGGCAAAAAACTCCATTTAATGCATTAGTTAGGGTTGTTCCACAGCGACAAAAGTGAGGAAATTCGCTGTTAGGGTTGAAAACCCTATCTCCGAATTCACCCCCCCAGCACCACACACACACAGACACACACACACATTCAAGTATGGGGGAGGACCAAGTCAACACAACCAATGACAGACATCCAGCAGCAGGTGACAGAAATAACAAACAATTGTCTAAATGTACTACGAGACATCCCCACCCACCTGACCAGGTACTGCATGCTCAGTGGAGATCAACAGCAAAACTGAGGCCATGTACACCAAACGTACAATCCCTGATTGCAGCTGCACACACGACCACACTTAGTAGTTGCATGGCCTTACCTACCGATGCCCCACACACACCACACCACTTGTGGTGGCCACCTGAGCAATAGAGTTAAGCAAAACCAAGGAGTTGTACAGGTATAATATATCTGATTATAACAAGGGTTTGAGAAATTCAGCTTTCTAATTGACTGTAAACATTGTAACAGCCTCATGTTTAGTTTTATTAACATACATGTGAGACCTAACCATATGATAAACATGGTTTAATGTTGTTTAAAAACAGTTTTATTATGATAGCAATAAGCCACTCCCAGGTATTATGTTAATGGTCAGTTTATCACTGTCTAGCGACATGTGGCACTCGGATATGCCTCATTCAACATTAAACCCCTACAGGGTGATTAACAGGCCATTTAACATAACTGTTGGTCATGCCTTGTTGCTTAATTGTCTTTATGAGTAGATACTCTCCCTCTGCTAGACACTGCAGCAGCTTTGCAACACAGTGTCCCACCCAGTTACACCATACACTGTCTAGTTGCTGGAGAATGGCTGTGAATATGAACTCATGAAGATGAACAGTGTAACCTGATCATTACAGTCATCGAAACCCTAGTGTGATTATAACTGACAGACTCAGTGAAGAGGATAACCCTGCTGTCCTAGTACATTTACCCCATTATGAGTTAAATCAATACTAAAAGACATTCTGTTTATATCTACACCATACCTACTTGATTCCTGTTGTAGCAGAATTAACATAGTTATCACTTTGATAGCATCAGTGACAGAAGTGTGGCAAACCCAAACAGTAGGCATACAGCCTGAGTATGAAACAACTGTTAAAAAAATCACACTGTGTCCATAAGTGGCATAGATCACTCACTGCAACAATAGCAAATGTATTACTATTTGAATAAGTTAGTCATCACAGATGCAATGAGATTGTCTTTATCAGGTACAACATACTCAGTAAGTGCCTACAGGAAAATCTATCCTATATACATGTCCGATACAGGTACATCATTGTTGGCTCAGTAGTGCTATGATATTTAGAAGTTGCTTGGCCTGATCCATGCAATTACAATCTTTCTTACAAAGAATACTTACTGCATCTTTAATACTGAAACAAACTGAAGGTCTATGTATGTACATCAGCAGTACACCTTCATCAGTAAGAATGCATGTGATACTGGCAGTACTTATTTCACGATTGAACAGGCAATGCTTTTCCATACGTTTACATCAGCCTCTCTATGTTGAGTAAACCATTGCAGTAAATGTACTACTATGTAAATCACCTACTAAATGTATCACTACTTTTATCTTGAGCATGCTAGTGTCTTGTAGTTAATTTATGTGCTTCTCTTAATTAATGTATACTCACTAGTGTTAAACCTTTCTACAACTGTCATCATGCACCTTCAGCATTTATATTGAATAACGCACAGTACCAGTTGTGGTGTGGTGTGGGGCATCGGTAGGTAAGGCCATGCAACTACTAAGTGTGATGCGTGTGTGCAGCTGCAATCAGGATGTGTACGTTTGGTGTACATGGCCTCAGTTTGCTGTTGATCTCCACTGAGCATGCAGTACCTGGTCAGGTGGGTGGGGATGTCTCGTAGTACATTTAGACAATTGTTTGTTATTTCTGTCACCTGCTGCTGGATGTCTGTCATTGGTTGTGTTGACTTGGTCCTCCCCCATACTTGAATGTGTGTGTGTCTGTGTGTGTGTGGTGCTGGGGGGGGTGAATTCAGAGTTAGGGTTTTCAACCCTAACAGTGAATTTCCTCACTTTTGTCGCTGTGGAACAACCCTAACTAATGCATTAAACGGAGTTTTTTGCCTCTAATTTCCCTTTTTTTTGAGAATGATATTGAGAAATAGTGAATGTAATGCGGTGGTGGGCGCGCAGGGCCCTTTGGCCTACGGCCCCGCCGCCACATGATGTCTTGTGGCATAGTAACAGGAGCAGCAATGCAAACAGAAATGCTAACAGTGGCACACATGGTAACACAAGCGTGAATGATAACAGAAAGGGTAACGCATACGGTGGCGTAGACGGGAACGTTGTGCCACGTGATGTCTGGTCACATAGTAACATGGTGCCTGTAAATGGAAATGTCAATGGGCATGGTGACGCAAAGTGAAACAGGAAGAGAAACAGTGCGGTACACACAAATGGCAAAATAGTAACAGAAACGCAAGAGCAAATGAAAACGCAAAGGATGACGCACGTGGTGGCACTGGGGTGTGCATTGGGATCATCAGCCCTAACTCTCACCCCATGACCTGTGTAAAGCAGCAGAAGTATAGGAGAATGGGGTGAGAGTTAGGACTCATGATCCCAATGCACACCCCAATTGGGGTGGGTGGGGGTGCAAGGGGGTTTTTCAACCCTAACAGCGAATTTCCTCACTTTTGTCGCTGTGGAACAACTCTAACTAATGCATTAAACTGAGTTTTTTGCCTCTAATTTCCCTTCTTTTTGAGAATGATAACAAGAAATAGTGAATGTAATGCAGCAGCGGGAGCGCGGTGCCCTCTGGGCCCCGCGCTCCCACCGCTAATGTGGTGGCAAGGGCCCCGCGCTCCCGCCACATGATGTCTTGTGGCATACTAACAGGGACAGCAACGCAAACAGAAATGCTAACAGTGGCGCACATGGTAACACAAGCACGAATGAGAACAGAAAGGGTAACACATGGTGGCGTGAGCGAGGAATGGTCTGCCACGTGATGTGTTGTCACATAGTAACATGGTGCCTGCAAACAGAAATGTCAATGGGCATGGTGATGTAAAGTGAAACAGAAAGATAAACAGTACTGTAGACAGAAAATGGCAAAAAATAACAGAAACGCAAGCGCAAATGAAAACGCAAAGGATAACGCACATGGTGGCGCAGACGTCAACGGTAAATGAAACGGGTACAGAACCGCAAGCGGAAAGGGCAACAGTAACAGTAATGTAAGTGCACAGGCTGGTTTTCCCCAAAACCTGCATTGAGAAAGACAGTGAGTACAAATAATGTATGCAAAATAATGAGTATCGGCGCAGAAAATGAGATCTTGGACTACTAAATACAATATATCTCAGGAACCGTAGGACGTAGAAAAAAAATTTAAAAGTCATATTATTTACAACGGTCCTGGCTAATTTAAATCTTAGCCCTATTAGGGGGCTAAGAAGTTTTCCAACGAAAAGTCCGTATCTCGCACCGTTTCCGAGATACGGGCCCTGAAAGGCGCGGCGAACGCCATAATGTTATCCTATGGGAAAAAAAGAAAAGTTCAGAGCGCCATAACTTTGCCTCCCTGTAATGTTTTTTCACCAAACCACTGAAAGGCACATCTGTGGGCTGTTGGCTGTCTTCCCTTCAAATTTCAGGAAAAAAGACCATACTGTTATTTTGCAGCAGGGCTCCAAATGATTTCTGTTAAGTGTCAGGCGCCGTAATGTTATCCTATGGGAAAAACCGTCAATTTTGGAGTGCCCGTAACTTTGCCGCCATGTGATATTTTTTCACCAAACTACTGAAAGGCACATCTGTGTACTGTTGGCTGTCTTCCCTCCAAATTTCAGGAAAAAAGACCAAACCGTTATTTTGCAGCAGGGTGCCAAAGGATTCCTGTAATGCTTCGGGCGCCGTAATGTTATCCTATGGGAAAAACTGTCAACTTTGGAGTGCCATAACTTTGCCGCCGTGTAATATTTTTTCAATACAACACTGAAAGGCACATCTGTGAGATGTCGGCTGCGTTCCCTCCAAATTTCAGCCCAAAACTCCCAACGGTTATTTTGCAGTGCAGTGCCAAAGAATTGCTGTCATTTTCCCACAGACTAGAAAATTACTGTCGCAATTTGCAAAAGCTTTCGCAAAAATTTGCGACACTTTCGTGAGCACGAAAGTAATTTGCGAAAGTACTTTTTCTCCAGAAATTTGAAAAACATATTTCTGGGGTGTTTTACCACAAAATAAAGACATGGCAAGCATCCTCAGGGCCCGACTAGGTGAATACAAAAAAAATTGGATTGCTAGAGGGTCCCAAATTTAAATGACAACCATTTTTCTGATCACCAACTGAAAACAAAATTGCCGATTTGAAAGTAACAGGCCCATTTAAGTAAAAATGCATTCGAAAGTGTTGAACTTTTGTTAACTTTTCCCATTGACTTATAATGGAAACTGTTTTGAATAACTTTTGAACCGTTTAATATTTTTCACGAAATCTTTGAAAGGCACATCGAGGGACCCTGGCTGCACATTCCTTGAAGATTTTGGGCCAGTCACATAAACCGTTATGACCTGTGGTAGCGACCACAGAATTCCAAGCATAAGCTGCGCACAGATCATGTAATAACTCTGCAACCGTATATCCGATCAGTACAAAACTTGGCAGATCTCAAGGCCTATGGGTCTTGATCATATTTTCAAATTTCAGGCAAATCCATCAAACGGTTGCAAAGTTATTAAGAGTGCAAAATTTTGGGTTTAACATGGAAATGGCTCCTCAACTAACTATGGTAGCACTACCGTGCTACCATAATATATATATATATATATATATATATATATATATATATATATATATATATATTATGGTAGAGGAACCATTTACATGTTAAACCTAAAATTACCCTAACTAACTACAACCATTCAACGGACTTGCTTGAAATTTGAAATACTTGATCAAGAACCATACATCTTGGGATCTGCCAAGATTCGTACTGTTTGGGTATACGGCTGCGGAGTTATTAAGCGTAATCTGCGCGTGCATTTATGCTTTTTTGCAATTCTTTGGTCATCTCTACAAGTTACATGGTTTGTGCGACTGGTCTGAAATCTTCAGGGAACGTGCTACCGGGGTCCCTGTTGTGCCTTTTGAAGATTTTATGAAAAAATATTAAACGGTTCAAAAGTTATTAGAAAAACAAGATCCCATTATAAGTCAATGGGAGAAGTTAAAAAGTTCGACAGTGTCACAAATGCAGTTTTTACTTTCGCAAATGGCCCTTTTACTGTAGCAAATCTGCCATTTTGTTTTCAGTTAGCGATCAGAAAAATGCTTGGCATTTAAATTTGGCACCCTCTAGCAACCTAATTATTTTTGCATTCACCTAGTCAGACCCTGAGGATGCTAGGCATGTCTTTATTTTGGGGTAAAACACCCCAATAATATGTTTTTCAAATTTCTGCAGAAAGTACTTTCTCAAAGTAGTGTCGAACGTGCGACAGTGTCGAATGAATTTGCGACAGCTTTCACAAAGTTCGACGGTACTTTTCCAGGCTGTGTGAAAATGACAGCAATTCTTTGTCACCCTGCTGCAAAAGAACGGTTTGGTCTTTTGGGCTGAAATGTGGAGGAAACACAGCCCAACATGTCACAGATGTGCCTTTCAGTGTTTAGGTGAAAAAATATTACATGGCGGCAAAGTGATGGCACTCCAAAGTTGACGCTTTTTCACATAGGATAACATTACGGTGTCTGCTGCATTACAGGAATCCTTTGTCACCCTGCTGCAAAATAATGGTTTGGTCTTTTGGGCTGAAATTTGGAGGGAAGAAAGGCAACATACCACAGATGTGCCTTTTTGGTGAAAAAATATTACAGCGAGGGAAAGTTATGGCAATGCGAATTTGTCTTTTTTTCCCATAGGATAACATTACGGTGTGCGTTGCACCTTTCGGGGCCCATATCTCAGAAACGGTGCGAGATACGGACTTTTTGTCAGAAAAATACTTAGCCCCCTAGATAGAGCTAAGTACAAAACTAGCCAAGAAAGTGCTAATTAATATGACTTTTACATTTTTTTATGGCATACGGTTCTTGAGATATAAGCAATTCAGTATTCCAAGTCCTTATTTTATGCTCCGAGAGTCATTGTCCCGGATTCCCCCTTTTCCCCTCACAAAAAAGACAGAGACCATTGTTTGTTGTTGTGCTCAGATTTGCAATTAATTTATTTATATATCATAATTCCATGTCCCATTTCATCATATTTTATTATTATATCTCTCACAATTTCATTTATTTTCATCCATATATCAATCACTGATTATCCCTCTTTCTTCCTCTTTTTCTCCCCCCAGGTGAAAACCTTGGGTGCCTTCTTCTTCTTCTCCCCCTCTTCTCCTCTTCTGTTAGGTAAAGGTGAAAACCAAAACCGCTTTTCTCTTTCAGCTTCTTCCTCTTTTGGTCTTATTCCTTTTCTTCCCCCTCCCTCGCCCCCCCTTCCCCCTTTTCCCTGCCATCCACCTTGGCAGTCCAACAACCATATTATTATCTGCCCTCCACCTTTGGCAGTCCAATAACAGTCCTACCAGACATCTCTGTCATCCACCTTGACAGACCTTCCACACAGTCCCTTTTGACTGTCTTCCCTCTTTCTCTCTCTTGTAGGGTGGGTGGGAGGGATCAAAACTCCAGCAAAAGTGGCTGATCCTCTGTGCTGTCCATTATGTACCTACCCTTGCCCTTCCCCTTCCTGTTACCTGATCATTGTCTTATCGCTTGGCCCCTTCCCTTCCCCCCTTCCCTTCTGAGCACACCATCTTAATGGAAAGGGAAGGGGTGCACCAGGACAACCTGGTCTGCCCCCTAAAGGGCAAACTCCTTTGTTCCGGATTCCCCCCTTTTCCATCATAGAAAGACAGAGACCATTGTTTATTGTTGTTGCCAGATTGGCAATTCATTTATTTATATATCATAATTCCATGTTCCATTTCATCATCTTTTATTATTATATCACTCTCATAATTTCATTTATTTTCATCCATATATCAATCTCTGATTAACCCTCTTTCTTCCTCTTTTTCTCCCTCGAGGTGAAAACCTGGGTGCCTTCTTCTTCTTCTCCTCTTCTGTGAGGTAACAGTGAAAACCGAAACCACTTTTCTCCTTCAGCTTCTTCCTCTTTTGGTCTTTTTCCTTTTTCTCCCCCCCCCCTCCCCCTTTTCCCCATTAGCCAGTCTCCAGCTTGCATTGGATGACTGGCTTTCCCCCCCCTTAGGGTATTGTCCTCCCATACCTCAGGGAAAAACTTCCCTCATGATCCTTCTCTTCTCCCCTCCTTTTTTTTTTTCCTTATCTTCCATCTTTTGCATGCCTCCACAATGCTTCAATAAAGCCCATTGTCCCTCTGTTAAACATGTCTATGGCTATATCCCACAGGTGCACCCCATCTGACCTGTAGAACTCTTCTACCCACTCTTCCACACCCAGCAGTATTACTTGTCCTCCCATTTTTCTTACCAGTGTCCCTACCCTTCTGTTCGTCTTTCTCCTGGCCCTATCTATGGCTCTATGGCTGTGCTCCTGTCTCCACACCCTCCTTGGTATCATATCCGACCAGGCCAGGCTTACCCTGGGCCACCACTGCTGTATTGTTTCTATGTTCCTTTTTATCTGCAGGTATGTGTCCACCCATGGCTTGCCCCCAAGGTCATTAACCCCTAAATGTATAATAATTAAGTCTGGAATGGGTCACCACTGCTTTAGCTCCTTCAAGGTGGGGAGCAGTTGTGCCAATATCATCCCCTGGATGCCACGCCAAACCAATCTACATTGTCTCACATCTTAGTGCAGTTGCTTTCCCCCAGCCTTTTTCTCAGCTCTCCTTTCTGCCCAATAAATATAGGAGTGGCTGCAGATCCAGACTACCGTGCTCCTCCCTCTTCCTATAGGGTTAAACAAAATAAATTTCTTTATATATGGTCTTGTTTTGTTTTTTTTTATAATTACCCTGATATCATCTCCCCCTGCCCCCCCATGTGGCTCCATATCTGTGACAAGAACATAGGTGATACGTTAGTCTCTGCACTGCAGTGTTCAAATGTATCTCTTATACCTGGCAGACTGCCAGCTCCACTTTTCCAAAATATTATTCACAGTCTTGCCTGCCGCTGCCCACTGTGAGGCAGCCCCGATCCGTAGGGAGTGGGAGGAATAATTAATCGGAATTTCCCCCAGGAATTGCATACCTTTCTTGAGCAATGCTGTGACTTGATAACTTATGACCCTACTTCCGTCCCCATGCTGAAATAATCTCCCTGTCCTATTCCCGTGCTCTGTGGCGAAATCCCACAAAATCTGCACTGGGCACACCGTGCCCTCTTCATGTTTCTTTAGCGTTACCATGCAACCCTGTCCCCTTTGATCCATCTTTGACCTCTTAATCCTGATCTGTATCTCCTTCTGCCCCCAGCTTATATCTTCTCATTCCAATCCCCCTTCCTTGTCTAGCCTGCCATGGCCTACCACCTCACTCACTCTCATAGCTCCTGCAAACATTACCACATAAATTGTGTGAAATAGCTGGGCCTCGGCCTTTGATCTGTATATTGCTGGTAACACACCTTTTAGTTTCACCAGCTATTGTTCCCCTAGTGGTCTTCTATTATCCACCGTCCCTTGTTTTAACCTACCCCATCCTTGCATCATTCTTCTAATGAACATTGATTTTGTCAGGTCCTTCCATCCTTTTAGACTACAAATAACACTAATCCCTGCCAAGTAGACCCCCATTGTGGTGTGGGCTGTGCTTCTTTGTCATTGCTCTATGGTGAACTCCCCCAATTGCTCCTCTGTGAGCGGCCTACTTACCTCCATATGGTGTGTTGCCCTGAATGTTTGAAACACTCGCCAGGCCCCTCAGAGTCCGTGGTGCCCATAAGCAGCAGAACAACAGTTCTGCTCCTTCTTGCCAACATCCCTTATGTTCATTGGTATGGGCATTTTTTGTTCCTCTGCTGTCGGTGCCAGCCTCCAGAAATAATCCAACTGCAGACAGAAAGGCTGTCAGCCAGGGTATTGTGTACCCCTTCTATGTGTTTCGCTGTGAATGACGTGTTCAACTGCAATGCCCTTAGCACCAGCAGGCGCAACACTTGCATGACCATTTCTGACCTGGCTCCCCTGTTGTTTAGGACCTCTACCACTGCTCTATTGTCACACTAAAATGTTACTTTCTGATCCCGTAATTCTTCCCCCCAAACCAGGGTGCATGCCCAGATGGGCATGATCTCTAACAATGTTATATCTTTTACCTTACCGTCCCTTACCCAGTCTGATGGCCACGGTTCTGCAAACCATCTGCCCCTCGGATAACCCCCCATGCCTAGACCCCCAGCTGTGTCTGTGTAAAGATCGAGGTCTGTGTTATACACCCATTCCTCCTGCCAAAAGGAGCAGCCATTATAGCCCCAGAGGAATTCCTCCCATACTTTAAAATCCTCCTTGACTCCCCTTGTCATGTCAACCCAATGGTGTGGTCTGGTCACTCTGGTTGTAACCCTTGCTAACCTTTTGGTGAAAGCTCTCCCTGGCCCAATCACCCTGCATGTGAATTTCAGATGTCCCAATACTTGTTGTACCTGTTTTAATTGTCCTGTTCTTCTACTGGTATGTATCTGAATCAGTTCTTTCAATTTTCCCACTTTTTTGTCTGGTAGCTGAAAATTTTCTCCCGGAGCATCTATCTCAATACCCAGAAATTCTAACACCTTGCTGGGCCCTTCTATTTTTTCAGGTGCCAATGGAACCCCTAGTTCTCTACACAGCTCTTGGAAACTGGCCAACATTTTTTCTGTCTCTCTTTTCCCACTGCCTATAAAAAGGAAGTCATCCAAATAGTGAATCACTGTTTTATAACCAGTTCTTTCTTGAAATATCCACTGCAAACATATGCTGAATGCTTCAAATATCACACATGCTATAGAGCAACCCATGAGCATGGCTTTGTCGAAATAGTACTGTCCCCCAATTTTAAACCCCAACAGGTCCCAGTCCTCTTTTCTAAACAGAAGTAATCTGAAAGCAGACTCTATGTCTGTCTTTGCCATCCATGCATCCGCGGTTGCTCGGATAATCTGTACCGTGTCTACCAAAGTGGAATATGTCACTTTACTATGTTTCTCGCTGATAAAATCATTCACTGAATCACCTTCCGGAAAGGATAGGTGATAAATCACCCTGTATTCCCCTTCTTGTTTTTCGGGGACCAAACCCAATGAAGAAATCCTCATATTCTGCAGTGGGGGGGTATCATATGGTCCCTCTATTCTCTCTGCTGCCTTTTCCTTCTCTATTTTTGTCTTAACATTTCTTCCCTTCCTCTTACTGAACCCAGATTGTTCGGCTCTCTGGCTTGCCTTGGGCCCTCACACTGCAATGATAAACCTTTTTTAATCATCTCTTCTGTTTTCCCATCCAGGTATCTGTCTAACCATTCTCTCCATGCCTCTATCCTGATGGGGGTTCTTGCTTCTTTAAACTGCTCCCTTGCCTTCATGTCATTTTTGCCACCCCATTCCCTCCCCCCGCTTGATGTCTGGCCTTGCTGAGCAGTGATTCTGACTCCCCCTACTTGCATGTCCCCTGCCCTTCCACCCTCTATTCCATGACTGACCCCATGTCCCTGTCACTCACAAAAAAAACTGTTGACCTGATCCTTGCCCCCCAGCCCCTTGGGCTCCCTGAATCCATGGCATCCTGCACCTGCTCGGCGGGTGTGATCCCCCGTATTTTGAGCATGCATGCCAGAAACGGCATTGTGGCCATGAACAAAAGGCCCTGTTGTAAGCCCAGCAACATCTCTGAGCCATGGTACCTTTCTTCCCAAACTCTCCCTCAGGCGTGGACTGATCGGTTACATAATCTATCCACAAGTCGAACTGTTTCATGTCCCATCTTATATCCACATGTGTCGCCATTCTCTGCTGAAAGAATTCATCATAGTATATCCACCCCACTCCTCCTTTTGCTTTAGCTCTCCTTATTATTAAGGAGTATGTGATAAGTGGGATGCCCAGCTTAGGCCTCTTTTCCAATACTATGGCTGAGAATGTGGTGAAACCTACAAACCATCCTTCCCAAGTCTTTCCTTTGGTGAATTTGTCCTCCTCTTTCTTACCTAACAAAACTACCACTGCTGCCATTTCACTTTTCCCTATATTCTCCGTTTTCTTGTATTTTGCTGCCGCTTCCTGGCTTACTAGAGTGAAAAGATCCACATACTATCCCTTCCACATTTTTTCCTTTGTTGCCAATGGGACTTGTTCCCCCACTTGCATCCCAGGCGTTCCTATCTCCCTTGTTCCTTACCCCTTTTTCTACTCCTCCTTTTTCTGTTGGCATCTCCTTTTCTACCCTAATCTCGGCTACTGCCATTTTCATCTGGCCACACCCCCTGAACCAAGTGCCGAAATGATTTAGCTTATGTACTCTTTGATGCTGTCACCAACAGAGCATTACCTGTAGCCTTGTCCGCTCCTTGCAGCCTGCTGTCCTCCTGGTGTCCCAGTATGTTTTATTTTGGTTGAAGGGTTGGTTGCCCTGCTAGAGGCTGCAGGGGAACTACTGTGTCCTGGGGATCTGGTCTGAGCTCCACTGGGGAACCCCAACCTGGTCCTGGGGAGATACTTACAGTACCAGGTCCACTGGTTGCAAAGGTACTGGACTAGCCACCTTGGTAGGTCCCACTGTCAGTGGTTGTACCCTAGTTGGCCTGTGCAGCTTCTCAGATGGCTGTTTCCCTCTGCCTCCTTTTCCCTCCCCAGATCTCCCTGGTTCCTCCTCTTCCACCAACTCCCACATAACCTTTTGGTGAAAGCCCTCCCTGGCCCAATCACCCTGCATGCTAAGTTCAGATGTCCCAAAACTTGTTGTACCTGTTTTAATTGTCCTCTTCTTCTACTGGTATGTATCTGAATCAGTTCTTTCAATTTTCCCACTTTTTTGTCTGGTAGCTGAAAATTTTCCCCCGGAGCATCTATCTCAATACCCAGAAATTCTAACACCTATCTGGGCCCTTCTATTGGCCTTTTCTGCCAGCTCCAATATAGCCTTGTAGGCATCTTCTTTCGAAGGCCTGTTCTTCTTGGGTGCCATGATCCTTGCTTCTTGCAAACTGTAAAACACTGAAGAAAAGAAAAGGAGAATTCCATTATTAAAACTCTGCCTGGGGCAGTATCCTAAGTGGCCAGGCCCTCTTCCCCCAGTGTCAGACCCCTTTTATACCCCTGGCTCTCCCCGATCCATCCCTGTTCCCCGCCATCCTTTCCTGGGCCTCCTTCCATTGCCCGACCCGCCTGGCATGTGACGTCATGCTGTATTGCCTGGCCCTTTTCTCCCAGTCCCCTTTCCTGATTCTGCACATCATTGCCTCATGGTTCCTTGGTGCTCCTTTTCCAAAGGCCACCTACCTTGCATTCTACCCAGAGAAAAAACTCTATCCCTTTTGCCCTTCTTGTGGCCTTCCAGGCCTAATCATCCCTCTTTTTTTTTTAATTTTATTTTTATTTTTTTTGCATGACCTCATACATCTCTGGCTGTAGGTCCTCTGGACCTATCCATCCCCCCCTTCACTCCGTGCTCTGTCTGGCTGCGCCACGTGGCCTTGTCCCATTTTAGGGGCCCCAAATGCTTTGTTCATTTGCTGCCATGCTCCCGTCCCACCAGGCCCATCGTCTCTTTCTGTGCCCCCAGCCAGCCTCTGGCTGCCTGTGGCCCCCTGCAGCAACTTTCCACCCCCCTCTTTCCTATATCCTGTGGCCTTTTGGCCTGTATATTCCATTCCCCCACATGGTCTCGCTGGCCTCTGCCTGCATACCCCCATTGTCTACTGTAACCTTGCCCGCTTGGGGCTGCCACCGCATAATGTGCTTTTATCTCCTTGTCTGCCCTTTTGAGGCATGCAGCAGTGTTGCCATTCCCTTTTTCATTCAGACCACATGGTCCTTTGGGCATGTGATGTCACGCCATCCTTATTTTCTGTGGTAGCTCCCTTTCGGCGTGTGATGTCATGCCACATGGCCATCATGTTGGCCCCCATGCTATCCTTGCACACCAGGCCTTTTTCTTATGCCCTCCCCCTTCCCCTAGGTGATGAGCAAGTAGCCCCCAGTCCCCTAGGCTTTTCAGGCCAAACGCTCACTGCCATAGCTTTTTGCAGCCTCCTTGCAGCATGTGACATCATGCCACATGGCCATTGTGTCTGCCCCATTCTATCCTTGCATGCAAGGCCTTTTCCTACACACTACACCACCTCCTCAGTGATGAGCAAGCAGCCCCCCAGTCCCCAGGCCTCTCCGGCCAATGCTCAGTGCCATAGCTTTTCCCCCTTCTTTGATCTCTTGCTTCCCCCAGCACAGCTTTTTGCCATTTCACGCGAGGCCCGCTGTTGACCCCCATGCTATCTTCTCCCTTAATGAAAAAAACCCTCAATCTGCCTGGCTAGGCCCACATTGGGCAAACACTGCTGCTTTCAGTGCAACCCCTTTCAATTTTTGATGCCCCATTCCCTACCATTCTTCCGTGCTTCACATCTGCTACAACAGCCTTGTTCTCCCTGTAGCTCTGCACTTAAAACCAGAACCCTATACATTACTTGTCTCTTCTTCTGCTAGGCCCACCCTGGGCAACCTCCGCTGCCTTCAGCGCAAAAAAGCCCCTTTCAAACTGGCGATGCACAATTGACTGCCAGTCTTACATGCTTCACATCTGCTGCTACAACAGCAGTACTTCTGCCTTAACTCTGCAAACAAACTGAAACCTTGCGGATTTTTTTTGTTTGTTTTTTTACATCCTTTGCTAGGCCCACCAGGGCAAAATACTGCTGCATTCATCGCAACCCCCCCTCCAAACAGACGATGTACAGTTCATCACCACGCTTCAGGACTTTACATCTGCTCTACAACAGCCTTGTTCTTGCTGTAAATTTGCACAAACTTTCAAACAATCTATTACTTTTCTCTCTTTTTCTTTCCTCTTCTTTTTTTTTGAATTAGACAACCTTCCTCCAACTTTCTTAGCCACTTATTGTTTCCTATCTATATATATATATACTGTATATATATATATATATATATATATATATATATATATATATATATAAATTTTAACTTAACACTTCATCAAACCCTTAATTGTATGTTTCCTTACCTCTTTTCCTGGTGCACAAACCTCCCAAATCAAATGCCAATCCATCGTGCTGCAGATTAGTAGATCAAAACTCCAGCAAAAAGTGGCTGAGCCCCTCTGTGCTGTCCATTATGTACCTACCTTTGCCCCTCCCCTTCCTGTTACCTGACCATTGTCTTATATCCTGGCCCCTTCCCTTCTGAGCACAACATCTTAATGGAAAGGGAAGGGAAGGGGTACACCAGAACAACCTGGTCTACCCCCTAAAGGGCAAACTCCATTATTCTGCATACATTCTTTGTACTCACTGTCATTACATTAGTATTTTTCAGTACTGTTTATCTTTGTGTTTCACTTTGTGCTAACATGTGCATTAACATTTGCATTTGTTGGCACTGTGTTAGTATGTGCAAAGACATCATGTGGTGGGGCCCCACGCTCCCATGGCTGTATTACATTCAATATTTTTCAGTACTGTCTATCTTTGTGTTTCACTTTGTGTTACCATGTGCATTACCATTAGTGTTTGTGGGCTCTGTATAAAGACATCACATGGCGTGAGCGTGTTTATGGGCACTGTGTTACTGTGTGAAAAGACATCACATGGCAGGAGCATGGGGCCCATGTTACTGCTGCCATATTACATTCAATATTTGTCAGAGTAATTTTTTAAAAGAAGGGAAATTAGAGAGAAACACTTTGTTTACTGTTTCAGTTAGTGTTGTTCTACAGTGACAGAAGTGAGGAGATTCTGTGTTAGGGCTCAAAAGCATAAATGTGCATTTGCCCCTCTCCCCCATGAGCACCAGTGGCAGACAAAGAGACACACACACATGGGAGTAGGGGGAGAAGCAAGGCAACAGGCCTAATCACAGACAATCAGCAGGAAGTGTCAGAAATAATAGTGTACATATTGTATACTGAGTGGAGAGCCACAGTAAAAATACGCCTATGGACATGAAGAGTGTAGCTTTGTCATTGCAGCTGTAGAGAACTTAGCACACTTAGGAGTATTATTGCAGCTGTACAGAACTTAGTATGCTTAGAAGTTGCATAGTCACATGGGGACTACACCTCCAGACCAGTTGCTGCATGTTAAGTGAAGAGGCACAGGCAAAGCTGGGTGATGCAGATCACTTGTAGACTTTCATGATTACAGGTACAGTGTAGTTAGCACAATTATTACTTACATTGCCTCAGCCAGGTAATGATTTCTGAACTGTGACAGCAAGTGCTGGATCTATAGTAAAGACCCATAGCATAGCTGAGGGTATGGACATCTATGGTGGTTGTCAGTGATTGCAGGGACACTCAAGTAAGCATAGTTAGTGTTTGTGGGGGTGGGTCAGAGAGGTAATGCTCCCCCCCAAAATTTGTACTACATCATGAGTACTGATGTAGAGAAACACTGAGGCAATGGACATCAAAGATATGCCTCTGTATTTGTTGGTTGACACAAGTTTACACAGTTAGGATTTGTATGGGCTCACTCAGGGAATTTTTCATGCATACTAGTTACTGATTGTGACTGTACAACCACAGCTTCATGGACTTAGCAATGTCACATATTTCTCTACAACAGATACTGCAGTCTGACTGTAGACTTAGGTAAAAAGTAAGGGTGGTTCATACTAGTTAATTTAGCTTGGAATTACAGGAGCTCTGTCAGGCAATGTCTGAACTCCTAGCACACATACTGCATACTGAGTGGAGAGTACAGAACAAAATAGCCCATGGAGATGAACAGTGTCATGGGGTTACTGCACTTGCAGACCACTTGCTGCATCCTGAGTGAACAGTCATAGGAATAGGCAATGTACATCAGTTGTATAGCTCCTTGATTACAGGAGCTGTCTGGTTAGTACAGTAATCACTTGAATGGATTCAGGCAGGCAATGTGTCTTCAAACGTGACAGCAGGTACTGCATTGTCAGTGTAGATACACAATATTGGTGAGGGTATGGACATCTCAGTGGAGATACACAACACCTGTGAGGGTATGGACATCAATGGTAGATATCAGTGACTGCAGGGATAGTGAAGTTAGCTGAGTTAGGATTTGCATGCATTTAGGCAGCTAATGCTGATCCTTCCCCCCAAAAATTGTACTGCATCATGAATGCTGAACCACAGGAACAATACGGCACTGGAGATCAATGGCACAGCTCTGTAATTGTAGGTATAGTGAAGTTAGCACAGTTAGGAGTTGCATGGGCTCAGCCAGGGAATTGCAGCACACATAGCAGTTACTGCATCCTGAGTGTATAGCCACAGCTGGATAGTGTTACATTGTGATGCACCACACCTCGCTACAGCAGGTACTGCCCGCTGACTGGAGAGGCACGGGAAAAGTAAGGGCAGTATAGACTTCTTAACACAGTTAGGAATTATGTGAACTGTATCAGGCAATGTGCCACACCATAGCCCACATGGTGGATATTGAGTGGAGAGCCATAGCAAAAAATAAGCCCATGGACACGTAGTTGTGGTTGAATTTCTTACAGTTGATTTGCATGCTTAATAGAAACAAGAGTTACATTCTAATGTTATTATGCTATGGTTCAGTAAAGACTCAACACAGGTGGTTATGTTTAAGAAAGATTTATTGCCAATTGGTAAAACTGAAAAAGGGCAAATTAAGATTACATTTTTTTAACAAAATCAGTCTCACAATACAATCCTTGCATGTGTGTAATCATTGCTTGGAATATATCTAAATGTGTGTCATTTTTAGTAAGTAGATGATATGAATTGGAATAAGTATGTACATATGGTAATACAGCATAGAAAGAAAGCAGCAGAAGAAGGCAATTTGGTCTATTATGTCTGCTCATGTTGCAGGGTTCACATCTTGAGCTAATGTCTCTGCTATCCCTGCACTGTTCTCCCATCTTTTCTAGGCATGCTTGTTATCTTCCAGCTATGTATATACCTGGCTCTTTTATAGCTGGTCACTGTATTTAACGAGGTGACCTCTTTTAGCAGTGCAGTTCACTACTCTTTGTGGGAAGAAGTGCTTTCTGACATTCCTCCTGAACCTCCCACCCTCAAGCTGAAGCATGTGCCCCTTCATGATATGTTTGCTACTCAGCTTGAAAAGACTTTGGTTAACAATATTATTTATACATTTTAAGTAGTTGAATGTTCCAATCATGTCTCGTCCCTTAGTTCTGTCCTATATTAATGAGGGTATATCAGCAGCTTCTAAGCAGTGATTACACACATAAAACAGTGATGTTTTGTTGTTATTGTGTGACTGATAATGTGTATGTTCCCTGGGGTGGGCCAAAAACCAGATGCTAAGTGTTAAAGTAATAGAATATAAAAAAATGTACGATTTCAGTGACATTTGATAGCTGGTATGTTCAGTTAAATATTATAAGATATATCACTGACTGGGTGCATATGGAAAATTCCCACCTGACCCCGCAATAGAGGTGTTCATAAACATTGTCAAGAACATGTATGAAGTGTGTTGTGATCAGTAACGGTGTCTGATTTACAGTTTTCAGTATTATTAACATAGGTTACAATTACTTGTATGACAAGTACAAAAGATTTCATATTATTACAGGTACAATATACATGTCTTTCAATTGTTACATTAGTTACTATGTTGGCTCTGAACTAGTAAATAAATAATATATGTAGTATGTTGTTTTTATGAAAGATATCGGTCACTGAACTTAACCACTATAGTATTGTATTACATGTTAAGGATTAATTGTTACTTGACTCTTATAGTAATACTTTTACTAGAACAATTAAACTAGTTAACAACAATGGTGAGATGGAATGAGAATGTAAATATTATTTACATGTCATTACAAAGGTATGCAAAAGTCATTTGATAATAAGCTGCAGTAGTTCAGTATTTACACTTGCTTCATTTCACTTGCTGCATTATGACTGAAGAGTTTTATTTTTATATATGTACAGTTTCAGTGTAACAAATACATTAGGCATAGTTCAACACTGTTGCATGGTGAAAGAATGATGCTGTTGTCTAGATGTCAACAACTACTAGACAAAAAAACTGGTGATAGAAAACTTGTGACACAGTGTTCTCTTTGGTGAATGAGATGTGTTACACAGTTCTTTAAAATAATAAGGGACAACATTTGTGTCTCTGCAGAGGCAAAAGGTAATTTACTGGCAACAACTTCTTGTGATGTATGGGTATGATACAGCTACAAGAAAAGATATGTACAGAACAGGAGAGCCAGAAAGGCCTCGCTTTTGACATGTACAGTCTTTGATAGACATGTAAGCATAGCTTCTCTAGTGACTGTGAATACTGTTGGCACTGATATAAGCCACTACAACAATTTCCATGTTGTCACTGATCCACACAAGATCATGTCATAGTGCATGAAATGTCTCTGCCAGTATATCATTTTGTTGATATGCTATGGTTTATTGAGAGTCGCAGATTGGAAACAATTGTACTGACCTACGACTGATTCTGTCACAAAGTAGACATTTAAAAAATGCTAGATGTTGTCTGCTATTCTTCTGAAATATGAATGTCATCATAATTCTTCAATATTAGAAGATATGCATTTTTTAAGTGTCGTGGCAGTCTCTGTTTAAAACTGCTTGTAGAGTCGTCACACTCTACCCATCCACTTCTGTACCTTAGTAAACTGGTGTAATGACCAGAATGCATGGATTGACCATGGTGATAGACTATACTGTGAGTGTCAAACACTGATTAGTTAAAAACTATTTTATCAGCTGTGTAATCTGTGATAGGAGTGTCAACTCTGAGCCCATTGCAGTCAAATCTGTGCAATATAAGCAACAGATATTGAGATGAACTCCTGAGGCATATGGACTGAGTGCATCTGCCTCCACACCTTTTACAGGAGTGACCACATGGAACATTGGTAAATAGCTGTCAAAATTTGACAATCTTGGCTTGAGGGACAAAAAGAGTAATCCACAGCATGTCTTCTGTGGTTTCACGCTGTGAATGATCACATGATACACATACATATTTGGTTACTTATGACACTGTGAAGTAGTGACGCATTGGAGTGCCGTCTTCATCCAAGTTGTTTATGATAGCCATCATAAACTCACTAGTGTCTTGCTGTATGTCAGCAGCAAATGTACTACATTCGTCATATGTACCTAATACCTGGCGTAGTGGTGTTAGTGACTGCACATTGTTACACTGGTCAGAAGTCATGTTGACAATCTGCTTCAATGTGTTTGATAGGGGAGTGTCTTGTGAAGCAGATATTGCCTGTACAAAAACTGTGTAGAAAAACTTGTATAGCTGAGTTAGCATAGCAGTTCGCTCTAGTGTTGTTGTCAAAGACTGGTACAGCAACTACACCAACTGATTTCTGATGAATTGCTGGGTCTGAATGTTTAGTTGATATTGTGACCTTTGTTGAACTCTTTAGAGTTGAATCATTTGCGGAAGCTCATGTCTGTTTGCTGACACCTGTATATATGACTGTACGATGTGAGACAGCCAGATATGTAGGCATTGGTATTAAAGACATTTGTCACTGATGGAGAGTACGTAACCTGTTGTACTCAACAACGCATCGCTTGTCTGCTCGTATCTTCTGAGGGGCAAGAGTTATAATGTGCAATTCAGAAAGACTACGGACACGTGAAAGTGCCACATAGCTCATGCCATCCTTGAAAATGTCTGTACCTATGTCCACCATTGCTGAATCCAAACTCAAGCCCTGAGATTTGTGAATAGAAACAGCATATGCAACACATAGTAGAAACTGTTTCCTGTTTACATAGATATCCTTAAATACCTGAAATTTCACACAGGTACGTTCTATGTGTACAGGTTGTTCCATGTTGTCAAAGTGAACTACACGTGTCTTGATATATGTCTTCTGGACATTGTAGACAAAGTCAGTGTTTCCCATGGCACCGTTTACCATGCCTCGTTCAACATCAAGATTACGCCGTAGCATTATACATGCATTCCTACAAAGTGTAAGAACAGCTTCTAGGCCAGCTGTGCGTGAAACATCTGACTTCAGTTCACTGAGTCATTCAGTCATCTTTGCTACTAGGTTGCAACTGAAAATTACACCAACTGTATCAACAGCATGCAGAGTTAGAATTTCTTGGTTTTGTCTCTGCAGCATAATATTGTTGAACTCAGTGCATTTCTTTAGTTATGGCATAAGACACACTATGTGTGTTCCTTTAGAGTACACTTTGCTGAAAACATTACATGCTATTTGTATGGATGCAGTATCTACTCTGATTCTTCAATTGTTTAACATAGCAACATGTTCTGGTGATAGAAAACCTGTACGAACTTCATCTAAAAGTGATTTGTAAGCCAGATCACCACTTTGGCGCATGTTCTCATACAACTCAACATAGGTAAATAACTTCCAAATGTTATAACCTGAAATGCAGCTGAGAATGTTCTTAGCTTGCTTATCAGTCAAAGTTGCAAACACATGCTCTACATTAACTGGTGCAAGCTGTAAAAGGTCGCCAAATACAATACTTTTGCCACTAAATGGTACTCCATCGTCAGTACCTAAGATCTCCTGTGGATGTAGATGTATACAGGCAAGCATTAAATAGGAGACCATGCTGATTTCATCAATGATGAGTAACTTCATCTTTGTGAACATGGAATGGAGCTGAGATGCAACCTCGAATGACAGTTTATGATACTCTCCTATTTTGCCATGTTCTACTGGCAACATAAAGAGACAGTGTAATGTAACTCCACCAATGTTGTATGCAGCTAGTCCCGTGGGAGCAGTAACAGCAACAGACATTGATGACCCTGTCAGGCTCCATATTTCAGCAGTTATGGCTTCAATAAGGAAACTCTTTCCTGTGCCAGCTGAATCGCTAACAAAGATCAGTAATGGTTTATAGTCAAGACAGTCACATTTTTTTGTTTCATGTAGTAGGCCATGTCGAACAGCGTCAATAACTTGAGAGTGAACTACATGCTGTGGCTGATTAAGTCTTTCTCTCAAGTCAGCTGGGTTGACAGTGGAGTGTGTTCCATGTTCCATGGCTGTCTCAGTTTCTGAGAATAACACTTCTGGTGCATTTAAAGGCAGAGGTTCACCTAGAACAGCTTGTCCTTCTGGATCAAGATTGTCTTGTGAGCTAACAGGAGTGTCTTCCTGAAGCTGCTTCTCTGCCTTCTCAAGCTGTTCTTTCTCAGCCTCTAGTCTCTGTATGTATGTCTCTGAGTATTCAGTTTTGAAAGTCTCATAATTGATATTGAAATCTTCCTCGCATGTATCACAGTCACTTTTTAATTCAAACTCATTCCTCCAGGGTCTAAATAGGAATAGGACAGCAAAGTAGTAATGCTCTCTGCTCTCCAATGTTCCTAGATGTAATTTACAGTGGTCTATGAGCCATGGCGTGTGTCTCCTTATGAGACATCCATCCACTCCGTTCACCTTGCAATTGTGGCGTGTTGAGTCAGGTGATATATCTGCCTTCTAGTCATACCACTTAGCCATGTCAAAGAGAAACATATCATCCATGTTGTTGTGTCTATGAGGCTAGTATGTGTCTATCAGGTTATTGTTCAAGATACGTTTTGAAGAAGGTATATTGGCAGCGAGTTCTTCAATTTCAGCATGGGGAATCAGTACACATTTATGTTTCTTTTTGTAGTTCACACTGAGAAACCCGGACAGCGTCTGACTTCCCGTGCAGATGTGTACCTTTTAAATGGTCACTGGCTTCATAAGCTCCACATTCTCTGTGTGAAAGGGTCTTCAAGCCCAATGACCACAGCTGAGATGTCAGGCTCCTGCTTGAACTGGCAATATCTTCTCAAAGATCTTGCAAGCTAGTCTGCTCATGTTTGGTTATGTACAAAGTCACATTCCGCAGCAGGGCCGATGAGTTATCAGCCAAAAACTGAACATCTATGTTAGCTTGTCACATTAGGAGAAGAGTTGGGTTGTAGTCATTGATGTACACCTCTTTCTCATCTCTGGGTAACTCGTATACCCTCTTGGTTGATTTTGCCTTCAAGTGGTGTCGCATTGCTGAAAAAAAGTTCATTCATGGAACCTTCCTAACAAACTCGTCTAGGAAATCTGAAGCGACATCGTGTGTACCAGTTAGATTTGTTCTTTACTACTCGCCAGCAGTATTTTGCACAAATATGTCACTGAAACTTTTGTACCAACTTCCATAGTGTAGGACTGTCATACTTGCCTGGAATGTGACAAGTGATATATTTCTTGATGAATGCTAGCACTTGTGCTGCTTCATGTTCACCTATGCATGGTGCATCCTTGATCCACAATAACATATGGATATGAGGAGAACCCCATGCTTGATATTCCATCCTCCAATAGTAATGCTGCACAATACCAAGAGGTGGATTGTCCTTTCACAATATGAAAGTCAGAATGTCATGGAACTGCTTGTGAAAATGTCCTGTGACAGAGACAGGATCAAGTGAACGCATTTCTCCAACAGTCATTGATGAAATGCCATCAGCATCAGAATTTGCCCACTTTAACAGTTCAATGAGCTCATCCCATGCCTATTCAGTACAACTAAGTGTGACAAACCATGTGGCTGCACCATACTCTCACATTATTGTCATCACTTTGGATTGTCTGTGATACCTATATTCTTTGGTGCCACGAATACTTGAAAGTATGGAAGACAGATTCACTTGCACATTTTCATCTTTCTGCTTTAATTTCTCTAGAAATTGAGCAGCTGTTATTCCATCTAGTGGAGTTGTGAGACGAATAGTATGAGCAATAGATGCAGACAGAATGCTAAGTTCACTCTCCCAGAGGAAATGAAACAGGTACTGTATGTTACATCTGAATTTGCCATCTTTACTGAGCACACAGCTAGTGCAGTACTCAGCACCCTGTACACGCACTTCCCCTTCATCTAGCCATCCACCTGACCCTTTTGGGAATAAGTCTGGGAAACAGCGTGCTTCTAGTGTTGCCTCCCAAATGCTGACAGGCTCACTTTCCACCTGTTTCATTTGATAGAGATCAATGCTGTCTCCTACTGGATCTCTGCCATGTAGTGGGTGAATTGTGTACTGTTCATACACATTGTCACTTGTCTGTCCACTGACCTTCTCAATCATTGGCTTAGTTGTTTCTAAGAGATCATGTTGAACAGACAAACTAATCATGTGATCTATGTCAAGGTCTGCATAGAAGGGATTGTTACTCATTAAATAAGTCAGAACAAGCTTTACCTTCTGTACATTGACAACATCTTGCCAGATGACCTTGGACTTAGTTGGAACACCATTTACAAGAATCACCAAACTAGTTTCCATAGAGATAGCCTCCACATTTTCCTGTAGAGAAAGTGGGAGATACATCACGGAACCCTTTAGAGATCTAACGAGTTCTTTCTGTGGAATGTTCCATGTCTTTGTGTTCAGACGTAGAATAGTTTGAAATGGTTTCATTGTCTGAATTAGAATGCGTTCAAACATATTCAATGTCGCAATCTCACTTGGTGTAACATGTGCCTCCATATTATTCAACAGTGACCTTGGTGGCAGAATGTTAGACTTTAGTTTTTAGAAACTGTGTTTGCACAGTAGAATGGTGTTCTGTAGCTGAAAGTCAGATTTCATCAGCAAAAATGCTGAGAGATGGAACCACATGTCATTGTATGGTGACAAGGTTTCCTGGTTCACTGTGACTGTTTGTTTACTCTAGCACAGACGGTCACATGACACACATACAGAGTCAAACTTCTGAGCCTTTGCCAGCTCAAATTTTGCAATTTTTTTGCTGTACTGTTTCAGTATGTCAGTTTCAAACACAGAAACAGATGTTTCAGCAGAACTTGCTGACTGATAAATAGTTGTGTCTGGTAGAGAAGTTACACGTTGCAGCTGTTTGAGAAATGTGATGGCACCCTGCATGTCACCAGACTGCAATAAGTTATTTAAACAAGTGTACTGATTGACAACTCATAGGACTTTATATACCCTGTATACAAAGTTTTGCATGACTGTTTGATACACATCTGCATGTTGTGAAAGACACTGTCACAAACATCGCTATCGAGGCATGCTAGTAAGTGACCCATAAGTCCAGTATGTGGATGGATTTCACAAAGGTCAATCTTGTTAAACAGTTTATATCTTTCTTTGTGATCTGTTATCACGAATAGGTTGACAAATGGTTCAACTTTTTCAAATGACGATTGACTATGGTTTCAGGTTTCATCACATGGCCATGAGAGACAGTGCCATTTATGGGACACAGTGGTTGCATCACAGTCATCATTTGTGTCCATTGCTGTATCATCACAGACACTGAGCACATTGACCAGCTTACCGGACTCATCAATGGTGAACTTTTTTCCTTTTTCTGTGAATAATAAGATTCTTCCCAGAAATATGCCTCTGAGTGCTGTGTGTGCATCCAGTGACCTGTGAATACATCACAGAAATTGTGTACAGTCAAAGTAGGTTACCGTTGTAGCCTTTTTTTATGTCGTGCACAACTTTTCTGAATAGTTCAAGCACATGAGACATCTTACGTCATAAACGTTGAAGAACAAATACTGCTGTTTTAACAAATGTACTTTGAGATGCAATTTCATTAAAGTCAGATGACTCTTTGTCTTTTTGCGCTCATTTCTCATCACAGCAGCAATAAGCCTGTCGATCTTAGCTTTACTTGCTAGTGATCGGAAATACTTTTGCTTTCTCAGATGAAAATCACCAGCTGTGAGTTTACAGCACTGTTTAGAATGTCTGTTGATGGTTGCTGTAGCAATAGTTGTGTTTTGTCTGAGAGATCTACAGAACTGTTGCTCTGGTAAGCATTTTTTACTTGCTGTTGAGTAAGTATGTGGTTTTGTTGTGGAGTGAATTACTGTAGAGCTCACTATTCCAGTAGAACTCTGTTTTGTTTTATGTCTTGAACTCACATCACTTTTTTTATCATTCTTAAACAACAGTGAAGTACTATGATACCTGTTTCATTTTTCTATACATGCACGTCTGTATTTACTAGGCATCTTTCAATCTGTTAGTTCACACTGGAAGTCACCAATGTTACAGAAGTATCAGACACCTGTATGAAAGAAAGAGAAAAAGAGAATATTAGTATATGCTTGTGTTGCTCACATCTAACATTGTATATTGAGACAGATGATTTATGTATAAAATATTAAAAAAAGATTCATAAAATGTTTTAATCAGATTGGTTGCTCAAATTTTGACAGGCTTATTTTCGTTCATGTTACACTGTCCTGTATAGCGTTATCACCATGCCACATAGATTTTTCTCGTACTATTTCACTGTACAGCAATGCAAAATCACTGCAATTCTGTATAGTGATTTTGATCTAGTGTTGTTAAACTGCTGCTCAAACAACTACTTTATTTAAAATCTTTCTGTAAATGAGAAACAGATTAATAAGTCAGCTTGAAACACTTAACTTAAGTTAGTGCATTTGCAATATTTTCATGTGACATCCTCAACATTGACATTTTAGCACACCTTCTTGTGAACCGTACAGCTGTCATTTTTCACATCCTTGCTGAAATGTGTTTTCACACTTCTGGTGCAGAGTAGCACTGTTGCTGGGCAAAATCAGTGTTCAGAGGACATGACAAAAATAACAGTAACACTGTTCATGACCAGAGGTCCTAAAATGCCCATGTTGAAAATTTGGTGTCAATACTCCATAAAATGACTGGTTTACGAACGTGCGTAAGAACTGCACAATGCACACTCATAAGTTAGCACATTTGCAATATTTTCACGTCACATTCTCAACATTGGCATTTTAGCACAGCTTCTTGTGAATTGTACAGCTGTCATTTTTTATATCCTGCCCAAAATGTGTTTTCATAGTTCTGACGCAGAATAACATGGCCCCTGTGTGAAATCAGTGTTTGGAGCACATTACAAAAATGACAGTGACAGTGTTCATGAGCAGAAGTCCTAAAATGCCTGTGTTAAAAATTTGGTGACAATACTGCATAAAATGACTGCTTTATGAGCGTGTATAGCTACTGTGCAATGCACACTGATAAGTTAGAGCATTCACATTATTTTCATGCCAGATTCTCAAGTTTGGCATTTTACCACACCTTCTTGTGAACTGTACATCTGTCATTTTTCACATCCTGCCTGAAATGTGTTTTCACAGTTCCGGCACAGAATAGTGCAGTCACTTGTGAAATCAGTGTTCAGAGCACATTATGAAAATGACAGTGACACTGTTCATGAACAGAGGTCCCAAAATGCCTGTGTTGAAAATTTAGTGACAATACTCCATAAAATGACTGTTTTACAAGCATGTGTAGCAAGTGCGCAACGCACACTCGTAAGTTAGCGTATTTGCATTATTTTAATGCCATATTCTCAGCATTGCCATTTCACCACACTTTATTGTGAACCGTAGAGCTGTCATTTTTTTACAACCTTTCTGAAATGTGTTTTCACACTTCCAGTGCAAAATAGCACAGTCACTGTGCGAAATCAGTGTTCGGACCTCATTACAAAAATGACAGTGACATTGTTCATGAGCAGAGGTCCTAAAATGACTATGTTGAAAATTTGTTGATAATACTCCATAAAATGACTGTTTTATGAGTGTGCGTAGGAACTGCGCAATGCACACTCATAAGTTAGAGCATTTGCACAATTTTCACTCCAGATTCTGAACATTGCCATTTTACCACAGCTTATTGTGAACCTTACAGCTGTCATTTTTCACATCCTGCCCAAAATGTATTGTTGCAATTCCGGCACAGAATAGCACAGTCGCTGTGTGGAATCAGTGTTTGTAGCACATTATGAAAATGGCAGTGACACTGTTCATGAACAGAGGTTCTAAAATGACTGTGTTGAAATTTGGTGACAATACTCCGTAAAATGACTGTTTTACAAGTGCGCATAGCAACTGCGCAATGCACACTAGTAAGTTAGGGAATTTGCACTATTTTCATACCAGATTCTCAATCTTGGTATTTTACCACACTTTCTTGTGACCCGTACAGCTGGCATTTTTCACATCCTGCCCAAAATGTGTTTTCGCACTTCCAGTGCAGAATAGCATGACCATTGTGTGAAATCAGTGTTTGGAGCACATTATGAAAATGACTGTTACACTATTCATGAGCAGAGGTCCTAAAATGCCTGTGTTGAAAATTTGGTGACAATATTCCCTAAAATGACTGTTTTACAAGCGTGCTTAGCAACTGCCAAAAATGCATTCCCACAAGTCTGCTGCACAGTGGCATACTTACTGTGTAAAATCACCTTTTGGGGCACATTAACAAACTCACAGCACTATGCCTCTCCACATCTGTCACTGCCAATGCCAGTGTGACAATATTCGACATTGAAAAATTGCTTGTTTTTGTAATAAATCATCAAATTCAGTTGTAAATTGAAAGTTTGGGAAAAAATAGTGTGATGTGCATGAAAGTGTAGCAAAAAGTAATGTTGTGCATTTGACAGTTTTGCAAAAGTAGTGTCGTGCATGTGAAAGTGTCACAAATTTAAGCTTAGGAGTGACAACTATATTCATTATCGAATCATATCTGATTGCTATTTGAGTGACAGCTAGTTCTGCCAATCTTATGCTAGATTTGTCAGGCCATGTGAGACAACCAATCAGATGATGGACAACACTGAAAAAGGAGTCAACAGCAGCCAGCAGATTTACAGCTGTAAGTACATTATACTTTATAAAGCATTTTTCTAGTGTGATAAAAAGTGTTACTAACAGGTAAATAGTATTAATCAAAATGTTTTTTACTGCTTTATTTGACTATGTTGCTCAAAGTAACCTAGGATGCTGCATTATTTAGGTAAAACTGTTAAAAGTCAGATATATATATAGTGGATGGATGAACATCCACAAAAAGACTGTGTTTCCATCGAGGGAGTTGATGACATCGTAGAGACCTCAACAGCGAAGCTCGAGAGGTCTCGCTGATGTCATCAACTGCCCGAGATGGAAATGCAGCCTTAGTTGTGGATCTTCACCCATCCACTATTTTATATAGTATATGTTTTTTTCTGTTTTGTTTTACATTATTTTTTGTCATTACTTGCTGAAAGTCCTGCTCCCGTTCCCATTGGTGATGCTGCTCACTCCCGTTCCTGTTGGTGCCACTTGTGCTCAGTTCGGCTTCTCAATTTCACCTCTCCACGTCGCTTATTTTTAAAATCATGAAATTAATGAGAAAAAAAAGAAACTGATTTTTAAGAAAGGGAGCCATGTATGGCTCCCCGTGTCCCAACTCCAAAGTCGGTGGCTCTGCTGCCAGTCACTCGCTAAATTGTCCTGCCATGTTTATTTTTAATTTCTACAGAGAGCCTTGTCTGAGCCAATCAGGTGGTGGTAAAGGGTAAAAAGTTGTTGTACTATCGATGTGACGTCAGAATGATAGTACAACAACTTGTTTGACCTTCGAACTGTCCTACAACAAGATTTCAGCAGTTGCTGAAATCCATGCACAATAGACGGCACCCATATACTATAGTAGTTTAGTACTTACTTGTACAGATACAGCTGCAAATGGAGGGAGATAGGAAGGTGCACATGGACCCACAACAGAAGAGGGAACCAATCACACATGTTTCTGCAGTTGTAATTGTTTAAAACTGCCTATGAAAAGGATGCATTTTTCCCACCTCTTAATTTTTGCACATTTTAGCTGTAGCAAAAGTGCAGTGATAGTCAGTGCATAGACTACAGTCCATTGGTTAATGAAGGCACAGTAGTAGCCAATGATTTGTTTTATTTGTCTGTTATGGATTATCTCACTGAAGCTGGCTTGAAATTAGGAAGGAAAATAGCAGTTTTGCTTTCACTACTGCTTAAGCATTGCAGGGTAAACACTGATTTTTTTGGTAGCTCTCTGTCCACTTCTAAGTTTAAAAGCTGAGAATGGCAGAAAACAGCAAAAGGACTTTGTGGATAGTTGGAAGCAGTATCGTGAGACAAGCATCTGAGTATGCTCAAAATAGCGATTTTGGGAGAAACCTGCAGCTCCCAAATTGCTGTGTTAAGTAGTTTGGTAAAGGTGGAATGAGGTGGGAGCACCTCATGCCAACCATGCACAGACTTTTGAGTACTCAGCCTCATCCAGACATATTGCTGATACATCTTGGAGGCAATGATTTGGGAACCAAATGCTGGGTAGATTTAGTAACAGAAGCAAAATTGGACCTTGCTTCTATTATGACTATGTTGCCTGCCTGTAAAATCATTTTTTCAGATATTACAGAGCGTAGAGTCTGGCAAGCAGAACACCATATGTACCTGATTGACCGAGCCTGAAGAAAAGTCAACATACACATATCTGCATTTCTACGCATGTCTGGAATGTACACCGTATGTCACCCATTAATTAAGTATTGTTATGATTGGCTATACCTACCAGATGGCGTACACTTCTCACATGCTGGCAATTGTCATTTCCTGGGAGACCTTTGAGATGCAATCCTCAAAGTCCTCTAAGAATGTCAGACTGTTTGAACAAATAACAAAGTGCAAACAAAGGTTCTTTTCAGAACCAAAAAATGTTGGTCAAAAAATAGAAAAACTGCATACATCACTCACACAGATGTAACACATGGGTTGGGAATATTCTGACTGTGCCAGGCCTGAGCAAAGCCTGGGCAAAGTTCAATTGCAGTGCAGCAGGTTGTTGTCAGGGCAATATTTTAGAGTACTGTGGCATGGTTAGCATTGTTAAATATTTCAGTCTGGTGACCTGCATTGTGCATGTTACTCTGGCACTGCATGAGTATAAGTGGGCAGAGAGGAGTGGGGGGATACAGCACTGAAGTGCTGTGGTGGTAGATTCAAGTATTACAGTATTTAGTACTGTACATGCAAATGGAGCCATAATGCATGCAAGGTGCTAATACACCTATTTGTATATAATAAAGGTGTCATTAGTGTGCAGGTATGGTGTTCATCAATAACTTGTCACTCATATTTGTGAGTCAGTAACAGTACCTGTTGGCTAGTGATGCCCCCCGTGGTTGCTTTGTGGTAATGTATTTCAAAACTAGATCTTGATTTAAAAAAAAAAATACTGCTGGTAGTACAGTGGACTGTACCCTTTCACCTTATAATGGGTTAACTGTATAAAATGTATCCTTTGTGGCCCTGTTAAGTGTACTTCCTCGTTAAATTGACCTGGAGTGGTAGCTGCAGTACAGCACAATGGTTACTTTTAAACAGAAAGCCCACAATTGGGTAGGGGGTGGGGTGCAGTGGACCACCATGAATATATTTTCCATAGCAAAATCACAGTTGGTGAGGGAGGGCTGATGCCAACACACGGTAGCCCCAGACCTTGGGTAGCCATGCACAGCTGTTGACTGCATTTTGTAATGTGCAATGCTGCAGGTACACTGTGGTTGTCATTTTTTTAAACTTTTTTTGTTTGGGGGGCTTCAACAGTGTGCAGCAGAAGTACGGGTTGTGGTTGCAGATGCTCTTGTTATTACAGGATCAATACCAGGCTGTGTTAAGCGTGCATAGGAGTGTTACTGTACCACAATACAGCCCATGTAAAAAATAATTTCTGTGTGAAGTGATATGGTAGGGTTGTGAAATGCTGTTCTTGCTGTGTTCTAATCAGAATACTTCATAGAATACATAGAAATATATAGACTGTGAAACATGAGAATAATGGAATTTTTGTGTATGTTTTATTGCAGAATTGATGAATCAACATGAGGCAGTGGACCTTGAGAGAGGCGTGCTTGCTGCTTGAGGCAGTCCAAGCCAGGGGAGTGCCCGTATTTTAATGTGGAGAACAAACCGGAAGTTGGACTCAATGTGGAGGTGCATTAACAGTTTCCTTCATATGGTTTTGAAAGTGAAAAACAAAACAATAGTCCAGCTGAAGAGGAAGTGGAAACTGTTGCACCAACACTTCTACGTCTTGAACCGAGGGAGGAGATACTGACAATGATAAGTGCTGGTACTATCTCGCATATAAATTATGGGAGGCTGCAGGAAAGCCAGCTGTGGGGGAGCACCTCACTCACTGTAAGTTACTCAATAGAATTCCACAGATTCTATGATATTAAAGTACAGGTACACAAACGGGTACAAAAAAGTATTTTTCTTACTGAAGTCTTTGTTGCTGTAGCCATGTTAATATCACAATAAGATGTTAAGAGTCAAGTTGCTGTAGTGTCAAACAAGTGAATATTTCGTATGTCACAAGAGACGTAATTATTTTTAGTCTTTTGTTTTGTTTTTTGTGTTAAGGGAAAAGAATTTATAACTGTTATTAAATAATGATGCATTTTTTTGTGTTACATACTGTGTATATATATATGTGTGTGTATATATATATATATATATATACTTATATATATATGTATATATATACTTATATTATGGTAGCACGGTAGTGCTACCATAGTTAGGGTAGAGGAGCCATTTACATGTTAAACCTAAAATTGTGCACCTTAATAACTTTGCAACCATTCAACAGATTTGCCTGAAATTTGAAATACATGATCAAGAACCATAGATCTTGGGATCTGCCAACTTTCGTGCTGTTCAGATTTATGGCTGCGGAGTTATTAAGCATGATCTGCATGCGCATTTACACTTTTTTTGAATTCTTTGGTCATCTCTAGAGGTCGCACGGTTTGTGCGACTGATCTGAAATCTTCAGAGAACATGCGGCCAGGGTTCCTGATGTGCCTTTTGAAGATTTCATGAAAAAATATTAAACGGTTCAAAAGTTATTTAAAAAAAAAATTCCCATTATAAGTCAATGGGAAAAGTTAAAAAAAAGTTTGACAGTGTCGCAAATGCAGTTTTTACTTTCGCAAATGGCCCTTTTACTGTCGCAAATCGGCCATTTTGTTTTCAGTTGGTCGTCAGACAAATGCTTGGCATTTAAATTTGGGACCCTCTAGCAACCTAATTCTTTTTGTATTCACCTAGTCGGACCCTGAAGATGCTAGGCATGTCTTTATTTTGGGGCAAAACTCCCCAGAAATATGTTTTTCAGATTTCTGGAAAAAGTACTTTCACACTTGCGGCAGTGTCGAATGAATTTGCGAAAGCTTTCGCAAAGTTCGACAGCACTTTTCCAGGCTGTGTGAAAATGATAGCAATTCTTTGGCACCCTGCTGCAAAAGAACAATTTGGTCTTTTGGGCTGAAATTTGGAGAGAAGAAAGCCAACATCCCACAGATGTGCCTTTTATTGGTTTGGTGAAAAAATATTACAGGGACCGAAAGTTATGGCACTCCAAACTTCTCTTTTTTTTCCCTTAGGATAACATTATGGTGCTCGCCACGCCTTTCAGGGCCCGGATCTCGTAAACGGTGCGAGATACAAACTTTTCATTACAAAAATGGTTTGCCCCCTAAAATGGTCTAAGTACAAAACTAGCCAGGAAAGTCATAAATCATATGACTTTTACATTTTATTTTCTACGTCGTACGATTCCTGAGATATAAGCAATTTACTATTCCAACTCCTCATTCTCGGCTCCGAGACCCATTATTATGCATACATTCTTTGTACTCACTGTCTTTCTCTCTGCAGCTTTTGGAGAAAACTAGCTTGTGCACTTAAATTACTGCTACCATTACCGCTTCTGCTTGCGGTTCTGTAACCATTTCACTTACTGTTCCCATCTACGGCACCATGTGCACTACCCTTCATGTTTCCATTTGTGCTTGCGTTTGCATTATTTTAACCATTTCTGTGTACAGTACTGTTTATCTTTCTGTTTCACTTTGCATCACCATGCGCATTACCATTTGTGTTTGTGGGCACCGTGTTACTATGTGACAAGACATCACGTGGTAGGAGCACGGGGCCCGCCGCCACATTACATTCACTATTTCTCATTATATTTCTCAAAAAGAAGGGAAATTAGAGGCAAAAAACTCCATTTAATGCATTAGTTAGGGTTGTTCCACAGCGATAAAAGTGAGGAAATTTGGTGTTATGGTTGAAAGCCTCCCTTGAACCCCCCTGCCCACACCCCCAACAGGCATGGGGGTGCATGTTGGGGTTGTCGGTCCTAACTCTCACCCCATTCTCCCATACCTCTGCTTCTTCACACATCTTATGGGCTGAGAGTTAGGGCTGGCAACCCAACGCATACCCCGATGCCAGTTAGGGGCGTGGGCAGAGGGTCCAAAGGGGGCTTTCAACCCTAACACCAAATTTCCTTACTTTTGTCACTGTGGAACAACCCTAACTAATGCATTAAACAGAGTTTTTGTTTTATATATATATATATATATATATATATATATATATACATACATATAATACAGGTGTCTTGATATTGACTTAGATAAAATTAAGAAATATACCATCACAGGGAGCGGGTATATTGTTGGATTTGCCACGCCTGGTGTGGCTTGGTCACGAGGCACTGCTGAGTGACTTAACCACACCAGGAGTGGTAAATCCACCCATATACCCACTCCCTGTCATGGTATATTGCTGTTTTACAATGCTCAACTTGTTTTGTTGTCTTTATAGTGATATAAAACTTTTACAGTGGATATACTGGAGGATTTATCACTGTTATGTGATGCGTTTTGACCAATGAAGTTACTGAATTTTCATACCCCCTTGTATAACATGTATTTTATGATGCTTTTGAATGAATCACCCAATGATAGTGTTGGAGTTACTATCCAGTATCCATTTAATTTAAGCAGAATTGTATTTCATGTGGCATACTATATAAGTATTAAGTATTGTGTACTGAGTCAGCTTATGATCTTTTATTTATGAAATATTTATAATGTATGGTAAGTGTCTATTAACCACCATAATCAGCAGTCATACAGCTTTGTTATGCACTGTTTAGAATTTTAAAAGTTGATAACCACACTTTGGAACAGAATGCACCAGAGTTCCATAATTCTCACATATAGAATGCAAACAGTGTTTTTTTGACCATGCACTATAAAAGATGATGGCTGGGGATCTGGTGAGAACCATGCTGAAATCCCCTTTCGTGGTTGCTAGGGCTACAGTAAACCTCTCAAGGTTTACCATGTTTCCCAAGCAACCACTCCAGGTGATGACAGCATTGTTATCTCCTGCTCCCCAGCCATTATCCTCCATATTTTCAGTAATTGTGATTTTCTATGTGTCTGCAATGGCTCTGCAGTACCTGATTATGGCAATGTTAGGTGTCTGAAACATGTTTAACGCTTAAAGAAAGTGATGTTAATATGTGATGACATTTACATGCAAAACTTAGTGGATCTACTTATTATCTTCTTTCACAGACCAGCGCAGCCCTCCCCCAGTTGCAGCTGAGGTAGTACCAGCACAGTCCGAAGCTATGGAGGCTGATCACTCTGACACCGACAGTGTCATCCTTGTCGAGTCAGATGGTAAGATGCTGATAGAAATAATTGTATTATGTAATTGGGGGTGGTATGAGGGTATCATGTGAGGTGTGAGCTGAACTACTTAACTTACTTCTTTTTAGGAAATACTCTTCAGAAAGTTAATATGACTTCCGGCACCCATGTAATATTTGTAATAATACAACGTACTCTAAATAATTTAATAGAATTCTGAATTTTGATGATCTAGCTGGAACCTTTTCAGCATTGTAAATACTACTGTGTACTCGTTGTAAAAGGCACCAGCCACCACTCAGCCACATCAGGAACTCCGCGGCAAATGCATATGTTCATTGCAAAAACACCACTGCAAAGCTAATGGATGGATGGCAAAGAAACAAGCTGCAAGTTTGAAATCAAATGGATGTTTTAAATACTTTTTTTTTGTAAAAAAACAAATAAGCCCTTTGTATAATTTAAATATACTGCTCCAGGGAGTGGGTATACTGGAAGATCTACCACTCTTGGTGTGGTTAGGTCTCTTGGCTGCATCTTGTGACTGAACTACACCAGTCGTGGTAGATCCTTCAGTAAACCAATACCCTGTTGGGGTATATTGCTTAAAAATTCTAAAAACAAGGTGTAGTACTTCATTATATAAATGGTGATTCAAAAGGAACAGATTTTATAGCCAGATATACGGTAGTTGTATACATCTCAGTTTGGTTTAAGTGACTATGATCCAGAACTGGTCATGACATTTCTAGACAGCAATTGTATGTGAAATATTGTAGTCCTATGAATTTCTTATCTATTATTTTATAATTGAATGTTGTCTTCATTGCACTCTAAGAAGATATTTGTACAGATTTGAATTTATTTTTGTGTCATCTCATGTTCAAAATGAGTAATACAGGTACTCAGCCCAATATATGTTATCTAGATCTTAGCTGGTATTTTTAAAGTGTTTTAGCATATTGATATACTACCCACTTAGGTGAAACGTAGTGATGTGACCAGACAAAATACACACAAGAGAATTTTCTGTTGTACACATAATGATGTGAGAAGGGAAGAATAGTAATATATGTGAATGAGGATGGGGGGCTGCCCCATGCATATGTAACAGACTGTGATATTGAGCTTGTTATGTCCTGGTAATATATTGCAAAAATCTGTATATTTCTGAATGGACAGTATAGTATGTCTATGGTAACAGTGGGTACTAAATGAAATGGGGTAGGTGTCACTGAACAGCTACATGCACACGTGCAGTACTGCACAGAGAGAGTTTCTGAATTGCAGTGGGGTGTGCAGTGCTGATGTGGCTGGCAAGGTGTGGGAACTTCTCTGTAAGATTGGTTGTGGCACTGCTGTTACTGTTCATGAAAGTGAGTTTGTTACTGTATCCACAAGCAGTCATGGTGCGTGGATGTCACTGCTGCTGAATGATACAAAATCCGTGGAAACACAGAAGTGTTACAGCAAAGAGAAATGTGATGCATGGTTGAATTACACAATGAGACAGTATAAAAAATCTATTTCACAATAAAAGTTTAGTGGTAGATTAATATATTGTGGCATATGTTACAACATTTTTTTACTAATATGTTTTATAGTGGCCAGGGAAGCTGTGGCAGTAAGAACTGTGGAGGTGAAAGAGGAGCCGGGCACCAGCTCTCAGTGTAAGTACCATCATAAAAGATATTCACACAAGAAATAGTGTCACAGTCCTCTACACCCACAATGTCTGTTCAGTAGTATGGAGGACCTTTCACCCCTAATGCAGCCATAGAGCTACTAATTGCTAGGTACTGTGAGAGCAGTGTGGCTATTTCTGAAAGCAATGAGCAAGTGGGGGGTGCAAACAGCACTGTAGTAGACAGTCTCAACATGTGAATGGATCATTTGTATATTGAGATTCTTTGACACAGTCTGTTATCTATGTTGTTATCTATGTTCAGATACCTACTTTTTCCTTTACTGTGCATACAGGTGTACTATATGGTGTCACTCCATGCATAGCTGGGAGGTATTTTGTTGAATAGTGTACCCTATTCATTATGATGGTACACTTATGATTACATTTTTGTTTCTCAGTGGGTACGTGGTGAGGTGGTAGTACTACATTAAGGGGGGAATCTATGATGTGGTAAGACAAGTGTGGCACATGAGAGCAGCTGTACTAAGCCAATTCTGAGTATGTTATCATAATTATTGCAATGTGTGTGGAGCGGTGATGGAGTGTACTGGACTGGTGTGTCATGCATGTATGTCATAATAAGTTAACTGTATGGGGGAGTGTACTGGGATAAGAAGTGTATTTATATATAGAAAGTTCCTGATAATCAAGATGATAAGGCCTAGTGTACAACAATGCATACTCAACAAATTCAAAATAAGTTCAACAGGGAGTGCCTAGTGTAGTAATAGAGCTAGTCACCATATTTTAAGAGTGTGATAAATGGTAGGAGGGTTACAATGGATATGTCACATGGTGTACTTGCCATTCACAGATGATGGATGTACTGTAATGCTTTGCAATGTGTCAAGTCATCTGTAAGTGGATACATAATGTTGTTGTTTTCTTATGGTGTATGCTCACACCCGTACTCCTGTACAGAGACAGTGGAACGTTAGTATGCTGGTATTATATGACACAGATTACAGAGTGAGTAATGAAGACTGATGACTATGCATGGTAACGGGCCACTTATTTTTCACATCAATTACTGTTGCAGTTTGTTTTATCATAGCAAAAAACTGCTGTAATATACAAAAGTGTAGATGCAAATAGGGCTATCATGAATGCAAGCTGGAACTGTGCCATTTGTATGTCATGATGGCCCCATTTGAATGCAGGTGAGCCAATCCCTGATGACTTCTGCCTGCCACCCTGCCAGGCTGCAGTCATTAGGGAACACGTCCCTTTCTCCTACTGGCAACATGCTCCGATGACCGTTTGTGTGCATATGTATAAATAATAAACAACCATGTCACTGCTGGTCCACTGGAACACTTGCAGAGTGATCATGGGTATATGTGATAAACTACAATGTCGTATAACACTGGTAGTCCAGTGGAGCACTTGTAGCACAATTGCAGGAATATTTAATGAAATAATAGTCCAATATCACTGGTGGTCTAGTGGAACACTTACAGCCTGATTGTGGGGATATGTGATAAACTACAGTTTCCTATAATGGAGTTTGCCCCTTTAAAGGGCAGACCATGTTGTCCTGGTGCACCCCTTTCCTTCATTAGGGAATGGTTGTGCTCAGAAGGGGAGAGGACAAGGAAGGGGAAGGGCTAAGAGCCAGAACAATAGGGCAGGCAGCAGGAAGGGGAGGGGAGAAAGGAGGTACATAAGGGACAGCACAAGGGGTCCTCAGCCACTTTTTGCTGGAGTTTTGATTTGACATCAGCTGCAGCACATTGGATTTGGCAATATTTTGAGGTTTGTTCACAAGCAGAAGAAGGTAAGGAACAGTCGAATTGGATACACACGGGAAGCTGTTTTTGTTTCAAAAAAATAATAGTAATGTAATGAAAAAGAGGAGAGAAAAGAAAAATCGTTGCAGCAGTTAGCAGAGAATGAGTGATTTGTTAGAAGTACAAGATGAAGAGAGATATTTGGTTGGGAGCTCCTCACAGGTTGAGAGTTTAAGTGAGAAGGTTGTGGCAGCACGGAGGGGGAGGTTTGTGTTATGCTATTGTTGAACAGAGGAGACAGTTTAAAAGCTAGGACAAAAAAAAATGTTTGTGGTGACAGATAATTAGCAGGCCTGGTAGAGGCCCTAAAAGAAGGAAGTGGGAGCCAGTCCCGAGGCCACATGGGTAGTCCAAACCACATGGTGCTCGTGAGAAAGGTCGCCCTGTTTTGGCTTAGGCTGCTCGCGGTGTTTAGGGCCGATTGGGGGGCCCAATAAAGGGATGGGCTGGTTTAGGCCTTGAGGTTACGGTGGTGAAAGTTTTGACCCAAGACCCATAGCACACTAGGGTCACGAGGAAGTTACCTGGTTTTGGCTTGGAGGCAGGTGACGATTTGGGAGCCCTTGGTGCATTGTAGAGGTTAGGCCTTCAGGAGGCAATGATGGAAGTGAGTGATAGACACGTGGTGTGAAGCAGCATGCCATGTGGAGTGTTACCAAGGCCATGTGATGACATCACACACCACGTGGCACTAACGAGAAGGGTTGCCCCATTGTTTGGGGGAGTTTTGCGGCTTTTTAGGGCTGTTTGTAGGCGGTTGATGCAATCTCTATCAGCAGGCTGGTTTCAGTTTAAAAAGTATTAAAGGAGGGAGTGATCGGAGAACTGGGGGTGGGATGTCACACGCTGCTAGAGGCACAGTGAAGCCTGTGCACTGTTGGTGTGGCATGCAGCCTTAGTTAGGGACCTGGGGTCTCGTTGTTGGAAAAAAGTGCAGACCTGCAGAGGCCCCGACAGGAAGAGGAGAGGGCGTGATCTTGGGTGGGCATGGTGCAAGGTAGCACTCCTCGCAGTGCATCAAAAAAAAAGCTTGAGCGTTGTTTAAGGCTGCTCGTGGAGTAGGGCACATTGTTACAGGATGTAGGAGGCACGGAAGGGCTGGGAGGGTGAGCAAGGAATGGTGACCATGTGGCGTGATGTCACACGCCACATGGAGGGTAGGGATAGAGGCCTGTGCCCATGAGTAGGGGTATACCACATGCCCCTATGCAAGGACGAGCATCTACAAAGAAAGGGGGGGCGTAGATGCACATGCACGATGGGGAGGCATGGGAAGAAGCGGGCACTTCCCCACCCTAAGGGAACCAGTGGTTGGCTTCGGGAGCGTCCCTCAAGAAGAGGTGTAAAGATAACCTGGGCAGGTACAGGAAGGCAGGGAGAGCAAAGGGAGGCAGGGTAGCAGGGAAGTGAGAGGTTTAGGAACTGGGGGAGTGGGGAGCAGTCTGTGGTCTGCAAGGCACAGGTTTTTCACTATGGGGTATGTCCCATTTGGTGGCAAAAAAAAATATATACAAAGGGGGGAAGGGGCCTGGGAACATGGGCAGGCAAATAGAATGAGAAGCGCAGCATGGTGTCGCATGCCACTAAGGTTAGGGATCGAGAAGTCTTCTCCCTGGGTGGGTATGCTGAGGTTAAAAAAAAATATATATAGAATAGACTTTTTAATGGCTGGTAGTACCCCAAGGTGGAAGAGGTGGAATCTCAACCCAGGAACTCTTGGGAGACACCTCACGTGGTGTCGGGGTCGCAATGAGTGTGGGCCCAAGATAAGAGAGGATGACCTGCCAGGCAGGAGGGGGGTCCTTCCTGGGTGGCCTCGAGCTATGTTTGCATGAGGGAGGCATGACGGACAGGATGAAGAAGTACAAGGATGGTTTTCTAGTTTGAAGGTACGGAAATACGTAATAACCATGTTTTCGTTTTCCTATAGTTGTTTTCACAGAGCACAACTGAGATGAACATGGCACCCAGGAAGAGCAGACCATTAAAGGAAGATGCCTACAAGGCTATAATCAAATTGGCTGAAAAAGCAAACAAGATGTGGGAAATGGTGGAGGGGAGGAACCGGGGAGGCCCAGGGAGAAGAGAAAGGCGGGTATGGAAAAAAGTGGCAAAGGAAAAAGGCCAGCTGAGGGGCTACACAGGCCTGCTAGGGTAGCACCGGTGGTGGCGAGGCCCGTCAGGGCAGCTGAGCCAGTACCCAGATGGCCAGCAGACCCAGTGTTGCCAACACCCACCCCAGAGCAAAGGGGAACCCCTCCAGTGGAACCAGGACATGAAGCCCAGAATGGGGGGTCCTGCCCGCAGATCCCAGTGGCTAACCCTCCTCCTCCACCTCAACCACAGGAAGTAACAAGGGGGACCTGAGGAGGCCTCAAGACAAACCGGCCAGGACAAGGTTACAGGTAACACGTGCAACCCAGTGGGGGATAGTATAAAGGAATATATAGGGCAAATTGTGGCAGCACTGGGGACAGGAGGGCTGGGGCAGATGGAATCGGCTCTGGCAGAAATTCAGGTGGGAAAAGAGGTGCCAGGTAATGCTAGGAACAGAGGGGAAAGAGAGGGTAATGGTACAAGGAAGATAAGTGTGCCTGGGATGAGAATAGGCAAACACATGCCACTCACCACAAAAGAAAGAATATGGAAAGGGGAATATGTGGATATATTTGCCTTGGTGAGCCAAGAGGCGGTGGCCAAATACGAAGAGACAGATAGCATAGGTAAGAGCGAGATGGCAGCTGCATAGTGCTTTTAGGAAAGAAAGAGGATGACAAGTTCACGAAAGGAAAGACCTGGAATGGTTGGTTTCTAGGTTTTGCCATTTTTTCAGCCATCGCTCTGGAAAGGATGCTGGAGCTTGGCATCCCACTCATTACCTATTCATTGATAATACAAAGGGCAAAAGCGAAAGGTGGGGTTGGATGGCTCTATTATGATGAATGTTTTCGGCAGAGAATGGCAACATTTGGGGATGTAAGATGGGACAACAAGCAGATAGATTTATGGATGGATTATATAACAGATCAGTCCACACCCGAGGGTGGGTGGGGCAAAAAGGGGGCTGCGACACAGAGATGCTGCTGGGCGTATAACAGGGCCTTTTGCTCATGGCCTCAGTGTCGTTTTCGACATGCCTGCTCAAAATGAGGGGGGACGCACCCAGCAAGCAAGTGCAGGACAACGTGGCCACAGAGTGCACAAGGACATGTGGGGCAAGGTTTGGGCCAACAATCCTTTCGAGATGGACTGGGGTTTAAAGGTAAAACCTGGTACAAGGGAGTGAGGGGCAGGGGGAATGGGAATAGAGGAGGCCAGAACCACTGAAACAAGGAAGGCCAGACAAGAAGAAAAGGTGGAGACAGGGAGGGGGGATAGGTGGGACAACAAGGAACAATTTGATATGGCCAGAACCCCCATCAACCTAGCAGCATGGTCAGTTTGCCTGGACAGATATCCGGATGCAAGGGTGCATGATATGATATTAAGCGGTTTTAACACAGGGTTTTCATTGCAGTTTAAGGGACCCAGGCAACCAAGGGAGGCACGCAACCTGAGGTAAAGAGGGAGTGGTAAAGGGTAAAGAGGGAGTGCTAAGAAGAAAGATTGAGAAAGAAAAAGCAGCAGGCAGGGTGGAGGGCCCATTTAACACCCCTCCATTGGTAAATATGCCGGTATCGCCTTTGGGTTTGGTACCCAAAAAAACAAGAGGGGGAATACAGAGTGATCCACCACTTGTCATATCCGGAAGGTGAGTCGGTGAATGATTTTATCAGTGGAGAACATAGTAGGGTGACATACGCAACACTAGAGGATGCGGTCCGGATAATCTGGGCCACAGGAGATGCATGGATGGCGAAAACAGACATTGAGTCCGCCTTCAGACTGCTTCCAGTCAGGAGGGAAGACTGGGATCTGTTGGGTTTTAAAAGTGAGGGACAGTATTATTTCAACAAAGCAATGCCAATGGGGTGTTCCACAGCATGTGCCATGTTTGAGTCATTCAGTACATGTTTACAGTGGATATTCCAAGAAAAGATGGGTTATAGGTCAGTCATACATTACTTGGATGATTTTCTCCTCATTGGGAAGGGCAAAAGGGAGACGCAAAGGATGTTGGACAAGTTTCAAGAAGTGTGCCAGGAGCTGGGAGTCCCATTGGCACAGGAAAAAACAGAAGGGCCCAGCAAGATTATGGAATTCCTTGGGATAGAGATTGATGCCACGAACGGGGTGTTTAGGTTACCGGGAAAAAAAGTAAGGAAGTTGAAGGAACTAATTCGGGTGCACACCAGTAGGAGGCAGGTACAACTAAGAATGGTCCAGCAGGTACTGGGGCATCTGAACTTCACATGCAGGGCCATAGGACCAGGAAGGGCATTCACAAGGAGGTTAGCCAGAGCTGCAGCAGGGTCCTAACCACATCACTGGGTGGATCTGGACGAGGTGTCAGGAGGATTTAAGCATATGGGAAGAATCTTGAAAGATTACAATGGGTGTTCGTTCTGGCAGGAGGGTGGTTGTACACACAGACCTAGACCTATACACAGATGTGGCTGGAGGGTTGGGCATGGGAGTTACATGAGGGCAAGTGGTTTGGCGGAACCATGGCGGCCAGTTGGGTGAAGGACGGAAAGTGAGAGATATAACACTACTGAGATCATGCCAGTATGGGCATGCACTCTGGTGTGGGGAAGACTTATGTGACCAAAAGGTGACATTTTGGTGTGACAATAGAGCGGTGGTCGATGTGCTAAACAACACGGGAGCCAGGGCGGATACAGTAAGGCAGGTGGTAGAACAATTAGTTTTAAGGGCTTTGCAGCTGAATATGTCCTTCAGAGCAAAACACATAGAAGGGGTGCAAAATACCTTGGCTGACAGCCTTTCCCATCTGCAGCTGGACCGTTTCCGGAAGCTGGCACCAGCAGCAGAAGAACAAAAAACACCCATACCAACAAACATCTGGGACGTTGGCAAGAAGGAGCAGAAATGCTGTTTTGCAGTTCATGGGCGCCTTGGACACTGAGGGCCTATGATGCGGCCTGGAGGGTTTTTCAAACATTCAGGGTAGTACACCAGATGGAGGTAAGTGGGCCGCTCTCTGAGGAACAGTTGGGAATGTTCACAATGGAACAATGGCAAAAAGGGACTGCTCATGCCACAATGGGGGTCTATCTCATGGGGATCAGTGTGATCTGCAGCCTTAAAAGGTGGAATGACCCAACAAAATCAATGCTCATTAGGAGAATGATGCAAGGGTGGGGCAGATTGAAGCGAGGCCCAGGGGACAATAGGAAGCCAATAGCTGAGCAGTGGCTAATAAAGCTAAAAGAGGCGCTCTCTGCAATCTGCAGATCAAAAGTGGAGGCCCAGCTATTTCACACAATTTATGTGGTAATGTTTGCAGGGGCTATGAGAGTGAGTGAAGTGGTAGGCCATGGCAATGATGACAAGGAAGGAGGTGTGGAATGGGAGGATGTTAGTTGGGGGATAAGAGAAATACAAATCAAGCTAAAGAGGTCAAAGGTGGACCAGAAAGGGCAAGGGTGCATGATAACACTTAAAGGGCAGTCAAACAGTGCAATATGCCCAGTGCAGGCCCTATGGGTTTTCGCTGCAGAGCAGGTGACCAGGACGGGGAAGTTATTTGTGCATGGGGATGGAAAAAGGGTCACCAGCTATCAAATTACAGCAGTGCTAAAAAAAGGCATGCATTTTCTGGGGGGGGACCCAGCCAATTACTCTTCCCATTCCCTGCGGATTAGGGCTGCCTCACAGTGGGCACCAATGGGGGAACCTGTAAAGGACATTTTGGAAAAAGGGCATTGGTGGTGAGCCAGTTACAAAAGATACATTAGAGCACTGAAATAAAAAAAAGAAAGGGGGAAGGGGAAGGAGCAGCATGGTTAACAAAAAAAAAAAAGACGGGGATGATACAAGGGGGGCATTGAGAATGTGTATGAATTAATTAATTTTCTTTGCACCCCATAGGTAGAGGGAGGAGCATGGAAGTCTGGATCTGTGGCCATTCCTATATTTACTGGGCTGGTAAGAGAGCAGAGACAAAAGCTGGGGGTAAACAGTTGTACCAGGATGCAAGACAGTGTAGGTTGGTATGGCATGGGCTACGGGGGATGAGATGGGCGCAGCTCCTGCCCACCTTAAAAGATCTCAAGGGATATCGGCCCAGTACAGACCTAATTATACACCTTGGGGACAACGACCTGGCAGGCAGGCAGACCATGGGTAGACACTTATTTGCAGATAAAGAGGGACCTGGTGGCAATAAGACAGTGGTGGCCTCAGGTATGCCTTGCCTGGTTGGATATGATACCTAGAAGGGTATGGAGACAGGAGCACAGCCACAGGGCAGTGGAGAGGGCCAAGAGAAAGATGAATAGATGAGTTGGGACATTGATAAGACAGATGGGAGGACAAGTGATACTGAGGGGAGTAGAGGAATGGGTGGATGAATTCTACAGGTCAGATGGGGTACACTTGTCAGACATAGCAATTGATATGTTTAATGTGGTAACAATGGGTTTCATAGAGGAATGGAGAAAACAGACAGAAGCAGGTACATAAAAAAAAGGGGGGGAGGAAGTTTTCATCCCTGAGTTAAGGGAGAAGGAGACCCTAATTTGGGGGGAAGCCAGGCATCCAACGCAAGCTGGAGACTGGCTAATGGGGAAAAAGGGGGGGAGGATGGGAGGGCAAAGAGGAAAGGAATAACACAAGAGGAAGAAGAAGATGAAGGAGAAAGAGGCCTCGGTTTTCACCGTTACCTAACAGAAAAGGAGAAGAAGAAGGCACCCAGGTTTTTGCCTGGGGGATGGATAATCAGAGAGTGATATATGGATGGAAATAAAGGAAATTATGGAAATATGGTAATAAAGAAATGGAGAATGGATAATCGATTTGTGAATATAAATAAATTAATTGCCAGTCTGAGCACAACAACAAACACTGGTCTCTGTGTTTTTGTGAGAGAAAAGGGGGGAATCCGGGACACTGGAGTTTGCCCCTTTAAAGGGCAGACCATGTTGACTGGTGCACCCCTTCCTCTCAGTTGAGAACGGTTTTGCTCAGAAGGGATGAGAGAAGGGAGGGCTAAGAGCCAGAACAATAGGGCAGGCAGCAGGAAGGGGAAGGGAGTAAGGAGGTACATAAGGGACAGCACAAGGGGTCCTCAGCCACTTTTTGCTGGAGTTTTGATTCCTCCCACCCAGCCTGCAGGACAGAGTACAAGGGAAAGACAGTCAATTTGGGAAGTATGGTGGATCTTTCAAGGTGGAGGACAGATGCATCTGGTAGGACAAGGGACTGCCAAAGGTGAATGGCAGGTGGGGGAAAAATATGGTTATGGACTGCAAAAGGTGGATGGCAGGGGATAATATGGGAATGGACTGCCAAAGGTGAATGGCAGGAGGAAATGCTGGTGGACTGCCAAGAAGTGGACGGCAGGAATAATAAGGCTATGGACTGCCAAGGTGGATGGCAGGAGGGAAAAAGGGGGGATGGGAGGGGGGAAGAGGAAAGGAATAACACAAGAGGAAGAAGAAGATGAAGGAGAAAGTGGTCTCGGTTTTCACTGTTACCTAACAAAAAAGGAGAAGAAGAAGGCACCCAGGTTTTTGCCTGGGGGATGGATAATCAGAGAGTGATATATGGATGAAAATAAAGGAAATTATGGAAATATGATAATAATGAAATGGAGAATGGAGAATGGACACTGTGGAACAATAGTTGTACAGTCCTACTGTATGGAGTCAGTCGGCAGACAGCACGGTGGCTAGCAAATGGTGCACTGCCAACTACCACTAACTGGGGGAGGCATGAGGCAGTGGGGCTCAATACATGAGTGTGCAGGGGAGTAATGCTGAGCCACCAGTGATGCACTGGTTTCTCATTATATCTCACTGACAACCACAATGATGCTGTGAGCAGCTCACTACACCACGAAGGGCATTGGGCCATAATCTCATTACATATGACCGCGATCAGACTGAAAGTGGGCTACTGGACCACCAGGGTTGAATGGTGGTCACCACATGGTGAATATAAATAAATTAATTGCCAATCTGAGCACAACAACAAACACTGGTCTCTGTGTTTTTGTGAGGGAAAAGGGGGGAATCTGGGACAACCTTGGTGGTCCAGTAGCCCACTTTCAGTTTGATCACGGTCATATGTAATGAGATTATGGCCCAATGCCCTTCGTGGTGTAGTGAGCTGCTCACAGCATCATTGTGGTTGTCAGTGAGACATAATGAGAAACCAGTGCATCACTGGTGGCTCAGCATTACTCCCGTGCACACCCATGTACTGAGCCCCACTGCCTCATGCCCCCCCGGTTAGTGGTAGTTGGCAGTGCACCATCTGCTTGCCACCGTGCTGTCTGCCAACTGACTCCATACAGTAGGACTATACAGCTATTATTCCACAGTGTAATCAATGGTTGTGCAGGTCGTATCCTACTGCACAGTACAGAAATGTGAATGGATCCATTCATATAGCTGGGTTTTGTAGTACGGTATTAGCTGCACGCTCATTGGCATATGTTGTGGCCTAATGGCTGTACAGCCCTGCTGTACAGAGTCAGTCATTGGGCGTCAGGGTGGTAAACGAGTAAGGAGCTGCTGAATGCTGCTGATGGGGGGAGCAGGGTGATGTAGCTTAGTGGGTGGAAGGGGACAGGTGTACCGCTGGACCACCAGGCATGGATTGGTTTGACATAATATAGCACTGCTGCCTGCAATCGGCCTGCGAGTGGTATACTGGACCACCAGGGATATAGCACCATTATTGCTATAGTAATGCCCGCAATCAGCATGGGGGGGCAGCATGAAGGTGTCACTGTAGCTTGGGTGGTCACTAATAGCTGTCAGCTGCCATGTTGCAAGCTGCAATATGACAGCTGAGCTGTGGGTGGCCAGCTGTTGCTCATTTTTTGGAGGGGATCAACTGTGTGCAGTGCAAGTAGGGGTTGTGACTGCATGGGTTAGTACATCCTGGGCTGAATATCGGGATGTGTGTAACATGGATGGGAATGACCCTCCTAATTGTGCTGTATACATTACTGTTGTACTGTTGTGCTTCGACTCATTGGCATTTGTACCAGGCACATTCCCCTTTTGAATATCACACTGGTACGCATCATTGAGTTGTGCATGGCGACACTGTTGTGCACATTGCATGACCCTTCTGAATATCCCACCCACTGTTTCTTAACATGATATATAAAGAACATATTTCATTAATTAGTTGCCAAAGTAAGTGAGTTGTTGGTTTGTAAATGTTTAACATTATTTCAAGTATTATAAAAAAGTGTGAGAAATAGAGCTTTCTGATTGTCTGCAAACATTCTAACAACCTTATGTAAATCTTTCATTAACATACATTTACAAATTGGTCATATGGTGAACAAGGTTTGAGAGTGTTAAAAAACATATTTCATTATAATACGAATAAGGCACTTCCAGAGATTATGTTAGTGGTCAGTTAATCACCGTCTAGGCACATGTGGCATTTGGTTACACTTTTTGTCACACTACAACCGTACAGGTGATCAACAGAACATTAACATAACTCTTGGTCATGCCTTACTGTTTAATTAATGTAGCAGCAGTAAAATATGATTTGTTTCAGTGAAAATATGTACATTGAATAAATAACTATATGACATGTGTGTCTCTTTTGTAGCAGTTATTAAACAGATGATTATATAAACATTAGATAATGGAAATAGTACTGTTGGTGTACAGGTCATGCTATTATTCTCATGCAGGTGTGAAGAAATAACAAAGGTTCAGATGTTCAAGTTTACTTGTTCATACACAATTGAAGAGCTAGTGTCACTGTATATCAGACTGTGTTTATTATGCCCAAACATTTAGGTACTGAGTGTTACCAAATACTAACTGATATAGAACAACAGTGTAGAAAGTATACTGTTCTTACAGATCTTTTGAAGTTGTCCATGAAGAACATAATATGGTAGAAAAAAATATAATAACAGAACTAACAAAACAGGAGTTCTGATTTACATCACACTCCTAAATAGTCTTGAGAGTGCCCAGCAAAATGTATTACAATTATTGAATTAGTCACATGATCCTACTCAAGCACACACATGATCAATATTTGCTATGGATTTGACCCGGCAGGATTATTTACCTTTCGCTGGCTATGCTTTCACTAAATGTATCAAGTACTGTAAGCTCTAGAGGCGCAGAGGACTCAGGCTGATCCTTCATTAAGTATGTCTTATCAAGTGACCGTTATGTCCCATTATGTATTCCTATGGTCAATACCAATAGATATCTGTGTGTAATGTATTGTAAGGTGTTGTCTATCTATGTTACCCTGGCCTCTCCAATTGTTGCAGTCTGGCCTGGCATTGACATATCATCCTGTGACGTGTGTGTGTCTTATCAAATAATAAAAATTGTTAAACAAAATTATTGAATTAGATATCAATATTGTAAGTGAAAGACAGGTAGGTAATCACCATTTTGAGGCTCATATATTGATTCATGTTTTTGTCACTTTGCAGGACGCCCTAGATTAAAGCGGTGTGCAGGCCACTGCCACTGTTACCGCAGACTCGAGTGCAAGGTTGACAGTTTGATAAGAGACAATGTTGCGCTCCATGAAGGACAGGAGAAATTGCTGTCCTTCATGGAAGCACAACAGAAGACTATCAATCTTGTGCTTGAGCCTGTGGTGGCAGCGGCTAGTGACACCACGGCCAGCTCCAGCTCCTCACCTCCACCAGTGGCATCCAGCTTTCCTGGGACACAGTGACCAGCCTCCACAGCTGTCTGGTATCTCCTCTGGAGGGCGCAACAACTTCCACTTCCATTCCTCCTCCACATTGAGTCCAACTTATGGGTTGGGCTGCCTCAAGCAGCAGCACACCTCTCTCTAAGAGTTGTTGTTAATATTGTAAATAGTTTTTTACATATTTTTCTATATATTTTTACAAGAGTGTTTCTCTAAGTTTTAAAAATGAATATATCTATTTTTTTTATGTAGCATTTATTTTGGGAGATAAAAAAATCAATATATTTTGATGCATTATTTTAATTTTGCATTCAATCTGATTGAATTTATTTAAAACATTTTTTGTCATGAATGACTGTTTTCATTTGAACATTTAAAAATAATATTTTTTTACTTTACATATATATATATATATATATATATATATATATATATATATAAATACATATTTTTGAATATGACATTTTTTTCTGGTGGTAATATTAAGTTGTGGGGACCTTTGTCATCGATATTTATAAAAAAGGGTCTCAAAAATGCAGGTTTCTGATTGGCTGCAAACATTCTACCAGCCATATGTTAATGTTTTATTAGCATTCATGTAGAGCTTAACCATATGCTGAACAAGGTTTAACGCTGTTTAAAACCATGTTTCATTATTATAGGAATAACACACTCCCAGGGATTGTGTTAATGGTCAATTACCCTCTAGCTGCATGTGGTAGTCGGCTACACCTTGTGCCACAGTACACCCCTAGCAGGTGATTAACAGACCATTAACAGAACCATTGGTCATGCCTTATTGGTTAAATATTCTATATGAAAGGATTCGGTTTCCTTAGTTTGATAAAGAAGGGTATTATACACAAAGTTTGAGGTTTAAACAGATAACACATTTAAATTCTTGTGTTACATATGTTGCAGTGCTATGACAACATTTTTGTAGGTACATTAATAAGTATGAGTTATGTTCAGAATTTGTTTCTATTAAAGGTACAGAAGAGGACCATGTAAGATATCTAAATATTTAACAGTGGTGCTGAGAAATAGAGTGCCACATTCTTTATGTCCCACAAGAGTAGTCTCATTGGTTGCAAAAAGATAGTGAGTGGTAAGCAAAAGGAATAAGATAAATATTAAGAGGCATATGCTTGAGATGGATGTTGTCTTACTCTTCATAACAGGAAATTCTGCTAGATGAGTTACTGTGTTCTTCATTTGTGTGCATTAGGCTATGTATGTGTGGTGGTGCCACAACATTTTCAGGTAGTATTGATACTTATCATTCTCAAAAAGACAGGATATTTATGGCAAAAAAAATCCATTTAATGCATTAGTTAGGTTTGTTCCACAGTGCTAAAAACAAGGAAATTCAGTGTTAGGGTTGAAAACTCTAACTCCAAATTCACCCCACGCAGCACCACACACACACAGGCACACACATGCATGCAAATAGGGGGGAGGACCAAGGCAACATGACCAATGACAGCAGCAGGTGACAGAAATAAAAAAACAACTGTCTAAATGTACTACAAGACATCCCCACCCACCTGACCAGGTACTGCTTCCTCAGTGGAGATCAACAGCAAAACTGAGGCCATGTACACCAAATGTACACATCCCTGATTGCAGGTGCACACAACGTACCACACTTAGTAGTTGCATGGTCTTACCTATTGATGCCCCACACCCCACCACTGCTGGTTGTCTGTCATTGGTCATGTTGCCTTGGTCCTCCCCACTACTTGCATGCGTGTGTGTGTGTCTGTGTGTGTGTGGTGCTGGGGGTGGTGAATTTGGAGTTAGGGTTTTGAACCCTAACACCGAATTTCTTCTATATATATATATATATATATATATATATATATATATATATATATAATATTAGAGGCAAAAACTCTGTTTAATGCATTAAATAGGGTTGTTACACACAGACAAAAGTGAGGAAATTTGGTGTTAGGGTTGAAAGCCCCCCTTGGCCCCCCTGCCCACACCCCCAACCAGCATCAGGGTGCACATTAAGGTTGTCGGCCATAACTCTCACCCCATCACATGTGTAAAGAAGCAGAGGTGTAGGAGAATGAAAGACACATCTGTGAGATGTCGGCTGTGTTCCCTCCAAATTTCAGGCCAAAACACCAAACCGTTCTTTTGCAGCAGGGTGCCAAAGAATTGCTGTCATTTTCCCACAGCCTTGAAAAGTACTGTCGCAATTTGTGAAAGCTTTTGCAAATTCATTCGACAATGTTGCAAGTGCGACAGTACTTTGTGAAAGTACTTTTTCCAGAAATTTGAAAAACATATTTCTGGGGTGTTTTACCCCAAAATAAAGACATGGCTAGCATCCTCAGGGTCCGACTAGGTGAATACAAAAAGAATTAGGTTGCTAGAGGTTCTCAATTTTAAATGCCAAGCATTTTTCTGATCGCTAACTGAAAACAAAATGGCAGATTTGCGACAGTAAAAGGGCCATTTGCGAAAGTAGAAACTGCATTTGCGACACTGTCAAACTTTTTGTTAACTTTTCCCATTGTCTTATAATGGGAACTTTTTGAATAACTTTTGAATTGTTTAATATTTTTTCACGAAATCTTCAAAAGGCACATCGGGGACCCTGGCTGAACGTTTCCTGAAGATTTTGGACCGGTCGCGCAAACTGTAGCGACGACAGTAAAATGCCTGAAAAGTGTAAACACACGTGCAGATCATGATTAATAACTCCACAGTCATATATGTAACCAGTACGAAACTTGGTAGATCCCAAGGCATGTGGGTCTTGATTATGTATTCCAAATTTCAGGCAAATCCGTCAAATGGTTGCAAAGTTATTAAGGTGCAAATCTTTGGGTTTAACATGTAAATGGCTCCTCAACCCTAACTATAGTGGCACTACCATGCCACTATAATATATATATATATATATATATATATATATATATATATATATATATATATATATACACACATATGTGTACAAAACGTTGTTAATGCATCAGTAGGGTTCTTCTACAGCAAAAAGAATGAGAAATTCTATTTTAGGGTTCCACTCCTTGGACCCCACCCCAGCCCACCCCCACCAATGGGCATCCCATGTGTAAACAAGCTGAGGTGGTGCAGTGTAGGAGAATGGGGTGAGAGTTAGGGCCGATGACCCCAACACTCACACCGATGCCTGTTAGTGGGGGTGAGGTGGAGGTGGTGTGCAAGGGGTGGGAACACTAAAATCAAATTTCCTTGCTTTTTTTGCTGTAGAAGAACCCTAACTGATGCATTAATTAATTTTTTTGCATAGAACGTCCTTACGTTTTAAGAAAGAATAGAAAAGTAGAAAGTTGCGCAAGCTGGTGGGAGGCCAACTTTTAAGTGTCGAGCCACATTAGACACCCAATGACTAAAAAGTACATTGACAACAGCAAGGCCAGCCACCAAACAAATGTTAATCTAGTAGAGCAATAGAAAACGCTGTCCACAAAACATAAACTGAGCCATACAATATCTCCACAAACAATATATTGTCTGACACATAAACACCGCTATTGACATCTATGCTGCTAATACACACAGTGGCTGGCTGTGGAGGTGAGCTGTGCCAGTCGCTGGCTGGTGAGGGGGGGGGGGTGCTGGGTGGGCTGGCACAGCTGGGTGTTGGGCCACTAGACTACCAGGAAATTGCATATTGTTATGTATCTTATTATGATGGGGGGCCACTGGACTACCAGGGATATGAACAAGTATGATAATTTAATACAGATTGGGGAGCCATTAGACTACCAGGAATATAACAAATCAATATGTATGAAATACACATTGGGGGGGGCCACTAGACTACTAGGGCAGGAAATTCCAGATTGCTATGTATCTTATTATGATGGGGGCTGCTAGACTACCAGGGATATGAACAACTATAGTAATTTAATACAGATCGGAGGGCCATGAGACTACCAGGGATATAAAAAAGCAATATGTATGAAATATACATTGGGGGCACTAGACTACCAGGAAATTAGAGATAGTTATCTATCTAATCATGATGGGGAGCCGCTAGTCTACCAGGGATATTGAAAATAATATTTTTTGTATACAGATGGGGCTGAGCGAAGCCTCCTGAACAAAACACACCCTCATTTAACTTTCTAGGGCACTCCTGGGCTACAAAAATCTATTTTTAAATCTGCCCATCTCATCCCTTACTCACAATGCACGATCACGATCAAGGAATCTTGCAATCAAAGAATTTGCAGGCTTGCGATCAAAGATCATTAGTGAGCCGTGAACTAAGATTTTAAAAGCTCAGAACTCTATTTTTAGACTGATTTGGATCAAACCAAAGGCATGGCTCAATAGATCAGAGTCCCCTAAGTAAAACCCATCCAAGTTCTACTTCAGAAGTGACCCCTGAGCCAAGATATTTGTGTTTTTCCAATATGAAACTTAAAAACAAGATGGCGGACCTCACAATCAAAGAATTTTTTAACTTCTCAGGGACAAAGATTCTTGAACCTTGAGGCTGCAAATTCTTTGATCACCAAGTGGGATGAGATGGCCAGAACCCCATTCTCTGTTCAAAAAACATACATATAAATTTTCCCATTGACTTATAATAGGAACTTAAAAGTACCATAACTCTTGAATGCCTTAATATGTTTTCACCAAACAAAAAGTGGCATGTCTGGCTGCCAAAGCTCTTTCAAACGAACCATCTCTCAGAGTGGCAGGCCACACACTGGCCATGCAGGGCCATGTCCAAAATCCCAAAAGCTGCCTCCAAAAGCGGATAAGTTTGCATTTTTCAGCGTTTTCATAAGCAAAGCCCGTAAGTCTGACTGAAATGCAATTTGGCAAATAAAGAGATCTACTTTGGTATGCATACCAAATTTAAGGCAAATCCGTTGAATGGGTCCAAAGTTATTAACGTGCAAAATTTTGAGTTTAACATAGAAGTGACCGCTGAACCCTCACCATAGTGGCATGACAGTGCCACTATAATATATATGGGTGAATGGTACGCGGTGGTCATTTAGGCCACCTGAGATGAAATTTTTATTTTTTCAAGAATGGGTTCCAAGTGATTTATGGAGTTGGAGTGAAAGGTCTGCGGTGGTCATTTATGCCACCTGAGGTGATATCTTTATTTTTGCAAAAAATGAGTTCCATGTGATTAATGAAGCCTGTGTAAAAGGTTCAAAGTGGCCATTTAGGTCACCTGAGGAAATATTTTTAGTTTTTGCCAAAAATGTGTTGCAGGTGATTAGTGGAGTTGGTCTGAAAGTCAGCAATGCTCATTTAGGCTACCTGAGATTAGGGCCAGATTTTCAAAGGCCCTTAGCTCCTCAAAAGCTGTGTCAAACAACCAGCTTGAATCAGATCTTGGTGTGCAAAATACAATGCACCATATCTTGCAAGAAAAGAGGTCTGTGTGACAGAGTCCCCCAAACTGATGCAAGAGGTCCACTACATCAACTCAATGGTGTAAGGGATGGGAATGATGCAAGCTGCACCAAAATAAATGGTGCAAGTTGAGACAAAAATGGCACATGTTAAGTCATAAAAATGACTCAAGGAATGAAAATGACACAAACTAAGTACAAAAATGGTGCAAACTGAGTAAAAATGGTGCAAACCAAATAAAAATGGTTCACGCAGAGTCAAACAAATGATGCCAAGGATGAGAATGATGCAAGCTAAGTAAACAAAATGAGAGATGAAATGGTCAAAACTTACCCACCAAATATTCTAAACTAGTCCTGCAGGAGAATACCGGCCCTTAATATTGGCATAGTCAGATATGACCACCTGCTTTGGGTCTCCTTATATGAACTAGTATCCCTTAGACCAGCTCTGGCTGGTTTAGAAGCTGACGGTACTTTGACATGTTTGGTGTCAGTGGTGCAGCTTTGAAATTCCCACAGGTGCAGTCTTGCACCATTTATGTGGTGCAAGATGACTTGTGTCATGGCACTGCCATTTGAATGGCGCAAGGCTGACACAGCCACCTTTGATGCAGGGAGGACTGCCTTTGATGCAGTGCACCTTTGAAAATCGGGTCTGGTGCAATGTTTGACACTAGACTCCCTTGCACCACCGTTGTTTAGAGCAAGTCCCATGTGTAATTCCTGGGGATTTGAAAATCCAACCCCATATTTTTGTTTTTGCCAAAAATGGATTCCAGGTGATTTATGAAATGGAGTGAAAGGTCCATGTTGGTCATTTATGGCACCTGAGGTGATATTTTATTTTTGCCAAAAATGGGTTATAGGTGATTTATGAATCTGGGGTAATTGATGTGTGGAGGTCATTTATGCCACCTGAGATGATATATTTATTTTAGTCAAAAATGGGTTCCAGGTGATTTATAGAACAAGGGTAAATGTCCGCGGTGATCATTTATGCCCCCTGAGGTGATAACAGTATTTTTAATTTTATATAAAATGGGTTCCAGGTGATCTATGGAGCCATGTTGAAAGGTCTATGGTGGTCATTTAGGCCACCTGAGGTGAAATTTTTATTTTTCCCAAAAATTGGTACCAGATGAGTTATACAGGTCAGCTGCGGCAGTTTAGGCCACATGAGGTGATAGTTTTATTTTTGTCAAAAAGGGGTTCCTGGTGATTTATGGAGCCAGGGTAAAAGGTCCACAGTACACCTTTAGGCCATGTGAGGTGATATTTTTATTTTTGCCAAAAATTGGTTCCAGGTGATTTATGGAGCCAGGGTGAGAGGTTTGTGGTGGTCGTTAAGACCACCTGAGGTGACATTTCTATTTTTGCCAAAAATGGGTTTCAGGTGATTTATGGAGGCAAAGTGAAAGGTCTGCAGTGGTGTTTTATGCTTCCTGAGGTCAAAGGTCAGCATTGGCCATTTAGGCCACCTGAGGTGATATTTTTATTTTTGCCAAAAATTGGTTCCAGGATGATTTATGGAGGCAATATAAAAGGTCTGCACTGGTAGTTTATGCTAGCTGAGGTTAAAGATCCACAGTGGTCATTTTGGCTGCCTGAGGTGATATTTCTATTTTTGCCAAAAATGGGATCCAGGTATAAATGGATTCTGGGTAAAAGGTGAACAGTGGACATTTGTGCCACCTGATCTGATGTTTTTCTTTTTGCCAAAAATGGGTTCCAGGTGATTTATGGAGCTGGGTACAAATGTCCACAGTGGTCATTTAGGTGACCTGAGGTGATATTTTTATTTTTACCAACAATTGGTTCCATTTATGGAGCTGGGGGAGAAAGTAAGCAGTGGTGATTTCATCCACTTGAGGTGACATTTTTATCTGTGCCAGAAATGGGTTCCAGATGATTTATGAAGCTGTGGTGAAAGGTCTGTGGTGGTTCTTTAGGCCACCTGAAGTGATATTTTTTATTTTTGCTGGAAATGGTTTCCAGGTGATTTATGGAGCTGGAGTGAAAGTTCCATGGTGCTCATTTAGGCATCCAAAGGTAAGATTTTTATTTTTGCTAAAAATGGGTTCCAGGTGATCTATTGAGCCAGTGTGAAAGAAAGTGGTGTTTGTTTAGGCCTCCTTAGATGAAATGATTATTTTTGCCACAAACTGGTTCCAAGCTATTACTGGAAAGGGGACAGAGGTCCACCGAGGGGATTTATGGCACTTAAAGTGATATTTTTGTTTTGGCCAAATATCTGTTCCAAGTAAATTATGGATACAGAGTAGAAAATCTGCAGTGGTGCTTTAGGCCAACTGAGGTGATATTTTTAATTTTGCCAAAAATGGGTTCCAGGTGATTTATGAAGTTGGAGTAAAAGGCAGGCAGTCATCATTTAGATCACCTGTAACCCATTTTTTGCAATAATAAAAACATCACCTCAGGTGGACTAAATGACCACCACAGATCTTTTATTCTGGTTCTATAAATTATGTGGAAATCATTCTTGGCAAAAATTAAAATATCAGCTCAGGTTGCCTAAATCAGCACCTCATACCTTTTACCCCAGCTCCATAAATCATCTAGAACCCTTTTTGGTAACAATAAAAACATCACCTGAGGTGGCCTTAATGACCACCACCTATGTTTAACATCAGGTGGCCTAAATTACTACTGCCTACCTTTTACCCCACCTCCATAAATCATCTTGACCCCAAAGGCCAACACTGGACATTTAGGCCAGCTGAGTTTATATTTTTATTTTTGTCAAAAATGAGTTACAGGTGATCTATGGAGCCTGGGTAAAAGGACTGAGGAGGTCATTTAGGCCAACTGAGGTGATATTTTTATTTTTGCCAAAAATTGGTTCCAGGTGGTTTATGGATATAGGATAAAAGGAAGACAGTGGTCAATTAGGCCACCTGAGGTGATATTTATAATTTTGAAAAAAACAGGGTTCCAGGTGATCTGTGGAGTCATTATAAAAGGTCAGTGATGATTGTTTAGGCCATCTGAGGTGGAAGTTTTATTTTTGCAAAAAAATGGGTTCCAGATGATTTATGGAGCTGGGGTGAAATGTCCGTGGTGGTGGTTTAGGCCACCTGAGGAGTTATTTTAATTTTTTCCAAAAATGGTTTCCAGATGGTTATGGACCCAGGGTGAAAGGGTCATGGTGGTCATTTTTGACACCTGAAGTTATATTTTTATTTTTGTCAAAAATGGATCTGGGTGATTTATGGAGACAGGGTAAAACATCCACTGTGGTCCTTTAGGCCTCTTCAATTGATATTTTCATTTTTGCCAAAAATGGGTTCCACGTGATTTATGAATCAATCAAAATCTTTATTTATTCAGGTGAACATCATTGAGCAATGCTCATTTACAAGATGGACCTGATAGGTCAAGATCAAAATAAAGTACAATATAATACATAAACAAATACAGAGAAGAGGCAAAGATGTTTATATAAATAAATAGGTACAGTAATAAAGAACGTATATACAAGCAAGGTAGCTAATGGTTTTGTACAACTAAACAATAAATCAGACAGGTTTGACACAAATAACTGTGAGGTACTGGGATTGTGAAAGTGGTTAGGTGTGTTATAATTGGATAGAAACTTAAGGAAGTAGATATGGGGGAATAAAGAAGGGAATGGCAATGGATTGCAGGGTATAATGTAGCTAAGTTTAAAAGTATATAAACAGAGATAGAGAGAAGAAAAAAGGGGGGTAAAGGGTAAGAAGGGACTAGTCTTAGTGGAAACAGTTGCATATCTCAGGAAAGAGATTTGTGAAGAGTTTTTTGAAGGATGCTATAGGGATGAAGGTGTTCAGCTTTAGGGTCTTCTGTAGAGAATTCCAGGTAGATGCTAAAAAATAGCTGATTGCAGACCTCCCATGCGGGTACAGACTTTAGGTAGCTTCAAGGTGATAAGGTTATTGCTTCTTAGGGCATATGATCTCGGTGTAGCCAGAGTAAAGCAACCAGAAATATAAGGTGGAAGTTTGTTTGACAGAGCTTTGTAAATCCATAATGCAGCATTTTTTCCTCCTGAGATGTAAGGATGTCCAGCCAACAGCATTATAGAGGAAGCAGTGATGAGTGTTGAAAGGAAGATCTGTGATGAATCTTAGAGCTCTATGGTACAAGGTATCCAATTTACTTAAATAGGACATAGTGCAATGGCCATATAGCAAATCTGCATAATCGATGAGAGATAGAAATGAAGCCTGAATTAGTCTCTGTTTAGACTCTTTGGTTAGGTAATGTTTGATTCTGAAGAACAGGCTGAGCCTCTGTCTGAGTTTTTTCAGGAGCTCCTCAACATGATGAGTGTAATCAAGTTTGTTATCAATCCATACCCCTAAATATTTGAATTTAACCACATAATCAAGATTTTCTCAAGGATGGTGGATAGTTGGGAAGAGTGTTTGTTGAGAGAGGAAGAGTATATATTGGTGGAAAAGAACATAGCCTTTGTCTTCTTGGCATTTAAAAGCAGTTTCTTTTCAAGTAGTTGATGTTGCAACAGGAGAATTCTGATTGTAATAACTCACAGGCCTTTGATGGCAGGGATTACTGACATACAAGACAGTATCATCAGCAAAAGATGAACATTGGCAACAGTGAGGTTGGAATCAATGTTATTGATATATATAGCAAAAAGGATAGGGCCCAGGATGGATCCTTGCGGTACTCCCCTTAGAAGTGGTTTTGAGGAGGATAGGACACCTTCATTTTTCACTTGCTGTATTCTATCAGTGAGGTAGCATCTGAACCATCCAAGAGAGGTTGGATCCAGGCCTAAGGAATGCAGTGAGAAATCAGCAGCTCATGATCCACTGTATCAAAGGCTTTACTTAGGTCAAGAAATACAGCACAGATGTTGCTTTTTGTCTAACTCAGTTTGCCAATCATTTGTTACTTTTGCTAATGCAGAAATGGTACTGTGTCTGGTCCTAAACCCAGATTGAGCAGAGTTAAGGAGATTATTAACATCGAGGTAGTCTCTTAGTTGGATACTTACCAGTTTTTCTAACATTTTAGACAGTACGGTAGGATGGATATAGGTCTGTAATTGTTGAGATCCATGGGGTCCCCTGATTTGAGGAGGAAACACTTGTGCTGTTTTCACAATGTAGGAACAGAACCAGTGGATAAGGACAGATTAAAAAGATGGGTTAGGGAACTGCAATGGCATGAAGAGCAATTTTTAAAAAGTAGGGGTCCAGGGAGTCTGCACCAGCACTTTTCTTGGTGTCTAGATATAGCAATAGGCCTTCCACTTGTTTTAATAAAATGGGCTTGAAGGAAAATGAAGAGGCAGTCTTCTGACCATCACTCGACTGGAATTTAAGTTGTGACCATAGTAGATTTGCTGGGGAGGAGTCAAAAGCTAGGCCAGCTGTACTGAAATGATCATTGAATGCGTCTAAAATTTCACACTTGTCAGTGATAACAGCATTATTATGGTGTACTTGGGATGGCAAGGAAGTACAGGAGTCCTGCCCTAGGATCCCCTTGATGATGCCCCAGAATCTGGCTGGGTTAAGGTAGGAGGCATCAAGCTCGGCTGTATAGAAGGCAGCCTTGGCCTCTCTCACTTTTTTGGTGCAGCTGTTTCTGGCTTTTCTGAACTGAAGCCAGTCAAACGGATCCTTGGTCTTTCTAGCCCTTTTCCAGAGTTTATCTCTGGCAAGCAGTACAGATTTAAGATCAGCAGAAAACCAGCGGCAGGATTTGTTTTTTATTCTAATGCTAGTGAAAGGTGCATGTAACGTAACAAAGACATTTTTGTCTGCAATTTGCTGCATTGTATATGTATGTTTGATTATGTATTGTCTGTATGCAATATATGTGGGTCGCACCTGTAAAAGGAACTTGTTTCCAGTGTGCTTACCCGTTAAGCGAATAAACAAACAAACAAACAAACAAATATTGAGGGCGCCTATGATAATGTCATTTAGCACCTTGAGTGCTGTTTCCACAGAAGCTGTATGGTAGAATTCTTGCCAGCGTACAGAATGATATAGATCATGGAGATATCCTTCGATGTTAAGGTTTTTATTTCTTCTTGTGAGGAATTTTGCAGGGTTGGATGGCTTGACTGATGATCTTATCCCTGCAATAAGGCAGTGATCACTTATATCACTGAATAACACTCCAGCATGTGAAAACAGGTGCGGTTTGTTTACCAACATAATGTCAAGTAAGGTGCTGTTACTTTTGTTTTTGAGTAATTCTTGTCGGTTCATTTATTAATTGGTGAATCCATATGTGTCACAAAAAGATACTAGGGAGCAGATGCATTGGAGAGCCAGTTTAAGTTCAGGTCACCTAAAATAATGGTATCCTCGGGGCCCAATTTAATTATGTTTCCCAAATGATTAAGGAGTTGAAGGCCGGCAGAGGGGGGCCTATAGCAGCCAACCAGTTGAAAAGCTGTCATATTGGGGAGAGCTATTTTAAGGGATAAACATTCAAATTCTTTGGGTACTGATGTTACACTAAGACAAGATGCAGAAATATTTGATTTAACATAGATAGCCACTCCACCGCCCCTTGTCAGGCGGTCCGATCTGAATAGCTGGTAGTTGGATAGATTTATTTCCCTGTCATGTGTAGCAGGTTTGAGCCATGTCTCAGAAATTACCAGAAAGTCTGGCAAAGTGTGGGCGACCCAGGCCTGGATTAAAGAGATCTTTTTTAGGAGGCTGCATACGTTGATGTGAAGGAAGCTTAAGCCTTTAATGGAGGCTAAATCTGATGGGGCGGTAAATCCTTCTGGGGGTCCTGGATTGATTTCAACATTGCCAATGCAGATCAGCAAGAAAAATAATAGTTTAATAAGGGCTTCAAGAGATAGCGTAAGGGACCAAAAGAGAGTTTTCTTCTTGCTTGAGGTCCAATCTTTAGAGACGGTCCAGGATGGGTTAAGGCTTAGTAACTTTTCATAGAGTACCAGCTTGATGGACAGGTACAAGGGGCACTATATAGCCAAGGTATGGGCATGAGGTAAGAGATACATGAATGGTTGTGAACCTTTTGAGGGCTACCCCATGGATTACAATGGAGCAACAGTAGTGAATAGTTGAGAAAATGATAGGCATCCACTGGAAGTGAGAGAGAGATCACTCTGGCAAGCCGCATTATTCAAAGGGCATGGACTGGAAAGGTATCATCCTCAAGATATATTATAGGTGAGAGAAAGAAGCAGTAGGAGAAGCATCAACATATTCATGGTAACTAAGGGTTAATAATAATGCATGCAGTAGGGGATTGTGTCCAAATTATTGGCTAGAATTTGGCTAGGCGGAGATAAAATTTGGGCGGAAGGTGTGTATAAAAGAAACACCCGAGGAGAGGTGGGCAAAAATCTCTGGCTCTCCCAGTACCTTGCTGGCTGTCTCTCCGGCCTCCTGGTTCTCCCTTGAGCCTCGCATGGTCGCGCCGCCCACTGGCGGCTTGGAGCCTAGCGCTTGCTGGGTGCTCGAGGGCAGGTCGGCTAGAAGTGGAGGAGAGAGGAGAGGACAGTCAGAAAAGCACAATTGCAGTAATCAAACGATTCTGCAAGGAGGTGCTAAAAAACTTTGCACTACAAAGACTGGGGGATGGCGCCTTAGCGTCTGGCCCACCAGAAATCCCACCAAAAGACTGTATCACATATTAAGTACAGAGAAACAACATAAAACCTAAAAATTTAACAGTTCTGGTAAAAACAGCTCTTTTTGGAGAAGTTACTGTCAAAACCCACTAAACCCAGGCAGTAATTTGGAGTGCAAGCTTGAGCAGAAGTCAGTGAAGAAGGTGGACCAATCGGAAGCAAGGCTAAAAGAGCCAGGGTAAAAGGTCCACGGTGGTTCTTTAGGCCACCAGAGGTAATATATTTATTTTTGAAAAAATGGGTTCCAGGTGCACCGCAGAACATTCACTCCGGCTCCATAAACTTACATGGCACCCATTTTTCTACAAAAATCAAAGTATTAGCCAGGTGGCCTAAATGGCCACCACAGATCATTCACATTGTTTCCATTAATCAACTTAAACCCATTTTTGGCCAAAAAAACCCATCTACCTCAGGTGGCCTAAATGATCACCTCCTACAATCTACCCTGGCTCCATAAATCACCTGGAATCCATGTTTGGCAACATTTAAAAATATCACCTCATGTGGCCAGAATGACCACTGCCCACCTTCTACATGGGCTCTATTAAGCACCTGGAACCCATTTTTGGCAAAAATAAAAGTGCTACCTCGGGTTACCTAAATGACCACCAGTGACCTTTCACCCCACTCCATAAATCTCTGGGAACCCATGTTTGGAAAAAATAAAAATGTCACTTTAGGTGGCCTAAAAGACCACTGCCTACCTTTTATTCCAGCTTCATAAATCACCTAGAACCTATTTTTGGCAAAAATAAAAATATCATCTGATGTGGCCTAAATAAGGCTTAAGCAGTGTCAGTGGCTCAGCAAGTAGCACACTCACCTCTGAGGGTGGAAGATCAGATGACTGTGGGTTGTATCTCCACACCTGGCACTTGACTTAAATTCCAATACTGACACTGCAGTGCAGCATGAGGGTGGTGCTGCACTCTTGAGGTGCCATATTTCAGATGAGACATTAAACTGAGGTCAAATCTGCCTGTTCTGGTGATTGTTCAGGTGGACATTAAAGATCCCTTGGCACCTTTCAAAAAGAGTAGGGGGAATTTTTTATTGACCAAGTATTGATCAGTGTTTAATACCTCTTTACAGGGCATGTATTCGACCCCAAATCGATTATGGTTCTCCTTTTTGGAGCCCCCGCCTTCAGGGGGCACCCTTCAGGGTGACATTAAACAGTTAGAAAAGATTCAGCAACGAGCCACAAAGATGGTTCCAAGACTGGCCAAGTATTCTTACCCAGATAGATTAAAATTGACAGGATTACACACCTTGCATAACAGAAGAATTAGGGGTGATTTAATATTAATCTACAAACGTATACATACTATTGTATTCATGAACAAGTGTGGCCTCCATTTTACAAATCACCATATAGTGTCTAGAAGCCATAATAAGCAACTATCTGTTCCATTTGCTAGTACCAATCTTAGGAAACACTTTTCTCGGTTAGGGCTCCTAGGCTTTGGAATCAATTACCCCAGGCTTTGGTTGACTCTGATAGTGTGTCAATATTTTTAAAAAAAGGTCTTGACAGTTGGCTTGCAGAGTTACCTTCATCTTAATGGGCCCACACTGTGCGGGGGAAAATCACGATGAGCTTCGGCCTTCTTTTTTCCATTAAAAACCTAGTAAACCTAGTAAGTATACAATTAAGATACACCCGAAACAGTGTTACATCACACAGAATCATAAAATCAAGAAAGAAACAAAAATATGAATTACATCATACATTAAACAAAAAAGTAATCAAAACAGCTTGCCCCAACTGAAATCATAGAAAAAATCTACTTAAATGAATATTTAGCATCCTATTCCCAACAAAACAGTTTGTATATAACCTTAAAGACTAGAAAAATAAGGACCCCCCCACCCATCCCTTTAGCACCAAATCAAAGAATATACCTTCTACATACTTTCAGGATTATTTTTAACACATTCCATAGTCAACATTTATATACAGGAAGGAAAGAGCTCATGATCCATCATTTATATGTTTCTGTAAACTATTTACCATATTTCACTTCTTTCTCTGTTTTAATCTTTTTCTATTCAATTTATATTTACATTTTCCCCTGCATCTCCTTACTGTTTGTCTTCCGCCTCTGTTTCCATTCTTTTCCTTGCTTTGTAAACCAAAATAAATATTGACTCAAGTTACCCCTTCAAAGATTAAAATAGTGAGGGCCCTCCACCATTGTTTTTTTTTTTTTTTTTGCAGCATGTGGCATTGAACTTTTTTCTTTATTATATACCAAAGCCACTTCCTGAGTGGTTTTCTCTATCAGAATATTCATAGGTACTTTATTTTGCTGCAGAACAAAGTGGCATCTGTTCTGCCAGATACACCATTTAAAAATTGTGCATATAACCCTTAGTGTCCCTGGGTGGAAACAGCTCCATGCTGCATCGTACTTGCCATATACCAACTCTGTGTAGGACATTTTAGCCATTACGGGGGTTCTCCATTTGTTTGCAATGAGACTGCATACCTGAGAGATATATGTACAACTAAAGAATAAATGCTCCACTGTTTCTATCTGGACTATGCAGTGTTCTCTTAAGCAAAACCTTTCCTCCATGATTTTATGTATATGGTTACCCATAACATTTAACTTTCTGTGGCAACACATCCATAGGGTGCCCCAAATCTTGACAGGAACTCTGTTGTCTATTAATTGGTTTGTTAAACAATGGTTTTATGTTCCTTGTGGGGTATTAAATACTGGTCCAATTAGAAAGTGTTTGCTTAATACTAGAGCATACAAGGATTTCCTAATATGGCTCTGTAGCATTGGGATGGTTATCCCCATTGCTTGACTTTCCTAAACACCTCTGTAATATACCCTGGGGTCCCTTGTGGTATTTGTTTAAATGCCCCTCATCTGGGTGCTGTCCATTTGTCAAACAAACATTGACATGATCTTGTTTGACTCTTTACCCAATCTTATTGGTTCCCTATAATAATGAGGAAAATGTCTGAATGAACAAAAATTGTAAAAAAGTATAGGACTGGGTTAAGCATGTTTAACCCACCTTGTTTTACAGGCCAATATGTGATAGATCTTTTTACCAGGTTTAAATGACTACCTCATAATAATTGAAAGCATGTATTAAAAACCATGGACTCTAGTTTTATAGGTAGTGGGTAAATGTAGCTTACTGTTAATAGTATTGGAATAATAAACATTTTAAGCATATGAACTCTTTTTTGCCTAGACATGGGATAACTTTTCCATTTTGCCACTTTTTCTTCTGCTATATTTAGTTTTTCTGTCCAGTTCTTCTCAGAGGGGTTCTTATCTTCAAAAGTAATTCCTAATAATTTTAGATTTCTGGCTTCTATTGTTATCCCTTCTACTTCTGTTGTTGTCCCAGCATCTTGCTGTGCTAGTTTTATCCCCCTGCTTTTCTCTTTATTTAATTGTGACCCAGAGTTTACAGAAAACGGATGAATAATTTTGACTGCCTGAGTTATTGAAAATTCATCTGCTACCATGAGGCAGACATCATCTGCATACGCTGAGGCACATGGGAAATCCAAGTTTCCTGGTCCTGCTATATGTTTAATTGATTGAAGGCTGTTTAATTTTCTTAATACGGGATCTATAGAGAAGATGTACAACAGGAGGCTCAAGGGGCAACCCTGTCTTACTCCTTTTTTTATTTTAATGTGTGGCCCCATTATGCCATTTATAAATGGTGTCATGGATGCCTGACTATATATTACTTGGGTCCATGTGATGAACTTACTTGGGATGCCATAATTTTGTAGTACACTGAACAGGTACTCATGAGAGACTTGATCAAATGCTTTGGACTGATCTAAAGAAATCACATATCCTTCAGACTATGGATAGTCAAAGACCTCTCTAATTAACTTTAAGTTATCCAACATTGATCTGTTGGGTATTGCACATGTTTGTGTGGTACTAACTATTGATCCTGCTATTTTTGCCAATCTTATACACAAGATTTTACATAAGAATTTCTGATCTGTATTTATCAGGCTGATAGTTCTCCAATTATTTATGTTTTCTTTATCATTTTTCTTGTGTAAGAAAATCAGAAGGCTATTATTTGGTATTACTTGGCAAGAAAGAACGGAAGAAGGCCAGAGCTCATCGAGACTGTTCCCCACACTATGTGGGACATTATTTATCTATTGTCCCTCAACCAAACATCTATTTTGTTTTTAAAGACAGTAGCACTAGTTGCCTCTACCAAGTCTTGTGGCAAGGTGTTCCATACAATGGATGCTCTTATTGGAAAAATGTTTCCCCTTTTGTTGGTTTTATAAGTTTTTACTTCAAGCTGTTTATTATCCAGTCTTGGAACATGTCTCCTTTTGGAGAGTGTTAGACCACATTTTTCCATTAGATCTGGTGGATTTATTAAATTAAAAACCATAAGCATATCACCTCTTAATCTTCTAGTTTGAAGAGAGAAGAGACCATTAGTTTTTAATCTGTTCTGAAAATCCAAGTTTGTTAATCTTGGAATCATCCTAGTTACTCTCCTTTGAACCTGTTCAAGAATTGCTATGTCTTTTTTTTTTTGGTTTGGATTCCAGAAAGGGGAGCCATAGTCTAGATACAGTCTAATGTATGCCCTTTACAATGGAATAAGGTATTGTTCAGTGCGATTAACAAAAGTGCGTTTTATTTGCCTCAAAAGTCTGTTGGTCATGCAAGCAGTTCTAACACAGTGATCATTTGATGTAAGTTTATTATTAACATATATCCCTAAATATTTTTCACAATTTGATGAGTGAAGTGGTAGTCCATTTATATATCGTTTTTGGATTATTTACACCGAAATGCACTACTAAACATTGTCTTGATTATTAACTGCATATGATTTTCATTTGCCCAAAGTGTTAATTTTTCCAAATCCTTTTTTAATGCAGAAATATTTGCTTAATTATTAACCTTGCCCCCCAATTTAGTATCGTCTGCAAATTTAACCATGAAGTTATTTGGCCCTGTTTGTAAATCACTGATAAAGAGATTAAACAGTGTTGGTCCCAAGACCAACCCCTGTGGTACACCACTTGTCACACTACCCAAATCAGACAAGATATCATTAATTCTGATTCTCTGAGAATGATTTGTCAACCAGTTTAAAGTCCAGTTGACAATATCAGGTGACAAACCTAGACTGTGCATTTTAGTAATGAGTTTTTCATGTGAGACTTTATTGAAAGCTTTACCCTAGATTATGCATTTTAGTAATGAGTTTTTCATGTGAGACTTTATCAAAAGCTTTAATGAAGTCCAAAAGAATTACATTAGTAGGCATACCCACATCTAGTAGAGTACTTATATTATTGTAAAAAGATATCCGATTGGTGGTGCAGGAATACTTGGGAGTAAACCCATGCTGATTTGAATCATAAATTCCTAATTTTTTACAATCTTGATCTATTAGAGACTTCATTACTCGTTCCATTAATTTACCAGCCACTGAGGTCAGGCTAATTGGATGATAATTCTGCACAGAACCTCTATTGCCTTTTTTAAATATGGAAGAAACTATTGCTGAACGCCAATCGTTTGGTACAATGCTTTCTTGTAAGGATTTGTTGAAGATAATTGACAAAGATATAGTAAAATTTATAGAGGTTTCAATCAGAAACCATGGATGAATATCGTCTGGGCCCAGACTAGTATTTTTTTCAGTTTTTTGATAGCCTGTATAATGTCAGTTGGACTGAACCTATGATAATCTACGTGGTGAACTTTAAATGCACTAATAGGTGATTTTTGAGAGAAGACAGAACAAAAGTACTTATTAAGGAGATTCGAGGTTTCTATATCAGATAGAGAACTGCCATTGGTTATAATGGGATCAACGCACTTGTAATAGTTTCGCTCTGCCCCACATGCTCTATGGCACCTGACAATGCCACCTTCCTGGCAGGTCCACCCCAACCCACCCTCCTTATCCTTACCTACCCCCACCTCTCCTCTTGTCTCATTTTCTTACCTCCTCCTTGCCCCTTCCATTTCTTTCTACCACCCCATTGTCCTCTTCCTTTCCACTTTACCCTCTCCCTGTCTGTTCTAAATTAATTTGATATTGTTTACCCTAGTTGTATAACAATTTTGTATATTGTCATGTGATACCTATGTCTTGATGTGGAACCTTTGTAAAAGAGCCCTGGGCTCAAAGGTAATTGTAATCCTAGAATTGAAATAAATAGAAATAAAATAATTAAAAAAAAATAAAATGGTCCTTGATACACCTTTTTTACTATTTACATAGGAGAAAAGAGATTTGTGATAGTCTTTTGTGTGAGCTAGTTTAAATTCTAGCTTATTTTTTGACAATTTAATAGAATTTTTTAAGTTTTTCACAGATAGTCTGTATTTATGTAATAGAGTAGTTTTAAATGGAACAGAACTATTCTTAAGTTTCCTAAAAGTTTAATTTTATTTTAATCTGATTTTAATTGTCTTGTTGAACCAAAGGGAATTTTTCCTTTATTATTAAATTTCCTCTTAGATGGAATAAAGGTATTTTCAAATAATGTACAATGTTTTAAAAAGTCCCAAGCGTGTTGTGTTGTACAATTAAGAAGATTAGATTCCCAGTTTATGTTTTGTAAGTATTCATTGATTTTAGAAAAATTTGCTTTATTATAATTTTTTGTACAGTATAACTTCCTTTGTGTAGTTTTAAACTATTGAATTTCAAAAATAATAGATGAATGATAACTGGTCCCAAGTGGATCCCAAATTTGTAAATTGTTAATTTGTTGCTCTATGTTAGTAAATAATAGATGCAAAATATTAGGACCTCAAGTGAGTTCAGTAACAAGTTGTTGTAATCCAGTACTAACTACCACATCTATTAGTCCTTTCTCAGCATAGGACTGTCCTGAGAATGGAGCCCAGTTAATATGAGGGAGGTTATCTGCCAGACAGGGTGGGAAGTGGGGAGTTTCTTGTAGAATTATATTGTATACTACTGAAAGGTGTTTACTTATAAAATTTTTAGTTTTTTCGTAGAATTCATTGGGTATGCTGTCAGGTCCTGGGGTTACTGTGTTTTTTAGATTCACTATTACCGTGCATACTTCTGCTTCCTCTATGTTACCTGTAAGTTCATTTGTTTCCTCCTGTGTGAGCGGGGGAATGTCCAGGTTTTGTAAAAACTTTTCTGTCTCCGGTGGTGTTTTCACAGCCTGTCCAAAAAGATTTCTGGAGTGATCTGTTACTATGCCTAAGATTTCTTGATTGCTTTCCACTCTTATTCCTGCTATATTACACAGGGAAGACATGTACTTGGACTCGTTCCTTTGTTTGCAATTGTTGTACAGGTTTATTACCTGGGCATTGCCTTTCATACAATACTTTTGTTCTAAGAACACTGAGGTGGACCTATCATACTGAAATTTTGACATTTCTTTATTTGTGTTATTTGGTTGGAGTAATCTAAATTAAATTCTGTCTGCAAAGAGCACACTTTTTTTAATTGTTTTTGGTTTTCTAAATATTGGATGTATTCTCGCTTATTATCAGATTTGGCCCTTGATTTACAAAAATGTTTGATCTATGTCTTTGTTTCTAGCCACCAATGTGCAGGATCCTCATACAATTCAAAGACAGACTGTTTGTCATTAATTACTTCCAAAAGTCCCTCCCATCCCCTCTCCTCCTTTAAAATGGTTTTGTTCATTTTCCAATGAGTGTGGCTCCCTGGTTTATTTTGGGGTATACCTATGTGAATAGTTAAAGCATAATGGTCTGAGATTTCTATTGAGGGTACCGTGTTTTTAAAGCATGGTACTCAGTATGACATAAAAAAATAATCTGTTCTTGTAGATGATTTGCCTCTAAAATAGGTGTGTGGAGGGGGTTTTGTCCCTACCATTCCCCTGTCCTTTAAATTTGCCATTTTGCACATGGAGTTGAGAAAGTTAGAGTCTGAGTATAGTTTCTGAGTTTTTCCTGTTTTGTCTTTAAGGTCCGTAGTACGGTTAAAATCTCCTCCAAGGATTATAGATTTTGCTGTGTGTAGGTTGGGATGATTTTTTTTCATTACTTCTATTCTCTCAGTCTTCACTTGAGGGTTATATACATTAATGATCCTCCACTCCTGATTCTGTATGATGGCATCTATCATTAAAACTCTACCTTGCATCAAATCGGTCCATTTAATAACAGTGATTTTTATGCTATTACATAAAATAACAACTCCAGAACAGGAGTCCTCCCCTAGAGACCAAAAGGGGATCCCCCCTTCCATTCCTTGTTGCTTGGGTAAAATCTCTTAGTGTATGCAGTGTTCTGTAATAAAATGAGTTGTGCATTATTTCTATCCAAAATGGAAAAGACAGTCCATCTTCATTTATTGTTTTTAATACTATTGACATTCAGGGTGCAGAAAGTTAGGTTGCTGGACATATGATTGGGGAGGTGTCAGGCTATTAGGTTTTCTTCCCCTTTCCTGGTGATTTCATCTTGAACCTTTTCTTCCTTGAAGCACTTGGTTCATTTACCCCATGCTCTGAGTCAGTCATGGGCTCTGGCTGAGATTATGCCACCGAGGATCCATCTGAATTGTCATCATTCTCTGACCATTGTTTCCTTTTGTATAATGTGGCATATCTATTTCTGCTCATAAATCTCTCTTCTGGTTTTTGTTTTTCCACCTTAGACCCATTTATTGTCTTGCTTCTTGTTGGGACCATGATCTTTCCTCCAGTGGTAGCACTGTTGTTTCTTGTGGTGGTTCTGGGGTGTTAGTCCTATCCCCTACAACAATTTCTGGCAGTTCTGGGGTGGCTGATTCTTCTTCTTGCTTCTCTGTGACAGCCAAAGTCTGTGTCACTGTTGTTTCTGGATCTAAATTGATCTGATCACTGGGACCCGGCTAGAGGCTGTGTTGCCCTAGTCCCCCTTCTATGCTATGCATTCACGCAGGGATTGGTTACCTGGAGCCTCTCTGTGACCTCCAGAGCTACTGGCTGCTCTGTTTTGGGCATTCAAGACAGTTTCATCCTGATCTTCTTGTGCACTTGTAGGGTTATTAGGAGATCCCAAGGGCAGTCTTTGAAAGTGAGAGGCTTCATCACACATGTTGTAATACCTTGGCTTTGGGCAGTTTATTATTGCATGACCTATCCCCCCCACAGACAGTACATTTTAGCCTATCACTGGCTCCACTTAAATGTGTATAAGTGCCACATCTGAAACAAGATTTGTGTTGGTCTGAGTAAAATATAAACCCTCTATCTCTACCCCGATAGAAGCAACTTGGGAGATGTTGAATTACCCCATTTGCTTGAGGCAGTCTTACATGAATTCTCCCTCCCCTAGTCCACAATTGTTCTGAATCAATTATTAGTTCCTGCAACTCAAGAACAGTACATTTTAGGTTCCACCACCTCAGAATATCTGAAACAGCCACACCTTCATTCTTAAATAAGACTGTTACATACCTTATTGCAGATTTTGTTAGTGGAATGGCTAGGAAAAGTGACCACAAGGGGGTGTATTTCACTTGGTTGTATCTATGCTAGAATGCTTCCAGGCCTCCTGGGGTTTTAAAACAGATCAAAATTAGAATCCCCAGACATGTGTATTAAAGCATACACTTCAATGGGGAGGAAGTGCAAGCTGTCTTTGATCAATTTCTTACCCACATATATCCTGTCTGGAAATAATTCTAGATCTCTCTGTATTGCAGACTCACAGCATTCCTGCATTTTTCAGGCTCTGAGGGCCCATGAAACAGTTCAGCATAAGTTCTTGCACTTGGGGTAGGCCTTTGGTTATTTCTCTGATTTCTTTCATATCTTTGGTGTCCTGTTCTCTGTGAGGGAGAAGGGTTGGGAGAGTTATTTATTCCTGGCACTTGAGGTACCATGTTATCTCTTCTAGCAGTATCCTCTTTTTGTTCCCTCCCCTCTGTTTCCTGCATTACTTTAAATTGTAGCACAGGGTTATGGGTTAATCTCAAGAGAGAAGGAATTTCCAATAAATCTGTACCACTTTCATTGCTGATCTCTGTTAGAGGAGAAGGTGACCAGGACTGAGCCCCTTGCTGCTTATTCAAACCTGCTGTCCTAAGTGCGTCAGCTATGGAGACCCCTGTGACTGACATATTTCCATCAAAATTAGATCTAGCTTCCTCTGTTTGCTCAAAAACAGTACTTGCATTATTTTGAGAAAGCACTTCCTTCTCCCTTCCCACAACATGCATCTCTTCATTTTGTGGAGTTATTCCTCCTCTGTATTGCCACAAGTTTGAGTATTCTTAAATAACACAGTACCTGATGCAGACAAATACTCTTCTTGTTGTTTTGGCAAGTTTTCTTCTGTTCCTGTCTAGCCCTGTAATGTAATTTCAGTCTCCAGCTGTACAGACCCATCTTTATTTACACCAGAGGTTGCTGAGTTTCTTACTGCATTGCCTAATGAAGTATTGGGCTGGAGTTCTGCGCTAGGGCACTCGCTCTCCTGGGACTGAATGTGAGAGTTTTTTTCTCCATTCCCTGCTCCTTGCTTGCAATGCCAGGCTGCTTCCTAGCTCTTGCAACTCTAGGCACTTTCTAGCTGTAGCAATTACACTGCCAGTCGTGTTTTCTTCTCGAGCTAGGAGTTCTGTTTCATTTTTTGACATATCAGATCTCAGGTTGCCAGATTCTGCATTTGGTTTGACATTTAGTGAAGTTTCAGCAGCTACTGAGACATGACGCAGCTGGGAGCTCCTGTGTTTTTGCTGCTTTCAGAGCCAAAATTTGCTTTGCAGTGCTTTTTGCTTGCACATTAAATCAGCTTCTTCTTTTTGCAGGTTTAGTAAAGCATGACTTTTAATTTTTGACACTTGTACTGACTTTACCTCTGAATGACTTAAGTGCCCAATGTCCTCTGGCAAGAATTCTTCTGGCAATAATTCCTCTGCTGTTTCCATCATTTCTTCCTTGGATTTTGTTTGGGTCACCAGCCCTTCAGCCTCCTGCAAAGGCTGGGCAGGGGAGGAGGCCATCTCCCCTGCCACATCAGCACTTCCTCCTCCTGTGTCCTGCTGCATACTGAGTCCCTCCATCCCATCTACAGGAAGTGACAGCACACCTGCAGACAGAGTAGGGGAAATTTGTATTAGATAACAAAAAACAAAAAGAAAGTGACATAAATAGGCAACACTGTACAGAAAAAACAAAAACAAAACCAAATTGTTATATACAATAATCTTTCACATGTAAAAAAAGAAAGAAAACAGTATTTCATCCTACCCATCCAATATTATGCCATAAGAAAGCACCTACTTCATCTTGTAGAATGCGGAATTCATACACATAAAGAGTGTCCAGTTCTTCCTGTATATGAAAAAAAAATCTTGCAGCTGTATTACTTTATTCTGAAACACTCTTAAACACCTGGCCTGCCAAATATGTCATTTAAGACAGGCTAGCAAAACTATAACTGTGCTTTTATGCCATGTATTGCATTCTGTTGGAATCTGTCCTAATATCAAAAGATCATAAGATATTAAACCAATTAGTGGCTCTCCCCACCAGTGTGCCAATGCAGTCCAAAATTTTTGGGTAAGGAAACATTCGAAAAACAAATGCTGCATAGTCTCACACTGCCCCTGTCATGATTGTTCCTGACAAACCCTATCACTAAGCTGCCTGTGCTTGTTATTGGCCCTCACATTAAGCTTCTGATGAGCACACAGCCAAATCACATCCTGCATTGTTTTAGGGATTCTAGGATCTATTATGCTTGCCAACAGGGATGCAGTGTTTATACCAGTAGGTACATTAAAAAGGGGGTCCTCAAAATAACTGGAGGATATAACATAAGTATAAAAAGATTTCCGTTCATGGGAAATGAACCAACTGAACTCCACTTTTCACATCCTAATGTACTTTAATGTATGTTGAACATAAATAGGGAGCTGTTTTTTTGTGGAATGCCATTTACACCATCCCCAAGCAGTTAAAAAGGGACGGCCCCACAGTGACATACACATCTGACCCATATCATCATTTTCTAGTAACATAGGCCTAATTGAGCTATAGAAAAAATTCCCAAAGAGATAGACAATGGGATGTATCATACCCAGTCCACCCATTTTCCAGGGTCTGTAGGTGTGCGCCCTCTTCACAGGGTTCGAATGACTGCCCCACAACAGCTGAAAAAAAAGACTCAAAATTTTCGTATGCATGCAAAATGGTAATGTAAATATACATGAAATGAACAAAAAAGAGAGGAGCAATGTATGATTTTAGAAGAAACACCCGTTTCTTACGTGTCATTTTCCAAGATTGCCATTTTTTAACCTTATGGTATGCTTTATCAAAACATGTCCCAATTACTTTGCACAGCCTCTTGATAACAAAAATATATACCAAGAAGTTTCAATTTATCTTTAACAACTGGAATGATGAAAGTACCTATACTAGGGGCTGTACCCAAGGACATCAAAGAACTTTTAGTAGTATTAATCCCAAGACCAGTACAGGTTTGTAAAGAATCCAAAAGGGCAAGGACATGTTTTCCAGAATCCAAATCAGCTATAGAACATACACAGTCATCCACATAGGCCAAAACTTTATGAAAAGAATAACCGTCTGAGGAAACAATAGCCAAAATATTAGCATCTGTTTCAATTAAACATAATAAAGGATCCAAACCAAAAACAAACAACAGAGGGCTCAAAGGACATCCATGATGAACCCCAACCTGATAAGAAACAGGGAAACCCAAATGCTCATTAACCAAAGGTGTAACCTTTGCTGAACTATATAATGTTTGAATCAATTCCAAAAACTGAACAGAAATATCATAGTGGTTCATAACAGCCCATATATAATCATGGCGCATAGCATCAAAGGCTTTCTCTTGGTCTAAAGCTAAAAGATAGCCAGATAGTTTATTACTAAGACCTTGCTCTATTAACTCCCTAAGATACACAAGGTTCTGAGAGATGTTTCTGCCAGGAACAGCACAAGTTTGCATAGAGATTAACAGTTTATTGGCAAGCTTGGAAAGACGTTGAGTTAAAATATTAGCCAGAATTTTATAACCTGATGTTAGTAAACTCAGTGGTCTCCAGTTCTGTAACAATGCAGGATTCCTTTTTTTATATAAAAATATGATAATGCCATTATACATACTAGACATAAGTCTTGCTTCTGCCCAAACAGCTTGGTACACTAAGTGTAACTATGGTGATAGAATTTCTACATATGTTTTGTAAAATTAATTTGGTAGTCCATCTATCCCTGGTTTAGTGCATGCAGATAAATGACTAATAGCTTGGGTAATTTCGTCTATGGAAATAGGGGACTCAAGTGCCTCAGTTTCTGAGAGTAATAGTGGCAGAATATCAATATGTTGAAAAAGGGATGAAAGGAATCAGAAATGGGTTTTTTATAAGTTTGGGAAACATAGGACTGAACTACAGTCCATAATCCTCTGGTGTCTTGTATATATGACCCATCAGGGGCCTGTAAGGCAGACATACATAATCTAGGCAGTTCCCTCTCAGAAAGATCAAGTGGATTTACTTGTTCTCGAGTACCAGTTGTGATATACTTTTGTTGGCATCTATACCTTTGTTCCCAGGATTTAAGGAAATCAGTCATCTTATTTTTAACAGCTAGAAACTGTTGGCACATAGTACCCAGTGAGGAGCATGCCTGTGATAAATGTTTTAAATATTGGGCCCTATAACTCAGATAAGTTAAATAGGAATTCCTGGCTTTAGTCTGAGAGACTTGGATAAAAAGTTTCTTCAGATTACAATTAGTGTCTTCCCATCAATCAAGTGGACTATCGTACAAAAAACCAACAGCTGAACATATCAAAAAAAGGGAAAGAATTTGCCAGTGAAGATCGTCATCTTGTAGCAAGGACGTATTCAACCTCCAATAAGCACATCCCATCAGAAGCTCTTGATATGAGCCAGTAGATAATTTGAGAATTAAATGATCAGTAGTCTCTAATGGCAAAGTTGTAATGGTAAAACATGTACAGGTAAGTCTCTCTGATAAAAAACAGAAATCTATCCTAGAAGAAATTGTACCTTTAAAAAAGGTATGCACAGGTGTCAACTGTAATTTATCATAAGCATCAGTAAATGATTACATTTTAAGACTTGTAATAACGCATTAGTATTACAAAATAGTTTCTGAGTTTTATGACCCAAATCTCTAGCAGTGAGACCACAATTAAAGTCACTGCCCCACAGGACCAGCTTTGAGGTATGCAAATATGGAGAAATGCGATGAAACAAAGCCGACCTGTCAGCTTTGACTGAGGGGAATAAACATTGATAAGGCGGTATACACAATGGGAAATAATTATATCCATAAGCATAGCTCTACCAGGCAAATGATCCAGGACCTGCAATACTTGGACATCTATATTGGAGAATAATATTCCCAAACCATCACAGACATTCTCTCCCAAGGACCAGAAGGAGACACCCCACTGCCAATCTCTTTCTGCATCTTTTAAATCTTTCAATGAGCCCAATCTAGTATCCTGTAAGAGGATGATGGAACCAGAATTTTCACTTAAGCTGGAAAAAGTAATACATCTCCTTGTTTGTGATTTAATACTGTTCACATTAACAGTAAGAAAGGAAATGTCTTTTGCCAAAAAATTAAGGAGGGATAGGGTCAATGACTAAGGTAATGAGTAAATCACTTCCTTTTTTTTTCCTTTTAAATTTAGGTTTATCCTTAACCTCTGTATCAGGGGAAGGCTCCAGGAGTGAGGAAGCAACCAGGGAGAAATCAGAATCTACCCCATCATCATCTCCCTCATGGTCAAGTAAGGGGGCAAAAGGATTGGAAGCTACAACAGGATCGGGCTCAGTAGGGAAAGAAAGGGCTTCAGAACTGAATTTCAATGACTTAGAATGAATGATCCTCTGAAAGGGGATTTTACACTGCACCCCCGGGGGTATACTATTAGACTCCTGTCCCTCCACAGGCACACTAGTCTGGGTCACATCTAGTGGAGGGAGTTCCGCATCTACCAAAGGAAGAGCTACCTGCTCAGAGCTAGTAGTGAGAGTAGGGGAAACAGGAAAAATATCAGCACCCACTTCAACAGTAGTAGGAGAAAGAGGGACTGAGGCAGTAGTGTCTATTTGTTCCAGGGCCTGAGCCTGATTTTTCCCTTCTTCAGCAGGAACTGGAGAAGAGGCGGATTGCATGTGAGGGACAGTAGCGGGCAAATCAGATTGCAGAAGTAAATCCTGCATTTTCTGTTTCTACTTTTGAGCATTGGCAACATACACATCTTGCTCAGCACATAGGGCAGGATCAGCCTGATTATGGGAGGCCCAGGAGCAAGAGCGAAAAGTATGCCCTGGCTCATCACAGAGGTTACATCTCATCGGACGTCTGCAATGAGCCCCTATATGGCCTAAATCTCCACAAAGTCACACTTCTATTGGTCACACTCATTACTCAAATGCCCCAATGCCCCACACTTATAAAAAGCCCTCGGTTGTCCCGGATAAAAAAGAACACCCCTGTCCCTTCTCAGAAAGAAACAGGCAAGCGTTTGGTTAAACCATTCTCTAAATGCAGATCAATCAAATAATGCCAACCCCCTGTCCAGAGATGTTCATCATCAAGAATGGGCTCAGGGGGCTTTGAACAGTACATTGTTGTTGTAACCAGTAGGTTATATCAGCAATGTTGTCTCCTTCATTGCCAAATAATACTGTCATTTTTTTTTAAACAGGCTTGGTTAAGGGGCTAGCCAAAAAAGGTTTCCATAAAGGAGTGTTTTTTAAAGCCTGATAGTGTTTCCAAAAATGGTCCAGCCCAGCAGGATGCTTGAAAATAATGTCAAATATAGAATCCCCAGGCATATGGATTAATGCATAGATCTCATATGCATAAAACCTCATACTTTTTTCAGCAGTTCCCGCCCTACAAAAAGTCTATTAGGAATGTCGTCCACTGATCCCCTAAATTTCAACCTTACTGCATTTCGTCTGGCAGCAGGCTCATTTAACAAACCAAACGGAGCAGGAAACAGTTTTTCATTCACCTTAGCATGCCATATGGATGAAGTAGAATTTTGTTCGGGTACAGTCAGTGAAGTTGCTGCAGGACTGGGCTGCTGAAGTGCATGACCTTCATTCAAGGCCTCGGTGGGGGGGTCAGTGGGAGGTGGCAGGCCATCTCCTTCCAGCTGCCTAATGTCATCTATCAAATCATGACTAAGAGTAGGTGAGACAAGATCAGACCCTTCAACAGGCAACTGACCTGGCGTTATTAGTGAGGCTGTAACTGGGGAAGAAGGAGCTTTGTCCCCTCCTGCAGGAAAATTAGTTTCCCAAGATTTTCCATCAGGGGATTTTACACATCCCACAACTTCTAAGGCTGCAGCTACCCAGGTAGCAGGGGCTTTAGCTTCTCCATCTAACAGCTGCACAGACTGTGAAGAAATGGAAGCAGTATAAGGGAAAGAAGGGGATTTGTGCCCCTTAGCAGTTTCACTTACTGCACCTCCATGCTGAGATCGTTTTTCCTTCAGGGAGAGGCCAATAGAAAAAAGCCCCACAGTCAATCCTTTAGGGGATGCAGTCGAAACCAAGACAGATTCAAACCCCACAGAACCAGTAGTCAGATGTAATACTGCAGTGGTAGATAAAAAAGTAGACTCACCCATTCCAGCCCAAACTTCATCGAAGGAGCAAGAAGGTTGTACAGGGGGCAGCTCCAAGAGCTCCATAGTCAGTGTTACAGCAGCAAGGTCTGGTGCAGCAGTGATATGTGGCCCTTCCTGTTCTGGGGCACAAGGGACATCCTTTTGGCACTGCTGCAATTCCTGCAACAAAAGTTCCATTGACCGTCAAGCACAGAAAGCCATAAATGGATTCCAACTGTATCACAGTTCGGCAAAGCCAATCCTGCCTCCAAGGGAACATTACAGGAGCAATCCACATCTGGTAACTGTGAAAGTCTAGTAGAAACTGTCAGGTCCAAAACCGAGTCCGATTCCATCTCAGTCACGCTGTCCATCGGGAGTTGAGGAGGTGATCGGATCCTCAGCCTCCCACACGTCTGCTCACACCAAAAACTCCCACACTCTGAGGAGAATTCACAAGGATGCAGTGCTCTCTCACACAGAGTAGTGGAATTTTTTATTATAATAACATAATAGAAAAAAATACAAAAAATACAAATGAAACAATGAGTACTGATTGTAAATCTGAATCAAGGGGAACCATACAAATCATTATAAACAATATTAATCACAATCCTAACCCGGCACTTAGCCATAGACATAAAGAAACCTACTTTCATACCCCTTGGCACACTGCTGAAAAATAATTCCCAAACCCCCCCCAACACTCTTGATCTATTTATATTTAATAAATAATGTAAATCCTTTCCACCAATTAGTCACCTTTCGTGCTGTTCCAAATTGTAAATCTTTTAAATACACCTTCTCCATAGCCCCTTTTGTCAGTAAACTGATTGTCTCATAAGACATCACCTTTTGATAAAGAACCCATTGGCATCTAGCCTGCCATAAATACAATTTTAAACAACAACAAAAAATCTGTAAGGTTTCTATATCGTAACTGGCCCCAAATTGAGGAAAGTTACCCAAAACCAAAATATCATAGTTCATATGCAACAACCATCTCATATGCCATTATAAAGCCAGGAATTTCCAAAGGGAAGTAGCATAATAACAAAAAAAGAAGAAATGCTCTACGGTTTCTTCCTGATGGATACATTCAGGAAAAGGACATACCATTTCCTCTTTAACCTTGTGTTTAGCATTTCCCCATACCCCAATCTTCCCATATACAGTTAACCATAAAAATTCCCACATTTGTTCCGGCATTCTTGGATTATTTAGCTGAGAAAGCACCCCTGGTATTAGAGTAGTAGGACAGTTTTTTAAAGCTGGCACTGAAGGATATAATATCAACATAATTATGTCATATAATTTGGTCCCTGTATTCATTTTAATAATTTGTTTGGAAAGACGCCATTTGTAGAGTTTCTTTACTACTGGTTTGAAAAATAATGGGAGCTGTAAATTTTGTGATAGTTTCGGGGAGGTAGTATGCCAAACCAAAAAATAATGTTTAAGAACACATTGTAATGGAGAACTATACCAAGATGCTGATGGTAATAATCCAAATTTGACATTTTGAGAAATAAATAAAGTAATAAAAAATGTTATTGGGTCCACCATTCCTAGACCCCCCTTTTTTTCCAGATAGGTATATTGCCTTTTTATGGGATTAAGCCTATTGCCCCAAAACATCTGAAAAAATACTGTATAGTCTGGTTTCAAATTCTTGAGGGGGTGGAAATATCAGTGCTGTATATAAAAATTTGGAAATTAAAAACTGCCTAATGACCTGCACCCTTTTTGTTTTGGCCAATCTCCAATGTTTCCAAACTTGCACTTTAGTATTAGCAGAGGAGAAAGCATGTTCCCAATTTAGTGTCGGGAGATTCTGAGGACCAAAGTATAATCCCAAAATCTTAATTGGAGCTGAAGAAATATGAAATCCCTGAATAGAAATCTCAGCAGGATAGTTGACCCCAATAAATACACCCTGACGTTTTGTTTTATTAAATTTTGAATTAGAAACATGAGAATATGAGACCAGAAAATCCCCAAAAATTGAAATTTGAGTATAATCTGAGAAAAAAACACAAACATCATCTGCATAGGCTTGTAAATATAATGCATCCAAACAGGGGGATCCCAATACCCCTTTCCACTGTGGATAATGTGTTAATGATTGTATTAATGTATCTATTGTAAATAAATATAATAGTGGACTTAATGGACACCCCTGATGAACCACTGTAGCTATGTGAAAGCCCTCTGTAATGCAATTATGAATAATTGGATGAATAATAGCAGTATCATAAAGTGTTTTTATCCAGTGGATGAAGGAAGATGGAACCCCATAATGTTGCAAGGTTAGAAACAAAAAAGGATGATATACCCAATCAAAAGCTTTCATTTGGTCTAGGGTGAGTATGCATCCTGACTGCTTATGTGATGAAAGATATTCAATTAAATCTCTGATAATCATAAGGGCCTGCTGTATCTTTCTGCCTGGGAGCCCACAATATTAGGATGGTGATATAACCATGTTTGAAAAGACCCTAAAACGTGAATTTAAAAGGCTAGTCAATAATTTATAATCTGAATTAAGAAGTGTAATTGGTCTCTAGTTTTCCAGGTTCTCTTTATCCCCTGTTTTAAATATAAAAATCAATAGGCCTTCTGAAAACCAAAGGGGGAAATGTAGGGGTTGAGAGGAAAAAATTAAATACCAAAGCCAAACATTTTGAGAATTCGGAGGGGAATGCTTTGTATAATTCTGATGTTATTCCATCAATTCCTGGGGAAATCCCGTTCTTTTGGGATTTTACTGCAACCTCAATTTCTGCAGCTGTTATTGGGGTAATTAAATTAAACATATCAAAATTAATTTTCGGAAGACGAATCATTTTTAAATACAATTCCATCTCCTCAACACTAGGGGGCTTTACTGGGTTATATAATTCCAAAAATTGTCTGATTGCAGCATGAATCCTAGTCATATCCTGAACTTGACACCCATCCTGTGTTATTAAAGAGGACATTGTCATTTTTGATTTATATTGTTTAAAGACCTCATAGGGATCCCCATAAGGCTATTTCCGAGTGCCTTCTTGAAAAAGCACTTTCATAGTATTGGCCCTGTTGTATTGTACCTCCTGTAGTTGTTGTTTTATGTTTGCAATATGGGATGAGTAATCAAATTTGGAGGTGTTTGCCATAGTAAATAAATAATACAGCTGCTGATGTAGTTTAAACTAATTCAGGAATTTTACATTTTCTCTAGATCTGCCAAGGTTTGAAAGGAGTCATTTTAAATCCTCCTTTGACTCCCTCCACCAGTCACCTAAATCGTCATAAAGAATAGCGACTGACAGTAGTGCACAGAGCAATGATTTTATGGCCTTTAACACAACTGGATTTTTTTAACAGAGGAGAACTTAATTTCTACCTTGGTTTTTGGGGAGATATTACTGTACTGGGTAAAATTTTACATTGAAGGAGTCAATGATCTGAGAAAGTCATAGGGTATGTATAAAATTTACTTGGGAAGAGGTTTTTTGACAAAAAAATATAATCAATTGTAGAAGTAAGGGTGTTTTTTTATAGGTAAATTTTGGACCCCCTTGTTGAAATTGTCTACTACTAGGCCAGACATATCCAGTAATTGAAATAAAGCATTGGAGTCACAATAAATTTGTTTTCCCTTATCCCTAAGTCCGCCCTTCGCTTTCTGTAACACACAGTTAAAGTCACCACATAAAAAATGTGAAATGAAGTAATTAAAAAGGGTTGAATCATGGAAAATAGGGGCACTCTCTCTGCCTTTATCTGGGAACAATATACATTAATAAATCGGCAAACCATGGAGTTCCATTTTCCATCCAAAATCATTAGCCTTCCTGGAATCAAATCAATAATTTTTAAAATAGAAAAATTATATGAATTAAAAAGAAAAAATATACCATCAGCACTCTGTTGACCGAAAGACCAGTAGGAAGGGCCCCAACACCATTCTCTTTGAAAAAACCTGGCTTGATCCAGTGTAAACATCCAAGTTTCTTGAATAAGACATATATCAATAGAGGAACTGTGAATATAATCATAAACAGTCTGATGCCTACTTGGATTCAATAAACTATGGACATTTAAGGAACCGACTGTGAAGCCCATTTAACAGAAAAGGAAGATCAACCATCCTTTTTCCTTCATTTTTTCCTTTTCCCTCTGTACCCCTCCTGTGGGTGAAAGGGGGAAGGGGGACTATCCTGAAGTGTCTGTGACTCAGGTTCACCACAATCCATGTCAGTATCCCCCCACTGAGTGGATAAAACAGCGAATGGATTGCTAGATTCAATCTCCACCTGGGGGTTTGGTTCCTTGAGGACCTCCGAACTACAACTACCGGTGGAGGAGCCGGAGGGTCTGGTACCTGATTCCCCTGCTGTGAACTATAACACACAGGGGAGAAGAATAGGGAGAGTAGGGGAAGATAGGGGAGGGTCAGAAGAACTGGGAAGGGTCTGGTCTTTTGACTGCCCCATGGTGTGGGATGAATCTATATGTGGGTCAGCCACATCCACAGAGGTAACTGTAGTTGTCTGAGGGGAACTATCTGCTAGGTCCTGAGCTTTCTGAATAAGAAGGTCAGGGCTGCCACTACAAGCTTTATTTTTTGCTGCCCATACACATTCTGAGAAGACATGCCCAGTGTCTTCGCATAGGTCGCATTTGGTAAAATTGGCACATTGAAAGGCAATGTGACCTATTTCCCCACAATTATCACAATAGGGCCTGTCACAAGAACTGGACAAGTGAGCACAAGACCCACATTTATAACAGGGCTGTCCAGCATAAAAACAAACCCCCCTATCTCTCCCTAAGAGGAAAGAGTTGGGGATGTGTTCTATACCACTATCTGTTTGTCAAAGTTTCACCTTAAACCGCCAACCTCCAGTCCAGAACTGCTCAGAACTGAGAATGGCTTCAGGGGAACTTAAAACTTCACTTTTTTGGGACAACCAATAGGCAATATCGTCCACATGAACCCCCTCATTACTGAACATAATCGTTACATATTTAACCAAAGATTTAGATAAGGGAATAACAAAAAAGGGGTCCATATGGGAGAAAATTTTACCTGGTTATATCTCTCCCAAAAAAATCTAAAGCATAGGCAGAACGAAAACTAACATCAAAGTTATCTTCACCGGAAATGTTAATAAAAGCAAAGACTTCTCTAGGTGAAAATTGCAGAGAGTCTTTTAATAGCTTTTTCCCCACATAATGTCTATCTGTTCTCACCTCCAATCCCCCTTTATAATGCAGTCTAACTGCATTTTTATGAGATGCAACTTCCTTCTTGATTTTAGAAAACTAGTCTGACATTAATGGTTTCTCTAAATCAGGTGTCTTTTTTGAAAGAGTAGAAAGATTTTCAGTTCCAGAATTTATAACTGAATCAGAAAGGTCAGTGGCTACAGGAACAATGGCCTGGGAGGCCGTAGCTGAGGGCCTTACAGAAGGAAAAGCATCTGAACAAGCTGTGGCTGACAAAGTTGACAATGTTTCAGGAGATGACTGGGATTTCCAAGCTGGCTCATTTTGGGAAAAAATTTTGAATCCCAACCAGGTGTTGGATGCCAGGTACCCTTTTTCAAGGTCCACCCTGCTTCACTGAGAGCTTTCTGGGGGGGACCATAACTCTGTAGCTTGGGGTTGTGAAATGGGGTCGAGTGGTAGTGACCCTGAGGGAAGATCTGAAGGTCCTTGAGGAGAGGAGGTGTTTGCTGTAATGCTGGTACCTATATTACGTTTAGAGAAAAAAAGAGCAGTTCATTTGTCCTTACTTTCATCCCCGTCTTATCCTGTAATAATAGTTGCCGTGTTGAAACAAGAAATTCAGAAACCCCATCTTTATTTAGGGAGGTAGTTTGAAATATGCAGGAGGTATCAGAAGTAGGGCTATCAGTCGAAGAAACAGGTAATGAACTGCGGAACACAAACCCAGCAGTTTTTGTAAGCGTGATACAGCAAGGCTCAGGATCAGAGCTTTCGCTAGCTATGGTAATGTTATCCGGGTCTTTAGGGTGCACAGGATCAGTGGGTGGCAAGTTTAAGCCAGGTTGCTGTTTGTATAACTGTTGTGAGGGCTCTAGGCACTGAATCGCTGTGGATTCGTTACTGCCAGCCAACACAGGAGCAGAATGCAAGTCATTAACAGTGTTTAAAGTTTGTACAGACTCATCAGAATCAGTAAGCTCTCCGCACAGCTCAGCATCACGGCTAATGACAGCCTGTTTGGAAGTACTGACAGGCGTTGCTGAGGAATGCATTACACGCGCAGCTGCTGCTGGAGTCTGTCTTGTTCTTTAGCCAAAACAGCAAGCTGGAGTTTAAGCTGTTTCTGTAAAGCTGCTTGATTAGGAGTCTTATTAAACATGGCATTACTTATCAGTTGAAAAACAGGTAGAACTTCATTCATTATAGGCGCTGTTTCCTGCAATATTTTATCAGCACATACGGTATTATTTTCAGGTAAAACTGTAGAATCCAAGGCAGAGCATGACAGCTGCTCCCCCGTCTCTCGGAGTGTCCATCCTCCTTCGCGAAACAGACGAATCCATAGCAGGAGAAGTAGGCTGAAGAGCAGGAGCTGGAACATGGGGACAGAGAGCAGCATTTCCACCACCTCCATCAGGATCTGGAACAGCAGCCATCTTGGAGTCACCAGCAAAAGGGTCCCCTCTGCTCACAGGAAGCAGAGTAGGGGAATTTCCCTGGTATCCTGGCCAAATGTCCCACATTCACTAAAAATACCACCAACAGCTTAATGTGGTTCAATTTCAGTTGGTTACCATCTGTATCACCCCCACCAGTTGACATTGAAAAAAGGACATCTAGTCTCAGTGTTCCTACTGGGTCAACAAAATTCAATAAGTAAATGACCACTGAAGAACCTTTACCCCCAGCTCTATAAATCACCTGGAACTCATTTCTGTAGAAAATAAAAATATCATCACATGTGGCCTAAATATGGCTTAAGCAGTTTCAATAACTCAGCAGGATGATCAGAAGGCTGTGGGTTCTGTCCCCATATGTGGCACTTAACTTAAATTCCAATACTTACACTGTTCATTTAGTTATTTTATTTAGTTTTTGTTGAATGGGTAAGTGCACTAGACAAATTCTGCCAATTTTCAGGCACGACCTGGGGGAGGGGGATACAGATGAATGCCAACTGGCCTTGAACCAGATTAAGCTGTTGGCGGTATTTTTAGTGAATGAGGGAACATTTGGCCAGGACACCGTGGAAATTCCCCTACTCTTTTCAATAAGTGCCATGGGATCATTAACATCCACCTGAACTACCACCAATCCAGGCAATCCATTAATGTCTTTATAAGTGACATTGCATAGGAACTGGAAGGAAAAGTATGTCTCTTTGCAGATGACACAAAGATCTGCAACAGGGTTGATACACAAGATGGAGTGGAAAGGATGAGAAGGGACTTGGCAAGGTTGGAGGAATGGTCAAATGTATGGCAGCTCAGATTCAATGCAAAGAAGTGCAAGGTAATGCACATGGGAAACAAAAACCCAGGCGAAGAGTACACAATGGGGAGTGAGATACTGACAACAGTAAAAATGGAAAGGGACCTGTGGGTAATTACATCAGATGACCTAAAGGTGGGCAAGCAATGTGAGAAGGCAGTAAGTAAGGCTGGGGGGATACTGGGATGCATATGAAGAGGCATCAATAGTAGAAAACAGGAAGTTGTTATCCCTCTGTACAGACAGTTAGTGAGACCCCAATCGAGTACTGTGTGCAGTTCTGGAGACCCCATCTCCACAAAGACATAGACAGAATGGAGGCTGTCCAAAGGAGGGAAACCAAAATGGTGCAGGGTCTGCATCAGAAGACATATGAAGAAAGACTAAATGAGCTTAATATGTATACCCTTGAGGAAAGAAGGGAGGGAGGGGACATGATAGAAACTTTCAAGTACCTCAAGGGAATCAACAAAGTCCAAGAGGGTAGCATCTTTCAGAAAAAGAGATGTGCAAGAACAAGGGGGCATAATTTGAAAATAGAGGGGGAATGGCTCAGAGGTAACGTGAGGAAGTATTTTTTCATGGAGAGGGTTGTGGATGCATGGAACAGCCTCCCTGAGGAGGTCGTGGAGTTAAGAACAGTGGGGGAATTCAAGAATGCATGGGACAGACATAAGGCAGTCCTAGTGGGGAGTAGGAGGAAGTAAGCTGTTGGTTAACTAGGATCTGTAGCTTATCTGTTAGGTAGAAAAATGGGCAGACTAGGTGGACCAAGCGGTCCTTATCTGCCATCAAATTCTATGTTTCTATGTTTCTATGGGACCTCGGTTTAATGTCTCATCTGAAAGACGGCACCTCAGAAGTGCAGCATCCCTTTCATGCTGCACTGCAGTGTCAGTACTAGGATATTAACCCAAGTGTCAGATGTGGGAACTGAACCCACAGCCCTCTGATCTCCCAGCCTCAGAGGCGAGTGTTCTACCTACTGAGCCACTGACACTGACACTGTAGTGCAGCATGAGGGGGTGCTGCACTCCTGAGGTGCCATCTTTCAGATGAGCCCTTACACTGAGGTCCCAGCTACCTGTTCTGGTGAATGTTCAGGTGTATGTTAAAGATCCAATGGCATTTCTCAAAAAGGGTAAGGGAATTTCACCTGTGTCCTGACCAAATTTCCCCCATTCATTAAAATTACCACCAACAACTTAATATCATTCAATTTCACTTGGTTACCATCTGTACCCCACCAACATTTCCCCTGAAAATGGGACATCTAGACTCAGTGGGCCTACCAGGTGAGCAAAATTCAATAAATTAATATATGACCTCCGAAGAACCTTTACCACAACTCCATAAATCACGTGGAACTCATTTTTGGCCCCAAACAAATCACCTCAGGTGGTCTGAATAAACACCGTGGACATTTTACCCATGCTCCATTAATGACTTGGAACCCATTTTTTTCAAAAACTAAAATTATCAACTTAGATGGCCTAAATGACCACCATAGATCTTTCACCCCAACTCCATAAATCAACTGGAACCCATTTTTGGCAAAAAATTTTAATATCACCTCAGGTGGCCTATGTGACCACCACATACATTTGAACCTGGCTCTATAAATCACCTAGAGCCCATTTTGGGCAAAAATATAAACATTTCCACAGGTGGCATAAATTACCCTTTTGTCTTAATGCTATAAATCACCTGTAAACCATTTTTGGCAAAAATCAAAATGTCAGCTCAGGTGGCCTAAATGACCACCACAGACCTTTCAACCAGGCTCTATTAATCATCTGAAACACGTGCTTGGGAAAAATGTCACATCTGGTGGCCAAAATGACCAACGGTTACCCATTCATCATAACTCCATAAATCACTTGGAACCCATTTCTGGCAAAAATACAAATATTATCTCAAGTGTCCTAAATGACCATGGCAGAACTTTTACCCTAGCTCTATAAATTACCTAGAATCCATTTTTGGCAAAAATAAAATTATCACCTCAGGTGGTCAAATGACCACTGCAAACCTTTCACCCTTGTTCCATAATAGATCACCTGGAAATCATTTTTGGCAAAAATAACAATTTTACCTCAGGTGGCCTAAACCACAACTGTTGACCTTTCACTCAGGGTCCATAGATCACATGGAACCTATTTTGGCAAAAATAAAAATATCACCTCATGTGGCGTAAATGAAGAATGTGGACCTTGGGCTAGATTCACAAAGCTTTCAGAAGGTGCAAAACCTTCCCTAAGTCCCCAAAACTGCTATAGTTACAGAAAACAAAATGGGAGATTGCTCTAAGTGCTATTCAGAAAAACCTCCACAGCTGCAGAAAAAAACACTGCAGACTGTGGAAAAAAGTGCAGCTGCAGAAGTCCCTGAGGAAAAAAGTTGTGAGATAAGTAAGGCTCATCCCTCAAAGGGCTAATCTCAGCCAGGTTTTTTTCCACAGTTGCAGAAAAAATGCTACACACAGTGGAATGAGGTGTAACTTTCCCTCAGCAAACTCAGTAGTGCCCCAACAATTGGAATCAATTAAGGTGGAGGTGAGGCACAAGTAATAGCATCCCAGATAGTATAGCAGTGGCTGATGTTACAGCAGCATAAGCACACATTGCCATTCTATGACAACAGACAAAAACCACCAGACCCAGTGCAGCCCATTATGGAGCCCCACAGGCAGTAGAGCCTGACCAGCCTGCAGCAAGTGCTACCGCTGCAGGCAAAAGGGACGCCTCACGGAGGGATGACCAGTGGTGACAGTCAGCCACTGTCATGCCATGGTATTGCTGGTACCTGTGGTGTTGCAGTGGCTGCAGTTGATTGACTGGCTGTTGGTATCATTGTGGGTGCTGTCAGCCTTATACTATGACATCAATGTTAATGTCTGCTGCTTCAGCTACTTGTACTATTGCTATACCTTCTCAGTCATTTCCACAGCTGTGGATCTGCTGCTGCAGATTTGCAGCACTTGCAGAATTCCTGCAGCTGCTGGAATTCTGCAGCTGTGGGACTTTTTGCAGAATTCCCTCAGCTGCCGGATTTTCTTTAAGAATATCATGTAACTGCATTTTCACAGTGCTGCAAGCCTTTTTCCTGCAGCTGCAGCATTTTTACTATTCTTTGAGAATCCTGCACCTTTTATCCAGGCTTCATTAATCACCTGCAAGCCATTTTTGGCAAAAACTAAAAATATCACCTCTGGTGGCCTAAACGATCACCACGAACCTTTCACCCCACTCCATAAATTACCTGGAACCCATTTTTGCCCCCCCAAAAAATATCACCTTATGTGGCCTAAATGACCATCGCAAATGTTTTTACCTGGCTCCATAAATGACATGGAATGACCACCACAGACCTTTATCTGGGCTTCACTAATCACCTGGATCACATTTTTGGCAAAAATAAAAAAAGTATTTTCAGGTGGCCGAAAGTACCACTGTGGACCTTTTACCATGGCTCCATAAATCACCTGGAACCCATTTCTGGGAAAAATTAATAAGGTGGCCTAAATGATCAATGCAGACCTTTTTTAACCAGTTTCCATAAATCGCCTCTAACCCACATTTGGCAAAATAAAAACATCACCTCGGGTAGCCTAAATGACCATCTCAGACCTTTTACCGAGTCTTCATTAATCACCTGGATCACATTTATGGCAAAAATTAAAATATCAGCTGAGATTGCCAAAGTGACCACCGCTGAACTTTCGCCCCCTCTCCATAAATCTTCTGGAACCCATTTTTGTGAAAATTAAAAATTTCACCGCAGGTGGCCTAATTTACCAGCATGAACCTTTCACCCTGACTCTGTAAATCAACTGGAACCCATTTTTGCTAAAAAAAAATATATGCCTCAGGTGGCCTAAAGTATCTTACAGGACCTTTTACACCAGATCCACAAATCACATGAAATCCACTTTTGGCAATGATAAAAAATATAACCTGGAACACATTTTTGGCAAAAATAAAAATATGTCCTCAGCTGTCCTAAAAGACCTCTCATGCTGGCTCCATGGATCACTGGAACCCATTTTTGGCAAAAATAGATATGTCACCTCAGGTGGCCAAAATAACCACCAAAACCTTTTACCCAGGCTCCATTAATCACCTGCTACCCTGTTTTTGGAAAGAAGTAAAAATATCACATCAGGTAGCCTAAATGACCACCACAGGCCGTTCATATTGCCTCCATAAATGACCACCGCAGACCTTTTACTGAAGTGTTTTTAATCACCTGGATCACATTTTTTGTAAAAATAAAAATATCACCTCAGGTGACCTAAACGAACACCACTGACCTTTCACTCACTCTCCATAAATCATCAGGAAAACATTTTTGTGAAAAATAAAAATGCCACCTCAGGTATCCTAACTCACCACTGCCTAATTTTACCCCTGGTCCATAAATAAACTGGAACCCATTTTGGGGAAAAATAAAAATATCTCCTCAGGTGGCATAAATTACCACCACTGATCTTTCACCCTGACTCCTGGGGACTGATTCCAGAACAGATACGACCAATGGAAATGCAGTATGTCAGATCTGAATGGCGCAAATCGTAAGTTATGTCTGCAACTTGCGACATGTGCAATTCCAAAACGTCCCTTGAGCTACATGCTGAAACCACTACGCCAAACACAACTTACGACTGAATTGCACCAGAAAAAGCATGCATCAATGCAGAATGTGACCTGCGACATGTGTAATGAACAGGTACACCATAAAGGCAATTCCAGAACAAGCGGTTTATGTAACAACATTAAAACAATCAGACTCAACCTTGACCATGGTGGAGGTGGTATAAGTAGAGGATATCATATATAACCACCCCCCAAAACAGCCAGATGTCACTCAGCAGTGTGTATTGACACAGCAGGAACCATGTCTGCAACAGTAGCCCTACTAGGCATCATGGTAGCTGAGCAATGTGAACGCAGGCATGCCAGGCATTGTGGGAGGAACCAGGGGACTGAGCAACCATAGGAGCAAGTGATGGTGCCAAGGATACCCCTGCTAATACCGAGACACACAAAGAAGTCCTTTGAGGAGTTGACAGAAGAGCAGTGCATTGCATGCAACAGGCTCAACAAGAGCACCATAAGGGAGCTATGCCAGGAACTGTGGGAGGACTTACACAGTTCCACCAACAGGGGACATCAACTGGCTGTGGAGGTGTGTGTTAGTGCAGCGCTGTGCTTCCTAGCCACAGGGACCTTCCAAACCCCCACAGGTGATGCAGTGGGCATATCACAGCCTGCTGTGTCAAAGTGTCTCAGGAGTTTCCTCACAGCACTACTACGGCGTGCCATCTGGTACATACACTTCACACGTGATGCACAACAACAGCTGCAAGTGAAGCAGACCTTCGACAGTGCTGCGCAGTTCCCATGTGTAACGGGGGCAATTGACTGCACACTTGTGCCCATCAGTACACCACACACTGATGGTGATGCATACCTAAACTGTAAAGGATATCACTCAGTGAACATCCAGGTGGTATACAACAGTGACTGTCACATGCTAGATGTGGTGGCCAAGTACCCTGGGTTCTGCCATGATTCCCACATATTCTGCCACTGTGGCCTACAGTATGTGAGGCCTTTGAGAAAGGGGAGATCACTGGCAGATGGCTGACTGGTAAGCAACACAGTGCACAACACCTGTGCATGGGTGCATGGGTCAAAGGGTGCACGATAAGCACACAGAGTGTGGCCAAGTGGTAACCTACAGTGCAGTGCAAAAGGCCTGCTGGATGCAAATGTCAGGCAAGTCACCTGGGTGGCACAAGGACAGAACATAGGATGGGAATGCAACAGTAAAGATGCAAACTGTACCCGCAATCATGGACAGTGACAGCACACATTGCACAAAGCACATGCATTTGGGAAATACCCAGGTCACAGGACACAACATCCAGCAAGCTGTGTATAACCATGGCCCCACTGTGTGTATCAGCATACTCCAATAGTTGACAACTGTGTGTTGAGCAGCACAGATGGATGCCATACTAACCTGTACTCTATCCAAACCGCAACAGGAGACAGTGGATGCCCATAGCTGCCATGGCTGATGACACCAGTCCAAGTACCACAGACAGCAGCAGTAGAGTGGTGCAATGAGGCCCTCAGAAGGATTAGATCAGTCATAGAATGCACATTTGGGCTCCAGAAGTCCCAATTAAGATGCCTCAAATGCTCTGGTGAGGCATTGCAGTACAGCTCTGAGATAACATGCATGATAGTGGTCGCATGCTGTATCCTGCACAACATTGCTCTGTCATGGCACATGACATTGCCAGACATAGGGGAGGAGGTAGACATGGCACTAGATGGGGACATTGAGCCAGATAGCATGCCCAGTGTGTTGACAACTGGTGGAACATCTGCATGATATTGGGCAAGGCGTGAGGTGATTAAGCATCATTTCACAACATAACATGAACAACAACACCATGGTGGCACCAGCAGTAGTGTGGACCATCAACATGTGGCACCTAACAACAGCCAGGCACACAACAGCAACAGCCAATGATACAACTGAGGACAGGACACTGACTGCCAGGTGCAGCACAGCATCTGCAACTATGCCCATGTGGATTGTGTTGCACCTTATGGTCCACAACCAAGAGAATATGGGGTCCATGCCACCACCAGGAACACAAACAGGTACCCCAGCTGATGTATGGAGGACACAGAGCACACAAAGCATAAGGTAAGGAGCATGGCATGATGATGTGAACCTGCATGGGTACAGCAGCTGTTGTGTGAGCCTGATGCACCGTGGAATGGTGTGTGTGCATGTGTGGGAAGGGTAATGTAGGGCATGACTGCAGTGTACCATTGCACAGGTCTCAATACACAGGTGACCTATGGAAACATTGTGAAAGGTCTGAAGTGTTTGCTTTGGACACCTAGGGCCAGATATTCCAAACTCAGTGTGGCACACAAACCATTTGTGTAGGGTAAGCTCAGGGTTAGCGCGGGACCACCATATTCAAAGAAGGAGATAGCGCTCGCTAAATGCAATAGTGCCAGGCTAAAAAATAATGTATACAAGGGGCAAAGTGAGAGGCGAGTACTTGCATATGGGTGCAATGGGATATTCAGACACATAGCACTGTGCAATGCACCATTGTATGAGATATAGCGTGGCGCTAGTTACCGTCTATAAAAGACATTCCTAATCCTAGGTCAATCCACAGATGAGGGAGTGTCCAGACCAGGAAGTGAGGTAAAATGGCTGTGTTTAGCAATGCAGTAGTGCTGCACCTCATCGAGCAGGTTGTGTAGGAGGAAGAAATGGAGCAGACACAATAAGGCCCAATATGCTGGCAAAGAAAGAGATATGCTGCACACAGATGGTACCGGCCCAGAGCCTCCTTTGAGAGCCTGTCTGATGACCACATCATTTGCCAGTACAGGTTGGACAGAGGAATGTTGAGGTAGTTATGTGAACTCCTGCATGAGGGGCTACAGCCAAGCACCAGGTGCAGCCATGCCATGTCAGTTGATGAAAAGGTGATGGTAGCGATGTGCATCCTAGCCACTGGGACATTTTAGTGCCCACCGGGGGAAACCATTGGTGTTTCACAGTCTGCCACATTGCACCTCCTGATCCAGTTCCTTGATGCTCTCCTGCCACATGCTGGTGAGTTTATAGTATTTCCTAGCACAGCAGTAGAGCGCACAGCAACCATGCAGCAGTTACATCGAGTTGCGTACCTACCAACTATACTTACTGCCACTGACTGCACCCATGTTCCCATCTGTGCACCACCTGGTGATGCCAGTGACGTATACGTAAACAGGAAGGGCTACCACTCTATCAATTGCCAGGTTGTGTGCGATGCGACTGGGCACATAACCAATGTCTTTGCACAGCACCCTGGCAGTGTCCAGGATGCTTTCATCTGGCACCAGTCCCGGCAGTGCCGGGCATTTGAGAAGAGCAGGATACCTTGTGGGCATCTAGTTGGTGAGTACGGGCAGCTACTACAGGGTAGTATACAGGGGAGGGAGGATAGGCAAGGGTACCTATGGAAGGGGCAGGGAGCAATTGTACACAGCAGCAGTGGGCACTGTGCAGTACAGCAACACTAACACCTGGTATCTCTGCATAGGGGATAGTGCCTATTCCCTAAGACCCTGGCTGCTGACACTGGTACCTCAGCCAGCAACAGTGGCCAAGGAACACTACAACGAGGCACATGCTGCTACAAGAAATATCATTGAGAGAGTCTTTGGGATGCTCAAGATGTGGTACCATTGCATAGACCAGTCAGGCGGTACCTTACAATATCGCCCTCAGAAGGTATGCCATATCATCCTAGCCTGTTGTATGCTACACAGCATGTCACTGAGCCATGGGATACATGCACCTGAACCTGTGGAACATTCTGACAGTGAGCCAGAGCCAGTGGTAAGGGGGATAGTAAAGCAACTCGAGAGGCAGGATCTGCGCATGGCCAGCCGGGCCATTGAGCACAGGAGCAGCATTATTGAGACACTAACCCAGGATGGACAGTGAGTAAACATAACACAGACAGATAATATGATATCAACTGTACATTTAATGGTAGTACAGATACAGTACAGTGCGATCTGTGTAATACGCAGGTGCTGTAGAAGTCACTAGTGTGAAGATGTGATGTGGTGCGGTGTGTGTAATGTGTGTCGGCCACCACCATATCCCTCAACTGTACTACATTACAAGGAATGGTCCTCATTTCACTTCACAGAAGGTCTCTGTTCCACATTGTGAGGACTTGTCCCACATTTAGTGTTAACATTTTAAAGCAAAACTCTATAGTAAAAATGCAAACAATATATCATTCAATTAATAACAGATGTTCTGAACAAAAATGAAAGCATTGTAACAGTGTTCTGAGCTTCTGAGATAAAGTTTAGATTAAGTGTTCTACATTTTGTTCAGTTGTTTCACATTTTGAGAGGCAATTTTCCACAGTTGGGGGACAAAAGGTTGAGAGATATGGACACCACTCAGGTGCGCTGAGCAAACAGTTATGTAGACAAGTGTTGGCAGGGGCTGTGGCATGGGAGTGATCATGGGCTGTGGAGGATATTGTGTGTGCAGGGAAAATGGGATATGGTTGTGTGCATGGGCATGCAAGTGAATGGGACATGGCCACACCATGCATGTGGTGGAGCACATCAGCTGCACCTGCCATCGCACACACAATGCACACCCTGTGTGTGTGGCACACTGGTGGGCATGCTACATGTTGAGAGCAAAAATGGGGTGGACTGAGGTCAGGCTGGGAGGGCAGTCCATTCATGGCCATGCCACGAGGCCTGCACAGGTGTGCAGTGAAGGCAGCCATGATGCTGTGCACAGCCTGTGGATGACAAGGAGGTAGGGGTAGAGGAGGTAAATCCCACCCTGTGTGCACCTCTGCCACTCTGCTGCACATGTGAGGCATGGCCTCGCTGGTGTCTGGGGTGCACCCTGCAGTGCTGCTGTAATTGTCTCCTTCAGCACCTCAGCATGGGCATGCACAGCAATGGTAAGTCCACCAAAGCCATGTTCAATGGGGGCAAGGACACAGGTCATTCGCTCCTCTGACCGCTGCTCAGCACAGGCAAGTCCAGTGTCCACTGCTTCCTGCAGCTGTGACAACTCATGCCACAGCTCCCTGCAGAGGTCATGCAGGTCCTGCTGGGCTGCATGCTGTGATGCAAGGGCCTCCTGGAGCATTGGTTGCACACCCTGGCCATCCTGTGCAGGTGCAGCATCAGCATCATGTTGCAGATAGTGTTGGGAAAGGTGTTGTGGACATGTTGGGACCTGTGGGGGCAGCTGGTGGTATGGCAGCTGCTGCAACTTTGGTCTAACAGGTGAAGGAGCATGCTGCAGGACTGGTTTTGTGGTCATTGCCCTGTGGGACATATCCAGAGGGCAACACTGTGTGGGCACAGGAGCATCAGCAGTGGGCACAAAAAGTGGCATGTGCCTAAGTACCCCTCACTCCCAATTCAGGCATGGTGCCAAACCCCACTGTTCCCAAACCAATGGTGCCACTGGCTTGTCCCATATCCGGCAGGGTGGGTTCTTCCTCTGCATCCCCTGATCCATGGTCACTTGTCACAGTCAAGATCAGCACCTGCTCTCCACTCAGATCTTCCACCTGGGTGCACTTAGGTGGATTAAGGTACTCCAGGAATGCCGTATCCTCCTTCTCCAAAGTTCCTGTATACACCAGTGCCTCATGTCATCTGAGGCCAGACATTGTGCTGACTGTCATGTCCACTGCAGGTCCACCTGTGGCAACCATGCCTGATGTGGGAGGGCGCACCTCTTCAGTGTTGCCATCCTGCATCCTGCACCACTGTGCCTAGCCCCACCTGGGACAATGACCTGCTGGGCATGCAGTGCTATAATGGAACAGACAGATGTGAGTGGCCACTACTGTGAACAGACAGTGCAGCCCCACAGCCACACCCACAATGTCACATGCACCCCCAGCAGTGTGTGCCCCACAGCATGCCCAAGCAGACACCACTGTGCATCCCATGCAAATGCAGCCAGTGCCCTATGAGCCCCCTGCACCACAGCACACATGCACTTACAACATGTGCCTACCAGCAGATGCCCACCACTGTGCAGCCCCAACACCACTCACACAATGTGACATACCCATGTGAGCCCCATGCATGCACCATGACAGTGGCAATTTGTGCCTCAGGCCCAGTGATGTTGCTGTCCAGTGAGTGGTGGATACATGCCACAGACTAACCTGCCCTGGGTGGTGTGAGCAGTGTCTCACACCCACCGCTCTCAACCCCACCAACTGCCACTGGCCGCAGGGTAGAGGCTACTATAGCTATCAATGGGTCACAGTCCCCCTGCTCCATTGGTTGTGGCTGTCCACCAGTCCACAGCCTGTCCCTGAGTCATTGTGCCTCCTCCTCCTCCTTGGCCCTGAATAGTAGATCACTCCATCACTTTCAGACAGCATCGGTGGTACGACCATGACCACCTACAGCATTCACCACTATGGCAATCTCTTCCTACATCAGTTGACTTATTATGATGTAGGACCATCTCCCACTCCTTCACAGCATGTACCAGGGCATGCAGCTCATCTTCTGAAAACCTGTGGGCCCCGAGCTGCTCCTGCCCTACAGCCTCACCTGTGTGGGATAGAAGGCAGGGAAAGGGTTACACACAGTTGTGAACAAAACATTGCACAGCTGTATCAGTATCAAATGGCCATGGTGCAACACACAGAAACTATGCACACTCCCACCCTCTGAGGAATGCCAACAGGACATGCATGATGCACCTCAGTGTTGTGGAGTCCTGCAGGCCAGCACACGTGGAAGTCAGCTGTGTGTGTGTAGCACACAGTTGCGTTGCCTATGCTGGTGACCTGTGGCATGTAACTGTTAGCCTGGCTGCACATGGTGGCATGGACAGTGGTGCACTGCCAGGCAATCCCAAGGCCTACAGCAACATACAGTGTCTAACGTGCACATGTGTGGGACTGTGAAGACATGGCTGTAAGTGCCTATCCCATAAGGTCACCCCAGGCACATCCAGTGCCATGCTGGGCCTGTGTACACCCAGCACTGTAGAACACATGCTGTGGAACCATGGTGTGCATCCCCACAACAGGAATAGATGGGTGATGACAACACATGTGCCACTAGTTGTGCTGTCTAGGCACTGTTACCTGTGCCAGTGCATGTATCAATGTAGCCACAGTGCGCGCACACACACACACGCAGTTTGGCGGGTGCATAGGTGGTACTTGCACATCTTTACACAATTCCTCTGTGTGAATCACCATGAGGAGCTGTAGTGGGGACTGTACAACAATACAACACTGGGGTAGTGTACCTTCAACATGTGTGTAAGTGCATGTCATGCAATGGCCTGGATGTCCACACTGTACATGCACTGTCCTCTCATGGGGTAGACACCTTGGACTGCAGCACCAGTAGTACTGCCCCTGCTGCAAAGCGACGTACACACACAGACACCAGCCATCTGCTGTTTCTGCTCAGCTGCCATGGTGTCATGCTGCATGCCAGGGCATAGGTGCAGCCGGCACAGCATGACTGACTTATGTGCTTGTGGATTGAGATATGTTCTGACACAGCCAGGACCATGTGTGTCCAGATACAGTGCACCATGACTGTCTGACATGGATGCTGAGGCTGGCCCTTGCACACAGAGACAGTGACACTGCATGTCTGCAACACAGATCAGCAAGGTACAGTACTACTGGGTGCAGACCCAAACCAGTGGGGACCACAGGGACAGAGTGGTGGGGTTTGTCCACATCATGGTCAGCCTGTCATGTGGAAGAGCTGCTACATTGAATGTGAGGGGCAGGCCACCTCACCATGACAGGCCTGTTAGATTTTGGGAAGGGGGGCCTGGACTGGGGCAGACACACAGGTGCAGATGACAGTTGTCTGGCACTGAGACCTATCTGCATGTGTCTGTCATTGCAGACAAGGCCCACAATCACATGGTCATCATAAAACACAAAAGTACACAGCAGCAGGTATGGGGATAGCTATCCAGCTTTCAGGTAGGATGGGTAGGCCACAGCCCAACACATGTCGTGGAGTGTGCTGCAGAGTGGCACATTCCTTCCAGACCACTGGTGTTCCACATAGTAATGGCTGTGACCTGAGATGCAATAGCACTGTGTTACAACTGCAGTGTAGCAACTCTAGTAACTGCATGGGTCCTGTCTGATGTGACCCACTTGCACATATCACACAACATATTACAGGGGTGGGGGTGGACTGTAGATGATATTGATGTCAGTCAGTGACATGGGTGACAGCATGGGTACCTGTGACTGTTGTCACAATGGATAACATGTATCCTATAGTCACAGTGGACTACTGATGCACTCCAGAGTGAAGCCTCCACACTGCTGATGACATCCTACTGCCTTGTGCAGCACCACAGCAGGCAGTCAGTCAATCATGGGCTCCACAATGGGCGCTAAACATTGCATAAAGGTGGTGGGGCACCACTACTCACACAGGGCAGCCAGAAGGGGCAACAGACCCCCCAGCCCCAGCATCACTGCCACATTCAAACACAGACAGACAGACAGCATGTCAGAGTTGGGACACCCCTTTTTTTTGTTTATTATATTTAGTGACATCACGAGACATTTCTTTCTCTGCCCCTTTATTCTGAAAAATCTACTGCAGTAGTGCTTATTTCTTGTCTTTTTTCTACTTTCACCTTTCTATCATGATGGAGTGGCCTCCCATTATGATATCTTAATCTAACTGCCCCGCTTTATATTCCTTCCCCTGTCTCAGTGACGTGATTTTTTTGTTTTTATTTTAGTTTGGGTAATGCAGCTGTAAGAAGGCTCAGAAGCATGTGAGCCACACTGCATTCAACAATAAAGTGCACAAGTTGTGTAATGCCTGAAAGGCAGCTAGAAAGTTCTATCTGCACACAGAAATAAAAGGAAATCATTAGGCTTTCAAGTGAGTGACAGAAAAAGGGGCTCCATTAGGTTTTAGTTGGACTAGACCATAATAGTTTTAAAGCAGCCCATAATATCTACAACACCCGGATAAACTACTCAGTCTGCAGCTCACAATAAGAAGTAGTTCTAAGAACCAGCTAGCAAAAGCTCCAAATGAGAATAATTACCTGTAAAACATAATCATTATTTAATAAATAGAACTTGTGCAAGGGAAACAGGTTCTTTTTGGATTAAAACTTCCTTTTTCTTTTGTACTAACACATTCTCTTGCCATATTGTTTGTGTATATTATAGTTGTATTCTTACCTCTCCCAGGATGGTAATGTTATGGACAGCACTGCATTTCTAAGGGCCAGTAGCCCACATCTGAAACTTATTTATATTGAGCAGAGGAATGAGGACAACACCTTGAGGGAGGGGACTAAGATCACTAATTGTCAATTAAGCCTTTTCTTGCTTTCAGAATAGGTTTAGGAGATGGACATAACAGTAGATAAATGTTATTACTGAATAAAATAATTTGTGGTCATGCAGATCCCCCTACATGATGTACTAGCATAGAAATTTGATGTATTAGAATAGAGGGTGGATCAGCTGACCTATGATGTCAGAGCATACAACTTTATAAGGTGACTGTTGAGTTGAAGGAATCAGATAGTCTTTGAGCACAGAGGATAGTAGAGGTGCTGGAGGGAAGTACATCTACTCTGTGGCAGTGTTTCACTGTTAAGAGAAGTTTCTCAGGATGCGAAAAAGCCAGATGATGCTTTATTTTCTTTTTGAAGTGATTTATTTTGAAATGTATAATTAAATTTCACACAAGTTCTGTGTGTTCCTTAAAGAAACAGTGTGTCTGACTTATCACTTCTCACACAAGCTCACAAATCTGGTGTCAGAGGTGGGATATTCTGGTTGTCCAAGTATTCTGGGGGAAACCAGTTTTTTGTACCAGACCTGGTACAGTGATAAGTTGAGATGATGGCAACAGGCACAGATGACACAAAGAAGGGTGCAGTGACCCGGTCACAGACAGAGAAGACAGGTGAACCCCTGCATCCTGGTTTGGAGACTTCAGTAAGGTGAAAGTTACCAAAGGAACAGTCCACTAGTGATGGTGAAGAAGAAGAGTGACAGCAGAGATGACCAGAGGTAGATGACAGACCTCCTGAGGGCCTTTCGGATCTGCTACACTTTTTGGCAGTTTGGCAGTTGGAAGTCGAATGCCAGAGGGACATTGAAGCACAGGAAAGAGAGAGAGAGAGTGCTGGTGCCAAGATATGAGGTGGGCAGAAACTTTACAACTAATTCAGACCATGGGGGCTGGACAGGGAAATGGGGGAAATAATAACACTAACCCCAACAATCCCCGAGACATTAAACTAACTAGGATGACTGTCAATGAAGATATTGAGTCATACCTTACCACGTCTGAGAGAGTTGCTAAAGCATGTGGCTTGCCTAAATCCCAATGGGTAGTGCGATTAGCTCCCAACCTCTCTGGGAAGGCCCAGTTAGCATACAGGAATATGGATCCCTGTCTTGCAGAGGACTATGACATGGTGAAACAGGAAATTCTTAAAAGATATGACATTAATGCTGAGACATATTGGCAGTGTTTTCGTGCCTTGAAACATTCCCCCCATGATCCTCCTCGGGAAACATATGTAAGACTCAGAGAACTATGTAATAAATGGATTCAGCCAAAAGGAAAGTCTTGAATTGACATTATAGAACTTTTTGTACTGGAACAATTTTTACAAATCTTGCCAAATGAGGTCCAGATCTGGATCAAAGAACATAATCCCGAGTCTGCTGAAATAGCTGTGACACTGGCTGAGGACTTTCTGACAGCCCATCAACCTTTCAGAAAAGGAGGGCAGAGACAATCTGAATCCCCAATGAAACCACAGACTGGTCCGGTAAGAAATGTTCAGAATGCCTATCCTAAAAAGGAAGAGTGGGAGAGAAGAGGGAGGAGTGGACAAAGAATGAGAACTGTTCCATCTAACATTGTATGTCACAATTGTAAAGGACTAGGACATATTGCCCATTTTTGTCCATCAAAGAAAACAGATATGGCACACTTAGCTTTACTAAATTCTGGGTATATGTTTTCTGATATTATTATAAAAGGGAAAAATGTCATGGGACTTTTGGATTCTGGTAGTAAGAACACTCTGATTAGGGAAGATTTAATATCTATGATGCAACGAGGGGCTCCTATGCATGTCATTTGTGTGCATGGTGATTCACACCAATATCCTACTGTATGACTGTTTATGGGAATACAGGGGGGAGGGTAACATCTGACATTTCTGCTGGTGTAGTCCCACATCTCCCTGTCCCAGTAGTGACTGGGCATGAATATCCTGGGTTTGCCCTACTACTACTGGAACAAGAAGCTGTCTCAGCTGTAACTACAAGGGCCCAGAGTAAAGAAGGGATTGTGCTAGGAAAAGTGTTTCCCTTTGAAGGAGAAGTAGTCAACCCCCCCTGGAAAGGATAGAAAAACCCATAAAGCAAAGAAATTATTAAAACACAAGTGGCAACAGGAACAACAGGGAGTGAAGGTAGAAAATAATCCTGTATTTGTTAAGGCAGAAATGAAAGAGCAACAGAAAAAAGATGTCTCTCTGCAACCATTTTTTTTACAGGTGGGGAAAAGAGAGAAAGCAGGTACCCCTGAAATACAGGAGAAAAATGGGTTATTGTATAGAGTTTGTACCAACCCAACTACCCAAGAAACAGTGGACCAATTATTAGTACCCAAATGTTTCAGACAGGATATTTTAGCACTGGGGCATGATGTTCTTTGGGCTGGGCACACAGGGAGAGACAAAACCTCCAGTAGAATACTGCAAAGATTCTTTTGGCCTGGGATACATGGGGACATAGCTCGATACTGTCAGGAATGCCCTAAATGTCAAATCACCACCCAAGCCACTAGAAAGGAAGTAATGCCACTTAATCCCTTGCCACTAGTGACTACACCTTTTGAGAGAATTGGAATGGACATTGTGGGCCCTGTTCATAAAAGTAAAAAGGGAAACAAATTCATCTTGGTGGTGTGTGATTATGCCACCAAGTATCCCGAAGCTATACCCATGAGAATGGTCACAACCAAAAGAATCGCAGAGGAACTGGTGAAACTCTTTAGCAGAGTTGGAATACCTAAAGAGAGTCTCACTGATAGAGGGACTAACTTTAACGCTGAACTACTAAGGGAACTATGCCGCCTTCTGGGAATAGTAGCTATAAGAACCTCTCCCTATCATCCCCAGATGGATGGTTTAGTTGAGAGGTTTAATCAAACCCTTAAGCGTATGATAAAGAAATTCATACATGAAGAGGGGCATGATTGGGATTTATATCTTCCCTTCCTTCTCTTTGCCTACCAGGAGGTTTCCCCAGCATCCACAGGGTGCTCACCTTTTGAACGTTTATTTGGAAGAAACCCTCAGGGACCCCTGCATGTAGTTAAAGAGTGCTGGGAGGACAACACAGAACTAAAATCTCCAGGAATTGCAAAGTGTATGAAGCAATTAAGACAAAAATTGGTGCTATATACTGAAAAGGCTCATGGGATGGGAGTTAAGGCACAAATCCAGCAAAAACAATACTATGATCAAGGTACGGCCAAAAATAAATCCTTCTCTCCTGGGGAACAGGTATTGTTACTTTTGACCACTTCTACACATAAGCTTTTAATGAAATGGCAAGGACCCTACAAAATAATTAGACAAGCAGGGCCTGTTACTTATGAAATTGAAACCCCGGACAAAAGACAAAAAAAGAACATTTAACATGCCAACCTATTGAAACGTTGGCACGAAAAAAGAACTACAGGGGTGAGTCTCTCCGTAATTCCAGAACCCACAGAAACTGAAATAGAATTGGCATATGCAGACTGGAAAAGAAAATGGGAGTAGATGATGTTATTATAAACCCAGAACTTAATGTACAACAAACACAGGCAGTAAGGTCCTTGTTTAATGAGTTTAGCAAAACATTCACTAATACCCTGGGCATGGCTAAAGGTGAAGAACACCACATATGTACTGATGCTAAACCCATAAGGAAAAAGGCATATAGACTCCCAGAACACCTTAGAGAGGTGGTAAAAAAGGAGATACAGAAACTAAGATCATTACAGATTATAGAACCTTCTAAGAATCCATGGGGTTCCCCTATGGTATTGTCCCAAAAAAGGAAGGAGGAATTAGACTGTACTTAGACTTCAGGGGCTTAAATCAGGTGGCACAGTTTGATGCTTATCCTGTGCCTCGTGTAGATGATATAGTGGATAGAATTGGCAAAGCCACTTATATCTCTACACTAGACCTCACAAAAGGCTATTGGCAGATCCTCTTAGAAGAATCCGCCAAGGAGAAAACTCCTGTTAGTACTCCCATGGGTCTTTTCCAGTTTTGAACCATGCCGTTTGGGCTACATGGGGCCCCGGCTACCTTCCAGTGGTTTATGGACCAGGTACTGGCACCTCATAACACCTATTGTGCAGCGTACCTGGACAACGTGGTTGTCTTTAGTTCATCCTGGGAAACTCATTTACAAAATCTTCAGGCAGTTTTCTCTTCTATTCAACAGGCAGGACTAACTATCAACCCCACAAAATGTACTATTGCCATGAAAAAGGCAAGATATCTTGGTTTCATACTGGGAAATGGTCATATTAAGCCAGAGATATCAAAGGTGGAAGCAGTAGCCCAGTGTCCCATACCCAGCACCAAGAAACACGTACAGTCTTTCTTGGGTCTTGCCGGGTATTACAGAAGATTCATCCCCAACTTTGCTTCTATTGCTTTTCCATTGACAGATTTAACTAAAAAGAAGTTTGGGAATCAGATAAAATGGACTCCTGAATGTGAGGAAGCATTTAATAAAATTAAGGCAGCCCTATGCTCCTCCCCAGTCCTGCATAGTCCTGACTTCACATACCCATTCGAGGTACATACAGATGCCTCAGAATCAGGTATAGGGGCAGTGTTGCGACAAACGATAGATGGAGAGGAACATCCTGTAATATGTATTTCAAGGAAACTCCACTATAGGGAACAAAAGTATGCTACCATCGAGCAAGAATGTCTGGCAGCCAAGTGGGCCATTGAGTCCTTGAAATGTTATTTATGGAGTGCCCCATTTACTTTAATAACCAATCACAATCCTCTCTGCTTCCTATCACAAATGAAGCACAAAAATAATAGAATCATGAGATGGTACCTGGTCCTGCAACCTTATAGTTTTACAGTACAGCACACAGCAGGCTCAGCTCATATGAATGCAGATTTTTGTCCAGACATGGGCTACGGAGTAGGAAATACCAACCCTAAAATAGATAATTGAAAATCTGTATCAATGTTTAACAACATAGGAAAGAAGGTTAAGAGATACAGTCATGACACCCCAGGGCTATTTAATAAATGTGAACGCTTATGCTTTTGACGATCCACATCTATCTGTAAAGATAATTCTAATGTTCGAATGGGTGTCTGGGGTGGAGCTTCAAGAGAGGGTGGTGAAAGCTCCATCCTACCCTCAAGGATTGAGTAGGTTGTCTTGAAAACTCCGGGATTTATTGAAATATATGGTGGTTTTTGCTTAAAGTTGGGGGTGTGTCAGAGTTGGGACCCCCCTTTTTTTTGTTTATTATATTTAGTGACATCACGAGACATTTCTTTCTCTGCTCCTTTATTCTGAAAAATCTACTGTAGTAGTGCTTATTTCTTGTCTTTTTTCTACTTTCACCTTTCTATCATGATGGGGAGGCCTCCCATTATGATATCTTAATCTAACTGCCCCGCTTTATATTCCTTCCCCTGTCTCAGTGACATGATTTTTTTGTTTTTATTTTAGTTTGGGTAATGCAGCTGTAAGAAGGCTCAGAAGCATGTCAGCCACACTGCATTCAACAATAAAGTGCACAAGTTGTGTAATGCCTGAAAGGCAGCTAGAAAGTTCTATCTGCACACAGAAATAAAAGGAAATCACTAGGCTTTCAAGCGAGTGACAGAAAAAGGGGCTCCATTAGGTTTTAGTTGGGCTAGACCATAATAGTTTTAAAGCAGCCCATAATATCTACAACACCCGGATGAAGTACTCCGTCTGCAGCTCACAATAAGAAGTAGTTCTAAGAACCAGCTAGCAAAGCTCCAAATGAGAATATAATTACCTGTAAAACATAATCATTATTTAATAAATAGAACTTGTGCAAGGGAAACAGGTTATTTTTGGATTAAAACTTCCTTTTTCTTTGGTACTAACACATTCTCTTGCCATATTGTTTGTGTATATTATAGTTGTATTCTTACCTCTCCCAGGTTGGTAATGTCATGGACAGCACTGCATCTGTAAGGGCCAGTAGCCCACATCTGAAACTTATTTATATTGAGCAGAGGAATGAGGACAACACCTCGTGGGAGGGAACTAAGATCACTAATTGTCAATTAAGCCTTTTCTTGCTTTCAGAATAGGTTTAGGAGATGGACATAACAGTAGATAAATGTTATTACTGAATAAAATAATTTGTGGTCATGCAGATCCCCCTACATGATGTACTAGCATAGAAATTTGATGTATTAGAATGGAGGTTCGATCAGCTGACCTATGATGTCAGAGCATACAACTTTATAAGGTGACTGTTGAGTTGAAGGAATCAGATAGTCTTTGAGCACAGAGGATAGTAGAGGTGCTGGAGGGAAGTACATTTACTCTGTGGAAGTGCTTCACTGTTAAGAATTACTGAAATTTCTCAGGTTGAGAAAAAGCCAGATAGTGTTTTATTTTCTTTTTAAAGTGATTTATTTTGAAATGTATAATTAAATTTCACACAAGTTCTGTGTGTTCCTTAAAGAAACAGTGTGTCTGACTTATCACTTCCCACACACGCTCACACAGCAGCAGTTAGAAATCACCTGCAGTCCCAAAGCCATAACCTGTATACCACTGTTGGACATATCACAGATACCATAGCCTGACACATATCAACCAGTACAGGACCAACTTGTGTGAGGGCAGGACTGTAATGTCACATGCGTGGCACTGCCACACCTGGGTTCTTGTCTTGTCCCCTCAGACAGGCAGGTGACTGGCATTCTCTTAGTCAGGCTACTGTCTATTAATGCAGTACTATATGCTAGGAACATTATTGGTCTTACAGCTCCATGCACAAGCAGTGTGTGTTGCCACCCTGGTCAGGTGTCCATATACCCATGGATAGTTGGGAGAGGGTATGGCAGGGCACCTCTGTGGCAGTACATACTGGTTATGCAGACTGGCCCATACATCATGCACAGTAGCCTAGTGTTATGTCTGTACCCTGGATGTCTGCCATCATCCTGTGCTATCAATCCACACACACATGACATAGGGATACTCAACAGTTGTTAGCATGGTGATTACACATATCATTCATTATGTCTCTGGAAGTCCAATACAGTCACGTTGTCTGTGACAGCCCTCATGCATTACATATCTGCTTGCCCCTGTGATTGGTCCTCTGACATCCTGTGTGCTGCAGCAGTAATCCCACATTAACATGTATTACCTATCAGCAACATAGGTGGAGCACTGTTAGCCCTTACATAGCACAGCCAGGCAAACAGGTCTGTTAAGCATGCTAATGGGTCAGTAATGATATGGTAATCACCATGTTAGCACCATGCGTACACAATGACCATCATTTGCATATGCCGTTTGAATATTGCAGAAGCGAGCACCGGGCAAAGTGTTTAGCGCTGGGCAAATCATATAGCGCCAGGCTATCTCGTCTGTGCTTAGTGCAGCACTGTTGCAACTGCGCAGCAATAGGACTCCTTGCATAGGTCCTGCGCATGTGCAGGTTGGGCCAGTCTGCACAAGCATGGCCACGATATATGACGTAGTGCCATGCTAACCCTGTTAGCGCGATAGCAGTGTGCATGCCCAGTATGTCTGCACTGGGGTCATGGCAGGGTTGCGCATTGCGCACACTTCTGGGTAGTGCGGTGCTATTGCACACTTCTGTATGGCACTAGACTGAACTGTTGGGGAGTTCCAGGGTGTGGCCCAGTGGTTGCCATCCAGCAATAACTTTCCTTCCTCCTGTGTCATCCATGTCTGGTAGATGTAGGTAGGGGGCAGTGGTGGACTGAGATAATATTTTTATTTTTGCGAAAAATGGGTTCCAGGTGATATCTGGAGCTGAGGTGAAATGTCCACGGTGGTCATTTAAGCCACCTAAGGTGATATTTTTAGCATTTGAAAAAGTGGGTTGCTGGTGATTAATGGAGTTGGTGCGAATGATCTGAGGTTGTCGTTTAGGCCACCTGAGATGATATTTGTATTTTTCTCAAAAATGGGTTGCAGGTAATTTATGGATCCAGAATAAAAAGAACTGCCGTGGTCATTTAGGCCACATGAGGTTATTTTTCTTTTTACTAAAATTTGTTCCAGGTGCTATGAACCTGGGGTAAAATGTCTGTGGAGGTCATTTAGGCCACATGAGGTGATATTTTTAGTTTTTGCCAAAAACATGCTAAAGATGATTCATGGAGCCTGGTTAAAAGGTTTTTTGTAGTTCTTTAAGTCACCTGAGGTGACATTTTTATTTTTTTCCAAAATGGGATATTAGTGAGTTAAATAGCTGGAGAGAAAGATCAACAGTGGTTATTTAGGCCACCTGAGGTGATATTTATTTTATTTTCACCAAAACTGGTTCCTAGGTGATTGATGGAGCTGGAGTAAAAATGCCAAACTGGTCCTTGAGGCCACCAGTGGTAATATTTATTTTTGTTGCCAAAAATGGGTTTTCAGTGCTTTATGGAGGTGAGGTCAAAGATCCACAGTAGAGCTTTAGGCCACCAGAGGTGCTATTTTTATTTTTGCAAAAAATCGGTTCCAGTTGATATCTGGAGTTGGTGTGAAACATCCATGGCAGCCGTTTAAGACACCTGAGGTGATATTTTTAGTTTTTTGAAAAAGTGGGTTGTAGGTAATTAATGGAGCTGGTGTGAAAGGGCTGAGGTTGTCATTTAGGCCACCTGAGGTGATATTTGTACTTTTGCCAAAAATGGGTTCCAGGTAATTTATGGATCCAGAGTAAAATATCTGCAGTGGTCATTTAGGCCAGGAGAGGTGATATTTTTATTTTTACCAAAAAATTGTCTCCAGGTCATTTATGCAGCCAGGGTGAAAGGTCTGTAGAGGACCTTAAGGCAACCAGGGGTGATATTTTCATGTTTGCCAAAAATGGGTTCAAGATGATATATCAAGCCAGGGTGAATGTTATGTGGTGGTTGTTTAGGCCACCTGAGGTGATATTTCTATGGGTTTCAGATGATTTATGTATCTGTGGATGTCATTTAGGCCACCTGTGTTTTTTTTTTTTAAGTTTTTGCTACAAATAGGTTACAGGTGATTAATGAAGCTTGGGTGAAATATCCACAGTGCTCATTTAAGCTCCTTAAGTTGTATTTTTCTTTTTGCCAAAAATGGGTTCCAGGTACCTAATGGAACCTTTGTAAAATGTCTGTGGTGGTCATTTAGGCCAACTAAGGTGATATTTTTATTTTTATGAAAAACTGGTTCAAGTTGATTTATGGAGCAAGGGTAAAAGGAATGCAGTGGTCATTTATGCCACCTGATGTGCTATTTTTATTTTTTGCCAAAATGGGTGTCAGGTGATCTATGGAGAAAGGTTCAAAGTTCCTTGATAGTTGTTTAGGTTCCTGAGGTGAACTGTTTATTTTTTCCAAAAATGAGTTCCAAGTGAGTTATAGAGCTGGTGTGAAAGGTCAGTGGTGGTTGTTAAGGCCACCTAAATTGATATTTTTAATTTTTGCCAAAAATGGTTTTCATATAAATTTTGGAGCCAGTGTAAAAAGTTCAGAGTACTCATTTATGCATTTTTTTTCCAAAAATGGGTTCCAGGTTATTTATGGAGATGGGGAAAAGGTCTGTAGTAGACCTATTGGCCAGCAGGAATGATATTTTTAATTTTGCCAAAAATTGATTCCAAGTGATCAATGGAGCCAGGCTGAATGGTACACAGTGGTGATTTAGGACACCTGAAGTGAAATTTATATATTTGTCAAAAATGGGTACCTGGTGATTTTTAGAGCTGGGGTGAAAGGTCTGTGGTGGACATGTACGCTACCTGATGTGATAAATTTATTTTGCCAAAAATGGGTTTCAGGTGATTTATAGGGTTGGGGTAAAAGGTAGGTGGTGGTCATTTAGGCCACTTGAGGTGATATTTTTTTTGTTGCCAAAAATGGGTTCCAGGTGTTCTATGGACTCATTGTGAAAAGTCAGTTATGGTTGTTTAAGCCACCTGAGATTAAATTCTTATTTTGCAAACAACGGGTTCCATGTGATATCTGGAGCTGGGGTGAAAGGTATACAGTGGTCATTTAAGCCACCTGAGGTAATATTTTTAATTTTGAAAAAGTGGGTTGTAGGTGAATAATGGAGATAGTGTAAAAGGTCTGAGGTTGTCGTTTAAGCCACCTGAGGTGATATTTCTATTTTTGCCAAAAATGGGTTCCAGGTGATTTATAGAGCTGGATTGAAAGATCTGTAGTGGACATTTACGCTACCTGACATGCTATATTTATTTTTGCCAAAAATGGGTTTCAGGTGATTTATGGGTTCAGTGTAAATGGTAGGCAGAGGTCATTTAGGCCACCTGAGGATAAAGGTAGGCAGTGGTCATTTAGGCCACCTGAGTTGATATTTTTATTTTTGCCAAAAATGGGTTCCAGGTGATCTATGGAGTCAATGTGAAAAGTCAGTGATGGTTGTTTAAGCCACCTGAGGTGAAATTTTTAGATTCACAAAAAATGGACTCCAGGTGATATCTGGAGCTGAGGTGAAATGTTCATGGTGGTCGTTTAAGCCACCTGAGGTGATATTTTTAGTTGTTGCCAAAAATGTGCTCTAGGTGATATATGGAGCCTGGTTAAAAGGTTCTTTGTGGCTGTTTAAGCCATCTGAGATGAACTTTTAATTTTTTTTTCAAAAATGGATTTTTGGTGAGTTAAATAGCTGGAGTGGAAGATCAGCAATGGTCGTTTAGCCCACCTGATGTGATTTTTCTTTTTGCTAAAATTGGTTCCAGGTGATATGAACCTTGGGTAAAATATCTGTGGAGGTAAATTAAGCCACATGAGGTGACAGGTTTAGTTTTTGCCAAAAATGGGCTCCGATGGATCTATGGAGACCAGTTGAAAGTTCATCTGTGGATCTGTAAGTAACCTGATGTGAAATTTAATTTTAAAAAAAGGGTTTTTGGTGAGTTAAATAGCTGGAGTGAAAGATCAGCGGTGGTTGTTTAGGCCACCTGAGGTGATATTTTTATTTTTGTGAAAAATTGGTTCCAGGTAATATCTGGAGCTGAGGTGAAATGTCCACAGTGGTCGTTTAAGCCACCTGAGGTGATATTTTTAGTTTTTGAAAAAGTGGTTTGCAGGTGATTAATAGAGCTGGTGTTAAAGATCTGAGGTTGTAGTTTAGGCCACAAGAAGTGGCTTAAACAACTATAGCGGACTTTTCACAATAACTCCATAGAAGACCTGGAAACCATTTTTAGCAAAAATAAAAATATCATCTCAGGTGGCCACCTACCTTTAACCTCATGTAGACCAAATGAACTTGATGTTATATTTTTGTTTGTACCAAAAATGGGTTTCAATTGATTTATGAAGCATGTTAAAATGTTCATGGTGGTGATGTTTGAAACTTGAGGTGATACTTTTATTTATTGTTTTCCAAAAATGGTTCCAGATGATTTATGGAACCAGGATAAAAGAGGTTTAGGCCATCATGAGTGATATTTTAATTTTTCCCAAAAATGGTCTCCAGGTGATCTGTGGAGCCAGTATGAATGGCATGCAGTGTTGGTTTAGGCTACCTGAAGTTAAATTTATAAATGGGTGCCCAGTGATTTATGGAATTATGATGACAGGTATACCGTGGTCATTTAGGTAACCTGAGGTAATATTTTTATTTTTGCCAAAAATTTGTACCAGGTGATTTATGGAGCCTGGGTGAAATGTCTGCAATGATCATTTAAGCCACTTGAGGTGATATTTTATTTATGCCAAAAATGGTATTCAGGTGATCTATGGAGTAAGTTTGAAAAGTCTGCAGAGATTGTTAAGGCCACCTTAGGTGACATTTTTAATTTTGCCAAAAATGGGTTTCAGGTCAATAATGGAGCCTGTGTAAAAAGTCAACAGTGGTCATTTAAGCCACCTGAGGTGATTTTTTTTTTTACCAAAAATGGGTTTCAGGTAGTTTATAGATCTGGGACAAAAGGTATGTGGAAGTCATTTAGGACACCTTAGGTGATATATTTATTTTTTTTTCAAAAATGGGTTGTAGGAGCTGGGGTGAAAGATCAGCAGTGCTCGTCTAGGCACTTTATATTATATTTTTGTTTTTGCCAGAAATTGATTTCAATTGATTTATTGAGCATGGTGAAATGTTCATGATGGTGATTTTTGAAACCTAAGGGGATATTTGCATTTATTATTTGCCAAACATGGGTTCCAGGTGATTAATGGAGCCTGGGTACAAGGTCTGCGGTTGTCATTTAGGCCACCTGGTGTGGTATTTTTATTTTCTTGCCAAAAAATGGGTTCCAAGTGATTTATGGAGCTGTGGTAAAAAGTCTACAGTTGATATTTAGGCCACCTGAGGTGATATTTTTATCTTTGCTAAAAATGGGTTACAAGTGGTTTATGGATCTGGGAACAAAGGTCTGTGGTGGTCATTTAGGGCATGTAAGGTGATGTTTTTATTTTTGGCAAAAATGGGAACCTATGGAGCCAGGATGAAAGGTCCGCCAAGGTCATTAAGGCCACTTGAGGTAATAGTTTCATTTTTGCCAATAATACAATAATACATGTGCTTAATACAGATTTGGTAAAATGTTTGCAGTTGCCATGTAGGCCACCTAAGGTGATATTTTTATTTTTTTCAAAAATGGATTCCAGATGAATTATAGAGCTGGGGTGAAAGGTCAGCTGTGGTAGTTTAGGCCACCTGAGGTGATAAATGTCATTTTGCCAAAAATGGTTTCCCTGTGATTTATGGAGCAAGCATAAAACTTCCAAAGTGGTCATTTAGGCATCCTGAAGTGATACTGTATTTTCTTTTTGCCAGAAATGTGTTCCTGGTGATTTATGGAGCTGGGGTAAAAGATCAGCAGTAGACCTTTAGACCACCTGAGGTGATATTTTTATTTTTGCCAAATTTGGTTCCAGGTGATCCATGGAGCCAGAGTAAAAGATCTGCTTTGGTCATTTTGGCCACCTGAGGTGTTATTTTTATTTTTGCCAAAAATAGATTCCAAGTGATGTATAGAAATGGGATAAATTATCCATGGTGGTAATTTAGGCCACCTGAGGTGATAGTTTTATTTTTGTCAAAAGATGAGTTCCAGGTGATCTATAGAGCTAGGCCACCTGAGGTAAAATTTTTATTTTTGCCAAAAATGTGTACCAATTGATTTATGGAGCCTAGGTGAAATGTCTGCAGTGATTATTTAGGCAATCTGAGGTGATGTTTTTAATTTTGCCAAAAATGGGTTCCACATCATTAATGCAGCCTTTGTAGAAAGTCTGCAGTGGTCATTTAAGCCACCTGAGGTGATATTTTTATTTGTGCCAAAAATGGGTTCCAGGTGATTTATGGATCTGGGATGAAAGGTCTGTGGAAGTCATTTAGGCCACCCGAGATGATATTTTTACTTTTTGCCAAAAATGGGCTGTAGGAGCTGGGGTGAAAGATCAGTGGTACTCATCTTTGAACTTGATGTACATGGTAAAATGTTCATGGCAGTGATTTTTGAAACCTGAGGTGATACTTTTATTTATTATTTGCCAAAAATGCATTCCAGATGATTTATGGAGCCAGGATAAAAGGTCTGCAGTAGAGGTTTTGGTCATCATGATTGATATTTTAATTTTTTACCAAATATGGAGTCCAGGTGATCTATGGAGCCAGTATGAATGGCACGCAATGTTGTTTAGTCCACCTGAAATGAAATTTTTATTTTTGCCAAAAATGGGTTCTAGGTGATTTATGGAGATGTGCTGGAAGGTCTGTTCTGGTGATTTAGGTAACCTGAGGTAATATTTTTATTTTTGACAAAAATTGGTTCCAGGTGATTTTATGGATATGTGGTGAAAGATCTGCTGTGGTCATTTAGGTAATCTAAGGTGATATTTCTATTTTTGCCAAAAACAGGTCCCATGTGATAAGTGAAGCCTGGGTAAAAGATGTGCAGTTGTCAATTAGGCCACCTCAGGTGATAATTTTATATTTGCTAAAAATTGGTTACAGGTGGTTTATGGAGCTGGGGATAAAGGTCTGTGAAGTCATTTAGGCTGCCTAAGGTGATATTTTTATTTAAGCCAAAAATGGTATCCAGGTGATCTATGGAGCAGGTGTGAAAGGTCCACAGAGATTATTAAGGCACCTGAGGTGATATTTTTATTTGTTCCAAAAATGGGTTGTAGGTGAGTTGTTGACCTGTGGTAAAAGGTCCATTGATATCATTTAGGCCACCTGAGGTGGTGTTTTTATTTTTTGCAGAAAAAAGGGTTATAGGAGCTGGGGTGAAAGATCTGCAGTGCTTGTCTAGGACCTTGATGTTATATTTTTGGTTTTTAAATTGATTTATTGAGCATGGTGAAATGTTTATGATGGTGATTTTTGAAACCTGAGGTGGTATTTTTATTATTTGTTTGCCAAAAATGGGTTCCAGATGATTTATGGAGATGAGATAAAAGGTCTGCAGTGAGCTTTAGGCTACCAATGGTAATATTGTTATTTTTTCCAAAATTGGGCTCCAGGTGATCTACGGAGCCAGGATGAATGGCACGTGGTGGTCATTTAGGCCACCTGAAGTAAAATTTGAAGTTTTTGCCAAGAATTGATTCCAGGTGATTTATGCAGATGTGGTAAAAGGTCTGCTGTGGTCATTTAGGCAACTTGAGGTGATGTTTTTATTTTTGGCAAAAATGGGTTCCAGGTGATAAGTGGAGCCTGGGTCAAAGGTCTGAAGTTGTCAATTAGGCCACCTGAGGTGATATTTTTGTTTTTGCTAAAAATGGGTTATAGATGCTTTATGGAGCTGGGGACATAGGTCTGTGGTGGTCATTTAGGCCATCGAATGTGGTATTTTTAATTTTGACAAAAATTTTATTCAGGTGATCTATGGAACCAGGGTGAAAGGTCCACAGAGTTTATTAACATCCCCTGAGGTGATGCTTTTATTTTTGAAAAAAAATGTGTGACCTGATGATTAATGGAGCCTGTGTAAAAGGTCTGCAGTTGTCATTTAGGCCATCTGGTGTGATATCTTAATTTTTTTAATTTTTTGCCAAAAATGGATTCCAAGTGATTTATGGAGCCATAGTAAAAGGTCTGCAGTGGACCTTAAGGCCAGCTAAGGTGATATTTTTATTTTTGCTAAAAATGAGTTACAAGTGGTTTATAGATCTGGGGACAAAGGTCTGTGGTGGTCATTTTGGGCATGTAAGGTGATGTTTTTATTTTTGGCAAAAATGGGATCCAGGTAATCTATGGAGCCTGGATGAAAGGTTCGCAGAGGTCGTTAAGGCCATCTGAGGTGAAAGTTTTAATTTTGCCAAAAATGGTTCCAGGTGCTTAATGAAGACTTGGTAAAAGGAGTGCAGTTGTCATGTAGGGCACCTCAGATGATATTTTTTATTTTTTCCAAAAATGGGTTCCAGATGTTCACTAGGGAGGGGGATGGGATATCTACAAAGCAAGGCACGAAGGGGATAGAAGCGGCAGTAAGTGGGATCAGGGGAGAAACAGAAATGGAGCAAGAGGGAGGGAGAGGTACCCCAAAGGTGTCACATCTGGGTAAGGATAAAAAGGCCAGTAAGGTGGAGGGGACAGATGATGCTATCTCCGCCAAAAGGGTGTGGTTAGCCCTCAAGGCCCTAAAGAAAGACAAATCTCCTGGGCCGGATGGCATTCATCCGAGAGTACTATGGGAATTGGTGGACATACTGGCTGCACCCCTGGCGGAGCTCTTCAACAGGTCACTTGAGACAGGGAGGGTACCTAGGGATTGGCGAGAGGCACATGTGGTGCCAATCCATAAAGGGGTGTCGAGGGAAGTACCAGGTAACCATAGACCCATCAGTTTGACCTCGGTGGTGGGAAAATTAATGGAGAGTGATGGGAGGAGAATTAAAGGAATGATTGGGGGTGTACTTGGAGGAGGTGGGAGGTCTGGATAGTCGGCAACATGGGTTTGTGCCAGGTAGATCATGTCAAACCAACCTTGTGGAGTTCTACGAATGGGTAACATCAGAACTGGACAGGGGAAAGCCTGTGGATGTATTATTCTTGGACTTCAGCAAGGCGTTTGACTCTGTCCCCCACAATGGTCTGGTGGAGAAACTGATGGGGTTAGGAGTAGGCCCTTTGATGGTCAGATGGATTGAAAACTGGCTAGCTGGATGCACCCAGAGAGTAGTGGTCTGTGGAGCTCTCGAACCCTATAGAGGTTGGTAGTGGGTACCACAGGGTCGGTCCTGGGTCCGATCCTGTTTAATGCATCATATCGGACATCAGGGAGGGTATAGGGTGTGAAATGAGTCTCTTCATGGATGACTCCAAGATGGGAGCAGTAGTTGAGGGAGAAGAGGGGAGGTTGGCCCTGCAAGGGGACCTGGACACCCTGGAAAGCTGGGCTCACACATGGAAATTAAATTTCAATATCACCAAGTGCAAGGTGTTGCATCTTGGTTGGGGAAACCCTAAACACAGGTATACCCTGGGAGGGGAGGCGCTGGAGGCCTCAATAGGGGAAAAAGACCTGGGGTCGTGGTGGATGCATGTATGAATAACTCTGAGCAGTGCAGTAGAGTGGCTAGTAAGGCAAACCGGATGTTGGGATGCATCGTAAGGGGGATCACCTCTAGGAGCAAGGAAGTGATTATGCCGCTGTACAATGGACTGGTTAGACCACACCTTGAGTACTGTGTACAGTACTGGAGACCACACTTGAAGAGGGACATACAGCTCCTGGAGAGGGTACAGAGGAGGGCAACAAAGATGATATGAGGGCTAGGGGTTTGACGTATGAGGACAGACTTGAGGAGCTCTGCCTGTTTTCATTGGAGGAGAGGAGAGACGGGGGGACATGATTGAGGTCTTCAAGTACCTCAATGGAATAAATAGGGTAAACATGGAGGGGATCTTTAGACTAAAGCAGGGAGGTATCACCAGAGGGCATGGTTTGAAGTTGGCAGGTGGAAGGGTGAGGGGGGAAAAGAGGAGGAGGTTTTTCACTGAGAGGTTGGTGGACCCTTGGAATGCACTGCCTGGTGAGCTGGTTCAGAGATCCACAGTGGAGGGCTTCAAGAGAGGGTGGGACAGACACAGAAAGTGGATGTATCAGATGATGGCCTGTCTCAGGGGGGTGGGGATGGATGATAGGGGTTTCTGGAGCACAAGGGATGGGAGGGTCTCGGCACCCAACTAAGGATCTAAGGTTCAAGCAGACTCGATAGACCGTAAGGCCTAATCTGCTGGCAAATAGTATGCTAGATGAGTTATACAGCAGGGTGAAAGGTCACCTGCAGTAGTTTAGGCCATCTGGCATGATAAAATATTTTTTCAAAATCCAAAGTGGTCATTTAGGCCTCCTGAGGTGATATTTTATTTTTTCCAAAAATGAATTCCTGGTAATTTATGGAGCTGTTGTAAAATGTCTGCAGTAGACCTTTAGGCCACTAGGGCTGATATTTTAATTTTTGCCAAACATTGGTTCCAGGTGATCTACAGAGCCAGGGTGAATGGTACACAGTGGCTGTTTATGCCACCTGAGGTGACATTTAATGTTTTTTGCCAAAAAAGGGTTCTAGCTGATATATGGAGGAGACGTAAATGGTCTGTAGTTGTTGTTTAGGCTACCTTGTGTGAAATTTTTAATTTTGACAAAAATGGGTTGCAGGTAATTTATAGAGCCAGAGAAAAAGATCTGCAGTGGTCATTTAGGCCACCTGCGGTATTATTTTTATTTTTGTCAAAAATGGATTCCAGGTGATGTATGGAAATGGAGTGAATTATCTATGTTGGTAATTTAGGCCACCTGAGGTGATATTTTTATTTTTGCCAAAAAATTAGTTCTAGGTGATCTATGGAGCCAGGGTGAATGGTACATGGTGTTTGTTTAGGCCACCTGAGATAAAAAAATTGGTCAAAAATGTGTACCAGGTGATTTATAGAGCCTGGATGAAATGTCTGCAGTGGTTATTTTGGCTACCTGATATGATGTTTTTATTTTTGCCAAGAATGGGTTCCAGGTCATTAATGGAGCCTAGGTGAAACATCTGCTGTGGTCATTTAGTCCAGCTTGAGGTGTTCTATTTATTTTTTCCAGGTGAGTTATAGAGCAGGGGTGAAAGGTCAGCTGCTGGAGTTTAGGCCACATGAGGTGATCATATTTTTTTGCCAAAAATGGTTTCCAGGTGATTTATGGAGCCAAGGTAAGTGGTCCACAGTAGACCTTTTGGGCCACCAGGGCTGATGTTTTTATTTTTGCCATAAAGTGGTTCCAGGTGATCTATGGAGCCAGGGTGAATGGTACATGGTGGCTGTTTAGGCCACCTGAGGTGACACTTTTATTTTGGCTAAAAATGGGTTCTAGCAAATATATGGAGTCATTTAGGCTACCTTGTGTGATATTTTTACTTTAGCCAAAAATGGGTTCTAGGTAATTTATAGAGCCAGAGTAAAAGATCTGCGGTGGTTGTTCAGGCCACATGAGGTGTTATTTTTAGTTTTGACAAAAATATGTTCCAGGTGATGTATGGAAATGGGTTGAATCATCAACAGTGGTAATGAAGGCACCTGAGGTAAATATTTTATTTTTGCCAAAAATTTGTACCAAGTGATTTATGAAGTCTGGGTGAAATGTCTGCTGTGGTTATTAGGTCACCTGAGGTGATGTTTTTATTTTTATCAAAAATGGGTTCCAGGTCATTAATGGAGCCTGTATAAAATATATGTGGTGGTCATTTAAGCCACCTGAGGTAATATTTTTATTTGTGACAAAAATTGATTCCAGGTGGAAGTCATTTGGGCAACCTGAGGTGATATTTTTAGTTTTTGGCAAAAATGGGTTGTAGGAGATGCAGTGAAAGGTCAGCAGTGCTTGTCTTGGCACTTAATGGTATATTTTTAATTTTGCCAAAATGGATTTGAATTGATTTATTAAGCATGGTAAAATGTTTGTGGTGGTGATTTTTGAATCATTTAATTGTTTGCCAATGGCAAAATGTGTTCCAGATGATTTATGGAGCTGGGATAAAAGGTTCACAGTAGAGGTTTAGGCCACCATGGGTGATATTTTTATTTTTCCCAGAATTGGGCTGCAGTTGATTAATTTAGATGTGGTGAAAAATCTACTGTGGTCATTTAGGTAACCTAGGGTGATATTTCTATATTTGCCCAAAATGGGTTCCCAGTGATAAGTGGATCCTGGGTAAAAGGTCTGCAGTTGTCAATTGGGCCACCTCAGGTGATATTTTTATTTTTGCTAAAAATTGGTTACAGGTGGTTTATGGGCTGGGGATAAAGTTGTGTGGAGTGTCATTTAGGCCACCTAAGGTGATATTTATGCCACAAATGATATCCAACTGATCTATGGAGCAAGGCTGAAAGGTATGAGGAGATTGTTATGGCCACCTGAGGTGATATTTTTATTTATGCTAAAAATGGGTTCTAGGTGATTTATGGACCTGTGGTAAAATATCCATTGTGGTCATTTAGGCCACCTGAGGTGATGTTTTTAGTTTTTGCCAAAAATGCGTTGTAGGAGCTGGGGTGAAAGGTCAGCAGTGCTCGTCTAGGCACTTGATGTTATATTTTTGTTTTTACCAAAAATGGATTTCAATTGATTTATTGAGCAGTGGTGAAATGTTCATGGTGGTGATTTTTGAAACTTGAGGTGATATTTTTATTTATTGTTTGCCAAAAATGGGTTCCAGATGATTTATGGAGGTGGGATGAAAGGTCCACAGTGGAGCTTTAGGCCACTATGGGTGATATTTTTAATTTTGCCCAGAATGGGCTCCAAGTGATCTATGGAGCTAGGATGAATGGCACACAGTGGTCATTTAGACCACCTGAAGTGAAATATTTATTTTTGACAATAATGGGTTCCAGATGATTTATGGAGATGTGGTGAAAGGTCTGCTGTGGTGATTTAGGCAACCTGAGATGACATTTTTATTTTTGCCAAAAATTGGTTCAAGGTGATAAATGGAGCCTGGATGAAAGGTCTGCAGTGGTCATTTAGTCCAGCCTGAGGTGTTATTTTTTATTTTTGCCAAAAATGGTTTCCAAGTGATAAATGGAGCCTGGGTAAAAGGTCTGCAGTTGTCAGTTAGATTACCTGAGGTGATAGTTTTATTTATGTTTTGCCAAAAATTGGTTACAGGTGATTTATAGAGCTTTGGTAAAAGGTCTGCAGTGGACCTTTAAGCCAGCTGTGGTGATATTTTTATTTTTGCAAGAAATGGGTTCCAGATGATCTATGGAGCCAGGGTGAAAGGTATGCTGTGGTAGTTTAGGCCACCTGAGTTGAATTTTTGTTTTGTTTTGCCAAATATAGGTTCCAGGTGATTTATGGAGTTTTGGTGAAAGTTCTGCGGTTGTGGTTTAGGCCACCAGAGGCAATATTTTTTAATTTTGCTTAAAATTGGTTCCATGTGATTAATGGAGCCTTGGTAAAAGGTACACAGTGGTAGTTCAAGCCACCCGAGGTGATATTTGTATTTTTGAGAAAATGGCCACCTAAAGTAAAATTTTTATCTTTGCCAACAATGCATTCCAGGTGATCTTTGGAGCATGGGTAAAAGGTCTGTGGAGGTCATTTAGCTGACCTGATGTGATGTTTTTATTTTTACTAATAATAGGTTACAGGTGGTTTATGGAGCTGGGGACAAAGTTCTGTGGTGGTCATTTTGGCCACCTAAGGTGATATTTTTATTTTTACCAAAAATGGTATCCAGGTGATCTATGGAGCTGGGGTGAAAAGTCCACTGAGGTCATTAAGGCCACCTGAGTTGATATTTTCATTTTTGCCAAAAATAGGTTCCAGGTGATTAATGGAGCCTGGGTAAAAGGTACACAGTTGTCATTTAGGTCACCTGGGGCCAGAAATGGGTTTCAGATTATTTATAGGTGCGATGCAAATGGTCTGCAGTGATCGTTTTGGCTATGTTATCTGATTTTTGTTTTTTGTCAAGAATGGGTTCCAGAAACTTTACATATACTTTTATATTTTTGTCAACAAAGGGTTATATGTGATTTATCCAACTGGGTAAATTGTCTGTGGAGTTCATTTAGGCCATCTGAGGTGATATTTTCATTTTTGCCAAAAATGGGTTCCAGGTTCTTAATGGAGCAATGGTAAAAGATCTGCGGTGGTCATTTAGGCCACCTGAGGTGATATATTTATTTTAGCCAAAAACAGGTTCCAGGTGATTTATAGAACAAGGGTAAATGTCCACGGTGATCATTTATGCCATCTGAGATTATATTTTTATTTTTGCCAAACAAGGGTTCCAGTTAATTTATGGATTCAGAGTAAAAGATCTGCAGTGGTTATTGAAGCCACCTATGGTGATATATATGTATATTGCCACAAATGGGTTCCAGGTGAGCTATGGAGTGGTATGAAATGTCTCTGGTGGCCATTTAGGCCACCTAATTCAATATTTTTATTTAAAAAAATGCTTTCCAGTTTATCTATGGAGCCTGGGTGAATGGTATGCAGTGGTCATTTAGGCCACCTGAGGTGACATTTTTATTTTTGCAAAAATGGGTTCCAAGTGATTGATGGAGTTGGTATGAAATGTCTGTGGTGGTTGTTTATGCCACCTGAGGTGATATTTTGTTTTTTACAAACAAATGGGTTCCAGGTAATTAATGGAGCCTGTGTAAAAGGTCCAAAGTGGTCATTTTGGCCACCTGAGGAAATATTTTTAGTTTTTACCAAAAATGTGTTGCAGGTGATTAATTGAGCTGGTGTGAAAATCAGCGATGCTCATTTAGGCTACCTGAGACTAGGGGCCAGATTTTCAAAGGGCCCTTAGCTCCTTACAAACTGTGTCAAACAACTAGCTTGAATCAGATCTTGGTGCGCAAAACACTGTGTGCCATATTTTGCAAGAAAAAAGGTCTGTGTGACAAAGTCCCCTAAACTGACGCAAGAGGTCCACTACATCAACTCAATGGTGTAAGGGATGGGAATGACGCAAGCTGCACTGAAATAAATGGTGCAAGTTGAGTCAAAAATGACACATGTTAAGTTAGAAAAATGACTCAAGAAATGAAAATGATGCAAACCAAGTACAAAAATGTTGCAAACCTGAGTCAAAATGGTGCAAACCAAATAAAAATGGTGCAAGCTGAGTCAAACAAATGACATCGAGGACGAGAATGATGCAAGCTAAGTAAACAAAATGGTAGATGAAATGGCCAAAACTTACCCCCACAAATGTTCTAAACTAGTCCTGCAGGAGAAGCCCTTAATATTGGCATAGTCAAATCTGACCACCTGCTTTGGGTCTCTTTATATGGTCTAGTGTCCCATAGACCAGCTCTGGCTGGTCTAGCAGCTGATGGAACTTTGACATGTTTGATGTCAGTGGTATAGCATTGAAATTCCCACAGGTGCAGTCTTGCACCACTTTTGTGGTGCAAGACAACTTGTGTCATGGCACTGCCATTTGTATGGCACAAGGCTGATGCAGCCACCTTTGATGCAGGGAGGACTGTCTTTGATGCAGTGCTGCTTTGAAAATTGGGTCTGGCACAATGTTTGACACTAGACTCCCTTGGACCACTATTGTTTGGCACAAGTCCCTTGCATCATTCCTTGGGCTTTGAAAGTCCACTCCATATGTTTGTTTTTCCCAAAAATGGATTCCAGGTGATGTATGAAATGGGGTGAAAGGTCCATGGTGGTCATTTATGGCACCTGAGGTGATATTTTTATTTTTGCCAAATATGGGTTACAGGTGCTTAATGTAGCAATGGTCTGTGGGTTATAGGTGATTTATAAACCTGTGGTAAATGATCCGCGGAGGTCATTTATGCCACCTAAGATGATATATTTATTTTAGTCAAAAATGGGTTCCAGGTGATTTATAGAATGAAGGTAAATGCCCCCTGCGGTGATATTTTTATTTTTGCATAAAATGAGTTCCAGATAATCTATGGAGCCATGTTGAAATGTCTGTGGACCCAGATGAGTTATAGAGGTGGAGTGAAATGTCAGCTGCAGTAGTTTAGGACACCTGAGGTGACAGTTTTATTTTTGCCAAAAATAGTTTTCAGGTGATTTATGAAACTGCTGTAAAAGTCCAAAATAATTATTTAGGTCTCCTGAGGTGATATTTGCTTTTTGCCAAAAATTGGTTACTGGTGATTTATGGAGCCAGGGTAAAAGGTCCACAGTACACCTTTAGGCCACCTGAGGTGACATTTTTATTTTTGCCAAAAATTGGTTCCAAGTGATCTATAGAGCCAGGGTGAAAGGTTTGTGGTGGCCGTTAAGACCACCTGAGGTGACATTTCTATTTTTGCCAAAAATGGGTTCCAGGTGATTTATGGAGGCAAAGTGAAAGGTCTGCAGTGGTGTTTTACACTCCCTGAGGTTAAAGATCGGCATTGGCCATTTAGGCCACATGAGCCGATATTTTTATTTTTGCCAAAAATTGGTTCTATGTGATCTATTGAGTCATTTTCAAAGGTCTGAGGTGTTTGTTTGGGCCACCTGAGGTGTTATATATATTTTTATTTATTTTATTTATTAAGTATCAGTTTACAAACTTTGAGCCAGAGGCTCATTCACAAAGGTACCTTGTCATGGAGAGGACAATACAGTGATAACAAATTGGTACAGAAAAACAGTGTACAGTTTTTTTTTGAGGAGACAGGAGAACATATAAGATCAAAAATGTACAACATACATGATTGGTGAAGTTAACATTGTTCAGGGAAATAACTAGAACATCAAGAAAAAGCATAGGATATCAATACAGGGGGCCGGATGTTCAAACTGCACTATTTTGTGGTGCAAGCCCTTGCGCTGCACAAAATAGTTGTGCAGGGGTGTGGTCAGAGTGATATTCAAAGGAGTTGCACTATTGAGCAACTCCTTTGAATATCACCCCCCTCAGCCACAGCCACTGTGCATGGCACAGTGCAACTTGCACCACCGCAAGTGGTCAGAGTGGAGCATTCAAGTTGAGGTGGCACAAGTACCATTGTGCCATGTGCAAATTTCTGATATTCAAAAGGTGACATGCAAATGGGGCCATAATTCATGCAAGGTGCAGGGGGGCCATTTGCATCTGTTTATGGCCCTATTTGCATGCCATTAGCATGCAGGTGTGCCGATCACAGAGGACTTGTGCCTGGAACCCTGCCAGGCAGCAGCCGTTGGGGGCCGATGCCACCTGCAGCCCGATTGTGGGCAAATATGTAAGAAATCCCCCCTCCCCTGACTGGCCCGATCATGGGCATAAGCTTAAATCACCCCCCCACCAGCCCGATCGCAGGCAGCAAAGCGCCCCCCACCCCAAACATATCCCTGGTGGTCCAGTGGACCGTTAAGCCTGATCGCGGGCTGAAGAGGTTTAAAACCCCCTGAACATATCTCTGGTGGTCCAGTGGACTGATAAGCCCAATTGTGGGCTGCATTGTGTTGTGACACCCCCTCCACCCACAAGACCATATCCCTGGTGATCTAGTGTCCCACCAACCCACCCACCCACGAAGCCCCACCACCCTGCTCCCCCCGGCAGCTGGTGGGTGGCAGCATCCACCCCTGCCACCCCACGCGCCACGACTGACTGTTTGGCTGCACGCCCATTGGTGCAGAGCAAGAGCCAATGGGTGTGCAGCTCATGCCGATATAAGGTAGTCCAGATATGTGAATGAATCTATTCACAAATCTGGACTGTCTTGTACAGTATGGGCTGCATGCCCATTGGCTCTGCTCTGCACCATCGGGCATGCAGCCCCACTGGGCAGTCAGTCAGTGGCAGCGGGTGGCAGGCGGGTGGATGCTGCCACCCACCGGCCGCTGGGGAGCGGGGTGGTGGGTCTGTGGGTGGTGGGTTGGTGGGACACTAGATCACCAGGATATGGTCTTGGGGTGGGGGCTGTCGAACATAATGCAGCCTGTGATCAGGCTTATCAGTCCACTGGACCACCAGGGATACGCTCGGGGTTTAAACTTCTTCAGCCCATGATCGGGCTTAGCGGTCCACTGGACCACCAGGGATACATTCGGGGGGGGTTTAAACATCTTCAGCCCACAATCCAGGCTTATCGGTCCACTGGACCACCAGGGATATGTTCAGGGGGGTTTTAAACCTCTTCAGCCCGCGATCGGGCTTAGCGGTCCACTGGACCACCAGGGATATGTTATGGGGAGAACAATTTGCTGCCCACGATCAGGCTGGTGGGGGTGTTATTTAGCTGTGCCCGTGTTCAGGCCAGTCGGGGGTGGGGACTTTTCTGCTTTTGCCCATGATTGAGCCAGTCGGGGTGGGGTTTTTACACTTTTCCCACAATCGGGCTGCAGGGGGCACAGGGAGTAGGTTGAGGGCCAGCCACAGGTGGCAGCTGCTGTGTTGCACCCTGCAATGCGGCAGCTCACCTGTGGGTGGCCCTCAACTTACCTTTTTTTTTGGCTCAAAGTTGTGCAGGCGCAGGTTGGGGTTGTGACTGCACAACTCTGCACAGCCTGGCTGAATATCGGGCTGTGCAGTTTATGCATGGTTCCTCCTCCTCCAGTTCAGCATGCATTCATTTGCATTGCGCTGTTGCTCAGCATGTTTTCAGTGGCGCAACTGCCTCCTGCTGAATATCACAGGATGGCACAATTTCGGACTTGTGCAGGTGTAACCCTATTGCGCATGGCGCAACCCTTTTGAATATCCCACCCAGTGTGTTTTAGCGGTGTCAACAAGGAGGTAACAGGAACCTAAGGTAGAGAAGGTAGAGGACTTGAGAAGCCATTCGGGGGCTTTATCAGAGAGTGAGCAAGATAGCTTAGAAACAGCAGCAGCTGTGAGTAGTGAAAAGGTAGTTCTGGAGGGTAGTTTTAAAGCAAAAGATTGTGGGGGTATCAGAGATACTGGCAGGGAGGGTATTGTACCAAGAAGGGGCACAGTAGAGGAAGGCCTGTTGTCCATGAGAGGTCCTTGCCCTAGGTACCTTCAACTTGGTTTTACAGGAGGACCGTGCTGAAGCTAGTGAGTTTACATGGTGGATAACAGCAGTCAAATCAGGAGGAGAGAGCCCAAGGAGAGGTTTTTTGTAAGGATGCAGGTTTGGTACCTAAGACGTTCATCAAGATTGAGCAGATTTGCCTGGGAATAAAGATGGCAGGTATGTGTAAGTCTGGGAGTACCTAAGATTAGTCTACAGGACTTATTTAAGGTGAGGTGGATTTTGTTTAGCAAGGTCTGGTCAGCAGCCCCGTAGACTGGTAAGCCATAGTCTACTAGTGACAGAATGGAGGACATAACTGCGAGTCGGAGGGCATCGGGGGGGAGACAGTGTTTGTGGCGGTAAAGGATTCCCAACCTAATATTGGTAGTGGAGGCTAGGGCAGAGATGTGGGAATGGAACGTGAGGGCAGGGTCAAAGGTTATCCCAAGGTACTTGTATGTGTAAACTTGTTCGTGTGGGAACATAGAGCTGGCGAAGACTTGAAGTTGGAAATTACTAGCTTTGTTTTGGGGGTGGGAGAAGATCATAGATTTGGTCTTTTTAAGATTGATAACCAGTCTATGTTCTTTAAAACAGGCTTCCACATCTTTATAGGATAATTGTAGGGAATCTTGGAGGGTGGTGGTGTTACGGTCAGAAGCGAAGATAACAGCATCATCTGCATAAAGGAGGAGTTTACCTGTACAGGCACCTGGCAAGGTGTTGAGATAAAGGGAAAAGAGCTGAGGCCCAAGAATAGAGCCCTGTGGAACCCCAGATCAGATAGAGCAGAGGTCAGAGAGTGTGCCATTGATTTTAACACACTGGGACCGGGCAGACAGATAGCTGGAGCATCAGGAGACAGGCCCTGCAGCAAAGCCAGAGTGGCTGAGTGCATCCAGCAGGACAGGATGGGATACGGTGTCAAAGTCTTTTGACAGATCGATGAACACTGCACCAGCTAGAAAGCCCGAGTCCAAGGAGGAATGGAGGAAGTTAGAAAACTCAATGAGGGTGGTATTGGTGCTGTGACCAGCACGGAAGCCGTGTTGTTCAGGGCAGAGGATACTGTATTTGGTAAGAAACTCAGATATTTGGGAGGATGCTACTTTCTCTAAGGCTTTTGAGAGTGGTGAGAGGATTGAGATGGGACAATAATTACCAGAAAGGGCCCTATCTCCACCCTTATGTATGGGAGTGACAGTGGCAATTTTCCAGGCAGATGGAAATTTACCTAGACAGAGTGATTTGTTGAAGAGGCTGGTGATTAGGGCGATGACCTGGTCCAATGCCTGGTTGAGAAGTCTGGGGTCCAAGGAGTCGCTGCCAGTGGTATTGCTCCTTAGGGCTTTGGTCAGATACGGTCTGACTTCATTGACAGTAACCTGGTGGAAGTGGAAAGATGGGTGTGAGAGAACAGGGTCAGGAAAGTGGGGGAGTCAAACAAGTTGTTGGGGAGTACAGAGCTAAGGTCAGTAAAGGATTTATTGAGATGGTTAGCAATGACGGTAGGATTGGTAGAGATAATACCCTCAATATTGATTTGGGAAGACAAAGGAGAGTGTGTACCACCATTTAGTTGTATGACGTTATCCAAGAAGGTTCTGGCATTCCCCTAGGATGAGGTGAGTGAGGCCCGATAATGATCAGCCTTTGCCTTGCGTATGGCCCAGGTACATTTATTTCGGGCAGCAGCATATGCCTGCCTGTCGGCAGGGTGGCCAGTTTCTGTGGCTAGGTGCCACAAGTTATCCCTGTGCCTAACAAGTTGGAGCAGGGATGGAGTAACCCAGGGAGTATGCCGTACCTTGGAACGAAGTTTGGTTAGGGGTGCAAAGATATCACAAGCTTTGTTAAACATTAAGGTGAAGAAGGTCAGGGCTGAATCAAGGTTGCGGGTGGTCTCAATGGGAGACCAGTCAACTTGGGCTAGGAATTGCTTCAGGCCTCTCAACCCACCCGGTCACAACCGCCGCCATAGGGTGGCCTGTGCAGTGGGTTTGGGTAGGGACGTAATCCAACAGAAAAGAATAAGGGAGTGGTCACTGATTCCATCAGGAAGGACTTGTAGATTGCAAACTTGGTTAGGTCGGTTGGTGAGGACTACATGCAGAAGAGTGCTTGACCCCATTGTGGAGTCCACTCTTGTTGGTTGGGTAACAAGTTGTGTTAGGTCAATAGAAGTAAAGGAGTCACAGGTGGAGGAGGATGAGGGGCTAAGCCAGTTGAAATTTAGATCATCCATTAGAATATGCTCAGGAGAATGTGGTAGAGAGGTGAGATACTCTATTAGAGGGACCAGAGCCTAAGTTTGATATTTTGGGGGAATATAGGTGGAGGCTAGGAAGAGGGGGTCTCTAGAGGGATTGGAGGTAAGTTTTAGGGTAAGAGCCTGGGCCCTGAGGTTAAGGACAGGGGCTGGGAGGGCTACTCCAGGAAGGGAGTCTTTGATATAAATAGCACAGCTTTCCACCCCTGCCTCCCTCACACGGTCCTCTCTAAAAGGAGAGCTGGAGTGAGACAAGGGAGTCGGGGGTAGAGTCAGATAGCCAGGTTTTGACTAGGGAGATGATGTCAGGTTTGTGGACAGTGACCCAACATTGTAGCGAGTCAAATTTCTTCAGAAGACTGCAGATATTCATAGAAGCAATAAGAAGCCCAGGGGATCTAGTCAAGGAGTTATTGTGGGTTGGGCCAGGGTTGGGATGAATGCTCCCTGACAGGATTAGGAGGAGAAGTACAGCCCTGATCGAGGGGTGTGGAAGGCATTTTTGCGTTGAGCGATATAGTAGGAGTGGGAGAGCTTAGAGACACAAGGCGTGGGCAAAGAGGTACAGGATGGGCAGGCTAGTACAATAAGTTGCCCGTAGGCACAAAGGGGAGAAGCTAGGTGGGGACAGGGGGGAGGGTACAATAGGTTGGGGTGCAAGGATATAGTAGAGAAGGAGGGAGGCTACTCTGGGGCCCCAGAGTAGGGGACCTGTGGAGCCATGGGGAAACCTGGGTTTGATGGAGGCCACGTGAGAAGGAGGAGGGAGAGGCATGACAAGAGAGGGTGGGCAGTCATCTTAGGATGGGTCTGCAGATAGCAGTAATGAGACGGGTAGAAGAGGGTGAAAGGTTTACCCATAACCGTAGGTGCCACTTTGCTACAGTGGTAGAGCCCCCACCTCAAGTGCACAGGGTACCAGGTTCAAGGCTTACCTGGGGTGATAGAAAAGGTCCCAGGAAGGTGGCTGTGAACGACGGTCCAGCTGTGGCCCACAAGCAGTGTGCGGGCACAAAACTAGGGTGCTAAGTAGCGACTCCTAGTGGCCAACAGGATAAGTAGGCTAGAGTGGAGAGGAAAGAAAAACTGGGGGCCCAGGACCTACTAGTAGGGAGGAAAACAGTGAGGGGAGCAGAGGGGGCCAGAGATCTGAAATATAGGGTAGTAGGATGGAAGGGGAGAGAGAGGTGTAGGTGAGTAGAGAGGCTGCTGGGATAGAGCAGGGAGAAAGCAGGACTAGGAAGGTATCTAGAGAGGGGAACACAGTGACCCCTAGTGGCGAGCAGGTATAACCTGAAAATGGGAAAGTGGGGACTTAGTATTTGGGCAAACAGGAAGTGATGTAACGGGGTGGGCCAATAAATTGAGGGCTGCCCCTGGGTGGGGCAGGCGATGCACAGCGTCATTGGGCTAGTACCCCACACCAGAGATCCAGGAGAGGAGAGGAGATGTAATCCTTTACCTAAGGGCTCAGGAAAGCGTCCGGTAGTGGAATTTAGCTCCAGGAGGGAGCGAGGTCCTGCAACGATACTGCCGCGGTCGGTAGTGAGCTGGGGGGGCAGCGGCCTAAGGGCTCAAAAAACTTCGTTAATGCATCAGGTAGGGTTCTTCTACAGCAAAAAAAAGTCCCCACAAACAGGCTTTGGGGTGAGTGTTGGGGTCATTGGTCCTTACTCTCACCCCATCCCATGTGTAAACAAGCTGAGGTGGTGCAGCGTAGGAGAATGGGGTGAGTGGATTTCCTCATTTTTGTTGCTGTAGAAGAACCCTAACTGTGCATTAATGAAATTTTGCATAGAATCTCCCCTGAGCTCCTCTTTCCATTAGCTCTCATAAAACACACAGTCATCAGCTGGCCATGGAGGTGGTAGGTAGGCTGTACCAGTTACCGGCTGGGGAAGTGGGGGGTGCTGGGTGGCTGGCATGGCTGGGTGGGGGCAACTACACTATCAGGGCAAAAAGAATGACATTAATTTTATTATGATGAGGGAGGGACCGCTAGACTACCAGGGATGTCAGTAATAGTCATTATGAAGTACAGATTGAGGGGGCCACTAGACTACCAGGAATATTACAAAAATAAATAAATAAATACACATGGGGGGGCCACTAGACTACCATGGATAAAAAATACAAAGATATAAATAACATACTCATTGGTGGGGCAACTAGACTATCAGAGATACAATCATGGTTAAGTACATTAACATGATGGGAAGGGAGCTGCTAGACTACCAGGGATAATGGCAACTACTGTTTTTTTAATTCAGATGGGGCAGAGCAAAGCCCCCTGAGCAAAACCCACCCTTGACTCACTAAATAGGGCACCCCTGGGCTGCAAAACACTATTCACTATTTTTAAATCTGGCTATCTCATCCCTCGCTCGTGATGCACAATCAAAAATTCTCATGATCAAAGATTTTGTAGGCTCGTTATCAAAAATTATTAGTGAGCCGCAAATGAAGAATTTAAAAGATAATAACTCTATTTTTGGACTAATTTGGATGGAACAAAAGCCATGGCTCAATAGGTCTGGGTCCTCTGAGTAAAACCCATTGAAGTTTTACTTCAGAAGTCACCCCTGAGCCGAGATATTTGTGTTTGTGTGATCAGAAAACTGAAAAACAAGATGGCGGACCTCGTGATCAAAGAATTTTTCAAATTCCTCAGGGACAAAGATTCTTGAACCGTGAGGCTGCAAATTCTTTGATTGCCAGGCAGGACAAGATGGCCACAACCCCATTCTTTGATCATAAAATATACATATAAATTTTCCCATTGACTTATAATGGGAATTTAAAAGTGCCATAACTTTGGAATACCTTAATATTTTTTCACCAAACAAAAAGCGACATGTTTGGCCACCAAAGCTCTTTCAAACAAGCAATCTCACTGAGTGGCACACTGCACAATGGCCATGCAGGACCACATTCAGAATGCCAAAAGGTGCCTCCAAAAATGGATAATTTTTCATTTTTCGGTGCTTTTGTACACAAAGACTGGCAATCCGACCAAAATACGTATCAAGAGATCTACCATGCCCTAATGTGCATGCCAAATTCAGGCAAATCCATTGAACAGGTTCAAAGTTATTAACGCCCAAACTTTTGACTTTATTATGTAAATGACCGCTGAACCCTAACTATAGTGGCACAACCGCACCACTATAATATGTATATATATATTTTTGCCAAAATGGGGTTCCGGGTAATTTGTGGATCTGCAGTGGTCATTTAGGCCACCAGAGATATTTTTATTTTTGCCAAAAATTGGTTCCTGGTGGTTTATGGAGGCAATGTAAAAGGTCTGCACTGGTCGTTTATGCTATCTGAGGTTAAAGATGCACAGTGGTCATTTTGGCCACCTGAGGTGATATTTCTATTATTGCCAAAAATGGGTTACAGGTGATAAATGGAGTCTGGGTAAAATGTCCACGGTGGTAATTTTTGCCACATGATGTGATGTTTTTCTTTTTGCCAAAAATGGGTTCCATGTGATTTATGGAGCTAGGTACAAATGTCCACAATGGTCATTTAGGTGACCTGAGGTGATATTTTTATTTTTGCCAAAAATTGGTTCCATTTATGGAGCTGGGGAGAAAGTAAACAGTGGTGATTTCATCTATGCCAAAAATGGGTTCCAGATGATTTATGAAGCTGTGGTGAATGGTCTGTGGTGGTTCTTTAGGCCACCTGAAGTGCTATTTTAATTTTTGCTGTAAATGGTTTCCAGGTGATTTATGGATCTGGAGTGAAGGTTTCATGGTGCTCATTTAATCATCCAAAGGTTGTATTTTCATTTTTGCTAAAAATTGGTTCCAGATGATCTATGGATCCAGGGTGAAAGAAAATGGTGTTTGTTTAGGCCTCCTGAGGTGAAATGTTTATTTTTGCCAAAAACTGATTCTAGGTTATTAATAGGAATGGGACAGAGGTCCACTGAGGGGATTTATGGCACTTAAAGTGATATTTTTGGTTTTGCCAAATATATGTTCCAAGTAATTTATGGATCCAGAGTAAAATATCTGTGAGGGTGCTATAGGCCACCTGAGGTGATATTTTTATTTTTGCCAAAAATGGGTTCCAGGTGATTCATGAAGTTGGGGTAAAAGGCAGGCAGTTGTCATTTACATCACCTGTAACCCATTTTTGGCAATAAGAAAAACATCACCTCAGGCGGACTAAATGACCACCACAGATCTTTTATTCTGGCTCTATAAATTATGTGGAAACCATTCTTGGAAAAAATAAAAGTATCAGCTCAGGTTGCCTAAATCAGCACCTCGGACCTTTTACCCTGGCTCCATAAATCATCTAGAACCCATTTTGGTAACAATAAAAATATCACCTGAGGTGGTCTTAATGACCACCACCTATTAAACATAATTTAGGTGGCCTAAATTACTACTGCCTACCTTTTAACCCACCTCCAAAAATCACATGGACCCCAAAGGCCAACAGTGGACATTTAGGCCAGCTGAGTTCATATTTTTATTTTTGTCAAAAATGGGTTACAGGTGATTTATGGAGCCTGGGTAAAAGGACTGCAGAGATCATTTAGGCCAACTGAGGTGATATTTTTATTTTTGCCAAAAATTGGTTCTAGGATTACTAGGATTTTTATTGACATAAGGGAGCTTAAAAGCCCATTATATATGTCTCCCACATAGGTGGAATAATTTATACCAGTAAGTTTTTATTATAATATACACAATCTAAATTATTCTTAAATATTGTCAGACTTGGACTGTCAGTTACATCCTGAGTAAGTCTGCTCCATACAAACGATGTCTTAACAGTAAAAAAGTAGTCCCTTTTAAATATATTTGATTTTTCAACCTTTATCTTCTGATTATGAGAATGAAGGTCACTTCTTGTATTGCTATAATGCAAATTAAAAGGTTTTAGACCACCTATACTGTGTATTATTTTGTAAAATAATAAAAGATACCCTCTTTGCCTTCTCGCCTCCAACGTATGTAAACCAGTTTCATGTAATCTCTGGGAATAGTGTTTAGTTTTTAATCTGGGAATATATCTAGTAACTTTTCTTTGTACACCCTCCAATAAATTTATATCCTTCCTTAAGTAAGGAGACCAAAACTTGGAGCCATAATCTAAAATAGGTCGTACATATGTTTTATATAATGGTAGAATAAGATGTTCTGATCTACCAATAAAAGTATATCTAATTTTTGTAAGTAAGGACTGGGTACTATGTACTAATTTTTTACACTGAGTATAGCTTGTAAAACTATCATTCACCATAATTCCTAAATCTTTAACACAACTAGATGGTTTAATTATTGTTTGATTTAGAATGTAAGAATATCCAGGATTATTTTTACCTATGTGTAGTACTACACATTTATCGATATTAAATCGCATTTTATTTTCATATGCCCATTTTTCAATTTCTGCAAGATCAGAGATCAGTTGGAGATGTTTCTCTAAAGTATTTACTTCACTATCTAATTTCTTATCATCTGCAAACTTGCTTAGATAGGATTTAATATTTTTGTTCATATCAGCGATATAAATACTAAATAGGAGTGGACCCAGAACAGAGCCCTGAAGCACCCCACTAGTAACATCCCCCTCCTCTGACAACAAGCCATTTATACGCACCCTCTGGCTTCTATTTCGCAACCAATTCTGAATCCAATTTATCAAATAACTATTCACATTTAGAGAAATAAGTTTTGTGATTAATTTGTCATGATCTACTCTGTCAAATGCTTTAGAAAAGTCCAACAAGATCACATCAGATGGAATACCAGCATCCAAACTTTTGCTAATATTATCATAAAAAGCAATCAAATTTGTTGTACACGATCTCCCCCTAACAAAACCATGCTGGTTGAAATCAATCTGATTATTTTCCTCCAAATGTGACAGCAATTTGTTTTGAATCAATCTTTCCAATATTTTACAACAATGGGAAGTGAGACTTATTGGTCTGTAATTATCCACTATACCCCTATCCCCAACCTTATAGACAGGTACAACCACTGTTTTTCTCCAGTCATCAGGTATACACCCTTCAGCCACTGAAATATTGAAAAGTAAGATAAGGGGGGCAGCCAAAAATTTACTAGCTTCCTTAAGAAGAATAGTATTTATACCATCAGGTCCTGCACTGGAGTAGATATTTAACTGGTTTAGGAGATTCATGACATCATCTTCTAAGATTTTATTACTTCAGATTTTGTTCTAATAGATTTTATAGAATTTGTTCCTTTAGAAAATATAGAACAAAAATACATATTAAATTTATTAACAGCTGATATGTCATCTATTTCTTGTTTATTAACTTTAATTGGCCCTACAGTTTGGACCCTATTACAACAATTAGTATTAATATAGGAGTATAATAGTTTCCTACTGTTAGTGTTAGCTATTTGTATTTCTAATTTCATTTTCTATAATGGAATTTTTTTTAACAACTTTTGAGATTTCAAGTATTTATCCCACTTTTTTTTGATGGTTTAAACCTAAATTTGTAAAATAATCTCTGTTTAGTTTTAATTAACTTTTTAATTTTATTATTCATCCAGACTGGTATTTTACCTTTTTTATTATTATACTTTGTTTTAATAGGAACAAAAGTATCCTCAATTTCTAGTAGTAGCTTTTTAAAGTTGTTCCAATCTTGTTCAGTGGATACTGAACCTAGGGCCATATCCCAGTTAGTATTTTGCAATCTAGAGCAGATTAAAGAAAAATCAGCTCTTCGATAATCTTTTTCAATAACCAATGATTTATGAAGATGTCTACCAATATTTAAATGAAATCTGAATGTAGAATGATCACTATTTCCTAAAGCTGGTCCTGTGTTTATATTATCCAATTCTTCTTCTATATTTGTCAATAGCAAATCTAAAAGATTATTTGCCCTAGTTGCGAAATCAATGATTTGCTTTAACCCATATTTATACAAAGATCTATAAAATCATTTTCTTTAACATCACAACCACCTAAATCAATCCAGTTTATTCCTGGGTAGTTGTAATCACCCATAACTATCAAATCACCCAGTGCACTCATATCCAATATTTCATCATTAAGTGCTTTGTTATATTCTTGATTTGCAGCTGGTGGTCTATAACAATTACCCAAAATTATGGATGAAGATTGAAAAGGGACATTAGTACTTCTATTTCAAGTTTTTTAGCCAAATTTAAACTCCTAGCATTTGTAAAAAGAACACTACAGCCCTTTGTTCTATTTATATTATTATGAAATTTTCCTCCCCTTTGCTTAGTTTAAAGTACTTGAGATAACTTTCAGAAATGTTTTGGCCAACAGGCTGCTGCCTCTTTTACTCAAATGTAATCCATCCCAGGCAACCAAGTGTTGCCTATCATGAAATTCCTCCCAGTGTGTAATACAATTAAAACCTCTATCAAGACACCATTGCCATAACCAATTATTGACAGCCTTTATTTTGTTTATCCTTGCAATTGTAGCACGTGGAACAGGTAATATCTCTGAAAATGAAATGATACAACCTTTTCTTTTCAAGTTTTAACTTAAATTAACAAAATCATTCTTAATATCCTTAAATTTATTTCTAATGATATCATTAGTTCTAACATGCACAATTACAATAGGTTTATTACCACAATTTGATAATATATCAGTGGTCATTTGTGTAAGATCCAATATAGTGGCTCCTCTAAAACTACTGGATGTTCCATTCATCTTATCAGGATTACAAATAAGCCTGTCTATTTGTTTTGTCATAGAATCTCCAAGTATGAACACCTGTTGTATTTCTACATTATCTATGGGATTTTGCTCAGGGAGCTCTAATATAGGAATATCTATATCAGAAGGAGGGGACTGGACATGAGCATTAGCATCCATAGCAAGTCCATTTACTGGAGTTTGAATTACTAGTTTTTGTGTAGTATTTTCATCACAGTTTCCAGACACAGGATTATTATTTGGGACTATCTCATTTATCATGTTTGGTACATCCTCCATAACAATACTATCATCCCAATCACTCAGGATAGAATGCTGATTTTTTGTTGGTAATGAGAAATCCATAGCCCTTCTTCTTCTTTTAGATTTATTACCAATGACAGTTGACCATTATAGGCTATCGTCATCAAACCATTCAAAATCCATTTCCTTCCTTTTAGTTCCTCAATCCCCAAGAATAGTTTGTGCAACCATTTTATTCAGAACAGGGACTAAATTTACCATCCCTTCATTACTTCCCAATAAGCTGTCACATTTTGTATGCTGACTAGATGATGCTGGGTTTAACATATTTGTCATAAGCTTCCTAATATTTTCTTGGTTACTTATAACATCATTTATTTTGAGTCGTATTTCTGTTAATTCTTTTTGTAAAGTTGTTATAGAAAGACATTTAGAACAAGCAGAGCCCATATTTGGTCGATCTTTTGTTACAAATGTGAACATTCCACAATCTTGGCATTTAACAGCTAAGTTCCCCTCTAAATCAATAATTCTAGTATCCATTTTATAAAGTAAAATCACTTCAATACACCCTCTTTTTTTTTTGTGCAGTTTCACACTCTATAACAATATTTACTCACGACTACACTGCTATCACTGTGAACACTGCAGACATGCGCAGACATGCATTGTGTGTCTTTGCAAGATATCAGGCATGCCACCCACGTCTTGCAGAGCATCATTTAAGCACTGTGGACCTGGAAGTCAGACTGGTTGCCTGGAAACAGCTTTTGCTTCTTTAAAAACTAAATTAAAAGGTATTTAAGCCCCCAGTTATGTTTTCATTCATTGAATCACTCCCAGATAAATCTTGAGGTCCCTCAAGCTAGAAATGACTCAGAAGCCACAAGGTTTAATGGCAGAATGCACTCACAATATAGCCCCAATGTATTTGCACCGGCTGAACTTGTAGAGAATAAATGTTCCCCCAAAATACTGCTAAAAGCTTTAAATAATGATACACAATGAAGTGCTCAAGTCTACTGTCTGTACTGTCACACAACACAATGGAGGTCACGCAGCATAGGCACAGTATAACTGTCGGCACTCGCAGAGTGTCCGGTTTAAGTACCGTGGACCCGGAAGTCAGACTGGTTGCCTGGAAACATCTTTTGATTCTTTAAAAACTAAATTAAAAGGTATTTAAGCCCCCAGTAATGTTCTCATTCATTGAATCACTCCCAGATAAATCTTGAGGTCTCTCAAGCCAGAAATGACTCAGAAGCCACAAGGTTTAATGGCAGAATGCACTCACAATATAGCCCCAATGTATTTGCACTGGCTGAACTTGTAGAGAATAAATGTTCCCTCAAAATACTGCTAAAAGCTTTAAATAATGATACACAATGAAGTGCTTGAGTCTAGGTTCCAGGTGATTTATGGATGTAGAATAAAAGGAAGCCAATGGTCATTTAGGTCACCTGAGGTGATATTTATATTTTTGGAAAAAACAGGGTTCCAGGTGATCTGTGGAGTCATTATAAAATGTCAGCAATGGTTGTTTGGTCACCTGAGGTGAAAGTTTTATTTTTGTCAAAAATGGGTTCAAGGTGATTGATGGAGTCAGGGTAGAAGGTGGTGATTTTGACAGCCTGAGCTGATGTATTTATTTTTGCCAAAAATGGGTTCCAGATGATTTATGGAGCTGGGGTGAAATGTCTGCAGTGGTGGTTTAGGTCACCTGAGGAGTTATTTTTATTTTTTCCAAAAATGGGTTCCAGATGATTTATGGACCCAGGGTAAAAGGCCACCTGAGGAGATATTTTTATTGTTGCCAGAAATTTTTTCCAGAAGGTTGAAGGAGCCATGGAAAAAAGGCCATGGTGGTCATTTATGACACCTGAAGTGATATTTTTATTGTTGTCAAAAATGGATGCAGATGATTTATGGCAGCAGGGTAAAACATCCACTGTGGTCCTTCAGGCTTCCTTAATTGAAATTTTCATTTTTGCCAAAAATGGGTCCCACATGATTTATAGAGCCTGGGTCAAAGGTCCACGGTGGTCCTTTAGGCCACTAGAGGTAATATATTTATTTTTGCAAAAATGGGTTCCAGGTGCACTGCAGAACATTCACTCCAGCTCCATAAATTACATGGCACCCATTTTTCGACAAAAATAAAAATATTACTCAGGTGGCCTAGATGTCCACAGTTGACCTTTTACCCTGGCTCCATGAACCACCAGGAAGAGAGTTTTGACAAAAATTAAAATATCACATCAGGTGGCCTAAATGGCCACCACAGATCTTTCACAATGCCTCCATTAATCAACTGAAACCCATTTTTTGCAAAAAATATCACCTTAGGTGGCCTAAATGATCACCTCCTACAATCTACCCTGGCTCCATAAATCACCTGGAATCCATTTTTGCCAAAATTTTAAATATCACCTCATGTGGCCAAAATGACTGCTGCCCACCTTCTACCTGGGCTCTATTAAACACCTGGAACCCATTTTTGGCAAAAATTAAAATATTACCTCGGGTGTCCTAAATGACCACCAGTGACCTTTCACCCCCACTCCATAAATCTCTGGGAACTCATGCTTGGAAAAAATAAAATTGTCACTTTAGGTGGCCTAAAAGACCACTGCATGCCTTTTATCCCAGCTTCATAAATTACCTAGAACCTATTTTTGGCAAAAATAAAAATATCATCTGATGTGGCCTAAATAAGGCTTAAGTAGTGTCAGTGGCTCAGCAAGTAGCACACTCGCTTCTAAGGCTGAAAGATCAGATGGCTATGGATTGTATCCCCACACCTGGCACTTGACTTAAATTTCAATACTGATGTTTCATTGCAGCATGAGGGTGGTGCTGCACTCTTAAGGTGCCACCTTTCAGGTGAGACATTAAACCAAGGTCAAATTTGCCTGTTCTGGTGATGGTTCAGGTGGATGTTAAAGATCCCTTGGCACTTCTCGAAAAGAGTAAGGGAATTCCACCGGTGTCCTGGCCAAATTTTCCACATTCACTAAAAATACCACTAACAGCTTAATGTGGTTCAATTTCAGTTGGTTACCATCTGTATCACCCCCATCAGTTGCCACTGAAAAAAAGGACATCTAGTGTCAGTGTTCCTACTGAGTCAAAAAAATTCAATAAATGACCACCAAAGAACCTTTACTCCAGCTACATAAATCACCTGGAACTCATTTTTGACCTGAATAAATATCACTTCGGGTAGCCTGAATAACCACTGCAGACCTTTAATCCAGGCTCCATTAATGATCTGGAACCCATTTTTGTCAAAAATAAAGAAATATCACCTCAGTTGGCCTAAATGACCACCGAAGATCTTTTACTCCTGCTCCATACATCACCTGGAACCCATTTTTGGTAAAAATAAAAATATCACATTCAGGTAGCCTAAATGACCAACATAAACCTTTTGCATCACCTCCATATATCTCAAGGAATCCATTTTTGTCAAAAATAAAAATATTACCTCAGGTGGCCTAAATGACCACCTTCTACTTTCTACCCTGGCTCCATAAATCACCTGGAATCCATTTTTGTCAGAAATAAAAAATATCACCTCAGGTGGTCTAAATGACCACCTTTCAATCCAATTCCATAAATTTCCTGGAACCCATTTTTGACGAAAAAAAAATATCATCACATGTGGCCTAAGTAAGGCTTAAGCAGTGTCAATGGCTCAGCAGGAAGATCAGAAGGCTGTGATTCTGTCCCCACATGTGGCACTTGACTTAAATTCCAATACTTACACTGTAGTGCAGCTTGAGAGGGTGCTGCACTCCTGAGGTGCCATCTTTTAAATGAGACCTTAAACTGAGGTCCCATTTACCTGTTCTGGTGTATGTTAAAGATCCAATGGCACTTCTCGGAAAGAGTAGGGGAATTTCCCCTGCAACCTGAAAAAAATTCCCCATTCACTAAAATTACCACAAACTTAATATTGTTTAATTTCACTTGGTTACCATCTGTACCCCCCCAACATTTCCCCTAAAAATGGGACATCTAGACTCAGTGGGCCTACCAGGTCAACACAAATCAATAAATAAATAAATGACCACCAAAGAACCTTTACCACAGCTTCATAAATCACTTAGAACTCATTTTTGGCCCAAAAAAAATCACCTTGAGTGGTCTGAATAAACATTGTGTACATTTTACAGAGGCTCCATTAATGACATGGAACCCATTTTTTTTTTTCCAAAAGTAAAAATATCACCTCATGTAGCCTAAACCAGCACTGGGGCCTTTCACATGAGATCCATATATCACCTGGAACCCATTTTTGGTTAAAATAATAATATCACCTCAGGTAGCCCATGTGACCACCACAGACCTTTGAACCTGGCTCTATAAATCACCTGGAGCCCAACTTTGGCAAAAATTAAAACATTTCCACACGTAGCATTAATGACCACTAGTGACCTTTCACCATCACTCCATAAATCACCTGGAAAAATCAATTTTTGGGAAAAATAAAAATGTCACATCTGGTGGCCTAAATGACCACCGCAGACCCTTCAACCAGGCTCTATTAATCATCTCAAATCCATTTTTGGCAAACATATAATATCACCTCTGGTGGCCTAAACAACCACCACTCCATAAATCACCCGGAACCCATGTTTGGGAAAAATAAAAATGTCACCTCTGGTAGTCTAAATGACCACCTCTATCTTTTAACCTGGCTCCATAAATAATCTGGAACCCATTTCTGGCAAAAAACTAAATATCACCTCAGGTGGTCTAAATGACCAACGTGTACCCTTTCACTGCAACTCCATAAATCACTTGGAACCCATTTTTGGCAGAAATAAATATATTGTCTCAAGTGTCCTAAATGACCATGGCAGAACTTTTACCCCACCTCCACAAACCACCTGGAATGCATGTTTAGCAAAAATAAAATTATCACCTCAGGTGGCCAAATGACCACCGTGAACCTCTCACCCAGGCTCCATAATAGATCTCCTGGAACTCATTTTTGACAAAAAAAAGTGTCACTTCACGTGGCCTAAACATCCACTGTGGAACTTCAACCTCAGCTCCATAAATCACCTGGAACCCATTTTGGCAAAAATTAAAATATCACCTCAGGTGTAGTAAATGAAGAATGCAGATCTTGGGCTAGATTCACAAATGTTTCAGAAGGTGCAAAACCTTCCCTAAGTCCCCAAAACTGCTGTAGCTACAGAAACATAATGTGAGATTGCTCTAAGAGCTACAGAAAGAAACACTACAGAATGTGGAAAAAATTGCAGTTGTGGACGTCCCTGAGGAAAAAAGTTGTGAGATAAGTAAGGCACATCCCCTGAACGGCTATTCTCAGCCAGGTTTTTTCCACAGTTGTGGAGGAAATGCTACACACAGTGGAATGAGGTGTAACTCTCCAAAAGCAAACTCAGTAGTGCCCCAACAATTGGAATTAATTAAGGTGGAGGTGAGGCACAAGTAATAGCATCCCAGATATTATAGCAGTGGTTGATGTTACAGCAACATAAGCACACATTGCCATGTTATGACAACAGGCAACATCCACTAGAAACAGTGCAGCCCATGATGGAGCCCCACAGGCAAGTAGAGTCTGATCAGCCTGCAGTGAGTGCTACCCCTGCAGGCAAATGGAACACCTCTAGGAGGGATGACCAGTGGTGACAGTCAGCCAATGTTGTGCCATGATATTGCTTGTTCCTGTGGTGCTGCAGTGGTCCCAGTTGAGGGACTGGCTGATGGTATCTTTGTGGGTGCTGTCAGCCTCATACTATGGCAGCAATGTTAATGTCTGCAGCTTCAGCTACTTGTTGTACTATTGCTATGCCTCCTCAGTCATTTCCACAGCTGTGGATCTGCAGCTGCACATTTGCAGCACTTGCAGAATTCCCACAGCTGCTGGAATTATGCAGCTGTGGGACTTTTTGAGTAATTCTCTTAGCTGCTGGATTTTCTTTAAGAATATCACACAACTGCATTTCCACAGTGCTGCAAGCCTTTTTCCCGCAGCTGCAGTATTTTTACTATTTTTTGAGAATCCTGACCCATTATCCAGGCTTCATTAATCACCTGCAAGCCATTTTGAGCAAAAACTAAAAATATCACCTCTGGTGACCCAAACGATCACCACAAACCTTTCACCCCACTCCATAAATTACCTGGAATCCATGTTTACCCCCAAAAAAAATATCACCTCATGTGGCCTAAATGACCATCACAGATGTTTTAACCTGGCTCTATAAATGACATGGAATGACCACCGCAGACCTTTTTCCGGGCTTCATTAATCACCTGGGTCACATTTTTGGCAAAAATAAAAAATATCTTTTCAGGTGGCAGAAAGTACCACTGCTGACCTTTCACCTTGGCTCCATAAATCACCTGGAACCCATTTCTGGGAAAAACTAATAAGGTGACCTAAATGATCAATGCAGACCTTTCTACCCAGGCTCCATAAATCACCTCTAACCCATATTCGGCAAAATAAAATATCACCTCAGGTAGCCTAAATGACCTAAATGACCATACGTACCTTTTACCCAGGCTCCATTAATGAACTGTAACTGTGGTTTTGGGAACAGGTAGCTAAACAACCACCGCAGACCTTTCACATCACCTCCATATATCAACGGAACCCATTTTTGGCAACAATAAAAATATCACCTAAGGAGGCCTAAATGACCATCTCAGATCTTTTACTGAGGCTTCATTAATCACTTGGATCACATTTTTGGCAAATTAAAAAAATATCAGCTCAGATTGCCAAAGTGACCACCACTGACCTTACACCCTCTCTCCATAAATCACCTGGAACCCATTTTTGTGAAAATTACAAATTTCACCTCAGGTGGCCTAATCTACCAGCACAAACATTTCACCCTGACTCTGTAAATCAACTGGAACCCATTTTTTCCCCAAAAAATTTACCTCAGGTTGCCTAAATTACCTTAGTGGACCTTTTACACCAGCTCCACAAATCACATGGAATCCACTTTTGCAATAATAAAAAATATCACCTGGAACCCATTTATGGCAAAAATAAAAATATCACATCAGGTGGCCTAAGTGACCACCACAGACCTCTTATCCAGGCTCTATTAATCACCTGGAATGATTTTAGGCAAAAATAAAAATATCACCTCAGCTGGCCTTAACAACCACCACTGACCTTTCACCCCCACTCCATAAATCATCTTGAACTTGTGTTTGGGAAGAATAAAAATGACACCTCAAGTGGCCTAAATGACCACTGCAAACTTTTTCCTCAGCTTCATAAATAACCTGGAACCCATTTTTGGCAAAAACTAAAAATATTACCTCCTCTGCCCTAAATGACCACCGCAAACCTTCCACCCCAACTCCATAAGTCACCTGGAACCCATTCAATAAAAATATGACCTTAGGTAGCCTAAATGACTACTGTGAACCTTTTACCCCAGCTCCATGAATCACCTGGAACCCATGTTGGGCAAAAATTAAAATATCACCTCAAGTGGACTAAAGGACCTCTCACCCTGGCTCCATGAATCACCTGGAACCCATTTTTGGTAAAAATAGAAATATCACCTCAGGTGGCCTAAATGACCACCCAAACCTTTTACCCAGCCTCCATTAGTCACTTGCCACCCTGTTTTTGGGAAGAAGTAAAAATATCACATCAGGTAGCCTAAATGACCACCACAGACCTTCAATATCGCCTCCATAAATGACCACCACAGACCTTTTACTGAAGCACTTTTAATCACCTGGATAATATTTTTGGCAAAAATAAAAATGTCACCTCAGGTGACCTAAACAAACACCACTGACCTTTCACTCACTGTCCATAAATCATCAGGAACCCATTTTTATGAAAAATTAAAATTTCACCTCAGGTATCCTAACTCACCAACACCTATCTTTCACCCCTGCTCCATAAATAAACTGGAACATATTTTGGGGAAAAATAAAAATACCACCTCAGGTGGCCTAAATTACCACCACTGATCTTTCACCCTGACTCTAGGGGTCTGAATCTAGAACAGATACGACCAATGGAAATGCAGTATGCCAGCCCTGAATGGCACAAATCGTAAGTTATATCTGTGAATTGCGACATGCGCAATTCCAAAAGGTCCCTTGTGCCACATGCTGAAACCACTATACCAAACATGACTTATGACCGAGATGCACCAGAAAAAGCATGCGCCAATGCAGAATATGACCTGCGACATGTATAATGAACAGGTACACCATAAGGGCAATTCTGGAACAAGTGGCTTATGCAACAACGTCCGAACAATTAGGCACAACCTAGACCATGGGGGAAGTGGTCTAAGTAAGGGATAGCATATATAACCCCCCCACCCACACAACAGTCAGAGATCACTGAGCAAGGTTTACTGACACACAGCAGGAACCATGTCTGCAACAGTAGCCCTACTGGGCATCATGGTAGCTGTGCAATGTGAATGCAGGCATGCCAGGCATCGTGGGAGGAACAAGGGGACTAAGCAATCACAGGAGCAATCGATGGTGCCAAGGACACCCGTGCTAAGAGTGAAACACACAATGAAGTCCTTTGAGGAGCTGACAGAGGAGCAGTGCATGGCACGCTACAGGCTCAACAAGAGCACCATAAGGGAGCTTTGCCAGGAACTGTGGGAGGACTTACACAGTTCCACCAACAGGGGGCATCAACTGGCTCTGGAGGTGTGTCAGTGCAGTGCTGTGCTTTCTAGCCACAGGGACCTTCCAAACCCCAACAGGTGACACAGTGGGCATATCACAGCCTGCCGTGTCAAAGTGTCTCAGGAGTTTCCTCACAGCGCTACTACGGCATGCCATCCGGTACATACACTTCACACATGATGCACAACAACAGCTGCAAGAGAAGCAGTCCTTCAGCAATGTTGCACAGTTCCCACATGTACTATGGGCAGCTGACTGCACACATGTGCCCATCAGGGTGCCACACACTGATGGTGATGCATACCTAAACTGTAAAGGATATCACTCAATGAACATCCAGGTGGTATACGACAGTGACTGTCGCATACTAGATATGGTAGCCAAGTACCCTGGCTGCTGCCATGATTCCCACATATTCTGCCTTTGTGGCCTATGTGAGGCCTTTGAGAAAGGGGAGATCACTGGCGGATGGCTGACTGGTAAGCAGCACAGTGCACAACACTTGTACATGGGTGCATGGGTCAAAGGGCGCAGGACAAGCACACAGAGTGTGTGCCAAGTGGTAACCCACAGTGCAGTGCAAAAGGGCTGCCAGATTCAAATGTCAGGCAATGTCACCTGGGTGGCACAAGGACAGAACATATGATGGGAACACAACAGTAAAGATACAAACTGTACCCACAGTCGTGGACAGGGACAGCACACATTGCACACACCGCATGCATTTGGAAATTACACAGGTCACAGGACACAACATCCAGCAAGCTGTGTATACCCATGGCCCAAAAGTGTGTGTCAGCATACCCCAATAGTTGACAGCTGTGTGTTGAGCAGCACAGATGGATGCCAAACTAACCCGTACTCTATCCAAATCGAAACAGGAGACAGTGGATGCCCACAGCTGCCATGGCTGATGACACCAGTCCAAGTACCCCAGACAGCAGTGGAAGAGTGATACAATGAGGCCCTCAGCAGCACTAGATCAGTCATAGAATGCACAGTTGGGCTCCTGAAGTCCCAATTCAGATGCCTCAACTGCTCTGGTTGGCATTGCATGACAGTCCTGAGATGGCATGCAGGATAGTGGTTGCTTGCTGTATCCTGCACAACATTGCTCTGTCATGGCACATGCCATTGCCAGACACAGGGGAGGAGGTAGACATGGCATTGGATGGGGACATTGAGCCAGACAGCATGCCCAGTGTATTGACAACTGGTGGAGCATCTGCAGGACATCGGGCAAGACATAAGGTGATTAAGCAACATTTCACAACATAACATGAACAACACCACCATGGTGTCACCAGCAGCAGTGTGGACCATCAACATGTGGCACCTGACAACAGCCAGGCACACAACAGCAACCGCCAATGACACAACTGAGGACAGGATACTGACTGCCAGGTGCCATGCAACACACGTGGCAGCACAGCATCTGCAATCATGCCCATGTGCATTGTGTTGCATCTGGTGGTACACAACCCAGAGAATATGGGGCCCATGCCACCACTAGGAACATGAACAGGTACCCCAGCTGATGTATGGAGGACACAGAGCACATAAAGCACAAGGTAAGGAGCATGGCATGACAATGTGAACCTGCATGTATACAGCAGCTGTTGTGTGAGTCAGATGCACTGGGGGATGGTGTGTGTGTGTGTGTGTGAAGGGTAATGTAGGACATGACTGCAGTGTACTGTTGTACAGGTCTCGATACAAAGGTGTCCATGGGAATGTATGAGACCTGACACAGTACCACATTGTAGCAACATGGCATGCATATACTGGAACTGCTGATCACAAGAGGCCCACAGAGACAGACACACAGGTGTAAATGGGGTGGTTGAGCCCTGGAACAGTGTGCCAGACCTACAGGCAGTGCCATACATGCTAGGTTGTGGGTGCTGTGACATGAGCAATGTGTTGCATGACTGTCACATGGCTGTCATGTCATACAAGGGGCAATGCATCATAGACACAGCAATGCCACACTTGTGTGGGGGCCTGCTGCAATCATGTGCACACATGACCACATGCCATGCCTCACTGGGGCCAAGGCCACAATGTGGACCAATAGTGGTATGACACATAACACAACACGTGGCAGACTGGGGGGTGTACAGAGGGAGAATAACACATGCAACTAACAGTAACATGTGCACAAACACACACACACACTGTGTGCAGAACAGTGTCCATCGGTGCAGACAGCATCCAACATCATTCAGGCACAATGCACCAGCCCAGGCCACCGGAGACAGGTAACAGTGTCACCATGACAGGTACGCAGCAACAGGCAGCAATCAATGTTGTTGGCAATTGGCCATGCACACTGTGTCCATGTGCAACCGGTGCTACCTGCAGGGCTATGGCAGCTCTCAGGTGGAGTGGTGCCACGAAGGCCCACAGACAACCCTGTGACATGATCACAGGGGTGGAGAGTATTGTGTACATAGCACAGCAGAGGCCCCCACTGCCAGACACGTGCACTGTGCTGTCCAGTACCATGTGTGTGTTTGTCACGCAAGGGCACTGAAATGGACAATGACACACAGATGGCAGCACCTATGTGCTGTATGAATGTATCATCATGTGCCCACTGAGTGCCATACACACATTTAACACACACATGACAACATGCAGTCAACAGAATGAGTCGTAGGGCATGTGAATGAATAATAATACTATTATTGATAACACAATATGAATCCCCCCAACAGGTACATAACATTATAAAACCATCCACACTACACCTCTACGCCACCCCCAACTACAGGTACAGAAGGGTAGAAAACACATCTAAAAACATCCCCCCAACAATTGTACATAACAGGAACTGTAAACAGGATACAGATAAAATCAGCAGAGGTGAAACAGGGACTAGCAGGTGAAATAAGTCAGGAACAATTCTAACTATGTACATGACTGCCACCGCTTGTAGGCCATCACTGTCTCAGTGCTGAAAGCAGTGCAAGCAGGGAGTTGTAGAGTCATACCATGTCCCACAATATGACCTCCACAAGGTCCCCCAGACATCTATCTCTGTCCACAGGCTGATCAACTGCCTGGGCCTGCCCTGCAACAGCTGCATCCCGTGGTGCTTGTTCACCAGCATATGAGACAATGGCTTCCTGCAGCTCCACTGACACAGCACCACCAGCCCCCTCGTGCTGTGCTGCAGGCCCTGGGGCAATGTCATACTGCTGCATGTCCTCCTCCTGATCCTCCAGCTGTGCTGGAGCACTGCTGTAGTCTGCAACATCTGCAGAAGCCTCTCCATGCTGTGCTGCATGCCCCTGGCCACCATCCACTTGCTGCAAGGCCTCCTCCTGCACCTCTAGCTGTGTAGCATCAATGCAGTGGTCCACCTCATCCACTGCCTCATGACAGCCACCTGCTCCACTACCGCATCCTCAGCATCCCCAATGTCCTGCTCAGTAGTGTCCTGCTGCATGCTGCTTTCTGGTTGTTCCTCACCTCCTTTCTGCACTTACAGTCTTCTGTTCACCTTCACCCTCCTCTTCACTGTCTGGCAGCAGTGGCCATGCACGATGACATCTGCACAACGTACACAGCTGGTGCTCCCTTGCATCCTGTTGCTTGCTCTCCACCATTGCCCTCAGGAATGCCCAGTAATTGGTGTGCATGCTCCTGCAACAGTACAATACAGCATATGCAGGACACACACAGTCCACAGCACCAATACCACATGCCATGTCCCTGATGGTGTGGTTGCCATATGCAGCATGCAACAACACACATGCAGGACCAGTCATTTGTAAACCCACACACCCTGTCTGGCCCCCCATCACCCATGCTACATGTCCATGGTACAGTATGGCATGGCTGTAGACACAGACACATATATGACCATGGTAACCCTACATGAGTGACAGCAGCTGGTGACACAGAGGTGCCACCACCTGTCAATAGCTGGGACAGGGATGCCCTGCACACTGTATGCACTGTCTGGTGATCATAGTCTTTCAGTAACATTAACATGCATCTACACATGTGCACCTACCATGCCTCCTATGCCCCTGCATGGGTCCCTGGGCCTCACCTTGCTGTCCACTGGCACCGTGTCTCTGCTGTCACCTTTCTCTGGCATCACCACCTCTGCAGACATGTAACACAGAGTCAGCTGTCACACAGACATGTACGTGCTGTATGTATGCAGCAATGCTCTCCAGTGCAGAACCTGTGCTATACATACCTGCTGCAACTGGCTGTCCTGTCCTGATTTCAATGTCATGGCACCCTGCCATGGACAACAGCCATGTCAGTATTTCTGCAACCCTCCTCAACAGTGGTGTTTCAGCTGCTGTGTGGTCTACCTCACGCCACTGATTTAAGCCTACCAGGCATGAATGCACCTCTACACCCTGTCCCTCTCCCTGGGTGTCTTCTGCATGCACCCTGGTGGCAGCAGTGTGGTGTGCCACTGCTATACCAGAGTCAACCGCTGAGCAGTCTCAGCTGTTGTGTAATTGGGTGCCCTGCCACTGAGGTTCAGAACCCTACTCATGTTGGCAGTACAGTGTAATACACTGGCACACTAGTCTGTGTGTGTGACCTGCCCTTCTGTCTGTACCGCTCATGACATCGAATGAGTTTCACTGCACGTTGGTGCATGTGTCATATGCAGATCGGACGTGCAGCCTAGTGCACAGTGAACACCGTGAATGTGTGTAGTTTCTGCTGCAAATGCACATCATTACAGTAGCATATGCGGTGCAATGTTGTGGCAAATATTGCTAGCAGGTGCAGCATGCAGGTGGGATGTGCGCACGCAGGCACACACACACACACCCCACAGGCCATATTGCAACACAGAATACCACACATGGGATTGACATGTCACAGCTGCCACTGTGTTGGCAATAATGAACAACACACAAATGGATGTGATGTATGTTTACTGTTGAATAGTGCATGCTAAATGCAGGACTGTGATACAGTACAACATTGTGTGCACATACTGTACACTTACACACACCCAGTGGCAGTATACATAGCACACATACACACAGTGCTGTCACACAATCCACACACAGATGCACATTATGCACCTAGGCACGCACACAACACTCACACAGTCAGCACACTATGCAACTTGCGTTGATCAATAGGTACAGTGCCCACCCCCTGTGTATGTCCAGCAGCTCAGTTACTGTCACTTCTGTGCTGGCTGTTCAACAGTCCTCTTCCATTTTGCTAGTTGTAAGTCCTTTGTCTCCCCATGTGGCATAGGTGCACATTTCCCTCCGGCTGTGCTGCTCAACCCCACAACCTGTTGCACCACCACTGTTCAGACATGTTTTTGTCCTGCACAGCTAATGTCTTTGACTTCCTGCCACACTTGCTAATGACAGATGATGCCATTCCTGGCACAGTCCCATGCCCTGTTGTATGTTTTCTGTGGTCATCCTGTTCCATTGCAGGCACAGGGGTCTGTGCAGTGGGCTGTACTGTACCGGCACCAGCCACAACCTTCCCCTGATGTAGATCATTGGTTACAGTACCGCTGCTGGTTTCACCTCCATTGCCCAACACACCTGCCAGCTCATGCTGTGTATGTGTCCTACCCCTAGTGATGGGGATGGATGTTCCCACTTCCTGCTCCACTGTTGTGTGGGTATGTGGTGGTGGTGGCTGCACACCTGTGCTGACAGTTGTCATCTGTGGCACCTTCAGTACTGTGTGTCCTGGTGATTGTTCTGCCTCCTGCAGTGTTGTTTATGCCACTGCATCACATTGCTGTCTCTGCATGTAGACTTGTGCCTGTGTGGCAGCCTCCATCATTGGTGGTTGCCTCACTGAATGTGTTGCTAAGATGTTCCATAGGGCTGCTGCCAGGATGTTCATCTGCCTTCGCTGCTGTGCCACAGACTCTTCCATGGCCATTTCCAGATGAGTGATGTCCTGTGTCTGTTCCTTGACACAGGCCTGTGTGGCATGCATGGCATCCACCAGCTTCTCCATGGCTGTCTGGGAAGTGCTTGCTCCAGTCTCAATGGCAGACACTAGACTGCCCATCTACTCATCCAGGTTTTTGTGGTGGTTGTCTTGGCAAAGGCGTATGCAGCCTAGCATTTCAGTCTGCTCCTTCTGCTGTTCCACCAATGTCTGGTAGAAGACAGCATAGTCCATGGGTGACCTTTCACATGGTTCCTGGAGGGAGCCTATTGCCTTGTCCAATCATGCTTCAAGCTCCTCATATGTGATGGGGCTGAGGTCCTCGGCTATACTGGCTACAATGCTGTCAACACTGTAGAGGTCATGGTGTCCTCCTCCTGGTTCTTCGTGGTTCTTTAAGCCACCTGAGGTGAAATTTTTATTTTTTTTCCAAAATGGGTTTTTGGTGAGTTAAAAAGCTGGAGTGAAAGATCAATGGTGGTTGTTTAGGACACCCAAGGTGATTTGTTTTTATTTTTGCAAAAATGGTTTCTAGGTGATTGATGGAGCTGGTGTAAAGAGTCCAAAGTGGTCAGTGAGGCCACCAGAGGTGATTTTTTTTGTTGTTGCCAAAAATGGGTTTTAGGTGATTTATGGAGGCAAGGTAAAAGCTACACAGTAGAGCTTTAGAAAACCAGGGGTGCTATTTTTGGTTTTGGAAAAAATGGGTTCCAGGTGATCTATGGAGTCATTGTGAAAAGTCCATGATAGTTGTTTAAGTCACTTGAGGTGACATTTTTATTTTTGCAAAAACTAGATTCCAGGAGATATCTGGAGCTGAGATGAAATGTCCATGGTGGTCGTTTAAGCCACCTGAGGTGATATTTCTTATTTTTTCCAAAAATGGTTTCAAGGTGATTTATGGAGCCTATTTAAAAAATCCACAATGGTCATTTAGGCCACCTGAGGTGACATTATTTTTTTTACCAGAAATATGTCCCAGGTGAGTTATGGCACTGGGGTAAAAGCTCCACAGTGAACTTTTAGGATACAAGGGGTGATATTTATATTTTTTTGTCAAAAATGGGTTTCATGTAATCTGTGGAGCTTGGCTGAATTGTGCAAGGTGGTAGCTTATTCCACTTGAGGTGAAATTTTTAATTTTGCCAAAACTGGGTTAAAGCTGATCTATGGAAACATTGTGAAAGATCTGAGGTGTTTGTTTTGGACACCTGATGTGACATTTTTATTTTTGCCAAAAAGGGTTGCAGGCAATTTATGGATCTGGAGTAAAAGATCTGCAGTGGTCATTTAGGCCACCAGAGGTGATATTTTTGTTTTTACTAAAAAATGGTTCCAGGTGATTTATGGAGCTGAGGTGAAAGGTCTGTAGTGGTCATTTAGGCCACCTGGGGTGATATTTTTATTAATTGTTTGCCAGAAATAGGTTCCAGATGATTTATGGAGCCTGAATAAAAGGTCTGCTGTGGACCTTTAGGCCACCAGGGGTGATATTTTCATTTGTGCCAAAAAATGGTTCCAGGTGATATATTGAGCCAGGGTGAATGATAATAAGTGGTCATTTAGGTCATCTGAGGTAATATTTTTATTTGTAACATAAATGGGTTCCAGGTTATGCATGGAGCAAGGGTAAATGGTCATTTATGCCACCGGAGGTGATATTTCTATTTTTTGCCATACAGTAAATGGGTTTCAGGTGATCTATGGAGCCAGATTCAAAGTTCCTCAGTGGTTGTTTAGGCCACTGGAGGTTAAATTTATATATTTGCTGAAAATGGGTTCCAGGAGATTTATGGAGCTGGGCTGAAAGGTCTGCAGTTGTCATTTAGGCCACCTGAGGTGATATATTTATTTTTGCCAAAATTGCATTTCAGGTGATTTATGGGATTGGAGTAAAAGGTAGGCAGTGGTCATCTAGGCCACCTGAGGTTAACGGTAGGTGGCGGTCATTTAGGCCCGATAAGGTGATAATTGTATTTTTGCCAAAAATGGGTTCCAGGTGATTTCTGGAGTCATTGTGAAAAGTCCGCAATGGTTGTTTAAGTCACCTGAGGTGGAATATTTATTTTTGCAAATAATGGATTCCAGGTGATATCTGGAGCTCAGGTGAAATGTTCACGGTGGTCATTCAAGCCATGTGAGTTGATATTTTTAGATTTTAAAAAAGTGGGTTGCAGGTGATTAATGGAGCTGGTGTGAAAGCTCTGAGGTTGTCATTTAGGCCACCTGAGGTGATTTTTGTTTTTACTAAAATTTGTTCCAGGTGACATGAACCAGGGGTAAAACATCTGTGGAGGTCATTTAGGCAACATGAGGTGATATTTTTAGTTTTTGCCAAAAACATGCTTCAGGTGATTTATGGATCCTGGTTGAAGGTTTCTTTGTAGTTCTTTAAGCAACCTGTGGTGACATTTTTATTTTTTTCAAAAATGGGTTTTTGGTGAGTTAAATAGCTGGAGTGAAAGATCACCGGTGGTTGTTTAGGCCACCTAAGGTAATTTTTTAAATTTGGGGCAAAAATGGTTTCTAGGTGATTGATGGAGCTGGTGTAAAAAGTCCAAAGTGGTCATTGAGGCCACCAGAGGTGATATTTTTTTTGTTGTTGCCAAAAATGGGTTTTAGATGATTTATGGAGGTGAGGTAAAAGATCCACAGTAGAACTTTAGACCACTAGGCATGCTATGCCTCTTTTTGCCAAAACTGGGTTCCAGGTGATCTATGGAGGCATGGTGAATGTGATGCAGTGGTCAATTAGGCCACTTGAGATGAAATTTTTATTTTTCCAAAATTGGGTTCAAGATGCTCTATGGAAACATTGTGAAAGGTCTGAGGTGTTTGTTTTGGACACCTGATGTGACATTTTTAATTTTACCAAAAATAGGTTCCAGGTAATTTATGAATCTGGAGTAAAAGATCTGCAGTGGTCATTTGGGCCACCAGAGGTGACATTTTTATTTTTACTAAAAATTGGTTGCAGGTTATATATGGAGCAAGGGTAAAAGGTCATTTATGCCACCTGAGGTGATTTTTTTATTGTTTGCCATAAATGGGTTTCAGGTGATCTATGGAGCCAGATTCAAAGTTCCTCAGTGGTTGTTTAGGCCACTTCAGGTGAAATTTATATATTTGCCAAAATGGGTTCCAGGTGATTTATGGAGCTGGAGTAAAAGGTCTGAGGTTGTCATTTAGGCCACCTGAGGTGATATATTTATTTTTGCTAAAAATGTATTTCAGGTGATTTATGGGAATGGGATACAAGGTAGGCAGTGGTCATTTAGGCCACCTGAGGTTAAAGGTAGGTGGTGGTCATTGAGGCCACATGAGGTGATAATTTTAATTTTGCCGAAAATGGGTTTCAGGTGATTTATGGAGTCATTGTGAAAAGTCTGTGATGGTTGTTTAAACCACCTGAGGTGAAATTTTTATTTTTGCAAACAATGGATTCCAGGTAATATCTGGAGCTGAGGTGAAATGTCCATGGTGGTCGTTTAAGCCAACTGAGGTTATGGGCCAGATATTCAAATCACAGCACAGCACACAAACCAATAGCACGGGAATTGCATCGGAATAGCGCTGATCAGCCATATTCAAAGTACTGGGTAGCACACGCTAACTGCAGTAGTGTGGGGCAAACAGATAATGTATGCCAGTGGCAAAGGGGGGGTGGCCTGCATACACATGCAATGGGATATCCAAAGCCATAGTGCTGTTCTAGGACACATAGCATGAAATGTAGCGCGGTGCTAGCTACCACCTGCAGAAGGCTGGTCTTAACCCAGGGCAAACCACCTAGAGACCACAACAGGAAGTGGAAATGAGTGCAGTACCACTAGCAGTAATGCTGCCACTGATGGCAGCTGCAGTGGAGGAGGAGGAGAGGGAGCAGACCCAACAAGGGCAGCAACACAGGCCCAGAAGACTGTATGCTGCAAACAGGTGGTACCGGCCCAGGGTCTCCTTCGAAACTCTACCAGATGAGCACATCACTGGCTGGTACAGGATGAACAGGGGAATGTTGAGGCAGCTATGTGAACTCCTGCTTGAACAGCTGCACCCCAACACCAGATGCAGCCATGGAGAAGGTGACAGCAGTGATGTGCTTTCTTGCCACAGGGATGTTCCAACAACCAATGGGGACACCATTGAGTTATCTCTATCTGCCACCTCATGCCTCCTGACCCAGTTCCCAGAGGTTTTCCTGCCACATGCTAGGGAGTTCGGAGTATTTCCCAGAATGGCAGCAGAGTGCAGAGAAACAATGCAGCTATTCCATTGAGTTGCACACCTACCAGTGGTACTAGTTGCCATTGACTTCACCCATGTCTGCATCCATGCACCACCTGGTGATGGCAGTGATGTGTACATCAGCAGTAAGGGGTACCACTCCATCAATTGCCAGGTGGTGTGAGAAGCAGCTGGGTGCATCAGCAATGTCTATGCGCAGTACCCCAGCAGTGCACATGATGCCTTCATCTGGCACCAGTCCCAACTGTGCCAGGCCTTTGAGGAGGGCAGGATACCCAGTGGGCACCTAGTCAGTGAGTAGCAGCATACAAGGCACACACACCCCAGCATGGTTGTGGACAGGCATGGGAGGCCAGGGAAGCTGTGTGGGAGGGCAGCACAGGGGTGCAAGACAGCAATGTGCAAACAGATGTACAACACTAACAGGTGCCCATCTCTTGACAGGGGACAGTGCCTTTGCCCTGCGACAATGGCTGCTGACACTGGTACCCTGGCTAGCCACAGTGGCCAAACAGCGGTACAATGAGGCACATGCCAGAACTAGGAACATCATAGAGAGGGTGTTTGGCATTCTTAAGATATGCTTCTGATGCCTAGACACGTCAGGCAGTTCCCTACAGCATAGGCCTCAGAAGGTATGCCATATCTTTCTAGTCTGTTGTATGTTGCACAACATGGCAATAACCCATGGGGTACCAGCATCTGAACCTGAGGAACATGCCAACAGTGATCCAGAGACAGTGGTCAGGGGGGATAGTGGAGCAACTTGAGAGAAGGAATCCTCACATGGCCCGCAGGGCAATAGAACACAGGGCCGACATCATCAGGAATCTGACACAGGCTAGAGGGTGAGGACAGACTGCACAGCAACATGTAACAGTACAATGGTGAACAGTTTAATGTGTGCAGGCAACATAAGCAGTCATGACAACAGTCACAGCAGGAGCACAACAAAGTGGCAATGAATGCATGTATGTGAGCGGTGTGATGTGTGGGGGTGTGCAGGGCACATGGGAGGTGCACACACAGCCATGGTACAGTGTAATGGGTGATGCTCAATGTGTGATGGCAGTGTGAGGAGGGACACCATGGCTGTGCAAGTGAGAGGGTGCATGTGATGGAGTGTGGGGGAGTGTGTGTCACCATGTGTGCATGTGCATACAGGGGTGTTGATGTGCCAGTGTGCACACTGGGTGACCACTGTGCACAGGTGCAAGTCAGCCATGCCATCACTGGTGACAACCACCATGCACATAGTGCACACCATGAGTGCAGCCCACAGAACCAGGTGTGCTTTGGGCTGAGGACACAGTAGGGGAGAACGATGGTGAGGCAGGTAGAGCAGGCTGCCTGCACTCCCGCTGACCAGTGGAGCATGACAGGGCTGCTGGATGGTCATGGAGGCACTGGATGCCCACAGATGCATATGATGCAGTGGTGCTGGAGCCAGTTGCAGCCCTGTGGCCACAGGTGGGCTACCTGTGGGCCCCTGTGTCATGGAGCCCCTGACCCCCTACACAGCCAGATGACCCCCATGCACCCCACACAGCACAGTGGTGAGATCAACCACTGTGGCTGTGAGCCCAGCAAAGCTGCGGTCCACTGCAGCAACCATGCAGCCCAACCTGTCCCCAGCCTACTGTTCTGCACGAGCAAAGCCCAGGGACAGGGACTCCTGCATCTGTGAAAGCTCATGCCTGAGCTCCCAGTGTAGCCCATGCTGATCCATCTGAGCCTCCTACATAGAAACATAGAAACATAGAATTTGACGGTAGATAAGGACCGCTTGGCCCACCCAGTCTGCCCATTTTCCTACCTAACAGATAAGCTGCAGATCCTAGTTAACCAACAGCTTACTTCCTCCTACACCCCGCTAGGACTGCCTTATGCCTGTCCCATGCATTCTTGAAGTTCCCCACTGTTCTTCACTCCATGACCTCCTCAGGGAGGCTGTTCCATACATCCACAACCCTCTCAGTGAAAAAATACTTCCTCACATTACCTCTGAGTCGCCCCCCCATCTTCAAATTGTGCCCCCTTGTTCTTGCACATCTCTTTTTCTGGAAGATGCTACCCTCTTGGACTTCGTTAATTCCCTTGAGGTACTTGAAAGTTTCTATAATGTCCCCTCTCTCCCTTCTTTCCTCAAGGGTATACATATTAAGCTCCTTTAGTCTTTCTTCGTATGTCTTCTGGTGCAGACCCTGCACCATTTTGGTTGCCCTCCTCTGGATAGCCTCCACTCTGTCTATGTCTTTGCGGAGATGGGGTCTCCAGAACTGCACACAGTACTCCAGATGGGGTTTCACCAACTGTCAGTACAGAGGGATATCAACTTCCTGTTTTCTACTATTGATGCCTCTTCCTATGCATACCAGTATCCACCCAGCCTTCCTTACTGCCTTCTCACACTGCTTGCCCACCTTTAGGTCATCTGATAGAGCACTGGGCAGAGTACTGGGATGTGACTGCATCCTGGAGCAGTGGACAGGCCCCAGGGCATCCTGCTCCATTGGAGCAGCCTTCTCTATGGCATCTGGTACTGGTGCCTGCAGCTCACCAGGGTCAGAATGCTGGTGCACAGGTGGCATGTCCTGCTGCTGCAGGCCACTGGTGGTGTGCTGTGGTCCCTGAGGGCCCTGCCCCCAACCCTTGGGGGACACTGCATGTCCAATGGGGCAGACACATCCACCACATGGCCAACCACTGGCTGCATGGATACACCCATGACAGCAATGCCAACAACCCCCTTGGCACCTGTACCACAGTCCGTGCCCAGCCCCACCCCTGTATCCCCCTCCACAGGCCCTTCCACAGGCAGGAGGTAACCCCCCTCTGACACATCCATCTCTATGTCGCTGGTCACTGTCAGCAGGATCACCTGTGCACCATCCAGATCCTTCACCTGGGCATCCTCCAGGACAGCGCTGAAGTCTAGGTGACCACCTACAGTGTGTCCCCCCTGTCAGCTGTAACCCCTGTCCATGTGAGTGCCATAGATTGTGCACCATTGGGAGTACTTGTCTGGCACCCAGACCAGATGTCGATGTCATGTTCTCCTCCTTCTCCTCCTCTGCCACCGGTCCTGGGGCAGTCATCCTGGCCTGGTCCTGGTGTGCTGCAGACCCTGCACACACCACTGTGGAGGAAAATGGGACAGGGTCAGTCACCTGTACATGCACAGTGCACCCTCCCACCACCACCACCACCTGAACATACACACCATAGGACATGTGCCACACACTGCAGACACGCACATCCCACAGCCTGTGGCTGCATGCACCCATCCAACCCACAGTGCACAAGCTCTGGGCTGGCAACTGTGGAGGCATCCCTGCTGTGCACAGTATGCATGCATACCCATCCATTGTGCATAGTGTGCACAGCAGTGCAGCCCCACAGTGCACCCCAGGCACAGTGCCAACACCAATACCCTGCACCTGTGCCTTCACACCTTGCAGGGAACACACATGGAGATACAGACCTGTCCTGGGCAGTGTGAGAGGTGTCTCACACCCACCACCTGATACACCAGCAACGGCCACTGGGTGCAGTGTGGATGCCACCATGGCCATGAGCGGATCCTGCTCCCACTGTTGTGTGGATTGTGGGCCACCACCAGTAAGCATCCTATCATGGAGCCACTGTGCCTCATCCTCCTTTGCCCAGTACAGCATGTCACTCCAGCATTTGCACACTGCATCCATCATCCCACCACATCCAACTGCATTCACCCCTGCTGTCACCTCGTTCCATAACTGGCGCACCAACACATCTGTTGCCTTGTGCTGACACAGTATCTGCTCCCTCTCCTTCACATCATGCACCATGGTCTTCAGTTCATCCTGAAAAAAGCAATGGGCCCATATGCATTCAGGCCTTGCTGCACTACCTATGGGAGTGATGGACAGGGACATGTGTCAGCAACTGTGGTGGACCTGTTGTGTGTCGCACGTGCACCACAGTGGGTGCATGCCACCCCCTACAATGGCACAGGTCACCTGGATGTGGCACTGGCCAGCATGTGCATGTATGGCGCACACAACCACAGTGTGCAGGTGGTAGCACATAACACAGTATGACACAGGAGCACGGGCATGGCACACAGCCTGGTCTGCAGTCCACATGGCTATGTGCACCATGATGCAGCACCATGTTTGCCTGTGGTCCTGCAGTCTGTGGAACTGTCCCCGGCCAGTACAGTAATGGCCCGCTGGTACACATTGCATACGGCCCTACCCTGTGTTGTGCCAGTGACATTCCAACACACCACATTCTGCTGTGTATGTTCATCTGCAGCCTCTGCTGTATGCTGCATTCCCATAACACAACACCAAACGATCACTGCTTGCCTTTTATAGCCCAGGTGGGCAATCCAGCCTGTTATGCATGCAAATCATCAGTTAATGATATGCTAATCACTGTGTTTGCAGCATGCATGCACAAGTACACTCATTTTCATATACCAGTTGAATATGGGCCTGATTAGCACTGGGCTAACAGCTTAGCGCCATGCAAATGTCAGTGCCGAGCAATGGGCAGGCCATCGCCATGCTGTCCAGGTAGTACAGTGTTGTGTGGCATAGTGCGGCAACCACACATGCCCATGAGGCCCCATTTCCACAATAGCATCCAGGTATAGCGCGATATAGTGCTGCGCTAGCCCACACAGCGCGGTACACTGTGCATGCATGATGTTGTGGCCGAGGGTCATGTGGGGGTCACGCACGTGTGATGGTGCTGGTTCTGGGTATCGCCGCACTATGTCATGTGATAGTGTGGTGCTATGGCACATTGATTGTGGGAGCAGAAGTGGTACTGTCAGTGCAGTGGTACAGGTGGCAGGCAGTGTGTGCTACACTGGAAATGCCAGGGGATAGGCAGCAATGGGTGGTGGTGCACTTGGACAGGCATTGGAAGGAGGTGGAGAACGCCACCCTAGTGGAGCTGGTACAGCAGAGGCACCAGCGGCTCTTTGGGGAGGTCAGGGAGGGCAACCTCCAATGCATGCAGGTGTGGGCCTCAGTCACGAGGAAGTTGTGTGTCCACATGGGCATCTTCCATGATGCGGAGAAGTGTAGGCACAGATACACTGACCTGTGACAGCAGCAGCAGCTTGAGCACTACAAGCACATGGTGTGTGAAGGAACTGTGCCTGTGCCAGGTAAGTGGCCTGTCAGACTGCATGTGTGCCAGAGCGTGTGTGTCCGTGTGTGTGTGTGTGTGTGTGTGTGTGTGTGTGTGTGTGTGTGTGCAGGCACATGGGTGTGCCACTCTGCATGGTGCTTGGGTGCATGTGGCATAGGTGGGGACACACATGTTGGCTCCCTAGGGGGGCATCACAGTACAGGGTGTGTGGTGGCACACACTGTGGGGGCACATTGCATGTTGTTGCCATGGGGGTGGCATGGGTGTGGGTGGTGGGTTGGGACATGGTTAGTGGCAGGTCCTGGTGCAGCACCAACCTGCAGATGATGGCACCATGGTGCAGGGGGTCCTGTTCCTGTGAGACTGATGACCTACACAGATGGGATTGCCGTCTATTGCAGGACAGCTGCGAATGACACTGTCGCACCACTGCACCACCTTGATGACATGTTGTGTGTGCCTGGCAAATGCTCCATGGGCCATGCCACCCTCTGTGGGGGTATCCTCCATGTTCAGCCACTGACCCTGGGCATCCCTGTGTGTGCAGTGTTGTTGGTGTTGCATGTGCATCTTGCTGTGCTGCACGTGGTGTATGCTGTGTCATGCACTAATGCCAATCTTTCACCTGTCTTCTGTAGAGCTGATCGAGCAGCCCAGGGCCAGAGAAGGGGGCTGGGACATGACCCAGGAGTGGCAGAGAGGCAGCCCGAGGGTGGAGACCATGCCACAGCAGGCATAGGAGAGCAGCCCTGAGAACAGGGGCCTGTTGTGTGAGTACCTGTCTTCTTACTTTGTGCTGTTTCACTGTACTGTGTGTCTCATTCTGTGTTCTGCCAGTGACTGGTCCAGTGGAATGACTGTGACAGGCAGTGGACCAGTGGTGTTGTGGAACTGTGCTGTGCTGCACACCTGTGTTGCACACCACAGCCAGGTGAGGGCTGTCTGGCCACTGTGCCCTGGGTGGGGCTGTGGGTCACTGTTGGCTTGCATTGCAGTGATGGTTCAAGATGGTGGTGGTGGGGACTGTGGTGGCGGGTGTTCAGTGAGGCACACATGCTGTCAGTTGCCATTCCCACCTCTGCTGTGCAGTGTGCTCGGTCCCTCTGGCCCCCCCCCACAGATCATCCGCATGTGCACAGTTGGCATTACCTTGCTGTCCTGGGGCTTCACTGGACAGGCCTGCATAGTGCCACCCATATGCCTGTTGTGGCTGCAGGACACTACACCCCATGCCTCCCAGGCATACCTCTCAACCTTTTGACCCCCAACTGTGGAACATTGCCTGTCATAATGTGGAATATATTGGCAATATGTGGAACACGCAGTAGAGTACTTACCTGGGTAGCTCATAACACTGTTACTTTGTTGCATTTATGTTCAGAGGGTCTGTTATTGCATTACTAATATATTTTTTGCATCATTTACTATGGAATGTTGCTTTACAATGTTGACTTTGGATGTGGAACATGTCCTCACTGAGTGAAACAGGAAGCTTTTGTGCCTTAGATTGAGGAACGTTCCTCGTACTGTGGCACAGTTGTGAGATATGCTTTCAGGGGCCTTGCTTGGTGGCATGTGTTGGCCGATCCCTGCCAATGTCTGCATGCTGTTTGCCTGTTATTGTCTGGCCTGGGTCGGTCATTCACTGGCCACTGTCATGGTATGGTGCTGCTCCGGCATGCCTTTCATTGTTGTTGCTGTGCTCTGCATTTTGATACATTGCCATCTGTCAGTGGGTAGCATGTCCCGACATGTGGGTGCACTTGTGCATGTTGTGGCATTGCCCTTGCACACAGTTTTCCGGGGGTCAGGCTATGTGTCTGCCCTGTCTTGCTGTGTGCTGTGCCGGGGTGGGCCATGTCACCTGTGCCCTGGTCCTGTTGGGCTTGTCATCGTCATGTCTGTTGGGGTTTGGGTTGGTGGCTGTGTCACCCAGGCCTCCTGTGTGGGCACCTTCCAGGTTGGCCTAATGGTGCGGCACTCACCTCCACTCAGGATTGTCCATCGGGACATGCTGTCCATCCCTGTATGGCCACCTGTGGCTGCAGTATGCCTGCTAGCTAGTCTCCCATCCTCACGGTCTCCCCCTTTCTCTTGTAGGTCCACTCCGGTCATCACTGTGGGTGACCAGGCCAGAGGAAATGGAGGGGATGGAGGACCTGCTGCACTGCATCATCCATCAAACGAGGACTGTCATCAAGCTGCAGGCCATCTTGATCACTGAGACAAGGAGGGTGGCAGCTGTGTTGGAGGCATGGCTCCCAGATCAGATGGACAGTTAGCCATGCCCTTCTACCAGTTATGTGTTGTCTTCTCCCCCACCTGGCATTATATTTGTCCCCTGGCCCCTGTTCCTGTGTCCCTGTGTGCAAACCCCTTCCCCTCTGCACCCTTACCCTGTGCCTTAGCATACATTGTAAATAGTTGTATATATGTTTGACATTGCAGGCTTGGGTGTGCTCATTGTATTTTTCCACATTGCTGTTCCCATGGTGGTCTTCTTGTTACTTAGGTTGTGTGTTGGGAGGGCATAGCTTGTCACATTTTGGGTATTGCAGCATTGTCTTTCTTTGGTATGGGATGGGTTGGCGGGTGGGGGTTGGTGCATTTGTTCTTCAGCGTTTGGGTTTGACTTTCATTTACTGTTGCATTTCTTCACTGTTCTGTTCCCTTTACCATTTTAATTTGCTTGTTTACTTTTACATTTCATTTATTACGTTCTACTGTGTCCTGTGTCATTCTTGAGTGTTGGGGTTTCACTTGGTTTGTGCTGTTCCTTGGGTTCCCCACATGGGTCCAGGTTGTTGCTTGCCATTCCCATGCATGTGTCATCATCCGGGATATGCACTGTGCTCTGCACCTGAGACCTCATTTCAGCCTGCATTTCATTGCATGTCCCAGGGTCAGGCTATCTCAACTCTACACTGTTTTCCTTTGTATGTTTGCACGGCCTGCTGGGTGCTATTTTCAGAGCTGTCTTATTTGTTATATTCAGTGCTGACATATTCCAGGGCTGTTTTTGCACTACACTCCTGGCCCTGTTTTCCCAGTTTCCTTTGCTTGCTACATTCAGCTGGTTTTGCATAAGGCTATCCCTTTTGAATATAGCTTGCATTTTGCTCCTGGCTATGTTTGCATGCCGGGCAGTGCTAATCTTGACCCGGGGCTAAGCTTTGAATATCTGGCCCCAAATTTCTTATTTTTGCCAAAAATGGTTTCAAGGTGAAATTATGGAGTAAAAAGTCCAGTGTGGTCATTTAGGCCACCTGAGGTGATAAAATTGTTTTGCCAAACATAGGTTCCAGTTGATTTATGCACTGGGGTAAAAGGTCCCAGTGAACTTTAAAGACACAAGGGGTGATGTTTTTATGTTTTCCCAAAAATGGGTTCCAGGTAATCTGTTGAGCCAGGGTGAATGGTACGAGGTGGTCGTTTAGGCCACCTGAGGTAAAATTTGTATTTTTGCCAAAACTGGGTTCAAGGTGATCTATGGAAACATTGTGAAAGGCCTGAGGTGTTTGTTTTGGACACCTGATGTGACATTTTTATTTTTACCAAAAATGGGTTCCAGGTAATTTATGGATCTGGAGTAAAAGATCTGCAGTGGTCATTTAGGCCACCAGAGGTAATATTTTTATTTTTACTAAAAATTGGTTCCAGGTGATTTATGGAACTGAGGTGAAAGGTCTGTGGTGGTCATTTAGGCAACCCAGGGTGATATTTGTATTCATTTTTTGCCAGAAATTGGTTCCAGGTGATTTATGGAGTATTGTAGCATTGTCTTTCTTTGGTATGGGGAGGGTTGGCGGTAGACCTTTAGGCCACCTGAGGTGATATATTTATTTTTTCCAAAAATGCATTTCAGGTGATTTATGGGATTGGGGTAAAAGGTAAGCAGTGGTCATTTAGGCCACCTGAGGTTAAAGGTAGGTGGTGGTCATTTAGGCCAGTAGAAGTGATATTTTTTATTTTTACCAGAAATTGGCTGCAGGTGATTTATGGGATTGTGTAAAATGTAGGCAGTGGTCATTTAGGCCACATGAGGTTAAAGGTAGGCAGTGGTCATTTAGGCCACCTGAGGTGATATTTTTACTTTTGCCAAAAATGGGTTCCAGGTGATATCTGGAGCTGAGGTGAAATATCCTGGGTTCTCATTTACAGTATTTTTCTCAAAAATGGGTTCCAGGTAATTAATGGATCCAGAGTAAAAGATGTGCAGTGGTCATTTAGGCCACCTGAGGTGATTTTTCCTTTTGCTAAAATTTGTTCCAGGTGATATGAACCTGTGGTAAAAGGTCTGTGGAGGTCATTTAGGTCACATGAGGTGATAGTTTTAGTTTTTGCCCAGAAAGTGTTCCAGGTGATTCACGGAGCCTGGTTGAAAGGTTCTTCAAAGTTCTTTAAGTGACCTGAAGTGAGATTTTTAATTTTTTCAGAAGTGGGTTTTTGGTGAGTTAAATAGTTGGAGTGAAAGATCAGCAATGGTGGTTTAGACCACCTGAGCCTTAAGGTAGGTGGTGGTCATTTAAGCCACCTGAGGTGATATTTTTATTTTTGGAAAAAATGGGTTCCAGGCGATCTGTGGAGTCATTGTGAAAAGTCTGCTATGATTGTTTAAGCCACCTGAGGTGAAATTTTTATTTTTGCAAAAAATTTACTCCAGGTGATATCTGGAGCTGAGGTGAAATTTCCACAGTGGTCATTTAAGCCACCTGAGATGATAGTTTTAGTTTTTGAAAAACTGGGTTGCAGGTGATTAATGGACCTGGTGTGAAAGACCTGAGGTTGTTGTTTAGCCCACCTGAGGTGATATTTGTATTTTTTCTCAAAAATCAGTTCCAGGTAATTGATGGATCCAGAGTTAAAGATCTGCAGTGGTCATTTAGGACTCCTGAGGTGAAATTTATATATTTGACAAAAATGGGTTTGTGGATAATTTTTGGAACTGGAGTGAAAGGTCTGTGGTGGACATTTACACTACCTGATATGATACATTTATATTTGCCAAAAATGGGGTTGGTTAAAGGTAGGTGGTGGTCGTTTAGGATACCTGAGGTGATAGTTTTTTTATTTTCACCATAAATGGCTTCTAGGAGATTTATGGAGCTGGTGTAAAAAGTACAAAGTGGTCCTTGAGGCCACCAGAAGTGATCTATTTTTTTATTTGCAAAAATGGGTTCCAGGAGTTCTATGGAGTCATTGTAAAAATACCGCTATAGTTGTTTAAGCCACCTGAGATGAAATTTATATTTTTGCAAAAAATGAGTTTCAGGTGATTTATGGAGGTGAGGTAAAATATCCACAGTAGCGCTTTAGGCCACCGGGGTGATAATATTTATTTTTCCCAAAAATGTGTTCGAGGTGATCTATGGAGACAGGTTAAATGGTCGTCATTTAGGACGCCTGAGGTGAAATTTATGTATTTGCCAAAAATGGGTTTGTGGATATTTTTGGAACTGGGGTGAAAGGTCTGTGGGGGACATTTGCGCTACCTGATGTGATATATTTATATTTGCCAAAAATGGGTTTCAGGTGGTTTATGGGGTTGAGGTAACATGTAGGCAGTGGTCATTTTGGCCACCTGAGGTGATACTTTTATTTTTGGCAAAAATGAGTTTCAGGTGTTCTATGGAGTCATTGTGAAGTGTCCGCTATAGTTGTTTAAACCACCAGAGATGAAATTTTTATTTTTTTTAAATGGGTTCCAGGTGATATTTGTAGCTGGGGTGAAAGGTCCATGGTGGTCGTTTAAGTCACCTGCAGTGATATTTTACATTTTTGGAAAAGTGGGTTGCAGGTGATTAATGGAGCTGGTGTGAAAGGTCTGAGGTTGTCGTTTAGGCCACGTGATGTGATATATTTATTTTTGCCAAAAATGGATTTCAGGTGATTTATGGGATTGGTCTAAAAGGTAGGCAGAGGTCATTTAGGCCACCTGAAGTTAAAGGTAGATAGTGCTCATTTTGGCCACCTGAGATGATATTTTTACTTTTGTAGAAAATGGCTTCCAGGTGATATCTGGAGTTGAGGTGAAATATCCACAGTGGTCATTTAAGCCGCCTGAGGTGATATTTTTACTTTTTGAAAAAGTGGGTTGCAGGTGATTAATGGAGCTGGTGTGTATGATCTGAGGTTGTCGTTTAGGTCACCTGAGATGATATTTGTATTTTTCTCAAAAATGGGTTCCAGGTAATTAATGGATCCAGAATAAAAGATCTACCATGGTCATTTAGGCCACATGAGGTGATTTTTATTTTTGGTAAAATTTGTTCCAGGTGATATGAACTTGGAGTAAAAGGTCTGTGGAAGTCATTTAGGACATATGAGGTGACATTTTTAGTTGTTCCCAAAAACGGACTCCATGGAGCCTGGTTAAAAGGTTGTTCACGGCTCTTTAAGCCACCTGAGATTAAATTTTTATTTTTTTTAATAATGGGTTTTTGGTGAGTTAAATAGCTGGAGTGAGAGATCCTCCTCGTTTAGGCCACCTAAGGTGATATTTTTATTTTTGAGAAAAATGAGTTCCATTTGTTTTCTGGAGCTGAGGTGAAATGTCCATTGCTGTAGTTTAAGGCTCCTGAGGTAATATTTTTAGTTTTTGAAAAAGTGGTTTGCAGGTGATTAATGGAGCTGGTGTGAAAGATCTGAGGTTGTGCTTTAGGCCACAAGAGGTGATATTTGTATTTTTCTCAAAAATGAATTCCAGGTAGTAAGTGGATCAAGTGTAAAACATCTGCAGTGGTCATTTAGGCCACCTGCTGTGATTTTTCTTTTTGTTAACATTTCTTCCAGGTGATATGAACCTGGGGTAAAATGTCTGTGGAGGTTATTTAGGCCACATGAGGTGATAGTTTTAGTTTTTGCCAAAAATGGGCTCCAGCTAATCTAAGGAGCCTGGTTGAAAGGTTCATCTGTGGTTCTTTAAGTCGCCTGAGATGACTTTTTTAATGGGTTTTTGGTGAGTTAAATAGCTGGAGGGAAAATTCTGTTTTGGTGATTTAGGCCACCTGAGATGATATTTTTTTATTTTTGCAAAAAAAAGGTTTTCTAAGTGATTGATGGAGCAGGTGTAAAAAGTCCAAAGTGGTCATTGAGGCCACCAGAGGTGACACTTTTTTTGTTGTGAAAAATGGGTTCTAGGTTATTTATTGAGGTAAGGTAAAAGATCCACAGTAGTGTTTTATACAACCAGGGTGCTATTTTTATTTTTTCCAAAAATGGGTTGTAGGTGATCTATGGAGCCAGGCTGAATGGTACATGGTGGTCATTAAGGATACCTAAGGTGAAATTTATGTATGTGCCAAAAATGGATTCCAGATGATTTATGGGATTGGGGAAAAAGGTAGGCAGTGGTCATTTCAGCCACCTTAAGTTAAAGGTGTTCATTTACGCCACCTGAGGTGATATTTTCATTTTTGCCAAAAATGTGTTCCAGGAGATCTATGGAGTCATTCTGAAAAGTCCCCTATTGTTGTTTAAGCCACCTGAGGTGAAATTTTATTTTTGCAAAATAATGGGTTCCAGTTGATATTTGGAGCTGGGGTGAAAGGCCCATAGCAGTCGTTTAAGCCACCTGAGGTGATACTTGTAATTTTTGAAAAAGTGGGTTGCAGGTGACTAATGGAGATGGGGTGAAAGGTCTGAGGTTGTTATTTAGGCCATCTGAGGTGATATTTCTATTTTTGCCAAAAATGGATTCCAGGTGATTTACGTGATTGGTGTAAAAGGTAGGCAGTTTTCATTTAGGCCACATGAGGTTAAAGGTAGGTGGTAGTCATTTAGCCCACCTGAGGTGATATTTTTATTTTTGCCAAAAATGGGTTCCTGTTGCTCTATGGAGTTGTTGTGAAAAGTCTGCTATAGTTGTTTAAGCCATCTGAGATGACATTTTTAGTTTTGCAAAAAATGGGTTCTAGGTAATACCTGGAGCTGGAGTGAAAGGTCCAAGGTGGTCGTTTAAGCCACCTGAGGTAATATTTGTCATTTTTGAAAAAGTGGGTTGCTGGTGATTAATGGAGCTGGTATGAAAGGTCTGAGGTTGTCGTTTAGGCTATCTGAGGTGATATTCCTATTTTTGCCAAAAATGGGTTCCAGGTGATTTATGGAGCTGGGGTGAAAGATCTGCAATGGGCATTTATGCTACATAATGTAGTATATTTATATTTGCCTAAAATGGGTTCCAGGTGATCTATGGAGTCATTGAAAAGTCCACGATGGTTGTTTAAGCCACCTGAGGTGACATTTTTAATTTTGCAAAAAACGGATTCCAGATGATATTCTGGGGCTGAGGTGAAATGTCCATGGTGGTCATTTAAGAAATGTGAGGTGATATTTTTAGTTTTTGAAAAAGTGGGTTTTAAGTATTTAATGGAGCTGGTGTGAAAGGTCTGAGGTTGTCGTTTGGGCCGCCTGAGGTAATATTTGTATTTTTCCCAAAAATGGGTTCCAGGTAATTAATGGATCCAGAGTAAAAGATCTGCAGTTGTGATTTAGGCCACCTGAGGTGATTTTGCCTTTTGCTAAAATTTGTTCCAGGAGATATGAACCTGGGGTAAAAGTTCTGTGGAGGTCATTTAGGCCACATGAGGTAATATTTTCAGTTGCTGCCAAAAATGTACTCCAGGTGATCTATGGAGCCTGGTTCAAAGGTTCTTCATTGTTGTTTAAGCTACCTGAGGTGAACTTTTTAATTTTTTCAAAAATGTGTTTTTGGTGAGTTAAATAGCTGGAGAGAAAGATCAGCAGTGGTCGTTTAGGACAGCTGAGGTTATATGTTTTTATTTGTGCCAAAAAGGTTTCTATGTGATTAATGGAGCTGTTGTAAAGAGTCCAAAGTGGTCATTGAGACCACCAGAGGTGATATTTTTTTGTTGTTGCCAAAAATAGGTTCCAGGTGATTTATGGTGCTGGTATAAAAGGTCTGCAGTGAACCTTTGGGACACTAGGGGTAATATTTTTATTTTTTGCCAAGAATGGGTTCCAGGTAATCTGTGTAGCTAGGGTGAATGGTATGTGGTGGTCGTTTAGGCCACCTGAGGTGACATTTTTAATTTTGCCAAAATTGGGTTCAAGGTCATCTGATGGAAACATTGTAAAAGGTCTGAGGTGTTTGTTTTGGACACCTGATGTGACATTTTTATTTTGACCAAAAATGGGTTCCAGATAATTTATGTATCTGGAGTAAAAGATTTGCAGTGGTCATTTAGGCAACCTGAAGTGATATTTTTATTCATTTTTTGCCTCAAATAGGTTCCAGGTGATTATGGAGCTGGGATAAATTGCCTGTAGTGGACCTTTAGGCCACCAGGGGTGATATTTTCCTGTTTGCCAACAATGGTTCCAGGTGATCTATGGAGCCAGGGTGAAAGGTATGTGGTGGTCATATAGGCCACCTGAGGTGATATTTTCAGTTTTTGTCAAAAATAGGTTATGGGTGATTAATGAACCTGGGGTGAAATGTCCTCAGTACTCATTTAGGCTCCTTAGGTTATATTTTTGGTTTTGTCAAAAATGAATTCCATGTACTTAATGAAGAATTTGTAAAAGATCTGCGGTGGTCATTTAAGCCACCTGAGGTAATATTTTTATTTCTACCAAAAATGGGTTCCAGGTTATGTATGGAGCAAGGGTAAAAGGAACATTTATGCCACCTGAGGTGATATTTTTATTTTTTGCCAGAAATAGGTTTCAGGTAATCTATGAAGCCAGGCTCAAAGTTCCTCAGTGGTTGTTTAGTTCACGTGAGGTGAAATGTTTATTTTTTCCAATAATGAGTTCCAGGTGAGTTATTGAGCTCAGGTGAAAGGTCAGCAATGGTTGTTAAGGCCACCTAAGGTGATATTTAAAATTTTTGCCAAAAACGGTTTTCATGTGATTTATGGAGCCGGTGTAAAAAGTGCAAAGTAGTGATTTAGGCATTATTTTTTTCTTGCCCAAAATGGGTTCTAGGTTATTTATGGAGTTGGGGAAAGGGTCTGTAGTAGACCTATGGGCCAACAGGATTGATATTTTTATTTTTGCCAAAAATGAGTTCCAGATAATCTATGGAGCCAGCCTGAATGGTACACGGTGGTCACCTGAGGTAAAATTTATATATTTCCCAAAAATAGGTTCCAGGTAATTTATGGAGCTGGGGTGAAAGATCTGCAGTGGACATTTACACTATCTGATGTGATATATTTATTTTTGCCAAAAATGGGTTTCATGTGATTTATGGGATTGGGGTTAAAGGTAGGAAGTGGTCATTTAGACCACCAAAGGGTTAAAGGCAAGTGGTAGTCATTTAGACCACCTGAGGTGATATTTTTATTTTTGCCAAAAATGGGTTCCAGGTGATCTGTGGGGTCATTATGAAACATCCTCAATGGATGTTTAAGGTACCTGAAGTGAAATTACTATTTTTGCCAAAAATGGGTTCCAGGTGCTTAATGGAGCCTGGGTAAAAGGCCTGTAGTGGTTATTTAGGCAACCCGAGGTGATATTTTTATTTTGTCAAAAAAGGGTTATAGGTGATTTATGAACCTAGGGTAAATGGTCCATGGAGGTCATTTAAGACACTGTGGCCAGATATTCAAAACTTTTGTCCTGGTGCTAGATTAGCACTTCCCAGTGGGCAAACTTAGCCCGGAGCTCAAAGCAAGCTATATTGAAAAGAAAATAGCCTGGTGCTAATCCTGCTGAATATAGCAGTCTAAGGAAGCCAGGCAAACTGATCTGGGAGTGCAGGGCAAAAATAGCCCAGGAAAAAGACAGCACTGAATATAGCAACAGGGAAGTGCAAACTGAAACTGTAGCTCATTAGACTCTGTAGCAAGCCGGTGTTGCAGGTGAAGAACAGTGTGTGTGATTGCACAGAGATGTCTCACATCTACCGAGTCTGCAAACAACAGTATGAGCCACACAGTGCAGAAATGAGCTATACTGAAGTAAGGTTTGCTTGGGGCTAACCCGGTTGCACAGTGCTAACACATTAGCCTGGTGCTAACTGGTTAGCCTGGGGCAAATGGGAGCTATATGCAAAGTTCCAATGCAAATGAGCCTACTTAGGTAATCTAAGGGCAAATACGTATATTTGCATCTCATTAGGTGCTGCTTAGCATACATTACCATGCAGTTTGCCCAGTGCTACTGCATGGAATACAAATCTCCCCCTTTTGGTCAGAATGGAAGTACAGGCTGGATGCTGCAGGCCAAGGCAAGCCCACAGCATCCTCTGTTTGTTGGAATAGAAGTACAGGCTGGAAGCAACAGGGACTCTATGTTGCCAGGCACAGTCAGTGTATACAACACACCCATGCAGTTGTGCAAGCAGGACCTGTGTGTGTGTGTGTGTGTGTGTGTGTGTGTGTGTGTATATATATATATATATATATATATATATATATATACAGTATATCTATCTATCTATCTATCTATCTATCTATCTATCTATCTATCTGTCTATATATATATATATATGTATATATATATATATATGTATATGTATATATATATGTATATGTATATGTATATATTTTGTGCGGTCGCACACTATAGTTAGGGTTGAGCAGCCATTTGCACACTAAAGTCAAACGTTTGTACATTAATAACTTTGGACCCATTCATTGGATTTGCCTGAAATTTGGTACATGCATTGAGGTACACTAGATCTCTTGATTTGCCAAATTGCATTTGTATTAAAGTGCTGGTCTTCATGTACAAAAGTGCTGAAAAATGCAAAATTATCCATTTTTGAAAGCACCTTTTGGCATTCTTAATGTGGTCCTGCACAGCTGTTGTGTGGTGTGCTGCTCTGCAAGATTGGTCATTTGAAAGAGCTTTGGTGGCAGAACATGCCGCTTTTTGTTTGGTGAAAATATATTAAGGCATTCAAAAGTTATGGCACTTTTAAGTTCCCATTATAAGTCAATGGGAAAATTTATATGTATATCTTACGATCAAAGAATGGGGGTTCTGGCCATCTGGTCTCACCTGGCGATCAAAGAATTTGCAGCCTCGCAGTTCAATAATCTTTGTTACCAAGGAATTTTCAAAATTTTTTGACTGCGAGGTCTGCCATCTTGTTTTGTTTTGAATCAGACAAACACAAATATTTCAGCTCAGGGTCACTTCTGAAGTAAAACTTCGATGGGTTTAACTCAGAAGACCCTGATCTATCGAGCCATGGCTTTGGTTCCAGTGAAATCATTCAAAAAAATAGAGTTATAAGCTTTTAAAATCTTAATTCGCGACTCGCTAATGTTCTTTGATCGCGAGCGTGCAAATTCTTTGTGAGATTCTTTGATCGCGATTGTGCATCGTGAGAGAGAGACGAGATGGCCCAATTTAAAAATTAATTTTCTAAACCCAGGGGTGTTGAAGGAAGTGAAATGAGGGTGGGTTTTACTCAGGGGGCTTCGTTCTGTTGAACCATGATGGTGGTTTATCGTAATTCCGTCAATTGTTTGATTTATAATAATTTAAATTCTTTGTCCGTGAGTCTGCAATTTCTTTGATCGTGAGCCTGCAATTTTTTTGTTCGTGAGGTTCTTTGATAGTCATCGTGCATCATGAGTGAGGGACAAGATGGCCCAACAAAAAAATCAATTTTATTAGCCCAGGGGTGTCGTCAGAAGTCAAATGAGGATGGATTTTAGTCCTGGGGCATTGTTCTGTCGAACCATGGTGGTGGTTTACCGCAATTCCTTAAATTTTTTGATTTATATGGTTTTAAAATCTTGGTTTGTGAGCCTGCAAATTCTTGGATCGTGATGGTGCAAATTCTTTGGTCATGAGATTTTTCAATCGTCATCTTTGATCGCGAGATATGGACCAGATGGCCAGATTTTTTACAATGGAATAGATAGGGAAATTTTAGTAATGTTGATATTGAATATATTGGGAACAGTTTGGTGTTTTGAGCTGATATTTGAAGGGAACAAAGGCAATATGCTACAGATGTGTATTTTGGTGGTTTGTGGAAGAGTTCCATGCCTGATTTCCAGGTACTTTACTGTTCCCCTCTTCCTGTGTATCTGGTAACCTCCACTTATTCAGGATACCAAGGTGCAGTGCCTCACAACCTTACCGACTACAACGGAGTCTGCTCCTAGAGTGGCACACACTCATGAATCCTTGGGGTACCTTGATGGCCTGAATTGCCCCACTCTGGTCGGGGTGAGGAGGGAATCCTAGTTAAGCGTCCTCTATGCGTGAGTGATTGAGCTATGCACAGCAGAGTCTGTCCTTTATTACTTGGTGGGTGGTGAAGGAGGCAATGATGGACATGATCTAGGAGTCTTGGGAGATATTTTTCTTGTTTTTGTGTTTTACTGTCCCCCTCTACCCTGAGGACATCGGCTTGGGCAAGTGTGTGCTGACGCATGCCTGCCATGTGCCTGACAACGTTCTCCCCTCCCTGAGCTCAGTCCTTCTGAAGCTGCCAGTTCCCTGTGAGAGCCGGTGCTCTCACCAGCCTTCAGGGATGTTGGGTGCATACAGCAGCCCTGGTAACCTAGCGTGAAGGAGGGGAGCATCTGTTGGGACGCTCAATGCTCCTTCCACCTGCTGATAGCCGACGACCCGAGTTTGTACTCGAACCCAGGTCATCAGTGTGATGTATTATAAATATTTAATATCATGAGTTTATGGTAGTAGTCTACTGCTGGCCCTTGTGCACGTTCGAGCTGGACAATAATGAAACTTTTCAAAACATGAGTTCCTGGTAGTTTAATATTCACATCCCTTCCCAGTACTTGAACTGTTGAATTTGAACATTCATTTTATTGTCAGTTCTGTGGTACTAACCTCCAATCCTTCAGGCCACCAAGGTGCACTGACTCCCAACCATACCGACTACACCAGAGTCTACTCCTAGAGTGCCCACACACTTGTCAATCCTTGGGGTCTGTTGACGGCCTGGATGATGCCCCCAGGTGGGACGAGGAGGGAAGCCTCCTTAACTGTTGTCTATGCCTGAGTAATTGAGCTGTGCACAGTGGAGTCTGCCTTTATTAGTGAGTGGGTGGTGAAGCAGACAATGATGGACATCATCTAGGAGTGTTGGGAGGTGTTTTTTCCCTTTTTTTGTGCTTTTCCATAACTCCCTCCCCTGAGAACGTCAGCTTGGGAAGTGCGTGGTGGTGCACGCCTGCCAAGTGGTTGACAACATTCTACCCTCCTTGAGTCCAGCCCTTTTGGAAGCTGCCAGTGCCCTGTGAGAGCTGGTGCTCCCACCAGTCCCCAGGGATATCAGGTGCATACAGCACCACTGGTAAACTCAGCCCAAAGGAGGTGAGCATGCATTGGCATGGTCAATCCTCCTTCCTCCTGCTGAGACCTGATGACCTGAGTCCGTTCCTGAACCTGGGTCATCAGTGTGGTGAATTATAAGTATTTGAATTTACGAGTTCCTGGTGGTAGTCTATTGCCACTCTGTGTGCATGTTCAAACTGTGCAATACCCTCCTTGAGTCCAGCCCTTTTGAAGCTGTCAGTGCCCTGTGAGAGCCGGTGCTCCCACCAGCCCCCAGGGATGTCGGGTGCATACCGCAGTACTGGTAATCCAGCCTGAAGGAAGAGAGCATTCGTTGGCACGCTCAATCTTCCTTCCCACTGCTGAAACCTGATGAACTGAGTCCGTACCTGAACCTGGGTTATTGGTGTGGTGAATGGTAAGTATTTGAAATCACGAGTTTCTGGTTGTAGTGCATTGTCACCTTGTGTGCACGTTCTAAGTGGGCAATAATAAAATATTTGAAATCATGAGTTACTGGTAGTTCAATGTTCAGATCTCCTCCTGTACTTGAACTGTTGAATTAGAACATTCATTTTATTGCCAGTTGTGTGGTACTCTAGTGCTGCAGCTTGTCCATGTTTGAAGTGGGCAATAATAAACATTTCACATCACAAGTTCATGGTAGTAGTTTATTGTCCCCCCGTGCATGTTTGAAGTGTACAATAATAAAATATTTCTAATTATGAGTTCCTGGTAGTGTATTGCTCCTCCTCCTGACACCACTGCAGTATGGTGTGGTATGACAAGCTGCATGTCAGTTCATGTGTCTTATTGCTAGTTCTGTGGTACTCTTGTGCTCCACACTGTCCATGTTCAGACTGGACAATAATAAACATTGTACATCATGAGTTCCTGGTAGTAGTCTGTTTTCCCCTTGTGCAGATTCAAACTGGACAATAATAAACAATTTGAAAATAATGAGTTGCTGGTGGTGTACTGTTACGTTCCCTGCTGTACTTGAACTATTAAATATGAACTTTGATTTTATTGCTAGTTCTGTGGTACTGTACTGTTGATGTCTAAACTGGACAATAATAAACATTTCACATCATGAGTTCCTGGTAGTAGTCTATTGCCACCCCCAAGTCCTCGTTTGAACTGGACAGTAATAAAATATTTCAAATCATGACTTCCTGGTAGTCTACTCTTCACATTCTGCTGTACTTGAGCTTTTAAATATGAACATTCATTTTATTTCCAGTTCTGTGGTGCTCTAGTACTCCATCCTGTCCATGTTCACACTGAACAATAATAGACATTTCACGTCATGATTTCCTGGTAGTAGTCTATTGCCCACCTGTCCATGTTTGAACTGGACAATAAAAAAATGTCAAATCATGACTTTGTGGTACTCTATTGTTCTTCTAGCTGGTACTTGTGCAGTGGGCTGTGGCAGGACACCCTGCACCTCAGTCCATGTGTACTGAGTTGGTAAGTGGGACACTGTAAGTGTAACGTCCATGTGCAGATGCTGACTAAGTGCAGTATTAGTACTACTGTAGGTGCTGTCAGAAATAAATGTTTTAGTTTGTCTGTGCTGTAGTGGTAGTACTGCAGTTAGTTGGTAGTTGGTTGTGGATGTGACAGGTGGCTTGTGCCAGTTGATGACTGGTGATGGGTGGGGGGAGGTGGAGGGTGGGTTGGCATGGTGGGGTGTGGGGGGCCAGTAAAATAGCAGGGTATCTGTGCTTCCTCACCCTGCATGTGTCTTCACCTGTTGCTGCTTGGTAACTGGTACAGTGTATCTGTCACGTTCATGGGCAGTTGCTGACTGAGTGCAGTAGTAGTGTTACTAGAGGCATGCTCAGAAAGTAACTTTTGAGAGTATCTGGGCAGTAGTGCTAATACTGTACTTAGTTGTCAGTTGGCTGTGGATGTGAAAGGTGGGGTCTTTACACTTATTTGACATGTGTACCATGAGACACTTACTTAGGTCTGTGTGACATCTGTCCCTTCTACCACCCTTTTTGACCATTTGTAGGAGGTGGTGTTGCTAGTGTTCTGCTTAGTCTGGATTCTGAGAACTATGCAGTAACAGTGACATAGAAAACATTGTTATCAATATTGGAAACAGAAAACAGTAAGTACAATAAAATAAAACTCAGGAGACACAGAAGTAGTTTTTACATTAGTTTATTATTTAAATATTATTATTATTATATAGCTATATTTATATAGCTATGTATATAAGTCCAAATTGATTGGTTGTTCTTGGGATGGGCAAAAAAAAACAGTTTGTTAGTTATTTCTGTTATTGTTTCTTAGGATGTATTTTATTTCTTACCATTAGCTTGAGCTGAGATATAGTCTTTGCTTTCTCTCTGTATTGTTTTGTTGGCAGTCTATGTTAAGCTGTATAAATTGAAACAATTTGAATAGTTCTTTGTATGGGTGTTTATGCTTGATAATATTTTTTAAAAGTATTGTTTCTTTTCAAAATTTATTGCTGAGTAGTATTAGTAATGTGTGTGCTAGCAGTGCTAGATTACTCTGTGACTTAACAGTTCTATTTTTACAAAAATGGATAGTAATAAAATAGAGAATAATGAATGGGAAAGGTTTTGATATGAAATTTAGGATGCACACCTGAGCTGTGGGATGCTACGGTGTGCCTTTGGGGCTTATGAAAGTATGACACAATGAGGGTGTGCATTTAATTGTCATATCAAACATCCTTACCTTGTATGATTTTTAATAATAACAGAACTGCAGTTTTGGTCCAGCAGTTTCTGAGACTGTTTGGTTCTGGTCATATATATAATGTTTGCAAATGAGGCAGCAGCAAACATTGAGTAAAATGGTCTATGAATGTGATAATAATCAGCTGGTTGTTATGGAAAATATCAATGTGTGAGTACATTGAGGGGAATTGTGACCAGTTATTATTAATAATTAAATATATGCTTTCTGAGTAATTAAGTGGTTATATTATAGAACTAGCTAGAATATTAATATTTACTAACCGAATTATATTTGTATGGTATTAAATATTTTAGTGTATGTTCACATGATTAAGTAAGAAACAGTATGTGTGGATATGCTAGCATAATACCATTTTCCTACAATTTCAGTACATTAGTAGATTGACGTAGTGTTGTAATAGTTTATGGAAATGATTAACATTTGAAGAATAGCATTTAGTTAAAAAATGACACATAATGAAGATCAATGTTTGACTATTGTTCTGTTTTGTGCCAGTTACATGCATGGTTATTTTTTATGTGTGATTTGGGAACCATTTTATCCAATTAGTGATAGGTCAATATTTTTTGGCGCTAGTTATGTTAAAATTGTAGTTATTTTTTGTAAGTTAGATGTTTTTATGTTAACTACTTACAAAGAAATTAAAGTATCACAGACATGTGCCACATTTTTTCCACTTTAGGGTGTGGCGATGGTAGCTATGTCAATATTGTTGGCAAAACTGGTAATAAATGAGTTTTTAGACGTATTATTTATTTGTTGAACTGGAAAAAAATTCTTTATCCGACCTACAGATATATGGACAGTCCTGTAACAGCAAGAACAGACCAATTGTTTGCATTGTATAGCAGAAGTAGACAATCATTGTTAGTATTTAATCATAACTCATGATGTGCATACTTTTGCAGAGATGCATAGAGATGAAGTATACTGTGGCAGTAGACCAGAGAACCATATGTATAGATTTCTTTTATGAGGTATTCCTTATGTAAATAGTAGCACTTAATGTAATGCAATACCATTAAGTGCTCAACAATGTTTAATTTGGAACAGTGGGTAGGAAACAAAAAAAAATGAACATTTATAGTTTGATTGAACCTATGTACATTTATATTGAATCTCAGTATTACATACATATATACAAATCTGAGTTGCATTCATTTTCAATAATTTGTCATATCCAATGCTGTAAGTCATAGACCAGTGGGAGATAATGGCATATTCAGTCTTCAGAGTGCAATTAGAGTGATAGCAAATTCTATCATATTGTTTTCAACAATTTACTCATTATAGTAGAGATGGCACTATGGTGTAGGCAGTGCTACTCTCAATGTGGGTGTGATAGCTACATTTACCAATACATAACTTAATAACTGATGTTGACTAATATCCAGTGCCCTCAAGTCTGCTTGGATTTGGCGGTAGTCAAATTATTAAGTAACATAGTAAAGGTCAGTAATGTAGGCAGCAACAGGAAAAGACGTGCAAATTTTACCTGATGTCGGTTGTTGAAACAAGTAGTATTCTCAACTGAATATGTTGAGAAAGGTTGTTGCATCTCTGACAACTGTTTACATAAGTTAATTTGTTTGTGATTGCCATGTAAGATAGTACAAGTGAGTACTCAGTAATATGTGCTGCGGAATATGACGCTGAGTAAGGCATCTGCAAAAACATATGACTAACTGACTGGCTATTGATTACAGTTCAATACCCTGAAGTCTACTTGAACAGTAATAATGCAGTTTTTGTTGTTAGTATATGGAAGTTGCAAATGGTGAAGATCACAATATAATGATTTTGCTAATTGATTGTGATTTATGGTGAAAACAGTATTGTTTTGCATCCAAGTTATGATGGTAGCAGTTTGACACACAGAGATTTCTGTATCATAGGTAGATGCATTGCTGTACTGTTGTGTAATTTGTGTTCAATGCTAGAGAAATGTGGCACATAAGCATGGGCCATGGTTATTTTGTGCAATAAGTAGAACACGTTGGTCAACATGGATGTCATCAGACACTAGTAGTGTTTGATGAAGTATGTGACGCTAATGTGTATGGATGTTGGTGTTTGAGAACAAAACATCTGGGTGGGGTATGCAGATGAAATGTTATTTTTGCAGAGAAATTGGTTTTGTGATATGTTGTGATTGGTTATCGTTACTCTTTCATACGCTGTGCAGCATTGGCACAGCGGAGTATTATGACATATGCATCCTTTAGATTTCTTGGGAGCCTTTCCCTTAGGGTGCATACTGTATCACTACACTCTACCCATCCCTTTCTGAATTTTCACCATGTGACAGTGGCCAGAGTGAATGGATAGGCCGTGATGGAAGATTATTGCAGGTGTGTCAAATTGAGTAGCTGAGAACATAGTTCTTCCAGCAATGAAGTGAGAAATTGGTGTTGTGACTTTCATGCCATGAGAGTTAAAGTGCTGCAGTACAATAATATGTAACTCTCAGAGCATACACAAGAACGCCCACATCTTCGGCACAGCCAACCAGTTTCTGCATTAGCAAATAACTTGCAAAATTTCACAGTTCTCTGTTCAGGGACATAGACAGAGAGCCACAGCATATCCTGGGTTGTTTGTGATTCTTTGTGCCCACATGACAAACATGTGTGCTTGGACACATAGTCAACCTTGAAGTGTTGACGCATATCTATGCTATCATCTGCTAAACTGTTTATCATTCCCATCATGAACTCTGTGACATCTTGTGCATTATTAGCAAACATAGATTGCCCTGCATATTGACAGAGTCAGCCTTACAGGAGTCAAGCTTTGTAAACTGGGTAGCTTGTCTTGAGCACCTCTTATGACTCTCTTTAATGCCTCTGAGAGAGGTGTTGATGGACAACACTTTAACACAGTAGCAAACTCAGGGATGTGGAGGAGTGCTTGCATAGTTGTATTTGCATAACAGTTGATTCCTGTGCTGTTGCCAAATGTTGGCACTGTGTTGACTCCAATACATTTCTTTGCAGGGGGGATGCAAGAAGTTTCTTCAGAGATTGCTGCTTTGTGAAGTACTCAGGTGATAATTGTAGAGTTTTAGTACGCTGCCTTTTCAGTTTATGTCCTTCATCGATTGTGATTGGTGAGACAGATGCATATTTGGGAACTGGTAGCAAAGGAGCATTTGGTTGGTACAATGTACGTAATCTGTTGTACTCAAGTATGCATTTTTTGTCAGCACATATTTTGCTTTCTGCAAGTTTGACTATGTGTACTCCAGATAATTGTCTTACACAAGACAGTGCGACATAAGACATGCCATCCTTGAATATATCAGTACTTATATCAATCATGGCAGTATCAAGGCTGAGGCCTTGTGACTTGTGTATGAGACTGCATAAGCAGCACACAATGGAAACTGTTTCCTTGTGACAAATATGTCCTTCACAAGTTCAAACTTAACTGTGACTCTTTCTATTGACTGAGGTAGTTCACAGTTGTCAAATTTCATGACAGCAAAATCCAGAGCTGTACCTTGTACATTGTACAGGAAGTCTTGGATATATCCCATGGCTCCATTTACAAGACCTTGATAGACATCAATATTTCTGCGGAGCATGACACATGCATTTCTACACAGTGGTAGTACAGCTTCAAGACCAGCTGTTCATGACACATCATTTGTCAGCTCTTTCAGCCAATCTGTCATTCTTGATAATAGTGTTCGTGATACAGTAATGCCATCCATTGTGTCTATGCATGGCACGGTGACAATGGGCTGCTGTTCTCTATTCATCATGATGTCATTGAACTCTGCACACTGTGTTAGCCTTGGGAATAGACATACAACATGTTGCCCAGTTTTCTGAACATATGTAAACATATCACAAGCATCCTGTATAGGACTATTATTTCTTGTGATAATGCGCTGTCTTAGCATCTCAACATGGGTGGGTGTGAGCACACCAATACTTGCTTCATCAAGTAATGCTTTGTAAGACATGTCACCTTGTTGTCTCATGTTCTGAGAGAGTTCAACATATGAGAAAAATTCCCATAGATTAACTCCACCAATACATCCAATAGTTTTCTTTGCCTCTTCAATGGATAGACTGCAGAGAACATGCTTACCATTTACAGAGGCTAGCTGAAGGAGATCTCCAAGTACAAGGATGTTCTTTCCACCAAATGGAACATTATTGTTAATTCTGAGTATCTCCTGTAGACGTAGGTGGATAAATGTGAGCAGAACATTTGAGACCATGCTTATCTCGTCAATTATGAGCAAATGCATTTTGTCAAACATTGACCTGAGTTCATTGGCAACATCATATGACAATTTTCTGTAATCACCACTCTTTCCATGCTTGACTGGCAACATGAATAACCTATGGAGTGTGATACCACCAATGTTATAAGCTGCCAAACCTGTAGGAGCTGCAACAATAACAGATGTTGGTGTTCTGATAAGGTCACGCACTCCTTTGCTTATGGTTTCGATCAAGAAACTTTTCCCAGTCCCAGCAGCACCACTTACAAATATCCTGATTGGTGTTTGCTCTTCGCAGAGACAATGCTTTTCATAGTTCTGGATTGCATGTTTAACTGCATGCATAATAGAGTGATACACAACAGTTTGATGTGAGTTTAACTTTTCAAAAATGTTGGTGGCTGATTCTGAGAAGTACATGTTTTGTTGCATTGTGCCCTCAACCTCTGACATCAGCACAGCTGGGTCATTAGGAGGAAGAGGAGCACCAAGTGTGCCTTCTCCTTCAATATCAACCATTTCCTGTGATGTGACAGGTGTGTCATCATCTAGGACTTTCTTAATGTTATATATCAGTTTCTTTTCCATTTCAAGTCTTTAAATGTATGTCTCAGAGACATGACTCTGGAAGGTATGATATGTTTGTACGAACTCTTGTTCATATGAGTCAGACAGTCCTTTTAATTTAGATTATGATCTCCAAGGTTTGAATAGAAACAATAGAGCAAAGTAATAATGTTTTTTGCTTTCTGTTGTATTCAATGACAGTTTGCAGTGGTCAATTAGCCATGGTTTGCGTTTTTTGACAAGTGAGCCATCAAAGATGGTTACTTTATATATTCCTTTTTCTGGGTCTGAAGTAACACCCCACTTGTAGTCATACCATTGAGCAACCTCAAAGAGACAGAGATCATCAATAGCACTGTGGCACTGTGGATAGTAGTTGTCAATTAAGTCGCTCTTAAGAATAGATGTGGATGTTGGTGCTGTGGCAGCCAACTCCTCAATCTCTTCATGGCTCTTGAGAACACGGCACCTGCTCTACTTGTGATTTACATTTAAGAAACATATGGACTCTGATTTGCCATATAGACATACACATGTAAGGCGGTCACTTGCTTCATAGGCTCTGCACTCACAATGTGATAGAGTCTTAAGCCCTAGTGACCAAAGTCTAGAAGACATTGATCTATCACAGTTTGACAACTCTTCCTACATTTCTTGGAGGTTGGTTTCCTCATGTTTAGTAATGTATGATGTAACATACCTCCCTGACAAGAGCCATTGAGCTGTGTGCTACGAACTGGACATCAATATTTGCTTGCCACATCAACAGAAGGGAGGGACTATAGTCATTGATATAGACTTCTGCTTCTGTGTGAGGTAGTTCATAGACTCGCTTTGTTGACTTTGCTTTCAGGTGGTGTCGCATGGCTGAAAAAACGTCATTAAGTGAAGCAGCTAGACAAACTTGCCTTGGAAATCCAAAACAGCAGTGAGTATACCACTGACCTTTGTTTTTCACTTTCCTACAACAGTATTTACCACAGAAGTGCCATTGGAATTTCTGGACCAGTTCCCACAGTGTTGCACTATCATACTTGTCTGGTATCTGACATGTGACATACTTCAAGATGAAGTTTAGAATGTCAGATATTTCATTGTCCCCAAATCATGGGACATCTTTAATCCACAGCAACATATGAATATGTGGTGCTCCACAGGCTTGGTACTCAACCCTCCAGAAGTAGTGCTCAATAATACCAAAGGGAGGATTTGTCTTAGACAGTATGAATTTCAAAATACTCTGAAACCAGTGGTGGAAGTAACGTGAAACAGTTACTGGATCAAGTGAACAGAGCTCATTTAGAGTCATTGTTTGGATCTTCTCAACATCAGAGTTTGCCCCTCTTAGTATATTGAGCAGATCATCCCAATAATATTCTGCACAACTGAGTGTCACAAACCATGTTGCTGGCCCAAATTCTCTCAGCATGCACATTACCTTAGAGTGACGTCTGTACCAATATTCTTTGGTACCATGCATGCTAGACAAAATAGAAGAAAGATTGATTTGCAGTGTTTCATCTTTGGTCTGCAACTTGTGTAGCAATAGTGCAGCTGTCATATTGCTAAATTCTGTCCCAAGTTTCAATGTGTGAGCAATACTAGCAGATAGGATACTAAGTTCACTTTCCCAAAGAAGGTGGAAGAGGTATGCAACAGTTCTCTGAAACTTGCCATCCTTATGTAGTATTCATGAGGGCCTATACTCAGCTCCTGGTACTTGTACTTCTCATTCATCTAATCGGCCTCCTGCACCATAGGGGAACAGATCAGGGAAACAACAAGCTTCTAGGGTGGCCTCCCATATACTAACAGGATTGCCCTCCACTTGTTTCATTTGATATAAATCTATGTTATCCATTATTGGGTCTTTGCCATGAAATAGATGCATCGTAAATTGCTCATACACATTCTGTGCCGTTGACATGTCAACCTTCTGAAGTACTGCCTTGTCAGAGTTGTCTGTGGCAGTATCTAAGGAGAGTGTTGTAAATGTGTCAATGTCAATTTCAGAATAGAAAGGATTGTACTCTTTTAGATATCTCAAAGCATTCTTTACATTGTCTACGTTGACTATCTCTTGCCATATTGTCTTTGCCTTTGTTGGCACACCATTTACCAAGATGACTACACTATTGTCTTTAGAAATAGTGTTTACATTGCCTTGCAAAGGTAAAGGCAGGTAGACAATAGAGCCTTTGAGAGAGGGTACAAGTTCTTTGTTTGGTAGGCCATTTTTTTGCTGAAGATGTTTTGACGCTTTCAATATCTTCAGCTACATTGTCATTGTTTGTATGGATGGCTTCATGGGATAGAGGTAAGACATTTAGTAGTTTTCCATGCTCATCAAATGTTAATGTAATGTCTCCACTGTGAGCATGGTATGTCTCTTCCCAGAAGAATGCTTCTGAGTACTCTGAATGAAGCCAGTCTCCTTGAAACACAAGAGAAGTATTGTCTGTGTTTAAGTGCTCAAAAGATAAGATAGTGTTTCTCATCTCTTCAATCTTTGCAGTCGATTTGTCAATGTCAGTCCACAGTTTGGAACATAGAGCTACATTGACAAACCGTCATGCTCTTAAGCGGAGTTTCATCAATGATAGCTTAGCATGTAGTTTGTTACCTTTGAGTCTCACTAGTTGGGAGATCACATTTTCAATTCTAGCTCTGTGGACTACTTTTTTGAAAAACATTATCTTAGTGTGTCAAGCATTAGGAGAGGTACTACGCCTAGCATTTTTTTCTGTCTCTCATGTGTACGCTTAGGTGATGACAGTGCTGGATGTAGTGATTGTAATGTTCCTCTAGGAAGGCTACTTGTGGTAGTTTTCTTAGAGGATGGTTTCTGTGTCTTTAGTTGTGTATGCTTTTTTTCTCTGTGTAATGTGGAGAGAAGACAGTTTCTGATGCTTCTGTTTAGAAGCTTTACCTTTTGTTCTTACATGGCATGATAGTGAACAACTAGTACAGCTTGCACTCTCTCTATGTGCTCTGGTTTTACTACAGATGGCCATGATGAAGTTGATGGTGTATTTCTTTAATATGTTTGTTGTTGAAGTCACCTAAGAAAAGTGAGAAAACATGTATTTAGTAGTAAATAACAGTAGGTACATGATAGCTAATCAGAAATTGTTTGTTTGGAAATCGATATATAGTGTTGTGCTAATAAAACATCTGCTATACTTAACATTCTATTGTAATGAATTTTTTGAGTATTGTATGCATAGTACTATGCAATTAATATTACAGCTACTTGTCATATGGGCAAAGGTTGATAAAGAAGATAATACCATGTACATAAAAATGTAACCCAAAGGTTGAAGTGTAATTGGGTGGCTGGCATTTTTATGCTGTGGTGAATCCTATGATAACCAACGCAAATGGTGTCAGCCACCCGCATCCCCTCCCAAATCAAACCATCCACTGAAATGAATACATTGAACCTGCCATCTTGAATCACTGCTAAGGTTAGCGATCACCATGCCATTGACCTGATTGCGACTGCTGCAGCATGGTAAAATAAAGAAGCTGACAGTTTTTATGAAATTTCTACGCACTAACGGTTCCTCTTCAAAACTAAAAAATCTGCTGAACGTGGCTAGTGTAGCGCAGCACACATGTGAGCATGCATATGTAGTCTGCAGCTCTCTCACCAGTCATTACTGTGTACCACCAACCTGCAGTCCACAATTTAAGGATTCTGATAGCAGTCCAAGAAACAGCACACAACAATTACTGTAAATAAACAAAAAAACAGTGGTACAACCAGTCTGTCTTTTCTGAAACATCCAGCAATGACCCACTTATTCCTCAATAAGCGGCACACACATTGATGCACTACTGTCATGCTGCCGTTCTGTGTCTGAGATGCAATTGATCTGCTGTATATGTAAATAGAAAAATGCATCTCAGTTTGAAGCAAAGTATGACAGCAGTTTCTTAAATTAAGGCGTGCACTGCTTTCCTTTGTGTCAGTGAACTGTGATGAACAATAGTGTTTTTTATTGAGAATTGGCATGGAATTATTACACGAGTATAATGATAATTGGGTCTTATAGTACATGAATAGAAAGCTGCATAAGTTAAAATTGTTGAATTTGTAATTTTTTTCATGAACAAAGAATTTGTCAACTCACGAATGATCCTCGCAGTCAAAGATGGTCGCGAACAAAGAATTTGCCATCTCGCAAACAAAGAACGCGTAAATCATGTGGTATTAGTGTTGAAGCTTGTTTATTTTGCATTAATGACATGCAGAACTTGTGAACTGTTAATAGACATATGTGACCATTGTGTGGTGGCATAGTATGTAAATACTTGACTTCTTACAGCTGTTACTGTTTTTTTAGTACATTCATGTGGTTTTCTTCATGACCTAAGAATTTGTAAAGTCACGGTTCAAGTTCATGATCAAACTGATTGGCAATCAAAGATTTTGCATGCTCACGGTCAAAGATTGTTAAAAAAATGCCCGGAAGCATGTCGCATGTTAATAAAACAAATAAGACAAGTATTTGTTGTTAGTTGTGACTTATTTAAATGTAAGAGGGTTTCTGTAGTGTTTTGGTGTGGTAAATTATTGGGTTTGAACTGCAAGAGACGTTTAATGTAAAAGTCTTGCGTTATTCTCACGATCAAAGAGTTTGTAAACTCACGGTGTATTTTCGCGGTCAAAGCGAGTCGCAGTTTAAGATTTTGCACGGTTGTGATCAAAGATGATAAGGATGCTGTGATTCTCTGAAAATAGATAGAAAACAAAAAAAATATTCTTTTAGTTATGGGCTATTAATATATTAGGAGGTTTTATCTTGCTTGGATGTATTAAAAAAATTAGGTTTAGACAGAGAGATGTGATGTCCGTCGAAATCTTACGTTATTCTTGGGATCAAAGATGTAGTAAGCTCGTGGTTAATCCTCGTGGTCAAACCAAGTTGAGGTTTAAGAATTTGCATGCTCATGGTCAAAGATTGTAAAAAGTGTGGGAATTATTTTAAAATTTGTTAAAATGATATAAAAACAGTTTTCTGGTAGTTAATTAATTTGTGAAATGTTGTTAGGGTCTGTTCTGGTAAAAAAAAGTTAGGGAAGTATTTTTTTAAAGTGTAGAAGACTGTTAATGGCCAAAGCTCATGCTAGTCTCGCGATTAAAGATTTTGCACAGTTGCAATCGATGTTGGCGATCAATGAGAGTCATGGTCACAGAAATTGCATGCTCGTGAACAAAGAAATGGCTAGGTTAGTCATGCGGGTTTTCTGAACCAATAGAATTGAAGAATAACACTCTGGGGGCCATTTTAGATAGAGTCCTCAAGAAGGAGACAGCACATAACTGCAAAAGTAAGTACTTCTGAGAAATATGTGATAAGTTTGATGCAAATGGTTTAAAAAGTTTAAAAAAGTTATTTATATGTGTTTTGGAAGTTAGGAACTTCTATGTGTGTTTTTTATCACTGATATTGGGAGGAACTGTTTAGTTTGGCTAGGTCATTTGTGGATTTAACAGTTATTTTGAAATATTTATGGCAGCATGGCCTGGGAAACTGTGACACAGCTTAGCAACACATACAGGTTTTAATATATCTGTGTCACCAATGGATACTTTTTGGAAAAGTAATGAAAATTGGTATTTAACAGTGTGGTTTGTACAAGTGATAAAAAAATCAGCGTTTTTTGAAAAGTTACATGTTTTATGCATTTTGTAATTTAGTCAGTCAAACTACTGTCATTCTTTTCTAATAGTTAGTTATTGTTCTTGGGATGTTTCTTATGGCTCCGAACAGTCTTAGTTAGTAACTGTTTTGCAGCTTTTTGGGGGTGTCTCAGACTGACCGATGTGTATAAGTTGATAGTGTGCTAAGGGGATGTATTTTTAATCAGTGATACTTTAGTTTGTGACAATTGCTGACTGATCTAATAATACTGGCAGTTTGTTGTTACATTTGTGTGTATTTAAATTGTTGTGGAATGCTGACTTGGAATCATATTGTGTGTTGCCTAGCTTTACCAGGTACTGGCTTAGAAGTTGTTGTGGAGAGAAAGACTAATAAATATATTTAACTTAGATAATTAAGTCACAGTAGTTGTTAGTGCAAATAATGTATCAGTAAATTAAACTTGTTCTGAGACGTGCAATGAAATTAGTATAGTACTATTGATTACAGTTGTTAACTATTTCTGTCAAGTAGTAAGGAATGGTTCCACTCACCACTCAGGCAGTTGGCTCAGTAAGAGAGGGAAATTAGTTTTCCAGAACATTATGGCTAGTGGCTTAGACCAATCAAAATGTGTGTTACTGGCAAGTTATGAGGTGTGCCAATCAGATGATAGTATTCTCCCCCCAAAACAAAAAAAGTTAAAAAAATGTTATGCCAATAGAAAGACAGCTTATATGCATGGCTAGGACTCTATGCTAAATTAGTCAACCTGTGAAAAGGTTATTGTTTTGTCTGCATTTATCTGGATGATGCAATAGAATAGCAGTCATTGTGGTGGTTCCACTTCTTAGTACTTGGTAGTCAGACAGACACAATTGTGATATTTCTACATCTGAGTTATTAAGATTTGTTACTCAGCATGGCAGAAAAATCTACAGTTACTGTATGGATAGTAGGATCACGTTTGGTGAGAAGGGCAGCAGCGTTCAGTAGATGTAGTCATTTTGGGAATGATTTACAACTACCTGGATGCTCTATGTCTTGGTTTGGTAAGGGTGGCATGAGATGGGAGCAGCTCATGCCTACCATATACCATTTATTGGATAGACACCCAAAACCAAACATACTCCTCATCCATCTTGGAGGCAATGATTTGGGTTACAAAAGGGCTATTGATTTAATAGAGGCTGCACAGTCTGACTTACAGCAGGTTATCACTATGTTGCCATCATGTAAAATTCTGTATTCAGATATTACACAATGCATAGTCTGGAAGGGTGAGGATTACTGGCCTGCACTTGAAAGATCACGCAGGAAGGTTAACATGCAAATATCTGGATTCCTATGTGCTATGGGAATGCACACTATTCATCACCCCCAAATTATGTATAACAAGTATTGGCTATTTTAAAAAGATGGTGTGAATCTCTCTAACACTGGCTATGACATTTTTCTTGGGGACCTTCGACATAGTATCCTTACAGTTTTGTGATTGTGTGCCTGTAGGATGGTGATTCTCAAGTACATCACATTCACAGTGTTAAAAAAAGCTCTGTTTAGAGCCAACAAAAAAATGGTCAAAAATTAGAACTGATCACATACAGTACATTGCTGTATGTATGTTAGGTTGTGAGTCTCTGAGGAACACATAATCTCAGTCTTTAATGGCAGAGAAGTGTGATGGTGCTTATTTATGTATGATTAGGATGTATATTATTGCTTGATATTTAATGTGTGTTTCTTTAGGTGGGTAGTATGATATTTTTTAAAGTGTGATTGTTGTAAGATGCATGAGTTGTTGTTTGTTTGTTGATATCCAGGGTGTCTCTTTTATAAGTGATAGATTCTGTAGTTGTATATTTTTTTTATTGATTGTTTAGTATGGCTTGTTATTGGGGGGGTGTATTATACAAGTATGAGTAAAAATGTGGCATAGGTTTCTCAATATGAAGTGAGTAGCAAAATTTATTCTGTGATATGAGAAGATATATCCTGTTGATGGAGTTTACTAAGCATTACTAGGGTATGTTGACTACTGATGTGACTCATACTGTTTCTGCCAATAGCGGAGAGTATAGGATCAGTACTGTGGTAGTAGTTTAAACTTTTGTGAATACAGTACGTGCTTGCATTTACTGTTGATGATGTGTTACTTTGTCTGAGTTGGGGGGCTTTGCAGGCCATGCACCCTTGTTCTTTTTTTGGGGGGGTTTGGGACTAAGCACACCAACTCAAAATAACCCAACAACTCACTGAAGGCAGTTGCTCACACGCTAATAGCGTAGACCTGTTGCTGGTCCAATAGTCTACAGTATCACCATGTTTCTGTCTGTGAAATGTTTGTCTCTGTAACAGTTTTAACAACATTTTCTATGGTTTTATTTACACAGGTTGATAACGATCTGTTAATTGTGTGTGGAGACTCCACTGCCTAGTAAGTATTTTGCTTTTTTGTTTTATGTCATTGTTGAATTCAATGGCACCGATATTCAAACTGCGTCAGGCTGTGGTGCAAGCTTGGGCACAGCGCAACTTGGCTGCGCAGGGGTGTGGACTGGGTGATATTCAATGGAACTGCACCATGGCACAGCATTATTGAATATCACACCCTGGCCACCCACAGTGTGCATGGCGCAGTGGCACTGCACAACCGCAAGTGGCCAGAGTGGAGCATGGGGATGCAGTAGTGCAAGCTCCATTGCGCTATGCACAACAACTGTGATATTCAATGCTTGACATGCAAATGGAGCCATAATGTATACAAAGCACAAATGGGGCCATTTGCATGTCATTATGGCCCCATTTGCATGCAGGTACACTGATCCTCAATGACTTGCACCTGGTGCCCTGCCAGGCAGCAGCCGAAGGTGACCAATGCCCCCTGCAGCCGGCAATGTGCTCCATAGAGCGATCACGGGCTGAAGTAAAAAATAGTACACTCCAATATCCTTGGTGGTCCAGTGGACCACTATCTGCCTGATTGTAGGCATTAGCAGGAAATAAATAAATATGTCAACAAACTCCCTGGTGGTCTAGTGGACCTCTGTCTTCCCAATCGCAAGCATTTGTAATAAAAAATAAAAATATGACCAATATCCATGGTGGTCTTGTGGTACCCCCTCTTCCCAACTGCCCATTGAGCCCCACCACCCCACTCCTCCCCAGTCAGCCAGTGGGTGGCAGCACCCCAGATGCCTGCCATCTGTTGACTGACACCGTCGGCAGGGCTGTATGTCCATTGGTCCACAGCGTAAGCCAATGGGTGTACAGCCCATATCGTACTACACATTCCAGATATGTGAATGGAACCCAGCATGTGCAACTCTTCTGTATATCTAGACCCATGTATTTTGTTATGCTACATTGTAAGTGTTGATTATTTTGGGGGGGTCTGGTGAGAGGATAAATAGAACCCATTCACATATCTGGAATGTGTAGTATGTATGGGCTGCATGCCTATTGGGTCACATTGTGGACCAATGGGCGTACAGCCCTACCGATGGTGTCAGTTGGCAGGTGGCGGTGGCAGGCGGCTGGGTGCTGCTGCATGCCAGCTGACCGGGGAGCGGTGGTGGGGCTCAGTGGGTGGGTGGGAGGGGAAACCTCTAGACTAGCAGGGATATTGGACATATTTTGTATTTTTTATTACAAATGCCCATGATCGGGCACACAGCGATCCACTGTATGACCAGGGAGTTTGGGGATATTTTTATTTATTTCCTACTAATGCCCACGATCGGGTGAACAGCAGTCCACTGGACCACCAGGGAGTTTGGAGTATATTTATTTATTTTCTACTAATGCCCACGATCAGGCACACAGCAGTCCCCTGGACCACAAGGGAGTTTGGGGATATTATTTGTTAGTAATGCCCACGATCGGGCAGATAGCGGTCCACTGGATCACCTTGGAGTTTGGGGATATTTTAATTTTTTATTACAAATGCCCGCGATTGGGCACACAGCAGTCCACTGAACAACCAGGGATATTTGACAGAATCCTGCATTTTTTTACTAATGCCCATGATCGGGCATGGGGTGGGGGGACGCCGCCAGGTGCAGCTGGAGCTTGGGTGTCCACCCACAGGTGGCAGCTGCTGTGTTGTGCCCTGCAATGCAGCAGCTCACCTGTGGGTGGCCATCCGTTGTTCCTTTTTTTTTGGAACCAACTTTGTCCTGGCGCAGGTAGGGGTTCCGCATGTTTGGCTCTCCACATCTTGGGCTGAATGTCAGGCTGTGCAGGGTATGCATGGGCACGCCCCCCCACCTGTGCCTGCATACATTACTGATGCGCTCCAGTGCATTGAGATTTGTACTGTGTACTTTTCCCTTTTGAATATCGCGCCATGGCACATCAGTGTTTTGTGCATGGTGTAACACTGTTGCAGCATGTGCAACTCTTCTGTATATCTAGACCCATGTATTTTGTTATGCTACATTGTAAGTGTTGATTATTTTGGGGGGGTCTGGTGAGAGGATAAATAGAAAATAATGTTAAGCAAGTCCAGGCATCATTTGTTTAACATGCAAGTGAAAGTAAGTGATAGTATGGAGAGTTTATAACATATGTATTCTTAATACATATGGGCCCCAATATTTTAACTGCACCAGGCTATGGCGTAAGCCTGGGCACAGCACAACTTGGCTGCGCAGGGGCTTGGATGTGACAATATTCAATGGAACTGTGCTGTGGGTCAGCATTGTTAAATATTGCACCCAGCCCACACACACAGTGCACATGGCACAGTGGCAGTGCGGTACCACAAGTGGCTAGAGTGGAGCAGGGGGTGCTCTAGTGAAAGTTCTGCTGCGATAAGTGCAGCAATAATTATATTCAAAAGTGCACATGTAAATGGGACCATAATGTATGGAAGGTAGAAATGGGGCCATGGGAATGTCATTATGGCCCCATTTGGATGGTGGTGTACCAATTCCCGGTGACTTGTGCCTGGTGCCTTACCAGCCAGCAGCTGTCAGGGGCCGATGCACACTATGGCATGGCAATGTTCCCCATAGCCTGATCACATGCATTTGTGAAATAGTAACGTGTCCAATATCTGTGGTGGTCCAGTGGACCGTTGTCAGTTCCTTGGCGTGATTCAGTAAAATGACAAAAAATCTAATATCTGTGGTGGTCCAGTGGCCCACTCTCTGCCTGATCATGGGGTTCTGTGAAATAAAACACAATCCAATATCTGTAGTGGTGCAGTGGACCACTGTCTCTGTAATTGCAGGCTTCTGTGAATTGAAAAACAACCCAATATCCTTGTTGGTCCAGTGGACCACTGTCAGCCTGATTGTGGGGTTAAGTAAAGTGAAAACCAATTCAGTATCCTTGGTGGTCCAGTGGACCTCCCCTCCAACCCGTCAACTGAGCCCCACTGCCCTACTGTCCCCCCACTGGTGAACAGTGGTCAGCAGCAGTCCACCTGTCTGATGACCCACTGCTCGCCAACAGATACCGTCGGTATGGCTGTACACGCATTGGTCCATAGCGTGAGCCAATGGGTGTGCAGCCTGTGCTGTACTACACATTACAGATATGTGAATGGATCTATTTACATATCTGAAATGTGTAGTACTTTACGGGTGCATGGTGATTGGCTCATATTGTGGACCAATGGGCATGCAGCCCTACCAACGGTGTCAGGCGGCGGGGCGTCAGGCGGATGGGGAGCTGTCACCCATCACTGACCAGGGGAGTGGGGCAGTGGTGCTCAGTGGGTGGTTGAGAAGGGGGGTGCACTGGACCACCAGGGATATTTGATTATTTATCATTTTACTTAAGCACATGATTGGGTAGACAACGGTCTACTGGACCACCAGGGACATTGGATTGTTTTTCATTTTAGTTAAGCCCATGATTGAGTGGGTAGCAGTCCAGTGGACCAGCAGGTATACTGGATTGTGTTTTATTTTACAGAAGCCCATGATTGGGCAGACAGCACTGCACTGGACCACCAGGGAAACTGGATTGTGTTTTATTTTACAGAAACCTGTCATCAGGCAGACAGCAGTACACTGGAGCAACAGGGATATTGGATTCTTTATTGTTTTACTTATGGATGCGATTGGGCTGTCACTGGCCCGCTGGACCAGCAGGGATATAGGATTCTGTTCTTAGATAGCAATCCCTGTGATTGGGCAGGGGGGTGAGGGTGCCACCATGAAGTTGCAGCCAGAGTTCAGGTGGCCACTGACAGGTGGTAGCTGTCGTGTTATGTGCTGCAATATGGCAGCTCACCTGTGGGAGGCTGGCTGCTGTTCCTTTTTTTTTTCTCAATCAACTTTGTGCGGTGCAAGTAGGGGTTGCGGATGCATGGCTCAGCACATCTCAGGCTGAATATCGGTATGTACAGAGTATACATGGGCACATGCCACATAGCTGTGCGTGTATACATTGCTGATGCGCTCTGGTGTATCGGGATTTGTGGCAGGTGCAATTCACGTTTGAATGTTGTGCTGTGGTGCATCAGTGGGGTGAGGAAGGTGCAACACTGTTGTGGTATGTACAACCCTTTTGAGTATCTGGAAAATGATGTTATTATGGTTGTTAATGTTTTTGAATACTGTATAGTATGCTTACTTTTTCCCATTCCATTCCTGCATATTTTTCTAATTACTGATTGTGCAGTAGTTATGTGTATTTTATAATCATGCTTCTTTTGGAATCTGTGGGAGATAGTAGGTATATGTCTTTTAATAGAGTTATTGTTGCCTTACTTTATCAGTTATCACAAATATTTGATTGTGATTGCAATGCAATATAAATAGTGCTGATGTAGAATAGTAGTACATAATATGCAATAGTTTAAATGTTTTTTTCCTGTTTCACAGAACTACAATGCCAAAATCTTGGAGTGATGCAGAGGTGCTGTCCCTAGCTGAAGCTGTGAGGGAGCATGCCAACCCTACAGTTGTCATGCATGCAACTAACCTGAGCCTCACCCATACATGGGCCAAGGTAGGTGTTTGTTGACAATAAGCCTTCACATTTTTCAACAGAGGTATACATGTGATAGATGACAATGGTATGGTCAGCTGTATTTGTTTAATATTTGTTGGATGTTCCTCAGATACTGTAGTCAATAGTTGTATCATTCTGCTGTATGTACTGTAGATAACATATATATTTTCTTTTGTTAGAGTGGGGTTTGTGTGAAAACTACTTGTGGAGATTTTGACAGCAGAATCATAAAATGGTCAAATGATTTCAAGTCATCTTAGCTGTACTTAGGTGTGCATTAGATGTGCGTGATGAACATCTAAAACAACTACGCTCATCTAGGATGCACAGATACATGTAATAAGCTCAATAAGACAGTGTAGGGATGTTCATTGGACAGTTCCAATGCATGCATAGTAGACTAGGTGTACTAGGTCTATGGCTTCATACCTCAGTATGAACATGTACTTCTGCATTGGAACTGTCTAATGAACAGTTACTGTCTGTTATCGCTACTCACAGGCATGACAACAGTACTCTGCTGTGTAGACAGGTACTGAAACCTGAGTAGTTGTATTGGAAAGGGTATTATCACATAAAAAAGTTTTCAGTATACTGTTGTGTGAGATGACATACTACGTCTCTCTGTCTTTGGCTGCAGAGGAAGTAATGATGTTTGTTAGTGTATTGTTGTAAATAATAGTCCAACATTTTTATCAATGTACTGTGATGCTTATCAATGTGTCATATAGTATGGTGTTAATAATATTAATGTCCGGTGTTAGCAATTGCCATTCAGCTTAACTGTGCTCTACAGTCAGTGGTTGCATAGATTACTTGTGGGTGGGGATGTGATCCGTGTTTGTGAGTAGGTTATATAGTGTTGGAGTGAGTCAGTAGACAGGTAGGGAGGGGGTAGTACTAGTTAAGCACTACATTTTTTCCCCAAGGATCTCATGCTTAGGTTTAGGAATACACTTTCTGTTCTGCTCCTAATGCTGCATTTGTAGTATCTATTGGTAGGCTAAGCCCTGTGTTTGTAGATAGGAGAAGAAACATGACAACCTATTATTTACACTGTGATATGAAAGATTTTGATTAATTCCTTTTTTATGATTTTTTTCAGGTTAGTCGCACGCTTGGGGAGGCAGGAGATTAGGAAATCTCCTGATGAGTGCCGTAGGAAGTGGACGATCACCCGACAGACATTTTTCAAGGTCAAGTCTGTGGCGGGTGATATTCGTTGGAGTGTCCGGGAGTGGTACAACATAGCATTTGCTATGTGGGAGGATGCAGGAAAACCAGAGTTTGGTGACTGGCATCACACATGTAAGTAAATTTTGGAAGCGTTGTAATACAAATATTTGTTTGTAATTGAGAGGGTTGTTTTTCCTATATTTTAAGTGAGTATCGGCATTTATTATTTAACTGTTAGTGATATGTACAATGATAGATATGTACAATTCATATTTTAGCAGAGGTGTGTAAGGATGATAGGTAAGCAATTGTAACTTTACTAATATATAGTATTTGTGTTGATATGATTTTTTTACATAAAAATAACAACATTACATGAAATCTTAGAAACTTGTAAATGATACTTTTCTGTTGGTGTTGCAGTATATCTAGTATTAAAGGTATTGGATGTTTTGATGTTTACATATTGCAAAAAAATTGTTTTTAAAGGTAGATGCCTCATATTTGTGGATAGGATAGTGGTCATAATAACAGTGGTGTATTGTGTAATTGACAATATGTGTTTTGGGGCATGTTGATTATTAGGTTGCTAGCTGATGGTGCTGTTTGTATAAATCTTTTTTGTGTTTTTTTTTACAGATTGCAAGCGCTGAGCAAGGTAATTTTTTACCCAGTCACCAGGACCCTGCGAGAGCCCTAGGGATAGTAGTTGTTTGATAAGTAGGCCATGGTATACTGTATCAAATGCCTTGGTTAAGTCAATGTAGACTGCTCCAGTTAGGTTTCCTTTGTCCATGGCATTGTGGATAGCTCCTGAGAATTCAAGTAGGGCAGTCGATGTGTGTGCCCTTTCCTAAATCCATGCTGCTGGGTGCATAGGATGTTGTGCTTTTCCAGGTAGTCTGAAAGTTGGTCCTCCACCAAGTGTTCAAGGGCCTTAGAGAGAGGTGGTAGTATTGATATCGGGTGATAGTTACCAGGCAGTGACTTATCACCACTTTTGTACACCGGAGTGACAACTGCAGCCTTCCATTTCCTAGGGAATTGGCTGTAGCAGAGGGAGAGATTGAAATTTTTTGTGAGGGGGAGCAGTACTTCCTCCAGAGTGAGGGACAGAAGTTTAAGGTCAATAGTTTCAATTAGTATGAGGTGTACACAATATTGATACTTTCAGACATAGTATGACTGCAGTTACTTTATATTACCACTTCAAAATGTTGTACCTTAACACAGTAACTTAGCATCGCAGGTTTATTATACTGTGGTAAGAGACAATGTTGGGTCTAATTTTCAATTATGCATCTCAGCATGGAGCTATGAAATAGTTAGATGGGAGTATTACTTGATAGAATTGCATCTGGTGGAAGCATACAGTACTTAATCAGCATGTCTAGCTTTATATATCAGTAATGGTCGTTTTGTTATTTGTCTTATCTATTGTGTATATGGAGAGGTGTGAATAAAAGTAATAGGTAGGTTGTATATGTATATTTACAACATTTTTTGTAAATAGAGACTGCATGTGCCATCATTAGTGTTTTGCATAAACAAATACAACAAAGGTTAGAGAATGTGCTAGAATTCTGCATCGTGTTAATTGAGTGGCTAATGTTAAACTTTGTGGATTCTATTACATTTCATATGTTTTTATCTCTGTCTATTGAAGAAGTTCAATACATACACAATGGTGTGTGGGTAAGTATGGATAGCTACACAGTTGTAAAAGTTTGTTCCTCTTCGGGGGAGGGGGACTTTAGTGCATGTTTTATGTTTGTATCTATGATATGTACTTAGGTTGTGAAACAGTGTCAGGCACTAAGGAATGTGTGTATTGATTATTGAATACATGCATCTGAAGGGTTTTTAAGAGATGCAACAACACTACAGTATTGGTAATTATCAAACTGGTATGTGTTACCATTTGTGATATTGAGTACGAATGTCTCATTTGTAACATACTATCAGTGAGTTATAGTGAAATGCTCTTGGTACAGATCAGTTGGTTATAGAGTGTGGTACAGTACTATTGACTGTTTGAATAGACAGTACATTTGCACATGTTATGGGGGGGGTGCTGGTGTTCTTACTGGTCCAATTGCAGCCATCATTTGTGGTTGAACTAGTTTCAAGTGCCATCACATGAATATATTTAAAAGGTGTTTACTGTTGGGTGCTATTACATATCTCATATTATACAATGGCAAGAAAGAATCTTGGAGTGTGATTGGTCAGCTTTGAACTGGATCTGCAGCGTTATCCCACCACAATGCCACAGGTCTAGTCTCAGTTTCACTGTGAACATGTAGATGAATTTTGGGATGAGTTTGATGGTTTTTTTGGAGCTAGAGCTCTTTTTTGTATCTCCTCTGAAGAAACAAAAATATCTTCCCACACTAATAAAAATATTCTTTAAAATAGTTTTTTCATTTTGTATATAGCAATGGACCATTGTGTAAAAGGAATAATGCATTCCACGGTGTGTGTCATTTGGGATAACACCATGCCTGTATCATTATATGCACTCAGCCTGCGGCCTTGTACCCAATGCACCCAGGCACGGCGTTATGTTAGAATGAGACACACACTGTAATGCATTGTTCCAGATGCCCCCTTTTTCCACAAAAGAGACCATACACTCCATATTGTAGGTTTGGCTGCTCAGTCGGCAAAGCATTTTATTATTATTCCACTAAAAGTCTAACTATATACATTTTTACAATATTGAGTTCCTTCTACTTCTTTCTTATGTCCACATTTTATTCCAATCCTTTTACTACAAGTTTTGATTTCTTTTTGTCTTCTCTCCCCCCCGGGCATCGAAAACCCGAGGGGGTCTTGTTCTACTCCTTCCTGGGTGTAAACCCGAGCTGGTCTTATACTCTCCTTTTTTTCCGGGCAGGTCCAATTCCTGCTCCCCCTTTATTGTCCACTTACCCGGGTGTCCATACCCTTCTTTTCCAGTTTCTGCTCCCCCTTTTGTTCTTTTCTAACCCCATCTCACTTTTTCTCTTTTTCTTATCCAGTCTTTCCTTCCAACCTTCCCTTTCTTCCTCTTGCCTTTTTCAAGGGTGGTGGGTGGGTCTAAAAAATACTCACCCAAGAACCTAGCAGAAAGTGGCAGAGCCCCTCTGTGTTGCCTTTTTAAACCTTCTTTGCTCCGCCCCTCCCTAGCCATTCCTTCTTCTTATTGGTCCTTCTTACCCACCTACTTTCTGACAGCCTCATGACCTCGTGAGGCCATTCCCCTTTTCTATGACCTCACTCCCCTCCTTTCCTTATGCCCTCCCCTTTCTTTTCTTTCTTCACCCACCCCCCCTTCCTGCTACAATGCCAGTCTCTCTTTAGGGTCAAAAGGAAGAAGGGGCCTGGAACAGTGGAGGTTGCCCTACATGGCAACCCATTTTGTTCCAGATCCCCCCTTTATCCACAAAGGAGACCACACACTCCATATTGTAGGTTCGACTGCTCAGTCGGCAAAGCCTTTTATTATTATTCCACTAAAAGTATAACTATATACATTTTTACAATATTGAGTTCCTTCTACTTCTTTCTTATGTCCACATTTTATTCCAATCCTTTTATTACAAGCTTTGATTTCTTTTTGTCTTCTCTCCCCCCAAGGCATCAAAAACCCGAGGGGGTCTTGTTCCACTCCTTCCCGGGTGTAAAACCGAGCTGGTCTTATACTCTCCTTCTTTTCTGGGCAGGTCCAGTTCCTGCTCCCCCTTTATTGTCCACTTACCTGGGTGTCCGTAGCCTTCTTTTCTGGTTTATGCTCCCCCTTTTATTCTTTTCTAACCCCCATCTCACTTTTTCTCTTTTTCTTATCCAGTCTTTCCTTCCAACCTTCCATTAGCTTGCCTTCAGCTTGTGTTGGATGGCAAGCTCCCCCCTCCCTCCCTCCCACTACCCATGACCAACTATTTTTTAATCACTAATCTATGCCCCTTCCCAGTTCCGTGATAAATATGTGATTTCTCATCTGGGATAGGTGCACCCCATCGGCCCTATATAGCCCATGTATCCCCTCTTTTATCTCCTCATGCTTAATGGTAGCTCCTCCGTTCTTTCTTATAAACCTCCCCACTCTACTGTTCATTCATCTCCTCACTTTCTCTATGGCCTTATGCTGTCTGACTTGCCTCCACACCCTCAGTGGAATCATTTTGGACCACATAATTGTTATTCCTGGCCACCATGCTCTCATGACCATGACATCTCTCTGTATGTTGTTAAATATTTCTAACCACGGACCATGTCCTAGGTCATTCCCACCCAAGTGTAGTATAAGGAGGTCTGGGGCCTTATTGTTCTTCCTCATCTCTAGGAGTAAGGGGAGGAGCTGCCCCCATCGCATTCCACATATTCCCCTCCATAGGATCCTTATTTCGTCATGTTCAAACCCCAGCTGCCTTCCACCTATCTTCTGTGCTGCCTCCCTTTCCACTCAGTAGATGTGTGAGTGTCCCACCATCCATATGACCTTCCTTTTCTTTGCTTCTATAAGAACAACAAGCAACAGTGAAGCAGCGACCCTCATTGAACAAACACCCTTTTTTTTCTTCCCCCCGTTTTTTTTAAAAAAAAACTCTTTTCCTGTAGGGGTGACAAGATTGCAACAGGTTAATGCACTGTATTTCTAATGTATGTCTTGTAGCAGTCTGATGACCACCGCCCTATGGCCTTTATGTCCTCCACCCCTTTTCCCTGTGCTGCCGCCTCAGATGCTGCCCCAATCCTGAAAGAATGTGAGAAAAACCTGTCTGGGTTTTTTCCCCAATTCTTTTACACTTTGCTTTAACACTCCTGAAATTTGACTTCCTTTTACCACTTTCCCATCCCTGTGTATAAACAGCAGGCCTTTTTTTTCTGGTCTGATCCTGAGGTAATTACGCATCAGCTGGCAGGGGCACAGGACCGGATTTTTACTGGGTTCAATGCTTACCCTATAACCTTTCCCTATCTGATCTGTCTTTGAGCTCACAATTTCGAGGCAGAACCCTTTTCCTGTCCATTGCATATCCTCATATTGTAGCCCCTTACCTGGCGAAGGTGTGCTTGGCCCTACCACTTCTGACACTCTGAATGCCCCCTTATGTAGCACTGCAAACAGTGCTTTAAATAACGTTGTTTCGTATGAAGTGTAGCAAATTTTTGCCAGATTCTCTTGAATCCTTTCCCACAAATGTTTTGAGACTGGTTCTCTACTATCCCTTCCCCTCCCTTTCAACCGTTGCCATCCCATCATCATCCTTCTTACCAGAATACTGTTGCAGGGCTCCCCCCCAATCTTTCATTCTGCAGACCCATCCTATAGCCGCTAGCTGTACCCTAACTGTGGCATAATTCACTCCTTCTTCCCAGCTTGCCACCACAAACCTCCCCACCTGTTCCTCTGTGACTGACCCACTTACCTCTATGGCATGGCGAGTTTTGAACTCTTGGAAAACTCTCCATGAGCTTTCATAAGCTTTTAAAGTGTTGTCTGTCCAAGAGCTTTGAAAGAGATGAGCTGCTCCTTCTGGTCAATCTCCCATAGCTCCTCTGGGATCTTCTCTCCCATTGGCTGTGTGTTGGGAACTAGTACCTGAAACCTCACCATCTGTAACTGGGAGAGGCTGTCAGCAATAGAGTTATTTTTGCCTGTAATGTGCCTGACCCTGAAACTCATGTTGAGCCTCAGCCCTTCTAATACTAGCTGCCGCAGGATGCAAAGTACTAGAACTGACCTTGACCTCCTGTTGTTCAGTACGTCAACTACTGCCTTATTTTCACACCAGAATGTGAACCTCTGGTTCGGTAGCCATGCCCCCCCCCAGGTTTTCTTCACTGCCAAAATTGGAAAAATCTTTAAAAAGGTGATGTCCTTTGTCAGTCCTCCCTCTACTCATTCTTGCGGCCAAGGTTCGGCCATCCACTTCCCTTTGAAGTAGGCTCCAAACCCATGACCCCCGAAGCGTCTGTGAAAAGTTCCAAGTCTGTATTGTATAGCCATTCCTCCTGCTAAATGGCTATCCCGTTGTGTGTTTTTATGAACAGTTCCCAAATTTTTGTATCTTCCTTAATCTCTCTCCCTAATGTGATCCAATGATATGGCTTTGTTCCCCCGTCATGGCCCTAGCCAGACTTTGTGTAAACGTGCGTCCTGGCCCTATTGCTCTACACGCAAAATTCAAGTGACTCATTAACCTTTGGCTGGTAATCAGGGGCACCCGCTTCTTTTTTCCTATCTCTAATAACATCCCCTTTAGTTTAATTATCTTTTGGCTTGGCAGTCAGAACAAACCCTGTTCTGTGTCCACCTCTATGCCTAGGAATTCCAAAAACCTCCTGGGGCCCTCCATTTTCTCACTTGCTAAAGGCACTCCGAGCTCACCGCATAACTCTTGGAAATCCTCTAGCATCACCCGTACACCTCCTTCACCTTTCTCTGTAAACAAAAAGTCATCCAAATAATGGACTACCATATTGTGCCCATACCTGCTTTTGAATACCCATTGCAGCCATGTGCTAAACTTTTCAAAGGTGGAGCATACCACTGAACAACCCATTGGCATGGCTTTATCAAAATAATACTTCCCGTCTATCTGGAAACCCAACAACTCCCAATCCTCTCTGCAGACCGGAAGTAGCCTGAATGCAAACTTGATGTCTGTCTTTGCTAGCCAAGGGGTGTATCTTGCCCTGATGATATCCATTGCATCTTCCAAGGTCCCATAGGTCACCCTACTATCCTCTCCTGAAATGTGGTCATTGACCGATTCTTTTTCTGGATAGGATAGGTGGAGTATCACCCTATATTCTCCCACCTGCCTTTTGGGGACCAGGCCCAGGGGAGAGACCAGACCCGTATGTGCTGGAAAGGGGGTTCTTTAAAGAGCCCTCTATCCTACCTGCTTCCTTTTCAGTCCCAATTTTCTTTCTCAGCAGTGCTTCCCTCACCTTATTAGATTTTAAGTTTTTTGCCCATGTTCTGAATCTCCCCCCTTGGTAATGTAGGCTAAAGCCTTTATGAAAATCTTCTACTAATTCCAACCCCGCCTTCTCATTGGGGTACCCTTTTAACCATCGTTCCATTACTTCCACTCTAATTGGTGTTTTTGCTAACTGGAAATGGTCTGCTTTACTTTCCCCCTTGGTGGTACCCTCTTCCAGCTGTATATCCTCTACCTCTTCCTGTATTTTCTCCCTGCACTCCCCTGTGGCTCCCCCAAAAGGAAAAGTTACTTTGACTTTCCCCGGGACTGACCTCTCCATATGATCTGCAGCGGGAGGCTGGGTGAGATCCTCCACATTTTGAACATGCATGCCTGAATCTGCAGTGTGGGAAAGAGCAATGTGCCCTGTTGTAGCCCCAGCAACATTTTTGATATCGCAGCCCTCCCTTATGCCATTCACCTTCGCCTCCTCCTGCTACTGTCATAGTTTCCCACCATAGGTCATTATGTCTTGAATCCCATCTACAATCCTCCCTGTAATTAGCCATCTGCGTCCTGAACTTCTCGTCATAGTGCAACCAATTTGTGACCCCATCATCTTATATGCATTTCTTATTATCAGTGAAAAAGCTAACAGGGGAATGCCCAATTCTGGCTTCTTTTCTTGTGCTATAGCACTGAAATATGTGAAACCCAAAGTCCATGCTTCCCATGACTTTCCTTTATATGTGGGACCTTTCTGTTCCTCCCCCTTTTTGACCAGCACTACTGCGGCTGCCAGTTCTTTCTTACTGAAACTCTCCTTTTCTTCATATAGCTCTGCTGTTTTCTTGTCTACCAGGGCAAAAATATCAACAAATTCTCCTTTCCAGATTTTTTCTTTCATTGATAACGGCACATGATCTCCTATCCTTACCCCTCCACCCCTTTTATCTGCCCTAGCCCTTCTTTTTCCCCTTCCTCCATCTGTTTTGTAGCTTCTTCACTTTTTTCCAACTCCCCCAGTACTTTTTGTAATTTCTTAATGCCATCTCACCTCCATACCTAATAATAATTGCTCCACATATTCTTTCATGCTACACTGTACCTGGTTCTCTGTGTGGCTCCTTTGGTGCTCCAACTGCCACCTTGCCTCCTGTTTCCATTCCTTTCTGTGTGCCGCTTTTTGGGGTTTGCCGGCTATCCTCAGCCATAGGCTCCATCGTCCCTCCGCCTGGCTGTGTTATCTCCAACCGGGTGGATTCAGGTGTGGGAATGCTGGGTCCCAGTCCCAGCTGTGGCCTAGCCTCTTGCCTTGGATTGGGCTCTGGTTCAGGCATTGGCCCCTCCAGACTGGGTGCAGGCACAGGGTCCGGGATCACTTGGGTTATCTGGCGCCACCCTGGAGAACTTGTTCTGGGGCATTTTGGCACTGGGGTCCCAGCTCCCTTCCCTTTTTCTCCTGCCCCACTCTGACCCTTTCTCCTGACTTTCCCTTTTCTTGCTGGCCCTTCCCCCTTTTCTGTGCCTTTCACTGAGTTCAGGACTTTATAGGCCTTGTCCACCAGCTCCATAATCGTTTTCATTGCATCCGTCTTCATTTGTCTGGATCCCCGCATGCTCATTGTTTCTCTGCATCCTGCTCATGGAAGAAATAAACATTGTTATTCAAATCGTTGACCTCTTTTTTTTTTTTTACTGCCACACTGTGATCCTATCACCCCTTGTTGGCAACGTCCCTTGACCTGCTTATCTCCCACCCACCCCTCCACCCTCCCGTTCGAAGATGGCCTTCCCCATCCTCTTGTATATATCCCTTTTCCCTTCTTTTTTTTTGCTTATGCCAGGGGTGGGTGTTCAGCTTTTAAAAAGCCCCTTCCTGTTGGCCTCGTGATGTGGATTGCTCGCTGGAGGCAGCTACCCCCCACTCCCCTTTAAAAAATCCTTCTTTCCACCATGAGTTCTTCTTTTGGTCCTCCTAACTCCATGTCCCTCATCTGGCCTTTGATCCCTTGTTTGTGTTTTCAAATGCACCCATGCTCATTTCCTTTATTTTTCTTTTTTTTTAAAACCCTCGTTTTTTAATTGCATGTCTGCCTTCTCCCATTGGTTGCCCTTGTTTCTTCTGTCCATCTGGCCCCCCATGCTCTCTTTCTGCACTCCCAGGTGGTCTTTTTTTTATTTTCCTTGCTCGGCTTCCCTTTGAACTCCTTATTCTTGTTCATCCCTTTTTTCACAAAAGCCTTGTTAACCTTCCATGCTTTCCCCCTTTGTGTTGAAAAATGCATGCTACTTTGTGCCAAAATGCTGTATCCACCCCATCCCACTTTGGAACCCCTCCCCCCTCCTCCCTCCACTACCCTCCACGTGGCTTTCTTAAGCCGCTCATCTGTTTGCTATCCAGGTCAGTGTACATGTAGCTTTCAAACCATGAGTCCTGTATTTTCCATTTTCCTCATTCTGTCTCTCTTCTGACCCTCCGTTCCCCGGTTCGCTGTCCACTTTTAAAAACCCTTGCCTTCCCTGTTTGCTCATGACCTTCCCCTCCCCCCTGCACCAAGCAACCCCATCCTGCATGCTTCTTGCTTTTGTTCCTTCTGTTCCAACTCCTCTCCTCGCTACCTCTCCCTCACTGACAAAGCTTCTTGTCGCTGGCTCTCTTGCTTTTTTTTTTAAACTGGTCTGCAAATTTCCCTGCTCATGTCTTGATTGCTTCCCCAACCACGCTGCTGCCTCTTCTTCGCTTGTTATTTTGCCTTCTCCCTTCCTAATTCTCCTTTTGGTGCTTAGCTCACGAAAAGCAAACCCCTCTTTTTTGCTGACATCACCCAGATGCACAATGCTGCTCTTTGAGTCACCAGCTTCATCTCTCTCCATGATGCCGCTCACCCAGCTCCTACTACCAGTAAAAACATGCTGCTATCTCAGTTTGGGCCTTGTTCTGACCCCTTGCTTTTTACAACCATTGGCACACAAACACTTTTTCTTTACACTGACACCATGAGGAGAATGCACCGCTTACTCTGCTATAATAGTATCTGACTCCAGCTCAAAACCTTCTTATTTTCTATCAAGTGACACATGCAATAATTACTAGGCCCACCACCGTTGTTTCTACAACATTCTAAAGTTCCCTTGTGAGCTTTAAACCCACAACCTTATAGATCAGAGTCAGACAGCCACTCTGTTAAGCTAAAAGTTCTACTCCTTTTTTTTAAATTCTGCACTTTTAACAAGAATTCAACAAATTGCCTCTTCCTTACCTTCTCTTAGGAACTCTTTCTGACTGATGTGCTAGGCTCTAAAAAATACTCACCCAAGAACCTAGCAGAAAGTGGCAGAGCCCCTCTGTTTAGCCCTTTTTCAACCTCCTTTGCTCTCCCCCTCCCTGGCCATTCCTTCTTCTTATTGGTCCATCTTACCCACCTACTTTCTGACAGCCTCATGACCTCATGAGGCCATCCCCCTTTTCCCCGACCTCACTCCCCTTCCCTCCTTATGCCCTCCCCTTCCTTTTCTTTCTTCACCCACCCTCCCCCTTCCTGCTACAGTGCCAGTCTCTTTTCAGAGTCAAAAGGAAGAAGGGGCCTGGAACAATGGAGGTTGCCCTACATGGCAACCCATTTTATTTCTTTTGTGAGAATTGTCACAGTGTACACGTGTCATTTAACATGATAGTATTGTGCTGTGGAGTGTCACAACTGTAGCAATATAGATGTTATGATTTGTTTTAGTGTACACAAGTTATACATAATTGACATATAATGATATACAGTACTTTAAGGGATATTGACAATAGAGAAGAATTATTGACTTGAGACAATGTGACGTAGATCCAATATGTGTAGTATTATTGTATATATTTCATGTTGAGGGTAGGTGTGTATATAGGAGAAAGTGATAACTCTTATCTTAAGCATACTAATTTATTTAATTTTTAATGCAATATCTTGCAGTACACTATGAATTTTATATATATATATATATATATATATATATATATATATATATGTTAAAAGACAGTTTCAGTGCTCTATTTTACAAAAGACCAGTATGGTTCCACTCACTATCATCATTTTTTCTTGTTTTTTTCTTTGTCTATGCAGGGCAACTTGCCATTCTTAATAAGATCAGCAACACCCTCAGCCAGCTGCTCGAGACCATGTGCAGTGGCAACGAGGCTGCTGCTGAACATGCCCATGAATCTGCAGCAAAGTTAAATTACTTAGTAGGGCAGACAGGACAAATTATTCATCAAATAGATGAGATTATTGATTTGCTGCAGCATCACGGGCGTGCAGGGCATGCAGCATTAGTTGCCACTCATGGGCTTGAGCAGAGCAACAGGGGCCTTACCAAGGTGATCAAGTCATTGAGGGACTTGGAGGAGGCCTCTGTTGCTTCGCTTGAGTCCACTCATGGTCTCATGGTGTGGCTGGCTGAGAACCAGCTGGAGTCCACAGAAGCAATTCACCAGCTTCTGCACCAGGACCTGTAACACCTAGAGGATGATCAGCCCTCTGAAGATCCTCAGCATGAGCTCCTCGAAGGTGCCCCTCCACCACCTCCATCACAAGCTGAAAGAGAGGAGGGGAATTCAGCTGCACCTACTCCTGATGAGGCTTCCACTTCCTCCACACCGTCACCTCCCCAAGTCCCTACAGCTTGAGCGGCCAGCACCTCTGCATCACTCCTGGACACTTTTTTTTGTAAATAGTTTTCAAAGTTGACAATCTTTTCAAAAGCTTTTTTATCATCTTCTGCATTTATTTATTTAGTGTGTTGTTGAACTTCAATTTATTTTATGAAGCTTTAATTTTATGTCTTATTTATTTATTTTTTCATTTATTCTTTGTATTTAAGTTCTTGCCCTACTTATTTATGTATGAATGTTATTTAAAATTTTGTTCAAAGAGATTTTATATTTTTTATGAAAAAAATATTTTTATAAAGACTTTAAATTTTGTAAACATTTGTTTGTCTCATTATTATTATTAGAGGATGTATGCATATTATAAAAATGGTCTGAGAAATTGAGCCTTCTGATTGGCTGCAAACATTCTAACAGCCTTATGTTAATCTTTTATTAACATACATGTAGAGTTTAGCCATATGCTAAACATGGTTTAACACTGTTTAAAAATATTTTTTTTATTATAATAGCAATAAGGCACTCCCAGGGATTATGTTAATGGTCTGTTAATCACGTTCTAGGGGAATGTGACACTTGACTACATCTCGTGCTACAGTACACCCATAGAAGGTGATTAACAGACCATTAACATAACCTTTGGTCATGCCTTATTACTTAATTATTGAGTTATTGGCTATCGTGGGTGCAGGTTATAACATCAGTAACAGTTAAGTGACCACGAGTCTCACACCAAGGAGATAGTTTACATGAATTGTTCACATTGCTAATAGTGTTGGTTTGCTTAGTGTTATATTTTCTGCATCCATTAGTGAGGCAGGCACTACTATCTACTTCAAAAATTTCTGTATTTAAATGGACCATTGTTTGGCTTTGTGTATTTTAGTTGTACAGAGAATGGATAAAGTGTAACAGAAATTCTTTGAAGTATTTAGAAATGGTTATAATTGTCTGCACTCAAATTATATGGATGGATAGTATAATACAGAGATGCTGCCTCAAGATGGGTATTGGATAGTGTATTTAATAGTACATAGGTAAGGCAACTTTTACTTTAAGGTGTAGTAAGAGAAGCAGCATTTTGTTTTCCTCAAAAAGTAAGGAAATCAATTGCAAAAAACTGCGTTAATGCAACACATAACACTATTATAGTTAACACCAGCACAAAGTAACGTATTAACTACAATCTTTACCTTGTTGATTAGATATTAAATGGGCAGTGTCACTATGCAGTAATTGATTAGCTGATGTCAAATGAATCTCTTACATGAATGTTTCTATGTGCGTGGAAAATCTTTTATTTTAGTGATATTGTAACATGTGACTGGAATGCAGCAAGACAATATTTATAATTTTGTACACTGTTCATTGCCCTAAACACTATTGTGCAATATTTGAAGGATGAGCACTATGTTTCAGCAATTACTCTGGCAACAAAATTATTAGAACAGGTAGAGATCATTCATTCAACTGTGCCACATGATTCTCCATACCAACAGAAATGGATTTATGTTCTGGTGGTCACTTTTGTGATTTATAAATGGCATTTATACATCTAATAGAGCACAACAGACTGTAATTCTCAAAAGTAGAATAGCAATAGCTGGACTGTGAGTAAGTGACTCAACACACTACAACTTCTGGGTTAGTCCTGAGAACATGTACTTGTTCTTAGTTTATATCACACTGTTACAAACTATCACATCTATATGTATATTAACTGTTCATAGCAAGTGATAAACATGTTTTCTCAAGGAAGTTGTATTACAGCTCTACTTTGTTCTTCTATTTTAGTATTTTATGAGAAATTCTATGGTTTTGTACATTCTACATACCATAAATGTACAATATGTTTAGTCTATCTGCTTGTATCTTTGCTGCTGCACACCCTGCACCATTTTGTTCACCCTCCTCTGAACAGGTTGCACTCTGTGTATGTGTTTGCGTAGATTGGGTCTGTGTGACTGGTTTTATTTCCTTGTACTGTCTCCATAGTTGTGTGTTGTGTGTGTGTGTGTGTGTGTGTGTCTATGTGTGTATGTATGTTTCTGCCTCTGTGTGTGTGTCTGTGTGTGTGTGCCAGTGGGAATGCGAGCATGGGGGGGTTGAGTCATGTTGGTTGGGGGGGAGCCGGAGTTAGGGTTGAAAACCCTAACGACAAATTTCCTGGCCTTTTTTTTGCTGCAAAAGAACCCTAACTGTTGCATTAACACAGTTTTTTGCAATTAAAATATATGTATATATATTATCGTGCTACCATAGTTAGGGTTGAGGAGCCATTTCCATGTTAAACCCCAAATTTTGCACCTTAATAACTTTGCAACCGTTTGATGGATTTGCCTAAAATTTGGAATGTATGATCAAGACCCATAGGCCTTGGGATCTGCCAAGTTTCATACAGATTGGATATACAGTTGCGGAGTTATTAAGCATGATCTGTGCACGCGTTTACGCTTTTCTGGAATTCTGTGGTCGCACCTACAGGTCGTACGGTTTGCATGACCAGCCCAAAATCTTCAGGGAATGTGCAGCCAGGGTCCCCGATGTGCCTTTTGAAGATTTCGTGAAAAAATATTAAACGGTTCAAAAGTTATTCAAAAAACAGTTTCCCATTATAAGTCCGACACTTAACAGAAATCATTTGGAGCCCTGCTGCAAAATAACGGTTTGGTCTTTTTTCCTGAAATTTGGAGAGAAGACAGCCAACAGCCCACAGATGTGCCTTTCAATAGTTTGGTGAAAAAACATTACAGGGAGGCAAAGTTATGGCGCTCCGAACTTTTCTTTTTTTCCCATAGGATAACATTACGGCGTTCGCTGCACCTTTCAGGGCCTGTATCTCAGAAACGGTGCGAGATACGGACTTTTCGTCGGAAAAATTCTTTCAAATTCAAATTAGCCAGGACAGTTGTAAATAATATGACTTTTAAATTTTTTTTCTACGTAGTACGGTTCCTGAGATATAATGTATTTAGTATTCCAAGATCTCATTTTCTGCGCCGATACTCATTATTTTGCATACATTATTTGTACTCACTGTCTTTTCTCAATGCAGGTTTTAGGAAAACCAGCCTGTAGCACTACATTACTGTTACTGTTGCCTTTCCGCTTGTGGATCCATACCGTTTCACTTACCATTGACGTCTGCGCCACCATATGCGTTATCGCTTGCGTTTCATTTGCGCTTGCGTTTCTATTATTTTTTTGCCATTTCTGTCTACAGTACTGTTTATCTTACTGTTTCACTTTACATCACCATGCCCATTGACATTTCTGTTTGCAGGCACCATGTTACTATGTGACAACACATCACGTGGCAGACCATTCCCGTCTATGCCACCATGTGCGTTACTCTTTCTGTTCTCATTAGTGCTTGTGTTACCATGTGCACCACTGTTAGCATTTCTGTTTGCGTTGCTGTCCCTGTTACTAAGCCACAACACATCATGTGGCGGGAGCGCAGGGCCCAAAGGGCCCGCGTTCCCGCCGCTGCATTACATTCACTATTTCTCGTTATCATTCTCAAAAAGAAGGGAAATTAGAGGCAAAACACTCTGTTTAATGCATTAGTTAGGGTTGTTCACAGCGACAAAGTGAGGAAATTTGCTGTTAGGGTTGAAAACCCCTTGGACCCCGCCCACCCCAACCCGGCATTGGGGTGCGCATTGAGATCGTGGGTCCTAACTCTCACCCCATTCTCCTATACTTCTGCTGATTTACATGTCATGGGGTGAGAGTTGGGGCTGACGATCTAATCTGCCTGTCTGGTGAAGGCAAAATCGTTCAACTCATTCCTCACTGTCATGATAACTACTCTAACGATTAATAAGTTTTGCCTCTAATATATATATATATATATATATATATATATATATATATATATATTATTATAGCACGGTAGTGCTACCATAGTTAGGGTTGAGGAGCCATTTCTATGTTAAACCCCAAAACTTTGCACCTTAATAACTTTGCAACCATTTGACGGATTTGGCTGAAATTTGGAAAACATGATCAAGAACCATAGGCCTTCGCATCTGCCAAGTTTTGTACCAGTCAGGTTCACGGCTGTGGAGTTATTAAGCATGATTTGCGTTCACATTTACGCTTTTTCTGGAATTCTACGGTCGCGCGTACAGGTCGCACGGTTTGTATGACTAGCCCAAAATCTTCATGGAATGTGCAGCTGGGGTCCCCAATGTGCCTTTTGAAGATTTGGTGAAAAAATATTAAACGGTTCAAAAGTTATTCAAAAAACAATTTCCCATTATAAGTCATTTGGAAAAGTTAACAAAAAGTTCGACAGTGTCGCAAATGCATTTTTACTTTCACAAATGGGCCTGTTACTTTCACAAATCAGCCTTTTTGTTTTCAGTTGGTGATCAGAAAAATGGTTGGCATTTAAATTTGGGACCCTCTAGCAACCTAATTCTTTTTGTATTCACCTAGTTGGACACTGAGGATGCTTGCCATGTCTTTATTTTGTGGTAAAACACCCCAGAAATATATTTTTCAAATTTCTGGAAAAAGTACTTTCGCAAATTACTTTCATGCTCATGAAAGGGTCGAACTTTTTTGTGGAAGCTTTCACAAATTGTGACAGTAGTTTTCCATCTGTGGGAAAGTGACAGCGATTTTTTTGGCATTGCGCTGCAAAAGAACAGTTGGTAGTTTTGGGCTGAAATTTGGAGGGAACAGAGCCGACATCTCACAGATGTGCCCTGCAGTGTTGTATTGAAAAAATATTACATGGCGGCAAAGTTATGGCACTCCAAAGTTGACAGTTTTTCCCATAGGATAACATTACGGCGCCCGGCGCATTACAGAAATCCTTTGGATCCCTGCTGCAAAATAACGGTTTGGTCTTTTTTTCCCAAAATTTGGAGGGAAGACAGCTAACAGCCCACAGATGTGCCTTTCAGTGGTTTGGTGAAAAAATATTACAGGGAGGCAAAGTTATGGCACTCCAAACGTCTCTTTTTTTCCCATAGGATAACATTACAGCGTTCGCCACGCCTTTCAGCGCCCGTATCTCAGAAACGGTGTGAGATACGGACTTTTCGTCGGAAAAATACTTAGCCCCCTAATGGAAGCTAAGTACAAAATTAGCCAGGAGAGTTGTAAATCATACGACTTTTAAATTTTTTTTCTACGTCGTATGGTTCCTGAGATATAACCTATTTAGTATTCCAAGTTCTCATTTTCTGCTCCGATACTCATTATTATGCATACATTATTTGTACTCACTGTCTTCCTCTGTGCAGGTTTTGGGGAAGACCAGCCTGTGTGCTTACATTACTGTTACTGTTGCCCTTTCCGCTTGCAGTTCTGTATCCGTTTCACTTACCATTGACGTCTGTGCCACCATGTGCATTATCCTTTGTGTTTTCATTTGCGCTTGCGTTTCTGTTATTTTTTGCCATTTGTGTCTACAGTAGTGTTTCTCTTTCTGTTTCACTTTGCATCACCATTCCCATTGACATTTTCATTTGCAGGCACCATGTTACTATGTGACAACACATCACGTGGCAGACCGTTCCCATCTATGCCACCATGTGCGTTACCCTTTCTGTTCTCATCCGTGCTTGTGTTACCATGTGCGCCACTGTTAGCGCTTCTGTTTGCATTGCTGTTCCTGTTACTATGCCACAAGACATCATGTGGTGGGGCTGCGGGCCAGGAGCTTCGCCTCGCCCGCGCGCATACATTCACTATTTCTCATTATCATTCTCAAGAAGGAAATTAGAGGCAAAAACTCAGTTTAATGCATTAGTTAGGGTTGTTCCACAGCTACAAGCGTGAGGAAATTCGGTGTTAGGGTTGAAACCCCTTGGACCCCACCCCCAACCGGCATTGGGGTGTGCATTGGGATAGGGTCCTAACTCTCACCCCATTCTCCTATACTTCTGCTGCTTTACACATGTCATGGGGTGAGAGTTGGGGCTGATGATCTCAATGCCTTAATGCGGTTGGGGGTGGTGAGGGTTCAAGGGGTTTTCAACCTAACTGAGCCTCACTATTGTCGCTAGTGGAACAACTGCTCAAGATTACAAGATTTTTGCCTCTAATATATATATGTATGTGTGTGTGTGTGTGTGTGTGTATATATATATATATATATATATATATATATATATATGATAACGGTAGTGCTACCATAATTAGGGTTGAGGAGCCATTTCTATGTTAAACCCCAAAATTTTGCACCTTAATAACTTTGCAACCATTTGACGGATTTGCCTGAAATTTGGAATACATGATCAAGAACTATAAGCCTTGGCATCTGCTAAGTTTTATATCAGTCGGATACACAGCTGCGGAGTTATTAAGCATGATCTGTGTACACGTTTATGCTTTTTCTGGAATTCTACGGTCGTGCTTACAGGTCTCATGGTTTGCGTGACCGGCCCAAAATCTTCAGAGAACATGAGGCCGGGGTCCCCGGTGTGCCTTTTTAAGATTTGGTGAATAAATATTACACTGTTCAAAAGTTATGGCAGTCCGAACTTCTGTTTTTTTTCCCATGGGATAACATTATGGCATTCGCCATGCCTTTGAGGGCCTGTATCTCGAAAACGGTGCAAGATACTGAATTTTTGTCAAAAAATTATAGCCCCCATAAAAGGGGGCCACATATATAACTAGCCAGGAAAGTGGTAATACATATGACTTTTAAATTTTTTTTCTATGTCGTACGGTTACTGAGATATAAGCAATTTACTATTACTACTACTGATTTTTGTGTTCCGAGAGTCATTATTTTGCATACATTCTTTCTACTCACTGTCTTTCTCTATACAGCTTTTGGGGAAAACCAGCCTGTGCACTTACATTACTCTTACCATTACCGTTTCTGCTTGCAGTTCCGTACCCGTTTCACTTACCGTTCACGGTTATGCCACCATGTGCGTTACCCTTTGCGTTTTCATTTGCAGTTGCATTTCCGTTGTTTTTAACATTTCTATCTACAGTACTGTTCCTCTTTCTGTTTCACTTTGCATCACCATGCGCATTACGATTTGCATTTGTGGGCACAATGTTACAATGCGACAAGACATCACCCACCCCGTGCTCCCGCCGCTGCATTACATTCACTATTTCTCATTATCATTCTCAAAAAGAAGGGAAATTAGAGGCAAAAAGCTCCATTTAATGCATAAGTTAGGGTTGTTCCACAGCGACAAAAGCGAGGAAATTCGATGTTAGGGTTGAAACCCCCTTTGCACCCCTTCAGCCCACCCCCCCAACTGGAATCGGGGTGTGCATTGGGGCCATCGGTCCTAACTGTCACCCCATTCTCCTATTCCTCAGCTTCTTTCCACATGTGATGGGGTGACACTTAGGGCCGATGATATAATATAATATACATTATGGTAGCACGGTTGAGGAGCCATTTACATGTTAAACCCAAAATTTTGCACCTTAATAACTTTGCAACCGTTTGAAGGATTTACCTGAAATTTGGAACACTTTATCAAGAACCATAGGCCTTGGGATCTGCCAAGTTTTGTACTAGTCAGATATACAGCTGTGGAGTTATTAAGCGTGATCTGCACGTGCATTTATGCTTTTTCTGGAATTCTACTGTCACGCCTACAGGTCGCACGGTTTGCACGACCAGCCCAAAATCTTCAGGGAATGTGCGGCCAGGGACCCCAATGTGCCTTTCAAAGATTTAGTGAAAAAATATTAAACGGTTCAAAAGTTACTCAAAAAACAATTTCCCATTATAAGTCATTGGGAAAAGTTAACAAAAAGTTCGACAGTGTCGCAAATGCATTTTTTATTGTCCCAAATGGCCCTGTTACTGTCGCAAATCCGCCATTTTGTTTTCAGTTGGTGGTAAGAAAAATGGTTGGCATTTAAATTTGAGACCCTCTAGCAACCTAATTCTTTTTGTATTCACCTAGTCGGACCCTGAGGTTGCTAGCCATGTCTTTATTTTGGGGTAAAACACCCCAGAAATATGTTTTTCAAATTTCTGGAAAAAGTACTTTCACAAAGTACTTTCGTGCTCATGAAAGTGTCTCAAATTTTTGCGAAAGCTTTCGGAAATTGCGACAGTAGTTTTCTATTCTGCCGGAAAATGACAGCAATTCTTTGGCACTGCGCTGCAAAAGAATGGTTGGGAGTTTTGGGCTGAAATTTAGAGGGAATGCAGCCGACATCTCACAGATGTGCCTTTCAGTGTTGTGTTGAAAAAATATTACACGGCGGCAATGTTACGGCACTCCAACATTGACAGTTTTTCCCATAGGATAACATTACAGTGCCCGACGCATTACAGGAATCCTTTGGCACCCTGCTGCAAAATAACGGTTTGGTCTTTTTTCCTGAAATTTGGAGGGAAGACAGCCAACAGCCCACAGATGTGCCCTTCAGTGGTTTGGTGAAAAAATATTACAGGGAGGCAAAGTTATGGTGCTCCAAACTTCTCTTTTTTTCCCATAGGATAACAATACGGTGTTCGCCCCGCGCCTTTCAGGGCCCGTATCTCGGAAACGGTGGGAGATACGGACTTTTCGTCAGAAAAACACTTAGCCCCCTAGCAGGGGCTAAGTACAAAACTAGCCAGGATGGTCATAAATCATATGAATTTTAAATTTTTTTCTATGTCGTACGGTTCCTGAGATATAACCTATTTAGTATTCCAAGTCCTCATTTTCTGCTCCGGTACCCATTATTATGCATACATTCTTTGTACTCGCTGTCTTTCTCTATGCAGGTTTTGGTAAAAACCAGTCTGTGTGCTTACATTACTGTTACCGTTGCCCTTTCCGCTTGTGGTTCCGTACCCGTTTCACTTACCATTGACCACTACGCCACCATGTGCGTTATTCTTTGCGTTTTTATTTGCGCTTGTGTTTCTGTTATTTTTTGCCATTTGTGTCTACAGTACTGTTTCTCTTTCTGTTTCACTTTGCGTCATCATTCCCATTGACATTTCCTTTTGCAGGCACCATGTTACTATGTGGCAACACATTACGTGGCAGACCGTTCCCATCTACGCCACCGTGTGCGTTACCCTTTCTGTTCCCATTCATGCTTGTGTTACCATGTACACCACTGTTAGCACTTCTGTTTGCGTTGCTGTTCCTGTTACTATGTCTCAAGACAGCACGTGGCGGGAGTGCGGGACCCTTCCGTCGCTGAATTAAATTCACTATTTCTCATTATCATTCTCAAAAAGAAGTGAAATTAGAGGCAAAAAACTCTGTTTAATACATTAGTTAGGGTTGTTCCATAGCGACAAAAGTGAAGAAATTCGGTGTTAGGGTTGAAAACCCCTTGGACCCTCCCCCCAAACCCGGCATTGGGGTGTGCATTGGGTCATCGGTCCTAATTCTCACCCCATTCTCCTATACTTCTGCTGCTTTACACATGTGATGGGGTGAGAGTTGGGGCTGATGACCTCAATGCACACCCAATGCCGGATGAGGTGAGCAGGGTCAAAGGGAGTTTCAACCTAAGGCTAATTTCCTCACTTTTGTCACAGTGAAACAACCCTAACTAATGCATTAAATGAGTTTTTGCCCTATATATATATATATATATATATATATATATATATATATATATATATGCACACACACATATATACAGATTGATAGCTATATACAGACACACTGCCCGTGGCCATACATGCCCTGGAGGATGCCTCCCCCAACAACATAGGTACCCCACTGCAGTAGTGGGTGAAACACAGTGGGGAAGATGCAATACATGGGACAGACATAAGGCAAACCTGGTGGGGGCAGGTTGCCATGGGCTGTAGGTTCACTAGGAACTAGGATATGCAGAATATCCAGTAAATAGGGAACAGGGCAGACTGGCTGGGCCAGGCAGTCCTATTCTGCCCTCATTCTCTCTGTTCCATTGTGTGCCTGCTACACCCTGGTAGGCTAGTGTCTTCCCCACAGTGTGCTACCCTATCCCTGGTAGAACTGAAATTCACTTTAAACCCTGGTAGTCTAGTGGTCCCCCCAACCCCTATATGACTCCCAACCTCCATCTAATGTAAAAAAGAATACATTTCCCTGGTGGTCTAGTGGTCTCCCCACCCCCAAGCACATATCCCAACCCCCATTGAAATAAAATATAATTCCCTTTCCCTGGTAGTCTAGAGGTCCCCCCACCCTGAAGCACGTATCCTGACCCCCATTGAAAATAAATAAAGAGCAACTTCCCTGGTAGTCTAGCAGTCCCCCCATCCCCAAGCATGTATCCTGACCCATTGAAAATAAATAAATAAATCTCCTTTTCCTTGGTAGACTAGCGGTCTTCCCACTCACAAGCATGTATCCCGACCCAATGGAAATAAATAAATCTCCATTTCCCTGGTAGTCTAGTGGTTCCCCCCTCCTGGCAGTGACACCCCTCTCATCCCATTCATGTCAGTGAACAGAGTCAGCGATTGGCTAGGCCCTTCTCTCACCACCACAGCCGGCCACTGAATGAGGTAATGGGTTCCAGGTTAGTAGTAGACGTATGAAACACCAGGAGTGATATTTTTATTTTTACCAAAAATGGGTTCCTGGTGATCTATGGAGCCAGGCTGAATGGTACATAGTGATTATTAAGGAAACATAAGCTGAAATTTATATATTTTCAAAAATGGGTTCCTCATGATTTTTGAAGCTGGGGTGAAAGGTCTGCAGTGGACATTTATGCTACCTGATGTGATATATTTATTTTTGCCAAAAAAAGGGTTTCTGGTGATTTAAGTAATTGGGGTAAAAGGTAGACAGTGGCCATTTAGGCTACATGAGGTTAAAAATAGGTAGTGGTCATTTAGGCCACCTGCGGTGATATTTTTATTTTTGCCAAAAATGGGTTCCAGGTGATTTATGGAGTCATTGTGAAAAGTATGCTATGGTTGTTTAAGCCTCCTGAGGTGAAATTTTAATTTTGCAAAACATGGGTTCCAGGTGATATCTGGAGCTGGGGTGAAAGGTCCACGGTGGTCATTTAAGCCAGCTCACATGATATTTTTAGTTTTTGAAAAACTGGTTTTCAGGTGATTAATAGAGCTGGTGTGAAAGGTCTGAAGTTGCTGTTCAGGCCACCTAAGGTGATATTTGTATTTTTGTCAAAATTGGGTTGAAGGTAATTTATGGATCCAGAGTAAAAGATCTGCAGTGGTCATTTAGGCCACCAGAGGTGATATGGACCAGGGTAAAATGTCCATGGAGTTCATTTAGGCCACATGAGTTGATATTTTTAGTGTTTGCCAAAAATGGGTTTCAGGTGATTAATGGAGCTGGAGTAAAAGTTCCACGGTGCACATTTAGGCTCCTTAGGTTATATTTTTGTTTTTGCCCAAAATGGAATCTAGGTGATTTATGGAGCGGGCTGAAATGTCCTGAGTGGTAACTTAGGCCACCTGAGGTGATATTTTTATTTTTGCCAAAACATGATTCCAGGTGCTTAATGGAGCCTGGGAAAAAGGTCTGCTGTGGTCATTTAGGCCACCTAAGGTGATATTTTTATTTTTGCCAAAAAATGTGTTCCATGTGTTCTATGGAGCAAGAGGAAAAGGTCCACTGTGATCATTGATGCCACCTGAGGTGACATTTTTAATTTTGCCAAAAATGGGTTCCAGGTGGTCTATGGAGCCTTTGTAAAAGGTATGCAATGGTCATTTAGGTGCGTGAGGGTATATGCTTTTTCTTGCCAAAAATGATTCCATGTGATTTATGGAGCAGTTTGAAAGGTTTGTGGTGGTCATTAAAGCTACCCGGGGTGATGTTTTTAATTTTGCCAAAAATGGGTTCCAGGTGCATTTTGGAGCCTGTGTAAAAGGCCTGTGGTGGTCATCTAGGCCATTGAGGTGAAATTTTTATTTTTGTCTAAAAAGGGTTGTAGGTGATTTATGGACCTGGGGTAAATGGTGAATGGAGGTCATTTAGGACACCTGAGTTGATATTATTTTTTCCCAAAAATGGGTTCCAGGTGATTTATGGAGGTGGGGTGAAAGGTCTGTGGTAGCCTTTTAGGTCACCTGGGGCTAGATATTCAAAACTTTGCACTGTGCACAAACCACTTGTGCAGGTTTAGCACCAGGTTACTGTGGGTCCACTATATTCAGAAGGTCAAATAGCACACACAAACTACATTAGCAGTAAGCAAACTCATAATGTATGCAAGGGGCTACCTGAGGGGGCACATCAGCACAATGATATATTCAGCATATAGTTCCACACAAAGTGGTTCTGTGTGACATTAGTGCAGCACATTGCACAGTGCAGATTACCACTCAGGAAAAGGAGTCTTAACCTTGGGCAAACCAGCTTTGCATGTCTTTGTGGCTTTGTGTGACTTGCATGGCTTTGTGTGATCCTAACCAATAAGTATGACACATAGAAATAACACAGACATAGAGGAAACATGCTGCTCACTGATGGCGTTACTATGATGCCATCATCTGCCACCAGCCCCAGCCATGCCTGCAGTACATGGTGACCCAACTCTCAGTGGACACCATGGAAGTGCAGACAAACAGCACACATCTGCAAACCACCCTTCTGTGGACACCAAGAGATGTAAGCACACACATGCAGCACTGTGGGCATGGAGGGTGTTGAGGGGAGGGTGTACAAGTGGACATGCTCCACCACAGACTGGGTGTGGCTACAAGGCTGAAACACATCACACAGTGCAAATGGGGCAGTGTTGGGAATACCCCAACACCAGTGTGTATGATTGTATGTGCCCCCAGCCACATACTGCACATCTGTACAGACACCACAGCACACACAGTCATCTGTTTATATGTCATTGTGAGCATCCCAAGCCAGTGGTGTAGCATCTGTGGGTTGCAGAACAGCATAACAGTAATGTCCACTGTCAGTAATCACCTGGAAGTTGAGTCCGTCACTGTGTACAGTGCAGTGGACATCACTGCCCTGCACACCATAGGCATTTCTGTGTGCCTCACTACTGGCTCCCTTACTACTGAAGTGTCTGCTGTGCACTGTAGCATGACCTACAGTTTGACAGCTGCATGCAGCACCACCATCTGTGCCTATGCTGTGTAGTCCCCTGGGGCATGATATGCTATGCTGTACTGTATAAACGTAGCCTGCAGTTAACACCATGCACTCCCAAACTGACCTACAGGTGGAGCTATGGGCAGACCCAGCCAGCCCCGGTACTTCCAGACTGATCTACAGGTGGAGCTGAGGGATCCTGCAGTAACGCTGGGCAAACTGCATGCAAAACAGGTTATAATGAGATGCTAATCTGGATGTTTGCCCACAGTTGGCTCATTTGCATGTCATGTTTGAAAATAATAAAGCTTAGCCCCAGGCAAATGTGATTGTGCTGGGCAAATAACTTAGCTCTGTGCTAACCTGCACAAATGTGTTTGCACCGTGGAAACATTTTGGAGCTATTGTATGTTTTTGCACAATGTACTTTCACATGCACTGCTGCTTGCAGCTACACTGAGTCAATGCATTTTCTGGTACACACATTGGCCATCTAATTCACCTCTACCTTCCTTCACATCACTGTGAACTTGGCTGCTATTGTGGTGTGCACTTCCTGGTTGCTATATTCAGAGCTGTCTTATTCCTGGGCTATGTTTGCACTGCACTCCCAGCCCACATTGCCTGATGTCCTCAGCATGCTATATTCAGCAGGTTTAGCACCGGGGCTATCCCTTTTGAATATAGCAGGCTATTGGGTCCAGGCTAATTTAGCATGCTGGGCAGTGCTAAATTAGCCCCAGGGTAAAGTTTTGAATATAGGTCCCCTGAGTTGATATTTTTCGTTTTGCTAAAAATGGATTCCAGGTGATAAATGGAGCCTGGGTAAAAGGTATGCAGTGGTCCTGAGGTTATATTTTTTTGCCAATAAATGATTTCAGGTAATTTATGGAATGGGGTTAAAGGTCTCTGGAGGCCATTAAGGCCACCTGAGGTGATATTTTTATTTTTTCCAAAAATGGGATCCAGGGCCCAGATATTCAAAAGGGTTGCGCCAGCACAAGTACGAAAATGCACCATTCTGCAATATTCAGTGGGAGGTAGTTGTGCCCCCAAATCACACTGAACAGCAGCGCAATGATAATGAATGTATGCACAACTGAAGGGGGAGGAACCATGCATAAATGGCGCAGTGCGATATTCAACAACATGCGCCATGCACAATAGGGGAGCAAGGGGAAGTTGTGCCATAGCAGAAATGAGCCAAAATAAAAAGGAACAAGGGAGAGGGGCAAGAACGCTACAGGGAAGCCACAAGTTGCTGAACTATAGCCAGCCACACAGGCAACACACAAACACACAGGGCAGGACAGTGAAAGGGCACCTGGAAACCACAGGCTCAGGGGAAGGTGTGGGGAGCCACAGTGCAGAAGGGGGAAGTGCCACACAGCAGTGAGGCCCACAGTCAGGTGTTCCCAGTGCAGGGGAAGTAGCAGCCAGGACAGTGGGGGGAACACAGAAACAGCTACCAGGGGGGTGAACACAAGCCAGGGACACGGCCAGTGCCACCATCCGGATGGAGGCAGTAATGAGGGGGGTGAGAAGGTGGGCAGCAGGAGGGCACGGCCATGGAAGGGCATGTCGGTGGTATGCCCCCAACAGGCAGTACCGAGCCTGCACCAGCTTCAAGCTGTATAGTGATACTGAGATCGTGGGCCAGTACCACCTGAATCAGACAATTCTGAGGCAGCTCTGTGAGCTGTGCAGTGATGTGATGCAGGCACCTACACGACGGAGCCATGCTCTGTCAGTGGAGACTAAAGTGACAACTTGCATGTGCTTGCTCACCATGGGTACCTTCCAGAGACCGCCAGGGGACACCACAGGCATAACCCAGTTGGCTGCATCATGCCACCTCACCCAATTCCTCAGCACACTGCTGCCACATGCTGCGGAGTACATCCATTTCCCCAGCACACCAGCGGAGCACACAGCAAACATACAGGAGTTCCACAGGGTAGTACGTATGCCTGGTGTGCTAGAGGCAATAGACTGCACCCATGTGGCCATCCGCACACCACCTGGCCCCTAGGGGGCCACATACATGAATCACAAGGGCTATGCTAGCATCAACTGCCAGATGGTGTGTGATGCCAGGGGGTGCATAATCAATGTGTGTGCCACGCACCCTGGGGGAGCACATGATGCCTTCATCTGGCACCAGTCGGCACTCTGTCACAGATTCGAGAGTGGGGACTTCCCCACTGGCCACCTAGTGGGTGAGTATGCAAACCACACAGACAAACATAGAGCTTGGGAGAGGCATGGTCAGAGGTGACATGGGTAGTGGCCTACATGGCCCGGGGCAGGGCGATGCTGATCACCAAACTAACCTCCACCCTCTACACACAGGTGACAGTGGATACCCACTTCTTCCCTGGCTGCTCACACCATACCGGTGGCCTGCAACCCCATCGCAGCAACTCTACAATAAGGCACAAGCCACCACACATAATGTCATCGAGCGGGTGTTCGGGATGCTGAAGGCACATTTCCATTGCCTGGACACCTGGCAGTGCCCTACAGTACAGCCCCTCAAAGGCCTGTGGGCTATTCCTGGCCTGTTGCATCCTGCACAACATGGCCAATGAATGTGGGATAGCTGTACAGGTCAAAGAGGGGGACAGCGATGGGGATGATGAGGACACCAGTGACAATGGTGATGGGCAGCCCCCCCTAGGGCGACTGGACCCCCGACTGCTCCGGCTGGCACAGCTGCACTGGGACACCATCACGGAGGAGCACTTCAGCCAACCCAGATAAGTCATGGGGCCATGTACAACCACCAGTGGCTAAGGCACAACCCACAAACATGCATGGACACACACCAGGGGTGCATGCCATCAAGGGAAGTGGCCAGGCATGGAACCACACACACCACCAGGGATGGGTGAGGTCTAACATGGCACGCAGACAGACAGACACACACACACACACACAACGCAGCAGACATGCACAAAGGGTAGGAGGCACACCGACCCAGAATGCCACCCCTAGCCACACACATGTCCACAGACCACCACGCCCACTGCCTGTCATTGTGCATGTGTCAGATGCTGGGCACCATTGAACATTGGTGTGCAGCGCAATGCAGGCATCATCATGCACACGCAACTGTGGACAGCAGCCTGAAGGGTGTGCAGATGGACTGTGTGTCTGTGTGCAGGGCCGGGTACCCACCTGTGCATTGCCTGCTGAATGACACAATGCACACAGGGCAGCATCAGACAGTAGCCGCATTGGGAGACAGGTCAGTCACGTGTCACTGTGCCCTGGCTGCCACGGATGCGTGGGCAGCCCCAACGAGACCCGCCAGCACTGATAGGCTGACCACTGGCCTCATGGGGTGGCACCGATGGTCCCCCAGGGGTTCCACTGTGTGAATGTGACCATGCTCATGCAGGGGTCTGCAGCACACCGAACATACCTGCACCAGGCATGCTTGGGATGCCCACAGCTGAACCCGGTGTCGACAAAGAGGGTGTCGCACGACACTGGGAATGAGGGTTGGATGTTACACTGCACGGTGTCTGTGCTGCATGGGCAAATAACTGTGCCCCCTGTGGCCATGGCAACTGTGATTGTATGTGTCAGCCTGTCAATGGCAGCGGTCACATCCTCCCACATCCGGTCCATCCCTGCCAGGAGCAGAGCAGTTTCTCTGCTGTGATGCTCCTCTGCCCGCTCCACAGTCACACTCCATGCATCCACCGGCGTCACAAGCCGCATCTGCCGATTGACTGATGCTTGCAGTATGCGGGTGTGCTCATCCAAGAGGTCATCTGCCTGATCGGCATTCTGTCCCTCAGGGTGTGCATGGCCCTGATGCTCAGCACCCCTTGAGGGTGGGCGCTGCACATCAGGACCAGGCCTGGGCATGTCCACAGGTGGTGCACTGATGCCGCCCCCTGACACTGTAGCCCCAAGCCCACTGGCCAACTGCTGATGCAGCCCCTCCGGCTGCCACTCCCCAGGGCTCACTGGTGCCACTGCAGTGTCTGCAACAGTCCCACTGTCCTGTACACACACCAGTGCTGCCCCACCGGTGCTGACAGGCACAGGCTGGGACTGTGATGACACGCAGGCCTCCACGGTGGCACCACCCACAGCCATGGCCATGATGTTACCTGCTGTGTGGCCATCCTGTGGCACACACGTGTCACTGCCCATGACGTTAGTGACATCATCATCAGTGGCAGACCCAGCACCAGCCCGAGTCACAGCATGCTGGCATCCGTGGATGCAGGGACATGGGCAGGGCCTCCTCTGCACCTGCTCCAACAACATCAGTCTGGACATCCAGGTGGGCCCACTGTCGTACTGAGCTGTGTATTCCTCTGGAGGTGGATGGGCCCTCCTACATCTCCATCTGACTGGTCTCAGTGGAGAGGCCCACCACCGCTGACCCATGCAGATGCTCAGGAGTTGTAAGGGAAAACAAAGTCACGTCACTGCATGTGACCTACCCTGTCCCCCCCCAATAGACAGACCATGACCTACCATGCAGTGACGGGCTACCACCCATCTGGAATCCACCACCCGGAACACCCTCAATGGTGCAATGCTGCATGCTGCCAGCAACCCTCTCCTCCTGTGGGGTCAGGCGTAGCAACACGGCTGTCCCCCACCTGTCGCAGATCGTACTGCCCTGATGGCAGCCACCTTTTCCTTAATCCTCCACCTGTCTGCACCCATCTTCTTCTTGCACTCCTGCATGGAGCACTGGTGGCTGCCATGCAGGTTCACAGCAACCACCATCTCCTCCCATGCAGCAGCATTGGCCTGTGGTGTTCTCGGGTGTCCGCTGAGAAGTGGCTCCTGGTCCAGGTAGGCCTCAAACAGGGCATCTGTCTCAGCCTTTGTGAGATTTGGCCTTCTCTTCCTCCCACGACTCTGTTCCTCTTCCTCCACAACTTGCTTGGTCGTGATTCAGCCTGTGAGAATGACAGGTGTTACCTGTGACTGTGCAATCCCTTGCATGTCCCAAAATCCACAGTCCACACTCCCAAACAGCATGCAACTCACCAATAGACTGCAGTAACCGACTATGGCCAGTGCAGCCCAATGTCGCACTTTTATAGCACAACCCATGCAAATGAGGCGAGGCGCATCTTTAAGTGGATGCAAATGCAGTGACTGTGCCATTGAATGGCTAATTAGCTGATTTGCATATGATGGCCGAATATCACACTTTTGCGCTTTGCGCAATTGTGTTGAACGTGCTGAGCCAAGGGCGCAGTGCTGTGACATGCACAGTGCACACCTAACTGTGCATGCCCGGGTTGATGACGCAGGTGCCTGCTGTGCTTCTGATGTACTGTGCATGAGAGGCAATGCAGGGCATGGCCACCATTGTGCCAGTGGCACTACAGTGCTGTTCACCTATATGGCGCTGTGGCACTGGGGCGTCATAGGCGCACTGGGGCAACAGTGCGGTAGGCCAGTACAGGAGGTGGAACACAGGCACCCAATCGCACTACATGCATTGGGTTCCAATTGTGGAGCCACTTGTTGGCCCACTGTTTGGTGAGGCACCCCTGGACAGGTCCAGGACTCAGGTGTGGTAGGAGGTGGCTGATGCTCTGGAGGAGGCCACTGGAATGGGGCAGATGGCAGAGCAGTACCACCACAGATATGGGGACCTGTGGTGGAGGGACCCGGACCTGCTTGCCAGCCTGCAGGTATGTGCCAGGAGGGGCACAGTGCCACAGCTAGGTAGGGGCAACATCCATACACTTTTATCTTCCATATGGGTATCACGGTTGTATGTGTCCAGAACATGGGAGGAACCATCCGGTGTAGGCTGTGGTGGTGTTATCAGGGTGTGGGGTGGGTGGGTGGGACTGGCTGTGTGGGATTGGACACACATGGGGGCAGGGGAACTTTGCTACAGGATTGTACTGATGTTCCTCTCTCCATGTTTGCACCTTAGGCCAAGACGAGCGACGGCTGGTGAGGGAGAGGAGGCACCAGCAAGAGTACCGTCAGTCCAGGAGGGGCGAAGGTCCATAGAAGCAGAGGGACCAGCCTGATGATGGTGAGTGCCTTACATCCATGATTACTATTGCATGCTGTTTAACAGAGCGGGCAGCGGGCATGGCCACCATCCATTGACACCACTGCCATGCATGCAACCCAGTGTCACTGCATGTCTGGGAGTGTGTCAATGGTGGTCCATGCGTGCACTGGGTACCTGGCTGTGCCACTGCCTTCGCACCACATAGCCAAGTCACTGAACAGCCACGGTGGTGCTGTGCAGGACTTGGCCGGTGGGTGTATACAGTGGTCCACATGGATGTGTGCACCTGAGTGGGCAGGTCATGTGGACGTGATCACTGTGGGTGGTCACACACCATCACAGAGACATGTCTCATGGCCGTATGCCATGCACAGTGGGTGGGCTGCATGGGGCAGTGCATTCACACCTATTGACTCTGCTCCCTTGTCCTAGGTGGATGGCAGTTGCAAGCCATCAGAAGAATGCTGCAGGAGATACTGCAGGTGGCCAGGGCCTCCCTTGAACTTTTAGAGAGGATTGACCGTGTGGGAGTCAGACGGTGGTATGGTGGGAGGAGCAGCCAGACCGGGGAGCATCCTACTGCCCCTGATTTTCCCTACCCCCTGGACCCACCCTCACACCCCTCCTTCCCTCTACCATTTGTTCACCCCTGCCCCTTACCCACCCCCACCTTGTTTGTGGCCCTCCCCCCAACCTTTTGTAAATATCTGTAAACAGTTTTGTGTGTTTTGTACAATGCATTTGCTTTGATATACCTAATGTGGTGTTCTCTGTTTTGCAGTGGGCTATAGGTGCTCAGCTGCAGTGGTGTGCATGGCGTCAGGGGTGGTGCAGTCATGTGCGTGTGTGTGTGTGTGTGTCTGTGGGGAGGTGACTATGGTATGGGAGTAGCTATCAGTCACTGTCTGTGATGTGTGTGTTGTTTCCTGTGCACTGCATGGCTGTGTGCAGTGGTCCATGGTGCATGCTCTGTGTCCATGGTGCACCTGTCAGCCTGTCCATGGCCTGTGCAGCTGACCCCTTGCATGTCTGTGACCTGCACAGTCTGCTGGCATGTCAGTGGTGGCTGTCCATGCAGGAAAGCCACTGTACCCATCACAATGCCAGGTTGCCTCCTGTCACTGGTGTGGTGCATGTCTGCCTCGGGTGACACTGTGGCCTCTGCTGTTGTTGTCCCACCTTCATGCTGTGGCTTGTGTGTGTTGCAGGGGATGTGCACCACTGTCTGTGACTTGTGCTCTGGGCAAATGCTGGTGGCGTACAGCTCCACAGTGCCTGCACAGGGTGGCTGGCACTCCTGTGCCATGGAGGAGTGCTGTTTTGCCATGTGTACATAGTTTCCATGGCCACATGCTGAGGGCTTGGTTGCCCTGCTACTGTGTCCCTGTGTTGGTGTGCCCTTGGGTATGGGTGGGTGTTTGTCCATGCACTGTGTTGCATCCTGTGTGGTGCATGCTTCCATGCACCACTGTGGGTGTCTGTGCTGGCTGTTGTGGCCAGTGCTGGGTCAGGGTGTGTCCTTGGGAGGGTGTGCAGGGTGCTGTACCACTGGTGGTGGGGTCCGGGGCATGCTCTGTCACGTGTGGGGTACCTCCTGTGCCGACGCATGGTCGGTCTCTCAGCAGTACCTCGGGGGATGTGCGTGGTGGCACTGTGTATGCAGTTGTTGCATCGCTGTGTGCTGCCACCTGCTGATTATTGCTCGTGGTGGGGCTGCCTTGCATGGTTCTGTGGTGCACAGGGTTGCATTGTCTCTGTGGGGGTGGTGGCATGCATGGGGTATCCTGCACTGGTGGATGCTGCTCCTGGGCAGGGTGTCTGGGGGTCACGGTGCAGGGTGTGCTCTGCATTGGTGGGATGGTGTGGCATGGGGTGGTCGGCCCTCCTTGTGTGCTGGTCACAGCTTGCCAGGGGATGTGATGGGGCACCATGGCCCAGCTATGGGTTGGTTGCTGGTCTCCATGGGCCAGTGGTTATTCCAGCCCTCCCCCAGTTGTGCAGTGCATGGGGTGTGGTGGGACGATGTCTGTTCTGATGTGTGTTCCTCTGCCCATCTGTGGCATGGGTGGTGGGCCCCTGCATCCCTGGTTGTGCTGTTGCATTGCTGCCCTGCTGCTGGGGGCCATCCCTGGTTGCACTATGGCACATCTGGACTGCTCGGCTGAACATCCCTTGTTGCGCTATGGTGCATCAGATATGCTCAGTTTCACCTCCCTAGTTGCGCTATGGTGCAGGTGGTGCGATATTCAGTCGTCAGCTGTAAGCGCATCTTGGCTAGTGCAGTTTTCGAATATCGCACCACTTGCGCTTGCTTCTGCTGTTGCACACTTTTTGGGTGCAGTTTGAATATCTGGGCCCAGGTGCTTAATGGAGCCTGGGAAAAAAAGTCTGCAGTGGTCATTTAGACCACCAGAGGTAGTATTTTTATTTTTGCAAAAAATGTGTTCTAGGTGATTTATGGAGCAAGTGGAAAGGTTCACAGTGGTCATTGATACCACCTAAAATGATATTTTGCCAAAAATGGGTTCCAGGAGATCAATGGAACCTGGTTGAAAGGTCTTTTGTGGTCGTTTAGGCCACCTGAGGTGACATTTTTATTTTTTTCAAAAACTGGTTCTTGGTGAATTTAATAGCTGGAGTGAAAGGTCAGCAGTGGTCATTTAGGCCACCTGGGGTGATTATTTTGGCCAAAAATGGGTTCTAGGTGATTGATAGAGCCAGTGTAAAAAGTTCAAAGTGGTCATTGAGGCCACCAGAGGTGACTTTTTGTTTTGTTGCCAAAAATGGGTTCTATGTGATTTATGGAGGTGAAGTAAAAGATTCACAGTAGAGCTTTAGGCCATCAGGGTGCAATTTTTATTTTTGCCAAAAATGGGTTCCAGGTGATCTATGGTGCCAGGCTGAATGTTATGCAGTGGACATTTATGCTACCTGATGTGAAATATTTATTTTTGCCAAAAATGGTTTCCAGGTGATTTATGTACCTGGGTAAATGGTCCGTGGAGGTCATTTAGGCTGCATGAGGTCATATTTTTATTTTATGCCAAAAACAGGTTGCAGCTGATTAATGGAGCTGGCGTGAAAGTTCCACGGTGCTCATTTAGGCACCTTAGGTTATATTTTTGTTTTTGCCAAAAATAGATTATAGGTGATTTATGGAGCGAGGTGAAACGTCCATGGTGGTTGTTTAAGCCACCTTGATATGATATTTTTATTTTTCCCCAAAATGGGTTTCAGGTAGTTTTGGGATCTGGAGTAAAAGATCTGCAGTGGTCATTTAGGCAACCTGAGAGGATATTTTTTTTCTTCCCAAAAATGGGTTGCAGGTGATTTATATAGTGGGGTAAAAGGTCCATGGTAGTCAGCCTGAGGTGACATTTTTAATTTTGCCCAAAATTGGTTCCAGGTGCTTAATGAAGCAATGGTGAAAGGTCTGCTGTGGCCAATTAGGCCACCTGAGGTGATATTTATATGTTTTGACATAAATGTAAAATTCACACTTTGGTCCATAAGCATGTACCATTAAAAAATAAATATAATGGGGATAAAAAAAATCCCTCCCTCCATGGATGACCTCTTTGGTAAAAAAAAAGAATAAAAAAAAGAATAAAGCATACAAAAAAAGCAAGGCAGAGTGGAGACAAAGTTGGCTGGGAGTAGCATAAAAAAATGCTTAAAAATTTTCAAAAAAGTATAGCCTCAGCAAAAAGGAAGTATGAGTACAAACTGGCTACTAGGGTACAGGACAACTATAAATCTTTTTATACACATATAAATAGCAAAAAGAGAGGAAATAGTACTGTTGGTCCCCTTAAAGCCCCAGATGGTACTCTCTTAACAGAAAACTGGGAGATGGCAGAAAATTATAATACTTACTTTTCCTCTGTCTTTAACAAGGGGTTACAGATAAAAAGAGACCTGGAGAAAAAGGATTCTCCTCAGTTCAGTTACATACTGGCTGTTGTTGAAGTAGTAAGTAGACTCAGGAAAATAGATCAAAATAAGGCACAAGGGCCTGATGGCATGCACATTAAGAGCAGAGATAAAGGGGTCTTAATCCCCCCTCCACACCTCACTGGTGTGTCCCCACTTGGAGCATTGTGCACAATTTTGGAATCCAAGTAATAAGGGGGGCATTAAAGCCTTGGAGAGGGTCCAGAGAAAGGCAACAAGGAGGATTAATGAAGCCACAGGTAAGAACTATGAACAGAGACTGCAACATTTAGGTATGTTTTCCTTAGCGTACCACAGATTAAGAGGTGACATGTGCCTGATCTATAGGGCTCTAAGAGATGCACAAATGTGGAAACAACTAAGCTTGGCATGTAAGGTTCAGCCGTATAACATCAGATCTCACCCTTTCCAATTATTTAAGGACAAATGTAATACCAAAAAAAAGGGAATATTGGTTTAATGTAAGGGTAATGGAGATTTGGAACATCTTACCCTGTGAAGTTGAGGCTAGCAAGACTATGACGGAGTTTAAAATCAAGCTTGATAATTTCCTTATAAGTAAGGGTATCCAGGGTTATTCTTAATACATCTAGGTGAGCTTAATGGACTTATGTCTTCACATGCTCAGTACTACCTATGTAACCTATGTAATGTGTTCCAGGTGATTTATGAAGCAAAAGGAAAGGTCCTTGGAGGTCATTTATGCCCTCTCAGGTGATATTTTTATTTCTGCCTAAGATAAGATCCAGGTGATATATGAAGCCAGGTTTAGAGGTCCTTTGTTGTTGTTTAGACCACCTGAGGTGAAATTTTTATTTTTTCCAAAAACCGGTTCCAGGTCAGTAATAGAGCTGGGGTAAAAGGTCAGCAGCAGTTGTTTACGACACCTGAGATTTTTTTTTAATTTTTTGCAAAACATTAGCTCCAGATAAATTATAGATATGGAGCAAATGGTTCACAGTTGACCTTTAGGTCACCAGGGCTGATATTTTTATTTTTGCCAAATATGGGTTCCAGGTGATCTATAGAGCCAGGGTGAATGGCAGGTGGTGGTCTTTTAGGCCACCTGATATGAAATTTTTATTCTTTGCAAAAATGGGTTCAAAGTGATCTATGGATCCAGGGTGAAAGGTATGCTGTTGTCATTTAGCCCATCTGAGGTGATATTTTTATTTTTGTCAAAAATGAGTTCCAGATGATTAATGGAGCCTGGGTAAAAGATCTGCAGTGGTCATGTAGGCCCCTGAGGTTATATATTTCTTTATGCCAAAAATGGATTCCAGTGGCATGATTCTAGAGGAGTTACACCTGGCATAACTGCACTTGTGCCAAAAAGAATGGCACAAGTAGCAAATTACACCAGCAGTTGTAACATGCAGTATTCTACAAAGTGGCCTGTGACATGACTCAGGCCACGTGTGCCAAAGTGGAGTTACACCGGCACATACAGCCTAAACACCCTGGTGCTAGGGGGTTAACAGCAGCAGCAGTTGTGCCCTATTCTGGAAGGGCAGCAACTAAGTCCCCAATGTTAGGATTCTACAAGAACCCCTGGAGGAGAACCGTCAATGTAAGTTAAACCAGCATTTAGTTGGTGTTACTGAACGTATGCCCTCTGTGGGTTCTGTAGACATGCCAGCAGCCCAGCATGCAATCCATGTGCCCTCCCCATGCCCAGAATTCCCAGCAGGGCATCTCACACCATGGCACCCCAGTCCCCTAAACAGTTCATGCCCCGCAGGGCAACACACACCCCCAGCCCACCAGACCCCAGAACAATAAAAGCCCCGCAGTGCTGTCCACACTCTTCATGACCCCAAACCCCCACCACTAAAGGCCCCACAGGCCAGTGCTGTCCACCCCCCACCCATGCCCAGACCCAGAGACACAGTGCCACAAATGGTAACTACTTACCACACAACTAACCCTGGTAGTCTAGTGGCCCCTACCCCCTACCCAGCAGTGCCAATCCACCCAGTACCCCCCCCATTCCCAGCCAGTGACTGGCACATCCCACCTCTCACCTCCACAGCCAGCTACTGACTCAGTTCCATAGGAGTGCTTACTGTGTAGATGTGCTCAAAAATGAATGAATACTCATTCATTTTTGAGCACATCTATACAGTAAGTGCTCCTACAGAACTTAGACTACACTAGACTACCAGGTATAAGACCCTATAGTCCCATTTCAATATGAGACATTGGAATGCGTGTACTGTACATACTATTCAGTACACAGTTTCATGGTGCTCCGGATAGGGGTAGGGGGAACCTTGGTGGCACAACAGTGGGTAGGGGGCCTCTAGCCCTGTGAGGCTCTGCTGGGATTGGGAGGTGGGGTACTTTCACCTTGCGGGATAGTGTTTGCAGCTTGTGACATCCTCACCAGGTAAGTCCTCTGTTCTGCATACCTGGATGTATGTCACAAGTCATAGCACTTAGACTGGGTATCCTGCCCCTTCTAGAAAAAGGTGCAGGATCCACGTTGCAGCTGCCTTTGGTGCAAGTTACCTTTGGTGGTGATTTGTGCCATACTTCTAGAATCCCGCCCCAGGTGTTTTAAGGAGCATGGTGAAAGGTTGTCATTTATGCCACCTGAGGTGATAATTATATATTTGCCAAAAATGGGTTCCAGGTGATCTATGGAGGCAGGTAAAAGATCCATGGAGGTCATTTAGACCACCTGAGGTGATATTTTTAGTTTTTTGTGAAAAATGGAATGCAAATGATTAACGGAGCTGGGATGATAGGCCCACAGTGCTCATTTAGGCTTCTATGGTTATATATATTTTTTTTTTGAGAAGAATGGATTCCAGGTGCTTAATGGAGTCAGGTTAAAATGTACTCAGTGGTCATTTAGGTCACATGAGGTGACATTTTTATGTTTTCCAAAAATGGGTTCTAGGTGAGTTATAGAACTGGGGTGAAATGTCAGTGGTGGTCATTTAGGCCACCTAAGGTGATATTTTTTATTTTTGCCAAAAATGGTTATTAGGTGATTTATGGAGCAGGTGCAAAAAATCCAAAGTAGTAATTTAGGCCAACTGAGGTGATATTTCTTTTGCCAAAAATTGTTTCCAGGTGATTTATGGACCTGGGGAAAAAGGTTTGTGTATGTCATTTAGGCCACATGAGGTGATATTTTTAGTTTTTGCCAAAAATGGGTTGTAGGTGATCAATGGAGTTGGGACGAAATGTCTGTGGTGCTCATTTTGGCACCTTAGGTTATATTTTTGTTTTTGCTAATAATGGAACCCAGATGATTGATGGAGTGGGTGAAAGGTCCCTGGTGATTATTTAGGCCACCCGAGGTGATATTTATATTTTTGCCAAAAATGTGTTCCAGATGATTTATGGAGTAAGGGGAAAAGGTCTGTGGAGGACATTTATGCCAACTGAGGTGATATTTTTATTATTGCCAACAACTGGATCCAGGTGATATATGAAGTCAGGTTTAAAGGTCCTTGGTGGTCGTTTAGGACACCTGAGGTGAATTCTTTTATTTTTGCCAAAAATGGGTTCCAGATGATTCAAGGAGCAAGGGAAAAGGGTCTGCAGAGGTCATTTATGCCAACTGAGGTGAAACTGTAAAAGTCTAAAGTGGTTATTTAGGCCACTTGAGGCAACATATATGAGTGTGTGTGTGTGTGTGTGTGTGTGTATATATATATATATATATATATATATATATATATATATATATATGTGTGTATTTTTTTTTACTAAAAATGGGTTCCAGATAAATTATAGATTCGAAGCAAAAGGTAGACCTTTTGGCCACCAGAGTGATATTTCTATTTTTTTGCCATAAATGGGTTCCAGATGATCTATGCAGCCAGGGTGAATAGTGCGCAGTGGTTGTTTAAGCCACCTGAGATTAAATTTTTAATTTTACAAAAAATGGGTTCCAGCTGATTTATGGAGTTGGGCTGAAAGGTCTGCAGCAGTTGCTTAGGCCACCAGAGGGAATTTTTTTAATTTTTGCCAAAATGGGTTCAAGGTGATCTATGGAGATATTGTGAAAGGTCTGAAGTGTTCCTTTAAGCCAGCTGAGGTGATATTTTTAATTTTGCCAAAATTGGGCTCCAGGTAATTTATAGATCTGGAGTGGTCATTTAGGCAACCAGAGCTGATGTTTTTATTTGAGCCAAAAATGGGTTTCACGTGATTTATGGAACTGGGGAGAAAGGTCTGAGGTGATGGTTTATGCCACCTGAGGTAATATTTTTATTTTTGCCAAAAATGGGTTCCAAGTTACATATGGAGTTGGCTAAAAGGGAGGGATTCGTCATTTATGCCACTATATGTTAAAGGTACAGTAGGTGGCGCTGATTTAGGCCACCTGAGGTGATGTTTTTAGTTTTTGAAAAAGTGGGGTACAGGTGATTAATGGAGATGGTGTGAAAGGTCTGAGGTTGTTGTTTAAGTAACATGAGGTGATATTTTTGGTTTTGATCAAAATGGTATTCCAGGTAATTTATGGATAGGGGATAAAAGATTTGCAGTGGTCATTTAAGCCACCTGAGGTGATATATTTTGATATATATATATATATATTAATATTAGAGTGGCGCAATCGCACCACTATAGTTAGGGTTTAGCGGTCAGTTACATACTAAGCTCAAATGTTTGGGCGTTAATAACTTTGGACCTGTTTGATGGATTTGCCTGAAATTTGGTACACTTGTTGGGGCACTGTAGATCTCTTGATATGCCAAGTTGTGTTTCGGTCGGAGAGCCAGTCTTTGTGTACGAAAGTGCTTGAAAAATGCAAAATTATCCATTTTTGGAGGCACCGTTTGGCATTCTGAAAATGGTCCTGCATGGCTGTCATGTGGCATTCCACTCTGCAAGATGGCTCATTTGAAAGAGCTTTAGTGGCCAAACATGCTGCGTTTTGTTTGGTGAAAAAATATTAAGATATTCAAAAGTTATGGCACTTTTTAAGTTCCCATTATAAGTCAATGGGAAAATTTATATGTATACCTTGTGATCAAAGATTGGGGTTCTGGTCATATCGTCCCACCTGGCGATCAAAGAATTTGCAACCTCACAGTTCAAGAATCTTTGTCCCCAAGGATTTTTTCAAATTCTTTGATCGCAAGGTCCGCCATCTTGTTTTTAGTTTCCCGATTGGACAAACACAAATATCTTGGCTCAGGGGTCACTTCTGAATTAAAACTTTGATGGGTTTTACTCAGGGGACCCCGATCTATTGAGCCATGGCTTTGGTTCCATCCAAATCAGTCTAAAAATACAGTTTTCAGCTTTTTATATCTTCAATCGTGGCTTGCTAACGATCTTTGAGGGACGAGATGGACAGTTTAAAATTTTATTTTTGTAGCCCTGGGGTGTCCTATAACATTATTTAAGGGTGGGTTTTGTTCAGGGGGCTAAGCGCTCCCCTGTCTGAATACACAAATTGTTATTTTCATAATCCCTGGTAGTCTAGCGGCACTCTCCCCATCATGGTAATCTACATAACCATGCTTCCATCCCTGGTAGTCTAGTACCCCTTCAATGAGTACCTTATGAATATGTTTCTTTTCTATCCATGGTAGTCTAGTGGTCCCCTCATGTGTGTTAATTTCTGTATTTTACAAATATCTCTGGTAGTCTAGTAGCCCCCCTTCCGATCTGTACTTTATTAATGTTATTATTATTAACATCCCTGGTAGTCTAGCGGTCTTCCCCATCTTAATAAAATAGATTTGGATTTTAAATGTCCTGGTAGTCTAGTGGCCCCACACCCCCCACCCAGCCATGCCAGCCCACCCAGCACCCCCCACCCTTCTCCAGCTGGTGACTGGCATAGCCCACCTCTCACCTCCACAGCCAGCCACCTAAGGTGTTTTGAGCGCTAATGGAAAGAAGCGCTCTGAAATAATTTCTGATCACCTCTTTCTATTAGCGTTCACTACAACACACAGTCGGTGGCTGGCCATGGAGGTGAGAGGTGGGCTGTTCCAGTCACATGCTGGGGAAGGGTGGGGGTGCTGGGTGGGCTGGCATGGCTGGGTGGAGGGGTGGGGGCCACTAGACTACCAGGACATTTAAAATACAAATCTATTTCATTAAGATGGAGGGACTACTAGACTACCAGGAATGTTAATAATAATAACATTAATAAATTACAGATTGGAGGGCCACTAGACTACCAGGGATATTTGTAAAATACATAAATAAACACACATGGGGGGCACTAGACTACCAGGGATAGAAGTATGGTTATTTAGGTTACTATGATGGGGAGGGGGCCTCTAAACTACCAGGTATTATAAAAATAACTATTTGTGTATTGAGATGGGGGAGAGCTTAGTCCCTGAGCAAAACCCACCCTTAAATAATGTTATAGAACACCACTGGGCTACAGAAATTTGATTTTAAATCTGGCCATCTCATCCCTCGCTCTTTGTTCGTGAGCAAGCAATTTCTTTGACTGCGACTCTGCAAATTCTTTGATCGCAAGATTCTTTGATCGCAATCGTGCGTCGAGAGCGAGGGACGAGATGGCCAGATAAAAATAATAATTTTCCTCAACTCAGGGGTGTCCTAGGAAGACAAATGAGGGTGGGTTTACTTAAGGGGCTTCATTCTGATGAACCATGGTGGTGGTTTACCACAATTATGTGAAGTTTGTGAATTACACAACTTTTAATTCTTTGGTCATGACCCTGCAAATTCTTTGATCATGAGCTTGCAAATTCTTTGATCATGAGATTCTTTGATTGCGATCATGCATGATGAGTGAGGGACGAGATGGCCTAATTTAAAATTCAATTTTCTCTGCCCAGGGGTTTCCTAGGTAGTCAAATGAGGGTGGGTTTTACTCAGGGGGCTTTGTCTGTCGAACCATGGTGATGGTTTACCACAATTCCTTCAGTTTTTGATTCATAAGGTTTTAAATCTTTGTTCGCGAGCCTTCAAATTCTTTGATTGTGAGCCTACAAATTCTTTGATCATGAGATTCTTTGATCGCCATCTTTGATCGTGAGGGAGGGACAAGATGGCCAGATTTTTTATAATGGAATAGATAGGGAAATTTTAGTAACTTTTGATATTGAATATCTCAGAAACAGTTTGGTCTTTTTACTTGAAATTTGGAGGGTGTTTACGGCATCTCCTGTAGATGTGAATTATTGTGTTTACGTGTCAGAGAAAATGCATACATGTGATATCTCCCTTTTTACGCAGGAGACTCCTGTTTTTTTTGACTGAACTCCCTCCCTCCCGGGAAACAAAATCTCCTGCTTAAGTAAAATTCTGTCCAAAATATCCAAGGTTTTTGGGCAGATAAAGACACATAAAAATTAAATCAGTGATGAACAATGTATCTGATAACATAGAAACATAGAAACATAGAATTTGACGGCAGATAAGGACCGCTTGGCCCACCCAGTCTGCCCATTTCCCTACCTGATGGATAAGCTGCAGATCCTAGTTAACCAGCAGCCTACTTCTTCCTACCCCCAACCCCAAGAATTGCCTTATGACTGTCCCATGCATGCTTGAATTCCACCACTGTTTTTGACTCCACAACCTCCTCTGGAAGGCTGTTCCATGCATCCACAACCCTCTCTGTGAAAAAATACTTCCTTAAATTACCTCTGAGCCGCCCCTTCTATCTTCAAATTGTGCCCCCTTGTTCTTGCACACCTCTTTTTTTGAAAGATGCTACCCTCTTGGACTTTGTTGATTCCCTTGAGGTACTTAAAAGTTTCTATCATGTCCCCCCTCTGCCTCCTTTCCTCGAGGCTATACATATTAAGCTCCTTAAGTCTCTCTTCATATGTCTTCTGGTGCAGACCCTGCACCATTTTAGTTGCCCTCCTCTGGATAGCTTCCATCCTGTCTATGTCTTTGCGGAGACTGGGTCTCCAGAACTGCATGCAGTACTCCAGATGTGGTCTCACCAGCTGTCTGTACAGAGGGATAATAACTTTATATAACAAGTTGCTTATTCTTTTTAGTGCTTATTCTTGACAAAATGAAATACATTACATTTTTGTATTGATTTTTTTCTTATTTTTTTGATGCCATTTAAGGACAAACTCATGATGTTATGGCATCTCCCTACTAGCAGGCCAATCTCCCTCCTAATTTGACCCAAATCTCCCTCTTAAGCAGTTGACAGGTGAGTCTCCCTCCTAATTTGACCCAAATCTCCCTCTTAAGCAAGTTGGACATATCACATGTATGAAAACGTACTTTGTGGAGATATTGTGTGACACACCTTGCGTGTTGCGGACAGTGTTTTGCTTATGGTGGTGGCTTGAAAGTAATAGGATACCTAGCCTTAGTGTCATGGATGTAGTTTTCAGTCATTGTGTGTGTTACATGTCAACAGGTGCGGATCTGTGCCAGTCTGATGAATGAAAATCTCGTACATTAAAATGTTATATCTCGGATACAGTTTGGTCTTTTCACTTGAAATTTGGAGGGTGTTGACAGCATGTCAAGTGGATGAAAATTACAGTGTTTACTTGCTGGAAAATATTTTTTTGTGCAGATATGGTGTGCTGCAGTTTACGTTCTGCAGACAGTGTTTTGCTTGTGGTGGTGACTTGAAATTGATAGGATACCTAGCCTTAGTGTCATGGATATAGTTTTCAGTTGTTGTGTGTGTTGAATGTCAACAGGTGCAGAACTGCACCACTCTGATGAATGAAAATTCCAAATTTTGATATGTTATATCTTGGACACGGTGTGGTCTTTTTACTTGAAATTTGAAGGGTGTTGACAGCATGTCCTGTAGATGTTAATAGAGATGTTTATGTGTCAGACAATATATTTTGTTCGGACATATTGTGTGGCACAGTTTACATTTTCTGGACAGTGTTTTCAATTGTTCTACTAGATTAATATTTGATTGGTGTCTGGCCTTGCAGTTGTGAATGTACTTTTTAGTCATTGGGTGTGTAATATGGCCTGATACTTACAGGTTTTTGGGCCCTGTGCTCCCACCAACTTGAGCAACTTTCTACTTTTCTATTTTTTCTTAAAATGTAAGGAAATTCTATGAAAAAACTTCATTAATGCATCAGTTAGGATTCTTCTATAGCAAAAAAAGTGAGGAAATTTGATTTTAGGGTTCCCACCCCTTGCATTCCACCCCAGTCCACCCCCACCAACAGGCATCAGGGTGTGCATTGGGGTCCTTGGCCCTAATTCTCACCCCATTCTCCTGCACTGCACCACTTCAGCTTCTTTACACATTGGATGGGGTGAGAGTTAGGGCCAGGGTCTGCAATGGTCATTTAGGCCACCAGAGCTGATGTTTTTATTTGAGCCAAAAATGGGTTCCACATAATTTATGGAACAGGGGTGAAAGGTCTGCGGTGGTTGTTTCGGCCACCTGAGGTGATATTTTTATTTTTGCCAAAAATGGGTTCCAAGTGACATATGGAGTTGGGTAAAAGGGAAGCATTCATCATTTATGCCACTATAGGTTAAAGGTACATTAGCAGCAACAGACATTGGCAGCTATTTCCAGATATTTCATGAAATTTCTAAAGAGTTTCTCTCTGCTGGCCCCTACTGTGGAAATGGAGAAAGCAGGAGAGTTCTCCAGAAATATGACAAAAATTTTGGAAAATAGCTGGCAGTGTATGTGGCTACTACTGTAAGTGGTGTTGATTTAGGTCACCTGAGGTGATGCTTTTAGTTTTTGAAAAAGTGGGGTGCAGGTGATTAATGGAGATGGTGTGAAAGGTCTGAGGTTGTTGTTTAGGTAAGATGAGGTGATATTTTTGGTTTTGACCAAAATGAGTTCCAGGTAATTTATGGATATAACAGATTTGCAGTGGTCATTTAAGCCACCTGAGGTGATATATATATATATATATATATATATATATATATATATATATATATATATATATATATATATATATTCATAACAAAAACTCTGTTTAATGCATCAGTTAGGGTTCTTCCACAGTGACAAAGTGAGGAATTCGGTGTTAGGGTTGAAAACCCTAACTCATATTCACCCAGCACCACACACACACACACACACACACACACACACTATGGGGAGGACCAAGGCAACACGACCAATCACAGACAACCAGCAGCAAGTGACAGAAATAAAAAACAACTGTCTAAATATACTACAAGACATCCCCACCCACCTGACCAGGCACTGCATGCTCAGTGGAGATCAACAGCAAAATTGAGGCCATGTACACCAAACGTACACATCCCTGATTGCAGGTGCACACAATGTACCACACTTAGGAGTTGCATGGCTTTACCTAGTGGTGCCCCACACCCCACCATACCTGGTACTGCACCCCGACTGGACATCAACAATGCAACTTTCTGATTGCAGCTGTACAAAGGTTTGTACACTTATGAGTAAACAGAAATAAAAACAACTGTGTAAATGTAGTAAAAGACACATCCATCATCAAGATACAAGAACTGTTGCATTTAAGTACGTGGTGTGTGTAGCAGTAAGTTTACTGCATCTGTCAACTCAAGATACACAGCCTGATCTGGAGGTACAGGGGAACTATTGCCTGTACAAGGCTGTGCAACTCCTAATGGCACTAACAGATATACAGTTTCAGTGATGTAGGTGTACTGTTGATGTCCATGTACTTACCTTCAGTGTGTTTGTATACTAAGAATGCAGTAGCTCATCTGTCTAACAGGGAGTGGAATTAGCTGGCTGAGGCCAAGCAACTTCTAAACATGCTAACATTAGTGTACCTACAATGACAGAGGTGTATCACAGATGTCTATAGGCTCACTTTTGCTGTATCTGTCAACTGAGGATGTAGTACCTGCTAAAGACAATGACATTGCCTCTCTGACACCACAGAAATCCAAATTGTGGTAAGTTGAGCATCCTTGCAATGAGTGAGCTATACCATTTATGTCCACAGCCTCACTTTTTTGCAGTTGCTCTACACTCAGGTTGTAGTACCTGGTCTTTGGGTTTGGCAGACCATTATGTGACTGATGCCATACAAGTGATAACTATGCTAATTGTACTACACCAGCAATCAAGTAGGTGTACCATAGATATAAACAGACTTTCTTTTACTATAGCTTTCAGTCACAATGGACCAAGTGGTGTAGGATGGGAAGGGGCATTTTCTCCCACAGACTGCGTGACTCATTATTGTACTAACCTTTGCAAAGCTGCAATCATGTAGTAACAGTGTTGATCTTCATGGGTTCATTTTAACTGGGGTTCTCCAGTAACTCTGCAGTACCTGGTCTCAGTGGGTGTGGCACTGCCTTGTGAAGGTCCTTCAGTGCCTAACAGTGGGAGGTTGTGTATACGTGAAATCAACCACACATATCATACCTGTACAACTACTTAGTTTTGCTCTGCTCTATAGCTGAAGTGCAGTACCAGGTGTGGTGGGGTGTGGGGCATCACTAGGTAAGGCCATGCAACTCCTAAGTGTGGTATGTTGTGTGCACCTGCAATCAGGGATGTGTACGTTTGGTGTACATGGCCTCAGTTTTGCTGCTGATCTCCACTGAGCATGCAGTACCTGGTCAGGTGGGTGGGGATGTCTTGTAATACATTTAAACAGTTGTTTTTTATTTCTGTCACCTTCTGATGGTTGTCTGTGATTGGTCATGTTGCCTTGGTCCTCCCCCGTACTTGCATGCATATGTGTGTGTGTGTCTGTGGTGCAGGGGGGGTGAATGCAGAGTTAGGGTTTTCAACCCTAACACCGAATTTCCTTGCTTTTGTCGCTGTGGAACAACCCTAACAGATGCATTAAACTGAGTTTTTTGTCATGAATATCCTGTCTTTTTGAGAATGGGAAGTAGCAATACTACCCACAATGTTGTAGTGGCAGCACCAGACACACAAAACCAAATGCACACATATGAAGACTGCAGTAAGTCATCTAGCAGAATTGTCTGTTGTGAAGAATAAGACAACATCCATCTCAAGCATTTGCCTCTTAATATTTGTCTATTTCCTTTTGCTTAACATTGTTATGTCACATACTATTTAATGATGTTGCACTGTTTCACACATTATCTTTTTGCAGGCAATGAGACTACTCTTGTGGGACATAAACAATGTGGCATTCTATTTCTCAGTACCACTGTTAAATATCTACATATCTTACATGGTCTTCTTCCGTACCTTTACTAGACACAAGTTCTGAACATAACTCATACTTATTAATGTACCTACAAAAATGTTGTCATAACACTGCAAGATATGTAACACAACAACAATTGTAATGTGTTATCTGTTTAAACCTGAAACTTTGTGTATAATGCCCTTCTTTACCAAACTAAGGAAAAGGAATGCTTTCTTATAGAATATATATTGATGACAAAGATCCCCACAACTTAATAATACTGCAAGAAAAAGGGTTATTTTCAAAAAATTATTTATTTCTACATATATTAAAGTAAACAAATATTATTTTTAGATGTTCAAATCAAACAAAGTCAGTCCTGACAAAAAATTGTTAAATAAATTCAATGACGTTTAATAGAAAAATAAAAAAATAAAAATATGTTAATTTTTTTTCTTATCTACAAAATTAAATGGTACATAAAAAAATAGATATCTTCATTAAAAAAGTTACAAAAATGATTATTTTACAAAATATGTGAAAAAATATTTTAAAAACTATGTACAATATTTACAAACAACTCTCAGAGAGAGGTGTGTTGCTGCTTGAGGCAGCCCAACCCGTAAGTTTGACTCAATGTGGAGGCGCAATAGAAGTGGAAGCTGTTTTGCCTCCCAGAGGAGATACCGGAGGAGCTGTGGAGGCTGGTCATTCTTTTTCAGGGAAGCTGGATGCCACTGGAGGAGGTGAAGTGCTTGAGCTGGCCACAGTCTCACTTGCCACTGTCACCACAGGCTCAAGCACAAGGTTGACAGTCGCTTGTTGCGCTTCCATGAAGGACAGCAATTTCTGCTGCCCTTCACAGAGTGCAACATTGTCTCTTATTAGACTGTCAACCTTGCGCTCAAGCCTGCAGGAACAGTGACAGTGGCCAGTGCACCGCTTTAAGCAAGGGTGTCCTGCAAAGTGACAAAAAACATGAATCAATATATGAGCCGCAAAATGGTGATTGCCTACCTGTCTTTCATCTTACAATATTGATATCTAATTCAATAATTGTAATACATTTTGCTGGGCACTCTCAAGACCATCGAGGAGTGTGATGTAAATCAGAACTCCTGTCTTGTCAGTTCTGTTATTATATTTTTTTCTACCATATTATGTTCTTCGTGGACAACTTGAAAAGATCTCTAAAAACAGTATACTTTCTACACTGTTGTTCTACATCAGTTAGTATTTGCCAACACTCACTACTTAAATGTTTTGGCATAATGAACAACACAGTGATATACAGTGATACTAGCTCTTCAATTGTGTATGAACAAGTGAACTTGAACATCTGCATCTATATTATTTGTTCACACCTGCATGAGAATAGTATGACCTGTAGACCAACACTGCTATTTCCGTTTTCTAATTTTCATATAATCATCTGTTTAATAACTGCTACAAAAGTGACACATGTCATATACTTATTTATTTTGTGTACATATTTTCATAGAAGCAAATCATCTTTTACTGCTGTTACATTAATTAAACAGTAAGGCATGACCAAGGGTTATGTTAATGGTCTGTTAATCACCTTCTAGGGGTGTACTGTGGCACAAGGTGTAGCCAAATGCCACATGCCTCAGAGGGTGATTAACTAACCATTAACATAATCCCTGGGAGTGCCTTATTCTTATTATAATGAAACATGTTTTTAAACAGTCTTAAACCTTGTTCAGCATATAGCCAATCTGTACATGTATGTTAATAAAAGATTAACATAAGGCTGTTAGAATGTTTGCAGCCAATCAGAAAGCTCCATTTCTCAGATCCTTTTTATAATACTTGAAATAATGTTAAACATTTAGAAACCAACAGCTCAGTAACATTGGTAGCTAATTAATGAAATATTTTCTCCACACATCAGGTAAAGAAACAGTGGGTGGGATATTCAGAAGGGTTGTGCATCAAGCAACACAGCGTCACCATGCACAACCCACTGATGTGCCCCGGCATGATATTCAAAAGGGGAATGTGCCTGGTAAAAATGCTGATGAGTCGTAGCACATCAGTAATGCATGTGGCACAATTGGGAGGGTCATGCCCATCTGTGTTCCACACATCCCGATATTCAGCCCAAGATGTACTAACCCATGCAGTCACAACCCCTACTTGCACTACACACAGTTGATCCCCCCAAAAAAGGAGCAACAGCTGGCCACCCACAGGTGAGCTGCCATATAGCTGCCAGCTGTGAGTGGCCACCTGAGCTCCAGCGGCACCTTCATGGTGGCACCCCCCATGCCTGATCATTGGCATTACTATAGTAGTAATGGTCCTATATCCCTGGTAGTCCAGACTACCGCTCGCAGCCCAATTGCAGGCATCAGTGAGATATTATGTCAAACCAATCCATCCCTGGTGGTCCAGCGGTACACCCCTCCACACCCCGCCCATTAAGCTGCACTGCCCCGCTCCCCCTCCATCAGCAGCAGTCAGCAGCTCCTCACTGGCTTGCCATCCCACTGGCTGATGACTGACTCCATATGGTAGGGCTGTACACCCATTGGGCCACAGCGTAAGCCAATGGGCGTGCAGCCCATACCATACTACACAAGCCAGATATATGAATGGATCCATTCACATTTCTGTACTGTGTAGTACAGTACGGCCTGCACACCCATTGCTTATGCTGTGGACCAATGGCTGTACAGTCCTACTGTATGGAGTCAGTCAGCAGACAGTGGGGTGGCAAGCAGATGGGGAGCTGCCACCTACCACTAACTGGGGGGTGCGGGGCGTGGGGCTCAGTGGATGGGTGGGGAGGGGAGTACCACTGGGCCACCAGTGATGGATTGGTTTCTCATTATATCTTACTGACACCCATGATCATGCTGTGAGCAGTCCACTGTGCCACCAAGGGTATTGGACTATAATTTCATTACATATGACCGCGATCAGAGTGCAAGTGGTCCATTGGACCACCAGGGTTATAGGACATTGTAGTTTATCACATATACCCACAATCAAGCTGTAAGCAGTCCACTGGACCACCAGGGATATTGAACTATTATTTTATTACATATTCCCGCAATTGGGCCACAAGCGGTCCACTAGACCACCAGGGTTATAGGACATTGTAGTTTATCACATATGCCCGCGATCAGGCTGCGAGCATTCCAGTGGACCAGCAGTGATATGGGATATTTATTTATACATATGCCCACAAAAGGGTGTCAGAGCATGTTGCCAGTAGGGGCAAGGGGCATCGGTCCCCAATGACTGCAGCCTGGCAGGGTGGCAGGCACAAGTCATCGGGGATTGGCACACCTGCATGAAAATGGGGCCATAATGACATGCAAATGGCCCCATTTCTGGCTTGTATGCATCTGCACTTTTGAATATTACAGTAGTTGTGCCTAGGGCAACGGCACTTCCGCTAGTGCATCCCCCTGCTCCACTTCGGCCACTTGCACTGTCGCACTGCCACTGTGCCATGCACACTGTGGGTGGCCAAGGAGCAATATTCAATGATGCTGTGCCATGGCACAGCTCTGTTGAATATCACCCTGTCAATGCCCAGGCACATCCCAGTTGTGCTGTGCCCAGGCTTGCACCACAGCCTCGTGCAGTCTGAATATCCATCCTAGAATGTACAAATAATAGTTAATATGATATCAGTATCTTCTAATTTACTAAAAAGTTGTTTTTATCTCAATGGTGTACACAGTACAATTGTTCTCAGAAGTAACACTTTTCAATTGCCACAAACATACTAACTTGCATATGTAAAATTGTTTTAACACACATGTAGAGCTTCACCATATGCTGAAAAAGGTATCACACTATTTTCAAATAAAGATTATTATTATAATAACAATAAGCTGCAGCCAAGAATCATATAAATAGTGACCTAATCACCCTGTAGTGCCATGTTGCAGTCATGCACACATCGTGACACATTGTACCATTGCACTAAGATTGATACGCTATAGAATTGCACTTGCTCATGCCTTGAAACTTAATACTACTTACACAATGAGAACATTGATGCATAGACTCAGGATTGTTAAACAGTTGAATCCCACTTAACCATAAGCTATACAGTAGTATTGAAGTTATGTTTGGAACACGTACATTAGACTATGTTGATGAGTTGAACATATGACAACAGTTTCATGTCATGAAAACCTTGAGTGATATATCATTGTGTAAGGGTCAAAATGATAACCTGATCAGCAGTTTTCTATAATGAAACAAACTGCAACAGTAATTGATGCAAAAAAATAAGTGGCCCGGTAACATGCATAGTCATCAGTCTTCATTACTCAGTCTGTAATCTGTGTCATATAAGTAGCTGCACACTAACCTTCCACTGTCTGTGTGCGGGGGTACGGGTGTGAGCATACACCATAAGCACACAACAACAATATGTACCCACTTACAGGTGACTTGAAACATTGCAAAGCATTACAGTACACCTATCATCTGTAAATGGCAAGTACACCATGTGACATATCCATTGTACCCCCCGCTGCCATTTATCACACTCTTACAATATGGCAACTAGTGCTATTACTACACTAGGCCCTCCCCATTGAACTGAAAACTTGTTTTGAATTGGTTGAATATGCATTGTAGTACACTAGGCCTTATCATCTTGATTATCACAAACGTTCTATCTATCAATACACTTCTTATCCCAGTACACTCCCCCTTAATACAATAACACTTATGATGACATGCATGCATGACACACCAGTCCAGTACACTCCATCACCGCTGCACACACATTGCGATAATTATGATAACGTTCTCAGAATTGGCTTAGTACAGCTGCTCTCATGTGCCATACTAGTCTTACCACATTATACATTCCCCCTTGATGTACTACTACCACCTTGACCACCTACCCACTGAGAACCAAAAATGTAATCAAAAATGTAGCATCATAACGAATAGGGCACACTGTACAGCAAAAGCCCTCCCAACTATGCATGAAGTGACACCATACAGTACATCTGTATGCATAGTAAAGCAAAAAGTGGGTATCTGAACATAGAAAACAGACTGTGTCACAGAATCTCAATATGCAAATGATCCCTTCACATGTTGAGACTGTCTACTACAGTACTGTTTGCATCCCCACTTACTCATCCCTTTCACAAATAGCCACACTGCTCTCACAGTACCTAGCAATTAGCAGTTCTATGCATGCCTTAGGGGTGACAAGGTCCTCCATACTACTGAACAGAGGTTGTGGGTGCAGGGGGCTGTGACACTACATCTTGTGTGAATATATGTTATGATGGTACTTACACTCAGAGTTGGTGCCAGGCTCCTCCTTCACCTGCACAGTTGTTACCGGCACTGCTTCCCTGGCCACTATAAAACATATAAGTAAAAAAATATTTTAACATATACCACAATATATTACTCTACCACTAAACTTTTATTGTGAAATACATTTTTTATAGTGTCTGATTGTGTAATTCAACCATGTACCACATTTCTCTTTGCAATGATGCTTCTGTGTTTCTGTGGATGTTGTGTCATTCACCAGCAGTGACATCCATGCACTGGCCCTGCTCGTGGGTACAGCAACAAACAAACTCACTCACACAAAGGGTACTGGCAGTGCCACAGCTGATCTTCTAGAGAAGTTCCCACACCTTGCCAGCCATATCAGCACTGCACACCCCACTATAATTCAGAAACTCTCTCTGTGCAGTACTGCACATGGCCATCTAGCTGCTCAGTGACACCCACCCCATTTTCAGTTACTGCCCCAGTGTTAGCATAGACATACAATACTGTCCATTCAGAAATATACAGATTCTGGCAATATATTACCAGGACATAACAGGATCAATATCACAATCTGTTAGGTATGCAAGGGTCACCCCAACCTGATTAACATATATTACTATTCTTCCCTTCTCACATCATTATGTGAACAACAGAACATTCTCCTGTGTATATTGTGTCTGGTCACATCACTATGTCTCACCTAAGTGGGTAGTATATCAATATGAAAAAACACTTTAAATATACCAGCCAAGATCTAGATAACATATATTGAGATGAGTACCTGTATTACTCATTTTGAACATGAGATGACACAAAAACACAATTCAGATCTGAACAAATATCTTCTTAGAGTGCAATGAAGACAACATTCACTTATAAAAAAATAGATAAGAAATTCATAGGACAACAATACTTCACATACCATTGGTGTCTAGAAATGTAATCACCAGTTGTAGATCATAGTCAGTTAAACCAAACTGAGATGTATACAACTACTGTACATCTGGCTATAAAATATGTTCCTTTTGAATCACCAGTTATGTTATGAAGTAGTATAGCTTGTTGTTTAGAATTTTTATGCAATATACCCCAACAGGGTGTTGGTTTACTGGAGGATTTACCACCGCTGGTGAAGTTCAGTCACAAGGTGCAACCAAGAGACTTAACCACACTAATAGTGGTAAATCCTCCAGCATACTCACTCCCTGGAGGGGTATATTGTGATTATACAAAGGGCCTGTTTGTTTTTTTACAAAAAAAATATTTAAAACATCCATTTGATTTCAAACTTGCTGCTCATTTGTTTGCCATCCATCCGTTAGCTTCGCAGCGGTGTGTTTGCGATGAACAAATGGATTCGCCAGGGAGTTCCTGATGTGGCTGAGTGGTGGCTGGCACCTTTTACAGTGGGTACACTGGAGTATTTACAACACTGAAAAGGTGCCAGCCAGACAATAAAAATTCAGAATTCTATTCGATTTTTTTGTGTATGTTGTATTATTACAAATATTACATGGGTGCTGGAACTCATGGTAACTTTCTGAAGAGTATTTCCTAAAAAGAAGTGAGTTAAGTAGTCCAGCTCATGCCTTACATGACAGCCTCATATCACCCCAATTATGTAATGCAGTTATTCCTATCAGTATCTTACCATCTGACTCAACAAGGATGACACTGTCAGTGTCAGAGTTCTCAGCCTCCACAACTTCTGATTGTGCTGGTACTACCTCGGCTGGGACTGGGGGGTGCCTGCGCTGCTCTGTGAAAGAAGATAATAAGTAGATCCACTAAGTTTTTCATGTAAATGTCAACACATTTTAACTACACTTTCTTTAAGCATTCAACATGTTTCAGGCACCTAATATTGCCTGTAATCAGGTATTGCAGAGCCATTGCAAACACATATAAAATCACAATTACTGCAAATAAATATTTTATAAATAAAAGATCATAAGCTGACTCAGTAAAAAATGCTAAGTACTTACATAGTATGCCACATGAAATACAATTCTGCTTCAATAACATTTATACTGGATAGTAACTCCATCACTGTCATTGGCTTATTCATTTAACAGCATTGTAAAATACATGTTTTTATCTAAGTCAATATCAGGACACATGTATTGTGGAATATATATATATATATATATATATATATATATATATATATATATATATATATATATATATATATATTAGAGGCAAAATCTCATTTAATGCATTAGTTAGTTGTTCACAGCACAAAAGTGAAAATACAGTGTTGAAAGTTCCCTTGACCCCCACACACCCCCCAACCAGCATCGGGTGCATTGGTTGCCGGCCCTAACTCTCACTCCATCAGATGTGTGAAGAAGCAGAGGTATAGGAGAATGGGGTGAGATTTAGGACTGACAACCACATCACACACCCCAGTGCCGGTTGGAGGTGTGGGCGAGGGGGTCCAAGGTGGGCTTTCAACCCTAACACCGAATTTCCTCACTTTTGTCACTGTGGAACAACCCTAACTAATACATTAAATGGATTTTTTTGGCTCTAATTTCCCTTCTTTCTGAGAAGCATAATGAGAAATAGTGAATGTAATGTGGCAGGGGGAGCGTGGGGTCCGGATGTCTTGTCACATAGTAACACGGTGCCCGCAAACACAAATGGTAATGCGCATGGTGATGCAAAGTGAAACAGAAAGATAAACAGTACTGTAGACAAAAATGGTTAAAATAACACAAACACAAGCACAAATGGAGATGCAAAGGGTAACGCACATGGTGCCATAGATGGGAACAGTAAGTGAAATGGTTACGGAACCGCAAGCAGAAGCGGTAAGGGTAACAGTAATGTAAGCGCACAGGCTAGTTTTCCCCAAAAGCTACATAGAGAAAGGCAGTGAGTACAAAGAATGCATGCATAATAATGGGTCTTGGAGCAGAAAATGAGGAGATGGAATAGTAAATTGCTTATATCTCAGGAACCGTATGACGTAGAAAAAAAATTAAAAGTCATATGATTTATGACTTTTCTGGCTAGTTTTGTACTTAGCCCCTGTCAGAGGGCTAAGCATTTTTCAGATGAAAAGTCTGTATCTCACACCATTTCCGAGATACGGGCCCTGAAAGGCACAGTGAACGCCGTAATGTTATCCTATGGGAAAAAAAGAGAAGTTCGGAGTGCCATAACTTTCGCTCCCTGTAATATTTTTTCACAAAACCAGTAAAAGGCACATCTGTGGGATGTTGGCTTTGTTCTCTCCAAATTTCAGCCCAAAAGACCAAACTGTTATTTTGCAGCAGGGCGACAAATGATTCCTGTAATGTGGCAGACGCAGTAATGTTAACCTATGGGAAAAAGTGTCAACTTTGGAGTGCCGTAACTTTGCCGCCCTGTAATATTTTTTCACCAAAATACTGAAAGGCACATCTGTGAGATATTGCATTCCCTCCAAATTTCAGCCCAAAAGACCAAACTGTTCTTTTGTAGCAGGGTACCAAAGAATTGCTGTCATTTTCACACAGCCTGGAAAAGTACTGTTGAATTTTGCCAAAGCTTTCGCAAATTCATTCGACACTGTCACAAGTGCAAAAGTACTTTGTGGAAGTACTTTTTCCAGAAATCTGAAAAACATATTTCTGGGGTGTTTTACCCCAAAATAAAGACATGCCTAGCATCCTCAGGGTCCGACTAAGTGAATACAAAAATAATTAGGTTGCTAGAGGGTCCCAAATTTAAAAGCCAAGCATTTTTCTGATGACTGACTGAAAACAAAATGGTGGATTTGCGACAGTAAAAAGGCCATTTGGGAAAGTAAAAGCTGCATTTGCGACACTGTCGAACTTTTTGTTAACTTTTCCCATTAACTTATAATGGGAACTTGTATTTTGAATAACTTTTGAACTGTTTAATATTTTTTCACAAAATCTTCAAAAGGCACATTGAGGACCCTGGCCACACATTCCCTGAAGATTTTGGACCAGTCGCGCAAACGGTGCAACCTCTGGAGAAGACCAAAGAATTCCAAAAAAGTGTAAATGCGCACGCAGATCATGCTTAATAACTCTGCAGCTGTATATCCAAACAGTATGAAAGTTGGCTGATCCCAAGATCTGTGGTTCTTGATCATGTATTCCAAATTTCAAACAAATCCTTTGAATGGTTGCAAAGCTATTAAGGTGCAAAATTTTAGGTTTTAACATGTAAATGGCTTCTCAACCCTAATCTATGGTAGCACTACCGTGCTACCATAATATATATATATATATATATATATATATATATATATATATATATATATATATGTATAGCACAAAAAAAGTATCATTATTTAATAACAGTTATAAATACTTTTTCCCTTAAGACAAAAAAAAACAAAAGACAAAAAAAATGACGCCTCTCGTGACGTACAAAATATTCAGTTGTTTTACACTGCAGTCGCTTGACTTGTAACATCATATTGTGATAATAACATGGCTACAACAACAAAGTCTTCAGTCAGAAAAAGACTTTCTTTTACCTGATTGTGTACCTGTACTATAATGTCATAGAATCTGAGGAATTTTTTTGAATAACTTATGATGAGTGAGGCATTCCCCCACAGCTGGCTTCCTTGCAGCTTCCCATAGTTTGTAAGTGAGGTAGTACCAGTACTTGTCATTCTCCGGTATCTCCTCTCTCTGCTTCAAAACATAGAAGCGTTGGCACAACAGCTTCCACTTCCTCTTCAACTGCACAATGGTCTTATTTTTTTACTCTTAACACCATGTGCAGGAAGCTATTAATGTGCCTCCACATTGAGTCCAACTTACGGTTCATGCTCCGCATTAAAATGCAAGCACTACCCCTCACTTGGACTGCCTCAAGCAGCAAGCACACCTCTCTCATGAACCATTGCCTCATCTTTAATTTTCTATTCTGCAATAAAAACATACACAAACATTCCATTACTCTCATGTCTCAGAGCCTACATATTTCTATGTATTCTATGAAATATTCTGATTAGAACATGGCAAGAACAGCATTTTAAAACATAATTTTCATATTCAAAAATATTATCATTCAGCCACATGAATTAGTGTATTTCAACACACTAAAAACATACACAACTCTGTGTCTTGTCATGCTATGGTCAGGTAATAACATATACCACAGCTTGAATACAACTACATCAGAAGTTCATCTTCCTGTCTATTGAAGATGAAGCATTGTCTGTCTCACATTGGTCTGCTTCACAACCAGCATCTTGTGGTACTACAGAGTTAGAGGAATGGTTACTGTTGGGTTGGATGCACAGTACATAACAGTGGGTGTGTTCCACATTCCCCAATCACTCAACAGCAGTTGCCACCACCCTGCCTACCTAATTAGGTGATGACATCAGAGAAAAGTTAAAGTGTAATGAGAGCAAAGGTCTCACACAGTGTTACCATAACAAGCCTCTCCCTACGTGCACCCAACATAGCAGCACTGAGTGCTGGTGTTGCTTATGAACACAGCTGTTTATTATGTGTTTATGAGGGTACTCAGTGACCATTAGCATAATGTACCCCCTCACATTTTTTTTGCTTGCCAAGGGTGTGATAAATCCTTCTCAGTTTGTGTACCCTCCTTTCCTTGTTTGACAAGGGGGGGGTACCCATCACCGCATCACCTCATGCGTACCCCTTTCCTGTTTCATTGACATGGGTGCCCAATTCCCCATTGCCTAGACCAATCACCAACCCACACAGTCAGTTGGTATGCTTAGCAGCTCACCCTAGCATGACAAAAAACCTCTGTAAATGAAAACAGTGCCCTGATGTCTGTAGCAGCATTTTTCATATCTACAAGTGGACATCGCAGTAGTCACATGTAGGAGAAACACTGTCACACTGGTACACACTGGTGCTCCTCTGTGGGCACTTGTCCTGGCACTATGACACAGAACCATATAATATGCAACTGCTACAGTCACATATTTCAACACACCTGACCCATGTCATGACGCCATAAAATATCACCCTGGCAACACCTGTCATGCATCCGAGGTCAACTGTTACCAGCCCTGCATTTCACTGTGAATATCCCCAACTATGTATTACTCCTGTGTGAGTGTTCTATATACCTATTCTATTTTTTGACCAACATGTTTGGTTCTTAAATGAACTTTTTCTTACAGCTCAATTGGTATACAAATAGTACTTTGAGGTTTCCATCTCAAAGCTCTCCCAGGAAACAGCAATTGCCAGCATGTGAGAAGTGCACACTGTTAGGTAGGTATAACCAATCATAAGAAAACTTAATTTCAGGGTGACATTTGGTGTGCATTACACACGTGCGTAGATATGCAGACATTTGTATGTTCACCTTTCTCCATGCTCTGTCAAGCAAGTACACATGGTGTTCTGCTTGCCAGACCTTACACTCTATAATATCTGAAAAAAATGATTTTACAGGCTGGCAACATATTGATAATAGAAACAAGTTCCAATTTTGCTTCTGCCACTAAATCTACCCAAAGCTTGATGCCTAAATCATCCTGGCCAAGATGTATTACAACTATGGCTGGGTGAGGCTGACTACTCAGAAGTCTGTCCATTGTTGGCATGAGGTGCTCCCACCTCATTACAACCCTGCCTTACCACTTCACACAGAAATTATTTTTCACATGGATTGTATTGTGGTATAGTAACCCTCTTATGCATGCTTGACACATCCTCGTATTGATCCCATGATACCATGAGCATCTGCAACCACAACCCGTACTTCTGCTGCACACTATTGAGGCCCCCCAAACAAAAAAATAAAAAAAAATGACAACCACAGTGTGCCTGCAGTATTGCACAGTACAACATGGCAGCCAACAGCTGTGGGTGGTCACCCAAGCTCCAGGGCTACCATGTGTTGGCATCAGGCCTCCTTCACCAACTGTGATTTTGCGATGAAAAATATATCCATGGTGGTCCACTGCACCCCACCCCCTCACCCAATTGTGGACTTTCTGTTTAAAAGTAACCATTGTGCTGTAGTTCAGCTCCCACTCCAGCCCAATCGAAGGAGGAAGTAGTGTGAACAGGGCCATGGGGGATACATTTTATACAGTTAACCCAGGATAAGGTAAAAGGGTAGAGTCCACTGTACTACCAGCACTATTTTTTTTATTGAAAAACCAAGATCTAGTTTTGAGATACATTACCACAAAGCAACCGGGTGGAGGGGCATCAGTAGCCAACCGGTACTGCCTCACACAGTACCAGGGACAATTTACTGATGATTGCCACACCTGCATACTAATGACACCATAATGATATCCAAATAGGTGCATTAACACCTTGCATGCATTATGGCTCCATTTGCATATACAGTACTAAATACTGTCATACTTGAACCTACCACCACTGCACTTCAGTGCTGTATCCCCCCTACTCATCTCTGGCCACTTCCACTGGTGCAGTACCAGAGTAACATGCACAATGCAGGTTGCCAGACTGAAATATTTAACACTGCTGACCATGCCACAGCACTGTAAATTATCACCCTGACAACAACCTGCTGCATTGCAGTTGCACTTTGCCCAGGCTTGTTCCACAGCCTGGAACAGTCTGAATATTCCCGACCCATGTGTTACATCTGTGTGAGTGATGTATGCAGCTGTTCTATTTTTTGACCAACATTTTTTGGTTCTGAAAATAACCTTTGTTTGCACTTTGCTATTTGTTCAAACAGTCTGACATTCTTAGAGGACTTTGAGGATTGCTTCTCAAAGGTCTCCCAGGAAATGGCAATTGCCAGCATGCAAAAAGTGTACACCGTCTGGTAGGTATGGCCAGTCATAAAAATAATTAATTTCTGGGTGACGTATGGTGTACATTCCAGACATGGGCAGAAATGCAGATATCTGTATGTTGACTTTTCTTTGGGCTTGGTCAATCAGGTACATATGGTGTTCTGCTTGCCAGACCCTATGCTTTGTAATATCTGAAAAAATGATTTTACAGGCAAGCAACATACTCATAATAGAAGCGAGGTCCAATTTTGCTTCTGTTACTAAATCTGTCCAGTGTGTGGTTCCCAAATCATTGCCTCCAAGATGCATCAGTAATATGTCTGGATGAGCCTGAGTACTCAAAGGTCTATGCATGGTTGGCATGAGGTGCTCCCACCTCATTCCACCCTTACCAAACCACTTAACAGCAATTTGGGAGCTGCAGGTTTCTCCCAAAATCACTATTCTGAGCATACTCAGATGCACGTCTCACTATACTGCTTCCAACAATCCACAAAGTCTTGTTGCTGTTTTCTGCTATTCTCAGCTTTTAAACTTAGAAGTGGACAGAGAGCTACCAAAAAAGTCAGTGTTCATCCAGTAGTACCTAAGCAGTAGTGAAAGTAAAACTGCTATTTTCCCTCCTAACTTCAACTCAGCTTCAGTGGGCTGATCCATGACACACAAATAACACAAATTATTGGCTACTACTGTGCCTTCATTAACCAATGTAGTCTATGCACTGACTATCACTGCACTTCTGCTACAGCTAAACTGTGCTAAAATTTAAAGGTGGGAAAATGCATCCTTTTGATAGGCAGTTTTAAACAATTACAAATGCAGACACATGTCTGATTGGTTCCCTCTTCTTTTGTGGGTACATGTGCACCTTGCTATTGCCCTCCATTTGCAGCTGTATCTGTGCAAGTAAGTACCAAATAATTGTCTGACTTTAAACAGTTGTACCTAAATAATGAACCATCATAGGTTATTTCTTGCAACATAGTCAAATAGAGCAGTAAAAAACATTTTGATTAATACTATTTACCTGTTACTAACACTTTTTATCATTTTAGAGAAATACTTTATAAAATATGATGTACTTACAGTTATAAATGTGGTGTGTCTCAGTGTAGGCTAAGATGGCTGCTGTGGACTTCTTCTTCAGTGATCTCCATCTCTGATTGGTTGTCTCACATGGCCTGATAAATCTAGCATAACATTGGCAGAACTAGCAGTCAGTCAAATAGCAATCAGATATGATTCGATAATGAATACAGTTGTCACTCCCAAGTTTAAATTTGCAACACTTTCGCACGTACGACACTACTTTTGCAACACTTTTGAATGCACAACACTATATTTTGTGACACTTTCGTGTACAGGACACTTTGAATGTATGACATAATTTGATGATTTTTTCCCAAAAATGATGATTACTGAAGGGAAAAGTTTCCTGCTTCTTACCTAATGTACAAATACATAAGTTCACACAATTTCACATACTTATTCTGATATCATAACTCTACCTGCACAACTATGTAATTGCTGAAGCTACATTTTGCATTTCATTGTTTTCTGTCACTACACAAGTGACCTCGATATTCATTCCTAATCAAAAATTGTGATTATTTGTCTTAGCAATAACACATGAACAGAGCTTGGCTTAACAATATCTTAAGCACTCCCTAGAGATGTAATGTGGCACAAGGTAGAGTCAAGTGTTATATTGTCCCAAAGATGTAACTAAGTAACTGTCAATGTGATTCTTGTGAATGCCTTATAGCTATCATGACTATTAATATTCAAAAGTTAAGTGTTTGAAGTTGACTTTATTAATCTGTTACTCATTTACAGAAAGATTTTAAATCAAGTAGTTCTTTGACCAGCAATTTAACAATACTAGGTCAAAATCACTATACAGAATTGCAATGATTCTGCATTGCTGCACAGTGAAATAGTACGAAAAAATCTATGTGGCATAGTGATAACACTATACAGGACAGTGTAACATGACTCAAAATAAGACTGTCAAAATTTGAGCAACCAATCTGATTACAGCATTTTTGAAACTTTTTTGTGTAATATTTTATACATAAATCAACTGTGTCAATACACAATGTTAGAAGTGATCAACACAAGCATATACTAATAGTTTCTCTTTCTATGTCTTTTATGCAGGTGTCTGATACTTCTGTAACATTGCTGACTGCTGCTGTGAACTAACAGATTGAAAGATGGCTAGTAAACACAGACCTGCATGAATAGAAAGATGAAAGAGGTATTATAGTACTTCACTGTTGCTTAAGAATGATAAAAAAACAGTGATGTTAGTTCAAGACATAAAACAATACAGAGTTCTACCGGAATAGTGAGCTCTACAGTAACTCACTCCACAACAAAACCACACACTTGCTCAACAGCAAGCAAAAAATGTTTACCTGAGCAACAGTTGTGTAGATCTCTCAGACAAAAGACAACTATTGCTATAGCAACCATCAACAGACCTTCTAAACAGTGCCATAAACTCACAGCTGGTGATTTTCATCTGAGAAAGCAAAAGTATTTCTGATCACTAGCAAGTAAAGCTAAGATCGATTGGCTTATTGCTGCTGTGATGAGACATGAGCACAAAAAGACAAAGAGTTATCTGACTTTGATGAAATTGCATCTCAAAGTGCACACATTTGTTAATAGAGCAGCATTTGTTCTTCAACGTTTATGGTGTAAGATGTCTCATGTGTTTGAACTATTCAGAAAAGTGTACGACATCAAAAAAAGGCTACAACGGTATCCTACTTTGACTGTTCACAATTTCTGTGATGTATTCACAGGTCACTGGATGCACACACAGCACTCAGAGGCATATTTCTGGGAAGAATCTTATTATTCTCCCTCTTTATCTACCACCTCCCAATTGGCTTCTCCCATTTTTTCTATCTGGCCCCCTTCACCCCCACTGTTTCCTCCCCCTGTCTTTCCTGCTCTTGCCCCTCCCCTTCCCCGGCACTTACTTCTGTTGCACTTATTTGTTCCAGTTATGTATCCAGCTGCACACTTCCAAGCCCACCTAATATATGTCCCACAACCATCCTTTATTGCCTAATGAACTCTAACAATGTCTTGCTTCCTTATTCCTTCCAGGTTATGTCTGTTGTTTTCCTGTTTTTGTTAAATTGACTTGTAATGTCAGCTGCCTATACAACTCCTGTTAAGCTTTTTTGCATCATCTGTATGTAATCTGACTCCATCACTGTTGTATGTATGCCTCTACCTTTGTAACCCTCCCGGGTCGCACCTGAAAATAGGCACATGGCTGTCTAGTGTGTCTTACCCGGTTAACAAAAACAAATAAATAAATAATAAATATTCACAGAAAAAAGAAAGCAAGTTCATCATTGATGAGTCCAGTAAGCTGGTCAATGTGCTCAGTGTCTGTGATGACACAGCGATGGACACAAATGATGACTGTGATGCAACCACTGTGTCCCATAAATGGCACTGTCTCTCATGGCCATGTGATGAAACCTGCAACTGTAGACAATCATCATTTGAAACAGTTGAACAGTTTGTCAACCTATTTGTGATAACAGATCACAAAGAAAAATATAAACTATTTAACAAGATTGACCTTTGAGAAATCCATCCACATGCTGGACTTATGGGTCAAGCACTAGCATGCCTCGATAGTGGTGTTTGTAACAGTGTCTTTCACAACATGCATCCGCTGGGAGTGCATCAAACAGGCATGCAAAACTTTGTATACAGGGTATATGAAGTCTGACGAGTTGTCAATCAGTACACTTGTTTAAATGACTTATCGCAGTCTGGTGACTTGCAGGGTGCCATCACACTTCTCAAACAGCTGCAACATGTGACTTCTGTACCAGATACAACTATTTATCAGTCAGCAAGTTCTGCTGAAACATCTGTTTCTGTGTTAGAAACTGATATACTGAAACAGTACAGCAAAGAAATTGAAAAATTTGAGCTGGCAAAGGCTCAGAAGTTTGACTCTGTATGTGTGTCATGTGACTGTCTGTGCTACAGCAAATAAACAGTCACAGTGAACCTTGAAACCTTGTCACCATACAATAACATGTGGTTCCATTTCTCAGCATTTTTGCTGATGAAATCTGACTTTCAGTTACAGAACACCATTGTGCTGTGCAAACACTGTTTCTCCAAACTAAAGTCCAACATTCTGCCACCAAGGTCACTGTTGAATAATATGGAGGCACATGTTACACCAAGTGAGACTGCGACATTGAATGTTTGAATGCACTCTAATTCAGACAATGAAACCATTTCAAACCTTTCTACATCTGAACACAAAGACATGGAACATTCCACAGAAAGAACTCATTAGATCTCTAAAGGGTTCCGTGATGTATCTCCCACTTCCTCTACAGGAAAATGAGGAGACAATCTCTATGGAAAATAGTTTGGTGAGTCTTGTAAATGGTGTTCCAGCTAAGTCCAAGGTCATCTGGCAAGATGTTGTCAATGTACAGAAGGTAATGCTTGCTCTTAGTTATTTAAAGAGTAATAATCCCTTTATGCAGACCTTGACATAGATCACATGACTAGTCTCTCTGTTCAACATGATCTCTTAGAAACAACTAAGCCAATGATTGAGAAGGTCAGTAGACAGACAAGTGACAATGTGTATGAACAGTAGACAATACACCCACTACTTGGCAGAGATCCAGTAGGAGACAACAATGATCTCTATCAAATGAAACAGGTGGAAGGTGAGCCTGTCAGCATTTGGGAGGCAACACTAGAAGCACGCTGTTTCCCAGACTTATTCCCAAAAGGGTCAGGTGGCTGGCTAGATGACAGGAAAGTGCATATACAGGTAGCTGAGTACCAGACTAACCGTGTGCTCAGTAAAGATGGCAAATTCAGATGTAACATACAGTACCTGTTTCATCTCCTCTGGGACAGTGAACTTAGCATTCTGCCTGTGTCTTTTGTATATACTATTCATCTCACAACTCCACTAGATGGAATAACAGCTGCTCAATATCTAGAGAAATTAAGGCAGAAAGATGAAAATGTGCAAGTGAATCTGTCTTCCATACTTTCAAGTCTACGTGGCACCAAAGAATATTGGTATCACAGACACTCCGAAGTGAGGATAATGTTGTGAGAGTATGGTGCAGCCACATGGTTTGTCACACTTAGTTGTGCTGAATATGCCTGGGACGAGCTCATTGAACTGTTGAAGTCGGCAAATTCTGATGTTAACAGCATTTCATCAATGACTGTCGGAGAAATGTGTTCACTTGATCCTGTGTCTGTCACAAGACATTTTCACAAGTGGCTCCATGACATTCTGACTTTCATATTGTCAAAGGACAATCCACCTCTTGGTACTGTGGAGCATTACTTTTGGAGGACGGAATATCAAGCACGGGGTGACCCTCATATTCATATTGTGGATCAAGGATCCACCACGCATAGGTGAACATGAAGCAGCGCAAGCTCTAGCATTCATCAAGCAATACATCACTTGTCACATTCCAGACAAGTATGACAGTCCTACACTATGGAAGTTGGTACAAAAGTTCCAGTGGCATATTTGTGCAAAATACTGCCAGCGAGCAGTAAAGAACAAATCTAATTGGTACACACAATGTCGCTTCAGATTCCCTAGACGAGTTTGTCAGGATGGTTCCATGAATTAACTTTTTTCAGCAATGCAACACCACTTGAAGGCAAAATCAACCAAGAGTGTATACAAGATACCCAGAGATGATAAGGAGGTGTACATCAATGACTACAACCCAACTCTTCTCCTAATGTGTCAAGCAAACATAGATGTTCAGTTCGTGGCTGACAACTCATTGGCCCTGGTGCGGTACATGACTTCATATATAACCAAACATGAGTAGACTAGCTTGCAAGATCTTTGAAAAGATATTGCCAGTTCAAGCAAGAGCCTGACATCTCAGCTGTGGTCATTGGGCTTGAAGACCATTTCACACAGAGAATGTGGAGCATATGAAGCCAGTGACCATTTAATGGGTACACATCTGTATGGGAAGTCTGTTGCTGTCCAGTTTCTCAGTGTGAACTACAAAGAGAAACACAAACAAAAACATGATTCCCCATGCTGAGATTGAGGAACTCGCTGCCAATAGACCTTCTTCAAAATATATCTTGAAGAATAACCTGATAGACACATACTACCACCGTAGACACGATGACATGGATGATATGTGTCTCTTTCAGGTGGCTAAGTGGTATGACTACAAGGCAGATATATCACCTGACTCAACACAGCACATTTACAAGGTGAACAGAGTGGATAGCTGTCTTGTAAAGAGACACAAGCCATGGCTCATAAACCACTGTAAATTACATCTAGGCACATCGGAGAGCAGAGAGCATTACTACTTTGCTCTCGTATTCTTATTTAGACCCTGGAGAAATGAGTCTGAATTAAAAGGTGACTGTGATACATTCGAGGAAGAATTCAATCTCAGTTACGAGACTTTCAGAACTGAATACTCAGAGACATACATACAGAGACTGGAGGCTGAGAAAGAACAGCTTGAGAAGGCAGAAAAGCAGCTTCAGGAAGACGCTCTTGTTAGCTCACAAGACAATCTTGATCCAGAAGAACAAGCTGTTCTAGGTGAACCTCTGCCTTTAAATGCCCCACAAGTGTTAATCTCAGGAATTGAGACAGCCATGGAACATGAAACACTCTCCACTGTCAACCCAGCTGACTTGAGAGAAAGACTGAATCAGCAGCAGCAGCATGTATTTCTCTCTCAAGTCAACACTGTTTGACATGGCCTACTACATGAAACAAAAAAATGTGACTGTCTTGACTATAAACCTCTACTGATCTTTGTTAGTGGTTCAACTGGCACAGGAAAGAGTTTCCTTATTGAAGCCATCACTGCTGAAATATGGAGCCTGACAGGGTCATCAATGTCTGTTGCTGTTACTGCTCCCACAGGACTAGCTGCATGCAACATTGGTGGAGTTACATTACACCGTCTCTTTATGTTGCCAGTGGAACATGGCAAAAAAGGAGAGTATCGAAAACTGTCATTTGAGGTTGCATCTCAGCTCTGATCCATGTTCACAAACATGAAGTTACTCATCATTGATGAAATCAGCATGGTCTCCAGTGTAATGCTTGCCTGTATACACCTACGTCCACAGGAGATCATAGGTACTGGCGATGGAGTACCATTTGGTGGCAAAAGTATTGTTGTATTGGGGGACCTTTTACAGTTTGCACCAGTTACTGCAGAGCATGTGTTTGCAACTCTGACTGCCAAGCAAGCTAAGTACTAAGAAGCTAAGAAGCTAAGCTCAGCTGCATTGCAGGTTTTAACATTTGGGAGTTATTCACCTATGTTGAGCTGCATAAGAACATGTGCCAAAGTGGTGATCTGGCTTACAAATCACTTTTAGATCAAGCTCGTACAGATTCTCTATCACCAGAACTTGTTGCTATGTTAATCGAGCAGAGAATCAGAATAGATACTACATCCATAGAAACAGCATGTAATGTTTTCAGCGATGTGTACTCTACAGGCACACACATAGTGTGTCTTATGCCACAACTAAAGAAATGCACTGAGTTCAACAATGTTATGCTGCTGAGAGAAAACCAAAAAATTCTAACTCTGTGTGCTGTTGATACAGTTGATGGTGTCATTCTCAGTCACAACCTACTAGCAAAGATGACTGAACGACTCACTGAACTGAAGTCAGATATTTCACACACAGCTGGCCTAAAAGTTGTTCTTACATTTTGTAGGAACACACGTATCATGCTACGACGTAATCTTGATGTTGAACGAGGCATGGTAAACGGTGCCATGGGAAACATCACTGACTTTGTCTACAATGTCCAGAGGACACATATTGAGACACTTGTAATTCACTTTGACAGCATGGAACAGCTTGTACAGATAGAACATAAATCTGGGGAAATTTTAGGTATTTAAAGATATCTCCAACTCCGACTTCATCGCATTTCAACTAGTCATTGTGACTGCCTCGCCTAGTCAGGGGCCCACCGCTCACTGCCCTCCACGTCAGTCTTGACAGCTACCTCTCTCTACCTTGCCGCCTCTCCATTTCCTCCCCCGGGCATTTCCTGACTTTTATCCCTTCCCTCCCTCCCCTTTAGAGCTCTTACCCTCACCCTCTAACCTCTGACAATGGCCTTCCTGCCTGTATACCCCCTTCCCTCTCACCTGCAGTGTTATTTCTAAGATTGCCCTTGGCTGGTATGTCATGCTACCTAACATTTGGCACATTTTGAATTACTGGAATTTCCTAAGCCTCAGTCTCTTACTTCTTTTTATTGTGTAGCTATGTATTATTATGTTGACCTTTGTATGTATGTATACCCCCATTCCTTCAACATGGAACCTTTGTAAATGAGCAGTTCCCGCTCAAAGGTATTTGTAATCCTAGGTTTCAAGAAAAGAAAAAAACAAAAAAAGCAAATCTATGTAAACAGGAAACAGTTTCTGCTATGTGTTGCATATGCTGTTTCTATTCACAAATCTCAGGGCTTGAGTTTGGATTCAGCAATGGTTTACATAGGTACAGACATTTTCAAGGATGACATGAGCTATGTGGCACTTTCACGTGTCTGTAGTCTTTCTGGGTTGCACATTATAACTCTTGCACCTCAGAAGACACGAGCTGACAAGTGATGTATTGCTGAGTACAACAGGTTAAGTACTCTCCATCAGCCACAAATATCTTTAATACCACTGCCTACATATTTGGCTGTCTCACATCGTACAGTCATATCTACAGATGCCAGCAAACAGGCACAAGCTTCCACAAGTGATTCAACTCTAAAGAGTTCAACAAAGGTCACAATATCAACTACACATTCAGAGCATGCTATTCATCAGAAATCAGTTGGTGTAGCTGCTGTGCCAGTCTTTGACAACAACACTAGAGTGAATTGCTATGCTAACTCATCTATGCAAGTTTTTTTCCACATGCCACACTTTGTGCAGGCAATATCTGCTTCACAAGACACTCCCCTATCAAAGGCACTGAAGCAGATTGTCAACATGGCTTCTGACCAGTCTAACAATGTGCAGTCACTAACACCACTATGGCAGGTATTAAGTACACATGACGGATGCAGTACATTTGCTGCAGACATACAGCAAGACACTAGTGAGTTTATGATGGCTATCATAAACAACTTGGATGAAGATGGCACTCAAATGTGTGAGTACTTCACTGTGTCATATGTAACCAAATATGTATGTATATCATGTGGTCATTCACAGCGTGAAACCACAGAAGACATGCTGTGGATTACTCTTTTTGTCCCTCAATCCAAAAGTGTCAAATTTCGACAGTTATTTGCCAATGTCAATGTGGTCACTCCTGTAAAAGGTGCAGAGGCTGATGTACTCAGTCCATACGTCTCAGGAGTTCATCTCAATATCCGTTGTTTATATTGCACAGATTTGACTCAAATGGGCTTAGAGCTGACACTCCCATCACAGATTACACAGCTCATAGAATAGTTTTTAACCAATCAGTGTTTGACACTCACAGTGTAGTCTGTCACCATGGTCAATCTATGCATTCTGGCCATTACACCTGTTTGCTAAGGTACAAGTGGATGGGTAGAGTGTGACAACTCTACAAGCAGTTTTAAACAGAGACTACCCTGACACTTAAAAAAATGCATATCTTCTAACATTGAAGAATTATGATGACCTTCATATTTCAGAAGAATAGCAGACAACATCTGGCATTTTTTAATGACTACTTTGTGACAGAATCAGTCATAGGGCAGTACAATTGTTTCCAATCTACGACTCTCAATAAACCATAGCATATCAACAAAATGATATACTGGTAGAGACATTTCATGCACTATGACATCTAAGATCTTGTGTGGATCAGTGACAACATGGAAATTGTTGTAGTGGCTTCAATTGGCACCAGCAGTATTCACAGTCACTAGAGACCATGCTTACATGTCTATCGAAGATTGTACATGTCAAAACAGAGTCCTTTCTGGCTCCCCTGTTCTGTACTTATCTTTTCATGTAGGTGTCTCATACCCATACATAACAAGAAGTTGTTGCCAGTTAATTACTTTTTGCCTCTGCTGAGACACAAAAGTTGCCCCTTATCATTTTAAATAAGTGTGTAACACATGTCTCATTCACCAAAGAGAACACTCTGTCACAGGTTTTCTATCACCAGTTTTTTTGTCGATTATCTGTTGACATCTTGACAACAGCATCATTCTTCCACCATGCAACAGTGTTGAACTATGCCTCATGTATTTGTTACACTGAAACTGTACATATGTAAATATAAAACTCTTTAGTCATAATGAAGCAAGTTTTTTTAGTTGTTTTTATTTTTAACCAGGTATAGCACACTAAGCTGAGAGCTTTTTTACAGGAGAGACCTGGGAGCACAAGGAGATTAAGTGACTTGCTCAGGGTCACACAGTATGCAAGTGGAAGCTGTGGGATTCTAACCCAGGTTTGGTCTACTGGATGTCACCAGATTTGCAGCTCAGAGCCTTAGACCACTGCACTATACTGCCTCAGTAAAATGAAGCAAGTGTGAATACTGAAGTATTGCAGCTTATTATCAAATGATCCTTGCACACCTGTGTAATGACATGTAAATACTATTTACATTCTCATTTCGTCTCACCATTGTCGTTAACTAGTTTAATTGTTCTAGTAAAAGTGTTACTATCAGAGTCAAGTAACAATTTCTCCTTAACATATAATAGAATGCTATAGTGATTAAGTTCAGTGACCCATATCTTTCATAAAAACAACATGCTACACACATTTGTTATTTACTAGTTCAGAACTGATATAGTAACTATTGTAACCATTGAAAGAAATGTATATTGTACCTGTAATAATATGAAATCTGTTGTACTTGTCATACAAGTAAATGTAATCTATGTTAATAATACTGGAAATTGTAAATCAGACATTTTTACTGATCACAACGCACTTCATACCTGTTTCTGAAAATGTTTATGATCTTCTCTACTGAGGGGTCGGGTGGGAATTTTCCATATGCACCTAGTCAGTGATATATCTTAAAATATTTAACTGAACATACCAGTTATCGAATGTCACTGAAATCATAACATTTTTCTCTTCTATTATTTGAACACTTAGCATCTGGTTTTTCACCCACCCCAGGAACATACACATTATCAGTCACACAATAACAACAAATCATCACTGTTTAATGTGTTTTATCTCTGCTTAGAAGCTCCTGACATACCTTCATTAATACAGGACAGAACTAAGGGATGAAACATGATTGGAACATTCAACTACTTAAAAGATATAAATACTATTGATAACCAAAGTCTCTTCAAGCTGAGTGGCAAACATATCATGGGGGGCACAGTCTTCAGCTTGATGCTGGGAGGTTTAGGAGGAATGTCAGAAAGCACTTCTTCCCACAAAGAGTAGTGACCACTTGCACTGCGCTGCTAGAAGAGGTCATCTTGTTAAAGACAGTGACCAGCTATAAAAGAGCCAGGTATATGCATAGCAAGAAGATAAGAATCTTGCCTAGAGAGGATGGGAGGACTGTGCCAGGATAGCAGAGACATTAGCTCAAGATGCGGACTCTACAATAAGAGCAGACTTAATAGACCAAATTGCTTTCTTCTGCTACCTTCTTTCTATGCTCCTATTTCCATATGTACATTCTTATTCCAATTCATATCATCTGCTTACTATGCATGACACACATTTAGATATATTCCAATCAATGATTACACACATCCAAGGATTGTATTGTGAGACTGATTTTGTAAAAAAAATTAAATCTTAATTGGCCCTTTGTCAGTTTCACCAATTGGCAATAAATCTTTTTTAAACTTAACCACCTGTGTTGAGTCTTTACTGAACCATAACATTATAACATTAGAATGTAATTGTTGTTCCTTTTAAGCATGCAAATCAACTGGAAGAATTAGTACCACACATATGTATCCATGGGCTTATTTTTTGCTATGGCTCTCCACTCAGTATGCACCACGTGGGTTAAGGTGTGGCACATTGCCTGACACAGTTCCCGTAATTCGTAAGTGTGTTAAAGTAGTCTGTACTTCCCTTAGTTTTCCTGTGCCTCTCCAGTCAGCGGGCAGTAGCTGCTGTAACAAGATGTAGGCAATCACAATGAAACACTATCCAGCTGTGGCTATACACTCAGGATGTAGTAGCTGGCACTGTGTTAGTATGTGTGACTGAGGCAATGGACATCAATGGTACACCTCTGTATTTGTTGGTTGAAACATGTTAGCACAGTTAAGATTTGTATGGGCTCACCCAGGCAATTTTCTCACACATACCAGTTACCGATTGTGACTGTACAGCCACTGCTGCATGGACTTAGTTAGCAATGTCACATATCTCTCTACACCAGCTACTGCACTTTGGCTGCAGACTCACAGGAAAAGTAAGGGTGGTACATACTAGTTAATTTAGTTAGGAATTACAGGAGCTCTGTCAGGTAATATCCGAACCTCTAGCCCACATACTGCATGCTGAGTAGAGAGTACAGAACAAAAAAGCCCATGGAGATGAACAGTGTCATGGGGGAACTGCACTTGCAGACCACTTGCTGCATCCTGAGTGAACAGCCACAGGAAAAGATAGGCAATGCAAATCAGTTGTACAGCTTCCTGATTACAGGAACAGTCCAGTTAGCACAATCACTTGAATGGCTTCAGGCAGGCAATGTGTCTTCAAACGTGACAGCAGGTACTGCATTGTCAGTGGAGATACACAACACAGGTAAGGGTATGGACATCTCAGTGGAGATACACAACACAGGGGAGGGTATGGACATCAATGGTAGACATCACTGATTGCAGGGATAATGAAGTTAGCTCAGTTAGGATTTGCATGCATTTAGGCAGCTAAGGCTGCTTCTCCCCCCAAAAATTGTACTGCATCATGAATGGTGATTCACAGGAACAATAAGGCATTGGAGATCAATGGCACAGCTCTGTAATTATAGGTACAGTGAAGTTAGCACAATTAGGAGTTGCATGGGCTCAACCAGGGAATTGCAGCACACATAGCAGTTACTGCATCCTGAGTGTATAGCAACAGCTGGATAGTGTTACATTGTGATGCACCACACCTCGCTACAGTAGGTACTTCTTGCTGACTGGAGAGACACAGGAAAAGTAAGGACGGTACAGACTTCTTAACACAGTTAGGAATTATGTGAATGGTGTCAGGCAATGTGCCACACCATAGCCGACGTGGTGGGTATTGAGTGGAGAGCCATACCAAAAAATAAGCCCATGGACACGTAGTTGTGGTAGTATTTCTTACAGTTGATTTGCATGCTTAATAGAAACAAGAGTTACATTCTAATGTTGTTATGCTATGGTTCAGTAAAGAGTCAACACAGGTGGTTATGTTTAAGAAAGATTTATTGCTAAATGGTAAAACTGAAAAAGGGCCAATTAAGATTTTTTTTTTTTTACAAAATCAGTCTCACAGTACAATCCTTGCATGTGTGTAATCATTGCTTGGACTATATCTAAATGTGTGTCATTTATAGTAAGTAGATGATATGAGTTGGAGTAAGTAATACACCATGGAAAGAAGGCAGCAGCAGAAGAAGAAGGCAATTTGGTCTATTAGGTCTGCTCGTGTTGCAGGGTTCGCATCTTGAGCTAATGTCTCTGCTTTCCCTGCACTGTTCTCCTATCTTTTCTAGGCATGCTTCTTATCTTCCAGCTATGCATATACCTCACTCTTTTATAGCTGGTCACTGTCTTTAACGAGGTGATCTCCTTTAGCAGTGCAGTGTAAGAGTTCACTACTCTTTGTGGGAGGAAGTGCTTTCTGCAATTCCTCCTGAACCTCCCACCCTCAAGCTGAAACCTGTGCTCCTTCATGATATGTTTGCTTGAAGAGACTTTGGTTAACAATATTATTTATACCTTTTAAGTAGTTGAATGTTCCAATCATGTCTCGTCCCTTAGTTCTGTCCTGTATTAATGAAGGTATGTCAGGAGCTTCTAAGCAGTGATTACACACATGAAACAGTGATGTTTTGTTGTTATTGTGTGACTGATAATGTGTATGTTCCTGAGATGGGCGAAAAACCAGATGCTAAGTGTTCAAGTAATAGAATATTAAAAATGTATGATTTCAGTGACATTCGATAACTGGTATGTTCAGTTAAATATTTTAAGATATATCACTGACTAGGTGCATATGGAAAATTCCCACCCGGCCCCTCAATAGAGGTGATCATAAACATTGTCAGGAACAGGTATGAAGTGCATTGTGATCAGTAACCATGTCTGATTTACAATTTTCAGTATTATTAACATAGGTTACAATTACTTGTATGACAAGTACAAAAAATGTCATATTATTACAGGTACAGTATACATTTCTTTCAATAGTTACATTAGATGATATGAGTTGGAGTAAGTAATACACCATAGAAAGAAGGCAGCAGCAGAAGAAGAAGGCAATTTGGTCTATTAGGTCTGTTCGTGTTGCAGGGTTCGCATCTTGAGCTAATGTCTCTGCTTTCCCTGCACTGTTCTCCTATCTTTTCTAGGCATGCTTCTTATCTTCCAGCTATGCATATACCTCACTCTTTTATAGCTGGTTCTGAACTAGTAAATAAATAATGTGTGCAGTACGTTGTTTTTATGAAAGATATGGGTCACTGAACTTAATCACTGTAGTATTGTATTACATGCTAAGGATTAATTGTTACTTGACTCTTATAGTAATGATTTTACTACAACAATTAAACTAGTTAACAACAATGGTGAGACGGAATGAGAATGTAAATATTATTTACATGTCATTACAAAGGTATGCAAAAGTCATTTGCTAATAAGCTGCAATAGTTCAGTATTTACACTTACTTCATTTTACTTGCTGCATTATGACTAAAGAGTTTTATTTTTACATATGTACAGTTTCAGTGTAACACATACATGAGGCATAGTTCAACACTGTTGCATGGTGAAAGAATGATGCTGTTGTCTAGATGTCAACAGCTAACAGACAAAAAAAACTGGTGATAGAAAAGTTGTGACACAGTGTTCTCTTTGGTTAATGAGACGTGTTACACAGTTATTTAAAATGATAAGGGACAACTTTTGTGTCTCTGCAGAGGCAAAAAGTAATTAACTGGCAACAACTTCTTGTTATGTATGGGTATGATACAGCTACAAGAAAAGATGTGTACAGAACAGGAGAGCCAGAAAGGCCTCATTTTTGACTTGTACAATCTTTGATAGACATGTAAGCATGGTTTCTTTAGTGACTGTGAATACTGTTGGCACCAATTTAAGCCACTACAACAATTTCCATGATCTCACTGATCCACACAAGATCTTAATGCATGAATTGTCTCTGCCAGTATATCATTTTGTTAATATGCTACGGTTTATTGAAAGTTGTGGATTGGAAACAATTGTACTGGCCTATGACTGTTTCTGTCACAAAGTAGTCATTTAACAAATGCCAGATGTTGTCTGCCATTCTTCTGAAATATGAAGGTCATCATAATTCTTCAATATTAGAAGTTATAAAATGGGCACAAAAATCTGTCAATGCTGATTGGCTAAAACCCATTGTTAGCCGTGTCCTTATACAGCCATAACTTTGCAACCGGCACTAATTGTGTCAGGCAGAATCACTTCACAAAAACATATCAGTGCAACCCATGCCACCCAACAGTCATAGCAGTGTGGCATCAGTAACAAAGCAAAGCTTTTTCCATTGCTCCCGCTACTGCCCCTGCCCTGTTGACACCACCTACTATACCTTTACAACATAAAAGTGTTATCAGCTCAGGACAAAATGTTGCCAAATCAATCTGTGTAACCTGTGCTGTTGAAGGAAAGAAACCTTACTGAGAAAAAAATGCAACTTATGCACAACTCGTGAGCCACCTGGATACGCCTTTGCTTTAAACAAGAGACCCCCTCGTTCACTGCCTGTTTTACCCATTTTTTTTTAAAGTCACATACAAGTTTTCCCCAGTGCAACAGAGGGAGGGGTGAGCAAGCAGCCTGATACCATGAGCCGTGACTGTAGACACGGTAACTACAGAAGTGGGCAAGGACACGCTCCATCTTACTGAAACCAGCTACGTGTTCTGAAACAAACGGCTGATGTTAATGGTATTTATTCACTTGCAGACACATCAGGTATGTGCTAGTGGGATATTAATACAGTGTGTAGGTAGGGGTAGGGCAAGACAGCCATATGGGGGGGCATGTGCTGCTGAGGGAAAGAAACCTGACAGTATATCAGTATCAAGGCCAACAGATTTGTGATTTGCGAGCCACCCGCATCCTTCTTACCAATCAAACAAGAGACCTGCTCGCTCCTCAACTGCCAGTATTATACCCCATTTCATTAAAAAAAATAGTTTTCCTCAGTACAACAGAGCCAGTGGCATGCGAGCGGTCCCATATTAGGAACGACTGTACATGCGGTAACTACAGCAGGAGGCAGTGGACATGCTGACGCTCACTCTTAATGAGACCTTGTCCTGAAAGAAATTACTGTTCTCCATGTTCTTCATTCACTAGCACAGCAGGCACCTTGTATGGCCAGTGGGGTATTGACACAGAGGTAGGGACATGAGAACTTCAGCATTATGTGAGTGGGGGGAGAGGCACCCTGTACTGTCCATTACCTTCAATGGGCAACTATTTTTCTTGCTCAGCTATTAAAACCATGGGTTTTTTATATTGTTGTCATGTTTTGTATACTTTATTTTCTTAAATACTTACTTGGGGGGGGCATTTTATAAGTGCAATAAGACATTTCTGAGATGTGGGTTTATGGCCTGATTCAGAGCACTTCCATATAAGCATGCAGTGCAAATTGCCTCCTCACGCACTAGGGCGTGCTCTTATCAGGCCATAACCCACACCTCATCATGTCTTATTGCTGGCATACACATTTTTTAAGTGTCGTGGCAGTCTCTGTTTAAAACTGCTTGTAGAGTCATCACACGCTACCCATCCACTTCTGTACCTTAGTAAACAGGTGTAATGGCCAGTATGCATGGATTGACCATGGTGATAGACTACGCTGTAAGTGTCAAACACTGATTGGTTAAAAACTATTCTACCAGTTATGTAATCTGTGATAGAAGAGTCAACTCTGAGCCCATTGGAGTCAAATCTGTGCAATATAAGCAACAGATATTGAGATGAACTCCTGAGGCAACTAAAATGGTGCAGGGTCTGCACCGGCAGACATATGAAGAGAGACTTAAGGAGCTTAATATGTATAGCCTCGAGGAAAGGAGGGAGAGGGGGACATGATAGAAACTTTCAAGTACCTCAAGGGAATCAACAAAGTCCAAGAGGGTAACATCTTTCAAAAAAAGAGGTGTGCAAGAACAAGGGAGCACAATTTGAAGATACGGGGGGGCAGCTCAGAGGTAATTTAAGGAAGTATTTTTTCACAGAGAGGGTTGTGGATGCATGGAATGGCCTTCCAGAGGAGGTTGTGGAGTCAAAAACAGTAGTGGAATTCAAGCATGCATGGGACAGTCATAAGGCAATTCTAGGGGGTGGGGGTAGCATGAAGTAGGCTGCTGGTTAACTAGGATCTGCAGCTTATCCATTAGGTAGGGGAATGGGCAGACTGGGTGGGCCAAGCGGTCATTATCTGCCATCAAATTCTATGTTTCCGTGTTTCTATGAGGTGTATGGACTGAGTGCATCTGCCTCCACACCTATTACAGGAGTGACCACATTGAGCATTGGTGAATAGCTGTCGAAATTTGATACTTTTGGCTTGAGGGACAAAAAGAGTAATCCACAGCATGTCTTCTGTGGTTTCATGCTGTGAATGACCGCATGAAACACATACATATTTGGTTGCATATCACACTGTGAAGTAGTGGTGCATTGGAGTGCTGTCTTCATCCAAGTTGATTATGATAGCCATCATAAACTCACTAGTGTCTTGCTGTATGTCAGCAGCAAATGTACTATATCTGTCACATGTACCTAACACCTGGCATAGTGGTGTTAGTGACTGCACATTGTTAGACTGGTCAGAAGTCATTTTGACAATCTGCTTCAATGCATTTGATAGGGGAGTGTCTTGTGAAGCAGATATTGCCTGCACAAGGTGTGGCAAGTGTAGAACAACATGCATAGCTGAATTAGCATAGCAGTTCACTGTAGCTCTGTTGTCAAAGACTGGTACAGCAGCTACACCAACTGATCTCTGATGAATTGCTGGCTCTGAGTGTTTAGTTGATATTGTGACCTTTGTTGAACTCTTTAGAGTTGAATCACTTGTGGAAGCTCGTGCCTGTTTGTTGACACCTGTAGATATGACTGTACGATGTGAGACAGCCAGATATGTAGGCAGTGGTATTAAAGACATTTGTGGCTGATGGAGAGTACGTAACCTGTTGTACTCAACAATACAGTGCTTGTCAGCTCATATCTTCTGAGGTGCAAGAGTTATAATGTGCTAACCAGAAAGACTATGGACACATGAAAGTGCCACGTAGCTCATGCCATCCTTGAAAATGTCTGTACCCATGTCCACCATTGCTGAATCCAAACTCAAGCCCTGAGATTTGTGAATAGAAACAGCATATGCAACATATAGTGGAAACTGTTTCCTGTTTACATAGATATCCTTAAATACCTAAAATTTCACACAGGTACATTCTATGTGTACAGGCTGTTCCATGTTGTCAAAGTGTCTCAATATACGTCTTCTGGACATTGTAGACAAAATCAGTGATGTTTCCCATGGCACAGTTTACACTGCCTTGTTCAACATCGAGATTACACTGTAGCATCATACATTCATTCCTACAAAGTGTAAGAACAGCTTCTAGGCCAGCTGTGTGTGAAACATCTGACTTCAGTTCACTGAGTCATTCAGTCATCTTTGCTACTAGCTTGCGACTGAGAATTACACCATCAACTTTATCAACAGCATGCAGAGTTAGAATTTCTTGGTTTTCTCTCTGCAGCATAATATTGTTGAACTCAGTGCATTTCTTTAGTCATGGCATAAGACACACTATGTGTGTCCCTGTAGAGTACACATCGCTGAAAACATTACATGCTGTTTCTATGGATGCAGTATCTACTCTGATTCTCTGATTGTTTAACATAGCAACATGTTCTGGTGATAGAGAACCTATACGAGCTTGACCTAAAAGTGATTTGTAAGCCTGATCACCACTTTGGTGCATGTTCTCATACAACTCAACATAGGTAAATAACTCCCTAATGTTATAACCCATAATGCAGCTGAGAATGTTCTTAGCTTGCTTGGCAGTCAGAGTTGCAAACACATGCTCTGCATTAACTGGTGATAGCTGTAAAAGGTCCCCCAATATAACAATACTTTTGCCACCAAATGGTACTCCATCGTCAGTACCTAAGATCTCCTGTAGACGTAGATGTATACATGTCAGAATTACATTGGAGACCATGCTGATTTCATCAATGATGAGTAACTTCATCTTTGTGAACATGGAATGGAGCTGAGATGCAACCTCAAGTGACAGTTTACGATACTCTCCTGTTTTGCCATGTTCTACTGACAACATAAAGAGATGGTGTAATGTAACTCCACCAATGTTGTATGCAGCTAGACCTGTGGGAGCAGTAACAGCAACAGACATTGATGACCCTGTCAGGCTCCGTATTTCAGCAGTTATGGCTTCAATAAGGAAACTTTTTCCTGTGCCAGCTGAACCACTAACAAAGATCAGTAGAGGTTTATAGTCAAGACAGTCACATTTGTTTGTTTCATGTAGTAGCCATGTCGAATAATGTCAATGACTTGAGAGTGAACTACATGTTGCTGCTTATTAAGTCTTTCTCTCAAGTCAGTTGGGTTGACAGTGGAGTGTGTTCCATGTTCCATAGCTGTCTCAATTTCTGAGATTAACACTTGAGGGACATTTAAAGGCAGAGGTTCACCTAGAACAGCTTATCCTTCTGGATCAAGATTGTCTTGTGAGCTTACAGGAGCGTCTTCCTGAAGCTGCTTCTCTGCCTTCTCAAGCTGTTCTTTCTCAGCCTCTTGTCTCTGTATGTATGTCTCTGAGTATTCAGTTTTGAAAGTCTCGTAACTGAGATTGAATTCTTCCTCGAATGTATCACAGTCACCTTTTAATTCAGACTCATTCCTCCAGGTTCTACATAGGAATAGGAGAGCAAAGTAGTAATGTTCTCTGCTCTCCGATGTTCCTAGATGTAATTTACAGCGGTCTATGAGCCATGGCTTGTGTCTCTTTACGAGACAGCCATCCTGTCCGTTCACTTTGTAAATGTGGCGTTTTGAGTCAGGTGATATATCTGCCTTGCAGTCATACCACTTAGCCACCTGAAAGAGACACATATCATCCATGTCGTCGTGTCTATGGGGTAGTATGTGTCTATCAGATTATTCTTCAAGATATGTTTAAAAGAAGGTCTATTGGCAGCGAGTTCTTCAATTTTGGCATGGGGAATCAGTACATGTTTGTGTTTCTCTTTGTAGTTCACACTGAGAAAATGGGCAGCGTCAGACTTCCCATACAGATGTGTACCAATTAAATGGTCACTGGCTTCGTAAGCTCCACATTATCTGTGTGAAAGGGTCTTCAAGCCCAATGACCACACCTGAGATGTCAGGCTCCTGCTTGAACTGGCAATATCTTCCCTAAGATCTTTCAAGCTAGTCTGCTCATGTTTGGTTATGTACGAGGTCACGTACCGCACCAGGGCCAATGAGTTATTAGCCACAAACTGAACATCTGTGTTAGCTTGCCACATTAGGAGAAGAGTTGGGTTGTAGTCATTGATGTACACCTCTTTCTCATCTCTGGGTAACTCGTATACCCTCTTGGTTGATTTTACCTTCAAGTGGTGTCGCATTGCTGAAAAAAATTAATTCATGGAACCTTCCTGACAAACTCATCTAGAAAATCCGAGGCGACATTGTGTGTACCAATTAGATTTGTTCTTTACTACTCGGCAGCAGTATTTTGCATAAATATGTCACTGGAACTTTTGTACCAACTTCCATGGTGTAGGACTGTCATAGCTGTCTGGAACGTGACAAGTGATATATTTCTTGATGAATGCTAGCACTTGTGGTGCTTCATGTTCACCTATGCGTGGTGCATCCTTGATCCACAATAACATATGGATATGAGGGGCACCCCATACTTGATATTACGTCCTCCAAAAGTAATGCTCCACAATACCAAGAGGTGGATTGTCCTTTGACAATATGAAAGTCAGAATGTCATGGAACTGCTTGTGAAAATGTCTTGTGACAGACACAGGATCAAGTGAACACATTTCTCCAAGAGTCATTGATGAAATGCCATCAACATCAGAATGTTCCCACTTTAACAGTTCAATGAACTCATCCCAGGCATATTCAGCACAACTAAGTGTCACAAACGATGTGGCTGCACCATACTCCCGCAGCATTGTCATCACTTCAGAGTGTCTGCGATACCAATATCCTTTGGTGCCACGTAGACTTGAAAGTATGGAAGACAGATTCACTTGCACATTTTCATCTTTCTGCTTTAATTTCTCTAGAAATTGAGCAGCTGTTATTCCATCTAATGGAGTTGTGAGACGAATAGTATGTGCAATAGACGCAGACAGAATGCTAAGTTCACTCTCCCAGAGGAGATGAAATAGGTACTGTATGTTATATCTGAATTTGCCATCTTTACTGAGCACATGGCTACTGCGGTACTCAGCACCCTGTGCACGCACCTCCTTTTCATCTAGCCATCCACCTGACCCTTTTGGGAATAAGTCTGGGAAACAGTGTGCTTCTAGTGTTGCCTCCCAAATGCTGACAGGCTCACTTTCCACCTGTTTCATTTGATAGAGATCAATGTTGTCTCCTACTGGATCTCTGCCATGTAGTGGATGAATTGTGTACTGTTCATACACATTGTCACTTGTCTGTCCACTGACCTTCTCAATCATTGGCTTAGTTGTTTCTAAGAGATCATGTTGAACAGAGAGACTAGTCATGTGACCTATGTCAAGGTCTGCATAAAAAGAATTGTTACTCTTTAAATAAGTAAGAGCAAGCTTTACCGTCTGTACATTGACAAAATCTTGCCAGATGACCTTGGACTTACTTGGAACACCATTTACAAGAATCACCAAACTATTTTCCATAGAGATTGCCTCCACATTTTTCAGTAGAGGAAGTGGGAGATACATCACAAAACCCTTTAGAGATCTAATGAGTTCTTTCTGTGGAATGTTCTGTCTTTGCGTTCAGAGATAGAAAGGTTTGAAATGGTTTCGTTGTCTGAATTAGAATGCGTTCAAACATATTCAGTGTCGCAATCTCACTTGGTGTAACATGTGCCTCCATATTATTCAACAGTGACCTTGGTCGCAGAATGTTAAACTTTAGTTTGGAGAAACAGTGTTTGCACAGTAGAATGGTGTTCTGTAGCTGAAAGTCAGATTTCATCAGCAAAAATGCTGAGAGACGGAACCACATGTCATTGTATGGTGACAAGGTTTCCAGATTCGCTGTGACTGTTTCTTTACTGTATCACAGACAGTCACATGACACACATACAGAGTCAAACTTCGGAGCCTTTGCCAGCTCAAATTTAGCAATTTCTTTGCCATACTGTTTCAGTATGTCCATTTCTAAAACAGAAACAGATGTTTCAGCAGAACTTGCTGTCTGATAAATAGTTGTGTCTGGTACAGAAGTTACACGTTGCAGCTGTTTGAGAAATGTGATGGCATGTCACCAGACTGCAGTAAGTCATTTAAACAAGTGTAATGATTGACAACTTGTTGGATTTCATATACTCTGTATACAAAGTTTTTCATGCCTGTTTGATGCACTCCCAGCATCCGCATGTTGTGAAATACACTGTCACAAACATCGTTATCAAGGCATGCTAGTGACTGACCCATAAGTCTAGTATGTGGACGGATTTCACAAAGGTCAATCTTGTTAAACAGTTTATATCTTTCTTTGCACTCTGTTATCACAAATAGGTTGACAAACTGTTCAACTTTTTCAAATGATGATTGCCTACAGTTGCAGGTTTCATCACATGGCCATAAGAGACACTGCCATTTATGAGACACAGTGGTTGCATCACAGTCATCATTTGTGTCCATTGCTGTGTCATCACAGACACTGAGCACATTGACCAGCTTACCCGGACTCATCAATGGTGAACTTTTTTCTTTTCTCTGTGAATAATAAGATTCTTCCCAGTAATATGCCTCTGAGTGTTGTGTGTGAATACATCACAGAAATTGTGCACAGTCAAAGTAGGATACCATTGTAGCCTTTTTTTATGTTGTACACAACTTTTCTGAATAATTCAAGCACATGAGACATCTTACGCCATAAAAGTTGAAGAACAAATACTGCTCTGTTAACAAATGTGCGTACTTTGAGATGCAATTTCATCAAAGTCAGATGACTCTTTGTCTTTTTGCGCTCATGTCTCATCACTGCAGTAATAAGCCTGTCAATCTTAGCTTTACTTGCTAGTGATCAAAAAATACTTTTGCTTTCTCAGATGAAAATCACCAGCTGTGAGTTTATGGTGCTGTTTAGAAGGTCTGTTGATGGTTGCTGTAGCAATAATTGTGTTTCGTCTGAGAGATCTACATAACTGTTGCTCAGGTAAGCATTTTTTACTTGCTGTTAAGTGGTTTTGTTGTGGAGTGAGTTACTGTAGAGATCACTATTCAATAGAACTCTGTTTGTTTTATGTCTTGAACTCACATCACTTTTTTTATCATTCTTAGCAACAGTGAAGTACTATGATACCTGTTTCATTTTCCATACATGCACGTCTGTATTTATTAGGCATCTTTCAATATGTTAGTTCACAGTGGCAGTCATCAACGTTACAGAAGTATCAGACACTTGTATAAAAGACAGAGAAAAAGACAATATTAGTATATGCTTGTGTTGCTCTTATCCAATATTGTATATTGAGACAGATGATTTATGTATAAAATATAAAAAAAGAATCATAAAATGTTTTAATCAGATTGGTTGCTCAAATTTTGACAGGCTTATTTTCATTCATGTTACACTGTCTTGTATAGTCTTATCACCATGCCACATAGATTTTATCTCATACTATTTTACTGTTCAGCAATGCAGAATCAGTGTAATTCTGTATAGTGATTTTGACCTAGTGTTGTTAAACTGCTGGTCAAACAACTACTTTATTTAAAATCTTTCTGTAAATAACAGATTAATAAGTCAACTTGAAACACTTAAGTTAGTGCATTTGTAATATTTTCACATCACATTCTCAGCACTGGCATTTTAGCACACCTTCTTGTGAACTGTACAGCTGTCTTTTTTCACATCCTTGCTGAAATGTGTTTTCGCGCTTACAGCGCAGAGTAGCATGGTCGCTGTGCAAAGTCAGTGTTCAGAGCACATAATGAAAATGACAGTGATACTGTTCATGAGCAGAGGTCCTAAAATGCCTGTGTTGAAAATTTGGTGTCAATACTCCATTAAATGACTGTTTTACGAACGTGCATAGGAACTGCACAATGCACACTCGTTAGCGCATTTGCAATATTTTATGTCACATGCTCAGCATTGGCATTTTAGCACAGCCTCTTGTGAACTGTACAGCTGTCATTTTTCACATCCTGCCCGAAATGTGTTTCCTCAGTTCTGGCATAGAATAGTGCAGCTGCTGTTTGAAATTAGTGCTGGAAGCACATTACAAAAATGACAGTGACACTGTTCATGAACAGAGGTCCTAAAATGCCTATGTTGAAAATTGGGTGACAATACTCCTTAAAATGCCCGTTTTACAAGTGTGTGTAGCAACTGCGTAATGCACACTCGTAAGTTAGCGCATTCGCACTATTTTCATGTCATATTCTCAACATTGGCATTTTACCACACCTTGTTGTGAACCATACAGCTGTCATTTTTCACCTTCTGCCGGAAATGTGTTTTCACACTTCTGATGCAGAATACCGCAGTCGCTGTGCAAAATCAGTGTTTGTAGCACATTATGAAAATGACAGTGACAGTGTTCATGAGCAGAGGTCCTAAAATGACTATATATTATATGGTTAGGGCTTATTGTGGCTAAAAAACAATGACCATTCAAAGGTCAAGAAAAGTTGTTGTAGTATCGTTCTGATGTCACAATGACACTACAACAACTTTTCCCCCTTGAGCTGTTACCTGATTGGCTAAAGCAGCTCAGTGTTCAAAAAACAAATGGGGCAAAACGGCAGCACTGCTTAGTGAGCTGAGGAGCAAGTGTTTCATGAAGATAGTTTGGACACAAGCTGCCATTGTCCCAGATTCCCCCCTTTTCCCCTCACAAAAGACAGAGATCATTGTTTGTTGTTGTGCTCAGATTGGCAATTAATTTATTTATATTCATAATCCAATATTCCATTTCCATTTCTTTACTATCATATTTCCAGAAATTTCATTTATTTCCATCCACATATCAATCTCTGATTATCCCTCCCCCAGGTGAAAACCTGGGTGCCTTCTGTTTCTCCTTCTCCGCTAGGTAACAGTGAAAATGGAGACTGCTTTCTTCTTCCTCTTCTTGTGTTATTCCATTTTTCTTCCCCTCCCCTCCCCCCGCCATCCACCTTTGGCAGTCCATAACCATATCATCACCTGCCATCCACCTTGGCAGTCCAAAGTGTGACCGGACTCGCTCTGTCATCTACCTTGACAGACCCACCATAGAGTCCCCTTTGACTGTCTTTCCTCTTGTTCTGTCTAGTAGGGTGGTGGAGGAATCAAAACAGCAAAAGTGGCTGAGGCCCCTTGTGCTGTCACTTATGTACCACCATTTGCCCTCCTTTCCTGTTACCTGTCCTTTGTTCTGGTCCTAGCCCTCCCTTCCTTCCCCCTCCTTCTGAGCACTACTATTCTATGACAGAGGGAAGGGTGCACCAGGACAACCTGGTCTGCCCTTAAAGGCAAACTCCATTGTCCTGATTCCCCTCTTTTCCCCTCACAAAAGACAGAGACCATTGTTTTTTGTTGTGCTCAGACTGGCAATTAATTTATTTATATTCATAATCTAATATTCCATTTCCATTTCTTTATTATCATATTTCCAGAAATTTCATTTATTTCCATCCACGTATCAATCTCTGATTAACCCTCCGCCGCCAGGTGAAAACCTGGGTGCCTTCTGTTTCTCCTTTTCTGCTAGGTAACGGTGAAAACCGAGACCGCTTTCTTCTTCTTCCTCTTCTTCCTCTTGTGTTATTACTTTTTTCTTCCCCCTCCCCCCCTTTTTTCCCCCACTAGCCAGTCTCCAGCTTGCGTTGGATGGCTGGCTTCCCACCATACTTAGGATATCACTCTCCCTTACCTGAGGGACGATCCTTTCTTCCCCTTTCTCTTTTTTTTTATATACTAGCTTTTTCCTGTTTTCTCCATTCCTCTATGAAACCCATTGTTTCTGTGTTGAACATCTCTATGGCTAGGTCCGACAGATGCACACCATCTGGCCTGTAGAAGTCCTCCACCCATTCTTCTACCCCCCACAGTATCACCTGTCCCCTCATCTGCCTTATCAATGTCCCCACCCTTCTATTCATCTTTTTTCTCCTGGCCCTCTCCACCACCCTGTGGCTGTGTTCCTGTCTCCATACCCTTCTTGGTATCATATCTGACCAGATGAGGCATACCTGAGGCCACCATTGTCGTATTGCCACTAGGTCCCTTTTTATCTGTAAGTATGTGTGTACCCATGGTCTGCCCACCAGGTTGTTGCCCCCTAGATGTATAATGATTAGGTCTGGACAGGGCCAATGTCCCTTGAGTTCCTTCAAAGCGGGAAGGAGCTGTGCCCATCTCATCCCCCATATGCCGTGCCATACCAACCTACACTGTCTTACATCCTGGTACAGCTGCTTTCCCCCAGCTTTCTTCTCTGCTGTCTTTCCTGCCCAATAAATATAGGAATGGATGCAGATCCAGACTTCCGTGATCCTCCCTCTACCTATGGGGTGCAAAGAAAATTAATTAATTTATGCATGCTCTTAGTGCCCTCACTGTATTATCCCCCCCACCTCTTTCCTTTCTTTGCCCACCAAATTTCCCCCCTTTACCTGTGCTGCCCAGTAGGAGCACCACAATTCCATTTTTTTTATATACCACGCTTTTCCTTTTCCTCTTTTTTTTTTTTACTTCAGCGCTCTGATGTATCTCTTATAACAGGCTGACCGCCAGCATCCTTTTTCCAAAATGCCCTTCATGGGTTCCCCCATTGCTGCCCACTGTGAGGCAGCCCAAATCCATAGGGAATGGGATGAGTAATTAGCTGGGTCCTCCCCCAGAAACTGCATGCCCTTTTTCCACACTGCTGTGACTTGATAGCCGGTGACCCTTTTTCCGTCACCATGTACAAATAGCTTTCCTGTCCTGGTCACCTGCTCTGCGGTGAAAACCCACAGAGCCTGCACTTGTCATATCGCAATCTCTGATTTCCCTTTTAGTGTTACCATGCAACCTTGCCCTTTTTGGTCCATTTTTGACCTCCTTAGCTTGATCCATATCTCTTTCACCCCCCAACTCACATCCTCCCATTCCAAACCTCCTTCCTTGTCATCTTTCCCATGGCCTACCACCTCACTCACTCTCATAGCCCTTGCAAACATTATCACATAAATTGTGTGAAATAGCTGGGCCTCAGCCTTCAATCTGCATATTACCGGGAGCACCTCTTTTAGCCATATTAGCCACTGCTCCCCTATTGGCCTCCTATTATCTCCTGGCCCATGTTTCAACCTGCCCCTTCCCTGCATCATTCTCCTGATGAGCAGTGATTTTGTCAGGTCATTCCACCCTTTTAGGCTGCAGATAACACTAATCCCTGCAAGATAAACCCTCATTGTGGCATGGGCGGTCCCTTTCTGCCATTGCTCCACGGTGAACATTCGCAACTGTTCCTCTGTGAGTGGCCCACTTACCTCCATCTGGTGCTCTGCCCTGAATGTTTGAAACACTTGCCAGGCCCCATCGTAGGCCCTCAGAGTCCGAGGCACCCATAGGCTGCGAAACAACAGTTCTGCTTCTTCTTGCCAACATCCCAGATGTTCGTTGGTATGGGCATTTTTTGTTCCTCTGCTGCTGGTGCCAGCCTCAGGAAATGGTCCAGCTGCAGATGGGAAAGGCTGTCAGCCAGGATATTATGTACCCCTACTATGTGTTTAGCTCTGAATGACATGTTCAGCTGCAAAGCCCTTAACACTAAACGTCGTAATACCTGCATGACTGTATCTGACCTGGCTCCCCTGTTGTTTAGTACATCAACCACTGCTCTATTGTCACACCAAAATGTCACTTTCTGATCCTGTAATTCCTCCCCCCAGACCAAGGTACATGCCCATATGGGCATGACCTCCAGTAGTGTTATATCTCCCACTTTCTCGTCCCTCACCCAGCTGGCAGGTCATGGTTCTGCAAACCACCAACCTCTCAGATAACACCCCATGCCTAGCCCCCAGCAGCATCTGTGTAGAGGTCGATGTCTGTGTTGTTCAGCCACTCCTCTTGCCAGAAAGAACACCCATTATACTCCTTAAGGAATTCTTCCCCTATTCTAAAATCCTCCCTGACACCTTGCGTCAAGTCCACCCAGTGATGTGGTCTGGTGACCCCTGCTGTAGCCCTAGCTAACCTCCTTGTGAATGCCCATCCTGGTCCGATGGCCCTGCAGGTGAGTTCAGATGCCCAGCACCTGCTGCACTAGTTTTAGTTGTACCTTCTCCTGCTGGTGTGTACTTGAATCAGTTCCTTCAATTTACTTACTTTTTGTCCGTAGTCTAAATATTTCATTCAGGTGTCTATCTCAATCCCCAGGAACTCCATCACCCTGTTGGGTCCTTCTGTTTTTCTGGTGCCAGTGGAACCCTAGCTCCTGGCACAACTCCTGAAACTTACCCAGCATATTTTGTGTCTCTTTTCCCTCCCAATGAACAGAAAATCATCCAAATAATGGATGACCATCCTATAACCCATTTTTTCTTGGAATATCCACTGCAAACAGGTGCTGAATGCCTCGAACATCGCACATGCTATGGAACATCCCATTGGCATTGCTTTGTCAAAATAATACTGCCCTCCAATTTTAAAACCCAATAGATCCCAGTCTTCTTTCCTAACTGGCAGCAGTCTGAAAGTGGACTCAATGTCCGTTTTTGCCATCCATGCATCCTCTGTGGCCTGGATTACCCGGACTGCATCCTCTAGTGTCACATATGTCACCCTACTATGCTCCTCACTGATGAAATCATTCACCGAGTCCCCTTCTGGATAGGACAGGTGGTGGATTACCCTGTATTCCCCTTCTTGTTTCTTTGGTACCAAACCCAATGGTGAAATCTGCATGTTCTGCAATGGGGGTGTGTTAAATGGGCCCAGTACACTCCTTGCTGCCTTTTCTTTATCTATCTTCTGTCTTAACATCCCTTCCTTTCCTTTGACCCCAGGTTGCTCGCCTCTCTCGCTTGTCTGAGCCCCACACTGCAGTGAAAACCCTGTGTTAAAACCTCCTATAATCATATCCCACATGCTTGTGTTCAGATATCCATCCAAACAGGCTGTCCATGCCTCCAAGTTGATGGGGGTTCTGGCCATCCCAAACTGGTCCCTGTCATGCCCCCATTACTCCTCCCTGGCCCCTCCCCCTTGTTTTGTGCAATGTTTCTTCTCTCAGTGAATCTGACCCCCTCTACTCATGTTTGCCCTACCCCTCCCTCCCCTGTTCCATGTCTGCCCTCTAAACCCCTGGCCTTCTGAAAAAACTGCTGACCTGACCCTTGACCCCATGTCCCTGTGCCCCTTGGGCCCATGTCATTCTACACCTACTTGCTGGGTGCCCTCCCCCGCATTTTGAACAAGCATGCCGGAAACGACATTGAGGCCATGAGCAAAAAGCCCTGTTGTAAGCCCAGCAGCATCTCTGGGGAGTAGCCCCCTTTTTTCCCCATTCACCTTCTGGTGTGGACTGATCTGTTATGTAATCAGTCCATAAATCTAGCTGCTTGGTGTCCCATCTCACATCCCCAAATGTTGCCATTCTCTGCCAAAAAAACTCATCATAGTATAACCACCCCGCCCCGCCCTTTGCTTTTTCCCTCTGTATTATCAAGGAATAAGTGATGAGTGGGATGCCTAGCTCTGGCCTTTTTTCCAGTATGATGGCTGAGAAAGTGGCAAAACCTACAAACCACCCATCCCAAGTCTTACCTTTTACGAACTTGTCATTCTCCTCCTTCCCTAACAGCAGTATCGCTGCTGCCATTTCACTCTTAACTTTGTCCTCCGTTTCCTCATACTTGGCTGCCGCTTCCCGGCTCACCAAAGCAAATATATCCACGTACTCCCCTTTCCATTTTTTTTCCTTTGTGGCCAGTGGCACATGCTCACCTATCCTCCATCCCAGGTGCACCTATCTCCCTTGTACCTTTCCCTTCTCTCTCTGTACACCCTTCATTTTTGCCCAGCACCTCCTTCTCTGCCCTAATCTCTGTCAGGGCCAATTCCATCTGCCCTAGACCTCCTGTTCCCAGTTCCAACACAATTTGACCTATTTATTCTTTTATACTGTCCCCCACTGTGCTGGATGTGTTACCTATAACCTTGTCCGAGCCTTGCTGCCTGGAGTCTTCCAAGTGTCCCCTTGCTTCTCCCTGTGGTTGCAGAGAAGGGTGAACTACTAGGGGTTGTGGAGGGAACACCACGTTCTGGGGATCTGGTCCGGGTTCAGCCAGGGAGATCCTACCTTGATTGGGGGGAGTTACCAATGTCACCAAGTCTACAGGCTGCAGGGGTACTGGATCACCAGCCTCGGTGGGTCCCACTACCAGTGGTGGCACCCTAGCAGGACTGCATGGCCTTCAGCTGGTCATTTTCCTCTGCCACCTTTTTCCAGGCCCGCTTTTCTCTTTTCTCTTTTCCCCTGGTATTTCTGGTTCCTCCCCCTCCACCAGTTCCCACATTCTGTTGGCTTTTTCTGCCAATTCAATTATAGCCCTGTAAGCATCTTCCTTTGATGTCCTGCTCTTCCTTGGTGCCATGTCCTTCTTTTCCTTTGCTCTGTGAAGACAACTACAGGAAGAGAGAAACAGGATTAATTGTATATATATACCTGTCTGTAATGCCTTCTCTTTGTCCCTCACACCACAATGCCCGCATGACCAGTCAGGCCTCCAATGAAGGCCTCCATCGTGCCCGATGGGTCACTGGGTCCATTGGCTGCTCTCTGCCATGTTCATTGGGAGAGACCCCACACTACATGAGCCACTCCCCACCCCTTGGCCTCCTCATCAGCCCCACTAAGCCTTCTGGCATGTACTCCCCCTCAGCGCATGCTCATGCTCCCATTTCAGGTGAGCCAGTCTCCCTTGCCCTCTCCTATCCTCCCCCTCCTCTTCTATTCATATCCTCCCTTCCCCCCACCCTTGTACCCTGATGCCACGCCGCATGGTCACGACATGCTTCTGCTTCCCCTTGCTACTGGACCCCCCCTGCTGGTCCCTGTCGCATCACTGATTCATTCCCCCCTTGCAGCCACTCAAGTGCCTCCACTTTTTTTTATACTGTCCTCGAGCCTCTCAAAAAACATCCTGCTGCTGTCTGTTTATTAGTTCCATTGTCTGAAGGATGACAGCTAATGATACAGCACCCCCTCCTACTGCACTACAGTGCAGTATTACCCTAACTACCTGTTGTGGGGCTAGAACTCACAACCTTCAGATCCTCCAGCCCCAGAGGTGAGCATGCTACATACAGAGCCACTGACACTGACTACTGCTGCCCCCTCGCAGCTTGTGACATCACGCCATGAGGTCCCGGGTAGCCCTCTCTCTTCTTGTGCCACAGGGCCTCTCCCAGGCCAACCAGCCACAGAAAAAAGCACCGCACTACAGGAAAAGCTTGTCTCCAACTCCCACGTGGCGTATGATGTCACAGCATGTGGTCCCGCATCATGCTATCTCTCCCCTGCCTCAGGTGCCTCTTCAAGGACTCCTATCCTTACCAGGGAGTGAAAATGGCCCCAAGCAGCCACAACAGCTCCCAAACAAAGGAAAAGTTTTTTTTTAAAAAACTCTACGTGGCATGTGCATCACACCACGCAGTCTCAGATTGCTCTCTCTTTTCCCACCAGGCCACACAAAGAATGTCCCAAAATGCCACAAAAGCCCAGAGAAAAAACCAGGAAAGGCTTCCCTTACCCCACACGGTGTATAACGTCACACCATGAGGTCCCGCATCATGCTCTCTCTCCCCTGCCTCAGGGGCCTCTTCAAGGCCTCCTCTCATTACCAGGAAGCCAAAAACAGCCACAACTAGCCACAACAGTCCCAAAATGAAGGAAAAGGGGGCTTTTTACTAACCTCTATGTGGCGTGTGATGTCAGGCCATGCAGTGTCAGATAGCACTCTCTCTCTCCTCTCTGCCTTCCAGCCTCTTCCAGGCCTATCCTTCCCACCAGGCCACACAAAAATGGCACAAAACACCTCAAAAACACTGCAAAAAAAAACTGGAAGGCTTTTCCATACCCCCCATGGTGTGTGGCATCATGCCACGCGGTCTCAGATCGCACTCTCTCTCTTTCTCTCCCCCCACCTCAGGGCCTCTTCCAGGCCCACTATTTTTACCAGGCAACCCCAGAAAACAAAAAACAGCCACCAACAGCTGCAAAAGCACATAAAGCAAAGGAAAGGCTCCTGCCCTTTCAACCAAACCAAACCCACAATTTTTGTTATCAGTGGCAAAACATCTACTCCTCTGAGCCACTAGCATTGCTTGTCCTGCAAATCCTGACATCAAACTTAACAATCATGCCCCAAATTCCCTCATCTGATCCCCATCACTATTCAGGACTCTCCTTGTTTTCCTCTGTTATACACTGTGACATATTTAGTCTTCTTATTACATATATTATCTCTTCCTCTTTATATATATATATATATATATATATTTAAAAAACTTCACATCTCCTCCTGCAAATCAGTTCCTTACCTCTCTCTCCTGGTGAACAAACCTCAAAGAAATTGCCAAGATCCGATGTGCTGCAGTTGATGTAAATCAAAAACTCCAGCAAAAAGTGGCTGAGGCCCCCTTGTGCTGTCCCTTATGTACCACCCTTCGCCCCTTCCTTTCCTGTTACCTGTCCTTTGTTCTGGTCCTTAGCCCCTTCCCTTCCTTCCCCCCTCCCCTTCTGAGCACTACCATTCTATGACAGAGGGAAGGGTGAACCAGGACAACCTGATCTGCCCATTAAAGGGCAAACTCCATTGTCAGCTCCGTGTGTCCAAACTACCAGTTTGACATTTTTCTTCTTTATTTTTTAAATAATCAGCACTTTTGAATGCCGGGTGGTGGGCAAAACTGTAGTGAGGACCTGAAGCAGAACAGGACTGCAACGACAATGGGGAGCAGGCGGGTGTGTGAACACAAGGTACGAAACCATGTATTTCAACTGTATACATTTCTGGGAACCATATACTATATAAAATAGTATATAGGTGACCAGACACAACAGGGCTTTGTTTCCATCTCGGGGATGTGATGATGTCAAATGGACCTCTTGAGCTTCACTCTAGAGGTCTGTATGACATCATCACATCCCCTTGATGGAAACATAGCCTTGTTGTGTATGGTCACCCATACACTATTCTATATGTTGAAAATTTGGTGACAATACTCTGTAAAATGACTGTTTGACAAGTGTGCATAGCTACTACACAATGCACACTTGTAAGTTAGCACATTTGCACTATTTTCATGCCAGATTCTCAACATTGGCATTTTACCACACCTTCTTGTGAACCATACAGCTGTCATTTTTCACATCCTGCCCAAAATGTGTTTTCGCACTTCTGGCGCAGAATAGCATGGCCGCTGTGCGAAATCAGTGTCTGGAGCACATTATGAAAATGACAGCAACACTGTTCATGAACAGAGGTCCTAAAATATCTGTGTTGAAAATTTGATGACAATACTCCATCAAATGACTGTTTTACAGGCGTGTGTAGCAACTGAGCAATGCACACTCGTAAGTTAGTGCATTTGCACTATTTTCATGCCAGATTCTCAACATTGGCATTTTACCACACCTTCTTGTGAACCATACAGCTGTCATATTTCATATGCTGCCTGAAATGTGTTTTTGCACTTCCAATGCAGAATAGTGTGGTTGCTGTGCAAAATCAGTGTTTGGAGCCCATTGCAAAAATGACAGTGACACTGTTCATGAGCAGAGCTCCTAAAATACCTGTGTTGAAAATTTGGTGACAATACTCCATAACTTTTATGAGTGTGCGTAGGAAATGTGCAATGCACACTCATAAGTTAGCGCATTTGCACTATTTTCATGCCAGATTCTCAACATTGGCATTTTACTACACCTTCTTGTGAACTGTACAGCTGTCATTTTTCACATGCTGTCTGAAATGTGTTTTCACAATTCTGGCACAGAATAGTGCGGTCTCTGTGCAAAATCAGTGTTCGGAGCACATTACAAAAATAACAGTGACACCGTTCATGAACAGAGGTTCTAAAATGGCTGTGTTGAAAATTTGGTGTCAATACTCAGTAAAATGACTGTTTTAGAAGTGTGTGTAGCAACTGCGTAACGCACACTCGTAAGTTAGCACATTTGCACTATTTTCATGGCAGATTCTCAACACTGGCAATTTACCACACCTTCTTGTGAACTGTACAGCTGTCATTTTTCACATGCTGTCCGAAATGAGTTTTCGCAATTTTGGCGCAGAATAGCGCAGTCGCTGTGTGAAATCAGTGTTCGGAGCACGTTATGAAAATGACAGTGATACTGTTCATGAACAGAGGTTCTAAAACGTGTTGAAAATCTGGTGGCAATACTCCATGAAATGACTGTTTTATAAGCGCGCATAGCAAGTGCGCAATGCACACTCATAAGTTAGTGTATTTGCATAATTTTTATGCCAGATTCGAAACATTGCCATTTCACCACACCTTATTGTGAATCATACAACTGTTATTTTTTACATCCTGACCAAAATTTGTTTTCGCACTTCCGGTCCAGAACAGCACAGTCGCTGTGCAAAATCAGTGTTTGGAGCACATTACAAAAATGACAGTGACACTATTTATGAGCAGAAGTCCTAAAATGACTATGTTGAAAATTTGGTGACAATACTCCGTTAAATGACTGTTTTATGAGCGTGCATAGGAACTGCGCAATGCACAGTCATAAGTTAGCTAATTAGCACTATTTTCATGCCAGATTCTCAACATTGGCATTTTACCTGTCATTTTTCACATCCTGCCCGAAATGTGTTTTCGCACTTCCGGCGCAGAATAGTGCACTATAGTCACTAACCAGTGTTCAGAGCCCATTCCAAAAATGACATGTTCATGAACAGAGGTCCAAAAATGTCTGTGTTTAAAATTTGGTGACAATACTCCATAAAATGGCTGTTTTACAAGTGTGCTTAGCAACTGCCAAAAATGCGTTACCACAAGTCTGCCGCACAGTGGCATACTCACTGTGCAAAATCATGTTTTGGGGCACATTAACAAACTCACAGCACTATGTCTCTCCACCTCTGTCACTGTCACTGCCAATGCCAGCGTGACAATGTTCAGCATTGAAAAATTGCTTGTATTTGTAATAAATTATCAAATTCTGTTGTAAATTGAAAGTTTTGGTAAAAATAGTGTCATGTGCATGAAAGTGTTGCAAAAAGTAATATCATGCATTCGACAGTGTCACAAAAAGTAGTATCGTGCATTCGACACTGTCGCAAAAGCAGTGTCATGTGTGTGAAAGTGTTGCAAATTTAAGCTTGGGAGTGGCAACTTTATTCGTTATCGAATCATATCTGATTGCTATTTGAGTGATAGCTCATTCTGCCAGTCTTGTGCTAGATTTGTCAGGCCATGTGAGACAACCAATCAGAGATGGACAACACCGAAGAAGAAGTCAACAGCAGCCAACTTAGTTAACACTGAGAGACAGCAGATTTAGAACTGTAAGTACATAATATTTTATAAACCATTTTTCTAGTGTGATAAAAAGTGTTTCTAACAGGTAAAAAGTATTAATCAAAATGTTTTTATTGCTCTATTTGGCTATGTTGCTTGAAATAACCTAGGGTGCTACATTATTTATGTAAAAGTGTTTAAAGTCAGATAGTAGTTTAGTACTTACTTGCACAGATACAGCTGCAAATGGAGGGAGATAGGAAGGTGCACATGGACCCACAACAGAAGAGGGAACCAATCAGACATGTTTCTGCAGTTGTAATTGTTTAAAACTGCCTATGAAAAGGATTCATTTTTCCCACTTCTTAATTTTTGCACATTTTAGCTGTAGCAGAAGTGCAGTGATAGTTAGTGCATAGACTACATTGGTTAATGAAGGCACAGTAGTAGCCAATAATTTGTGTTATTTGTGTGTTATGGATCAGCCCAGTGAAGCTGGCTTGAAGTTAGGAGGGAAAATAGCAGTTTTACTTTCACTACTGCTTGCTAGTGGGTAAACACTGATTTTTTTGGTAGCTCTCTGTCCACTTCTAAGTTTAAAAGCTGAGAATGACACAAAACAGCAAAAGGACTTTGTGGATAGTTGGAAGCAGTATCGTGAGACGAGCGTCTGAGAATGCTCAAAATAGTGATTTTTGGAGAAACCTGCAGCTCCCAAATTGCTGTGTTAAGTGGTTTGGTAGGGGTGGAATGAGGTGGGAGCACCTCATGCCAACCATGTACAGACTTTTGAGTACTCAGCCTCATCCAGACACATTGCTGATACATCTTGGAGGCAATGATTTGTGAACCAAACGCTGGGTAGATTTAGTAACAGAAGCAAAACTGGATCTTGCTTCTATTATGACTATGTTGCCTGCCTGTAAAATCATTTTTTTGGATATTACAGAGCGTAGGGTCTGGCAAGCAGAACACCATGTGTACCTGATTGACAGAGCCCGAAGAAAAGTAAACATACAGATATCTGCATTTCTACACATGTCTGGAATGTACATCATACGTCACCCAGAAATTAAGTATTGTTATGATTGGCTATACCTACCAGATGGTGTACACTTCTCGCATGCTGGCAATTGCCATTTCCTGGGAGACCTTCGAGATGCAATCCTCAAAGTCCTCTAAGAATGTCAGACTGTTTGAACAAATAACAAAGTGAAAACAAAGGTTCTTTTCAGAACCAAAAAATGTTGGTCAAAAATTAGAACAGCTGCATACATCACTCACACAGATGTAACACATGGGTTGGGAATATTCAGACAGTGCCAGGCTGTGGAACAAGGCTGGGAAAAGTGCAACTGCAATGCAGCAGGTTGTTGTCAGGGCAATATTTTACAGTGCTGTGGCATGGTTAGCAGTGTTAAATATTTCAGTATGGCAACCTGCATTGTGCATGTTAGTCTGGCACTGCACGAGTGTAAGTGGGCAGAGAGGAGTAGGGGAGATACAACTCTGAAGTGCTGTGGAGGTAGGTTCAAGTATTGCAGTATTTTGTACTGTACATGCAAATGGAGCTATAATGCATGCAAGGTGTTAATATGCCTATTTGCATATAATAATGGCATCATTAGTGTGCAGGTGTGGTGTTCATCAGTAACTTGTCACTCGTATTGAGTGAGTCTGTTGGCTAGTGATGCACCCCCCCCCCGGTTGCTTTGTGGTAATATATTTCAAAACTAGATCTTGTTTTTTCAATAAAAAAAAACTGCTGGTAGTACAGTGGACTGTACCCTTTCACCTTACAATGGGTTAACTGTATTAAATTTATTCCTTGTGGCCCTGTTAAGTCTACTTCCTCGTTAAATTGAGCTGGAGTGGTAGCTGCAGTACAGCACAATGATTACTTTTAAACAAAAAGCCCACAATTGGATGAGGGAGTGGGGTGCAGTGCACCACCATGGATATATTTTCCATAGCAAAATCATAGTTGGTAAGGGAGGGCTGATGCCAGCACATGGTAGCCCTGGACCTTGGTTGGCCACGCACAGCTGTTGGCTGCATATTGTAATGTGCAATGCTGCAGGTACACCATGGTTGTCATTTTTTACAACTTTTTTGTTTGTGGTGCTTCAAGAGTGTGCAGCAGAAGTAAGGGTTGTGGTTGCAGATGCTCATGTTATTACAGGATCACTACCAGGATGTGTTAAGCGTGCATAGGAATGTTACTGTACCACAATATAACCCATGTAAAAAATAATTTCTGTGTGAAGTGGTATGGTAGGGTTGTAAAATGCTGTTCTTGCCATGTTCTAATCAGAATACTTCATAGAATACATAGAAATATATAGACTCTGAGATGTGACAGTAATGGAATGTTTGTGTATGTTTTATTGCAGAATCGGTAAATCAACATGAGGCAGTGGACCTTGAGAGAGGTGTGCTTGCTGCTTGAGGCAGTCCAAGCCAGGGTGAGTGCCTGCATTTTAATGCTGAGCACAAACCAAAAGTTGGACTCAATGTGGAGGTGCATTAACAGTTTTCTTCACATGGTTTTGAAGGTAAAAAACAAAACAATAGTCCAGCTGAAGAGGAAGTGGAAGCTGCTGCGCCAATGCTTCTACGTGTTGAAGCAGAGGGAGGAGATACCGGAAAATGATAAGTGCTGGTACTACCTCGCATACGAATTATGGGAGGCTGCAGGTAAGCCAGCTGCTAGGGAGCACCTCACTCATCGTAAGTTAATAGAATTCCTCAGATTCTATGATACTAAAGTAGGTACACAATTGGGTACAAAAATGTCTTTTTCTTATTGAAGTCTTTGTTGTTGTAGTCATGTTAGTATCACAATAACATGTTATGAGTCAAGTTGCTATAGTGTCAAACAAGTGAATATTTCATACGTCACGAGACATCATTTATTTTAGTCTTTTGTTGTGTTTTTTTGTGTTAAGGAAAAAGTATAACTGTTACTAAGTAATGATGCATTTTTTTGTTATATATATAAATATGTATATGTATATATATACATATATTTCTCAGTGTGTACATGATGAGGTGGTAGTACTACATTAAGGGAAAATCTGTGATGTGGTAAGACAAGTGTGGCACATGAGAGCAGCTTACTAAGCCAATTCTGAGTATGTTATAATTATTGCAATGTGTGTGGAGGGGTGATGGAGTGTACTGGACTGGTGTGTCATGCATGTATGTCATAATAAGTTAACTGTATGAGGGGGGAGTGTTCTGAGATAAGAAGTGTATTTATATGTAGAAAGTTCCTGATAATCAAGATGATAAGGCCTAGTGTACTACAATGCATACTCAACAAATTCAAAAGCAGTTTTCACTTCAATGGGGAGTGCCTAGTGTAGTAATAGAGCTATTCACCAGATTCTAAGAGTGTGATAAATGTTAGGTGGGTACAATGGATATGTCACATGGTGTACTTGTCATTCACAGATGATGGATGTACTGTAATGCTTTGCAATGTGTCAAGTCATCTGTAAGTAGGTACATATTGTTGTTTGCTTATGGTGTATGCTCACACCCATACTCCTGTACAGAGACAGTGGAGCGTTATATGCTGGTACATATATGACACAGATTACAGAGTGAGTAATGAAGACTGATGACCATGCATGCTAATGGGACACTTATTTTTCACACCAATTACTGTTGCAGTTTGTTTTATCATAGCAAACTGCTGTAATATACAAAAGTGTAGATGCAAATAGGGCTATCATGAATGCAAGCTGGAAATGTGCATTTTGTATGTCATGATGGCCCCATTTGCATGCAGGTGTGCCAATTCCTGATGACTTGTGCCTGCCACCCTGCCAGAATACAGTCATTGGGGAATGACGCCCCTTCTTACTACTGGCAACATGCTCCAATGACCGTTTGTGTGCATATGTATAAATAATAAACAACCATGTCACTGCTGGTCCACTGGAATGCTCACAGAGTGATCATGGGTATATGTGATAAGCTACAATGTCGTATAACACTGGTAGTCCAGTGGAGCACTTGTAGCACAATTGTGGGAATATATAATGAAATAATAGTCCAGTATCACTGGTGGTCTAGTGGAACACTTACAGCCCGATTATGGGGATATGTGATAAATTACAATTTCCTATAACCCTGGTGGTCCAGTAGCCCACTTTCAGTCTGATTGCGGTCATATGTAATGAGATTATGGCCCAATGCCCTTCGTGGTGTAGTGGGCTGCTCACAGCATCATTGTGATTGTCAGTGAGATATAACGAAAAACCAATGCATCACTGGTAGCTCAGCATTACTCCCCTGCACACCCATGTACTGAGCCCCACTGCCCCACACCCCCGGTTAGTGGTAGGTGGCAGAACACCATCTGCTTGCCACTGTGCTGTCTGCTGACTGATTCCATACAGTAGGACTGTACAGCCATTGTTCCACAGTGTAGGCAATGGTTGTGCAGGTCGTATCATACTACACAGTACAGGAATGTGAAAAGATCCATTCATATAGCTGGGTTGTGTAGTACAGTATGAGCTGCATGCCCATTGGCTTATCTTGTGGCCTAATGGCTGTACAGCCCTACTGTACAGAGTCAGTCATTGGGCATCAGAGTGGGAAGCCAGTAAGGAGCTGCTGATGGGGGGGATGGGTTGTCCGGCTTAGTGGGTGGAAGAGGCCGGGTGTACCACTGGACCTACAGGGATGGATTGGTTTGACATAATGTAGCACTGATGCCTGCAATCAGCCTATGAGTGATATACTGGACCACCAGGGATATAGGCCATTAATACTGTAGTAATGCCCGCAATCAGCATGGGGGGGCCAGCACAAAGGTATCACTGTAGCTTGGGTTTTCACTAATAGCTGTCAGCTGCCATGTTACAAGGTGTAATATGACAGCTGAGCTGTGGGTGGCCAGCTGTTGCTCATTTTTTTAGGGGATCAACTGTGTGCAGTGCAAGTAGGGGTTGTGACTGCAGGGGTTAGTACATCCTGGGCTGAATATCAAGATGTGTGTAACATGGATGGGAATGACCCTCCTAATTGTGCTGCATACATTACTGTTGTGCTTCGACTCTTTGGCATTTGTACCAGGCACATTCCCCTTTTGAACATCACACTAGTACGCATCAGTAGGTTGTGTATGGCAACACTGTTGTGCGCATTGCACAACCCTTCTGAATATCCCACCTACTGTTTCTTAACATGATGTGTAAAGAACATATTTCATTTAATTAGGTGCCAAAGTAAGTGAGTTGTTGGTTTGTAAATGTCTAACATTATTTTAAGTATTATAAAAAGAGTGTGAGAAATAGAGCTTTCTGATTGTCTGTATACATGTACAAATTGGTCATACGGTCAACAAGGTTTAAGAGTGTTAAAGAACATGTTTCATTATAATACGAATAAGGCACACCAAGAGATTATGTTAGTGGTCAATTAATCACCGTCTAGGCACATGTGGTATTCGGTTACGCTTTTTGCCACACTACAGCTGTACAGGTGATCAACAGAACATTAACATAACTGTTGGTCATGCCTTACTGTTTAATTAATGTAACAGCAGTAAAATATGATTTGTTTCAATGAAAATATGTACACAGAATAAATAACTATATGACATGTGTGTCTCTTTTGTTGCAGTTATTAAACAGATGATTATATGAACATTAGATAATGGAAATAGTACTGTTGGTGTACAGGTCATGCTATTATTCTCATGCAGGTGTGAAGAAATAACATAGGTTCAGATGTACAAGTTTACTTGTTCATACACAATTGAAAAGCTAGTATCACTGTATATCAGACTGTGTTGTTCATTATGCCAAAACTGAGTACTGAGTGTTACCAAATACTAACTGATATAGAACAACAGTGTAGAAAGTATACTGTTCTTATAGATCTTTTCAAGTTCTCCACGAAGAACATAATATGGTACAAAAAAATATTATAACACAACTGACAAGACAGAAGTTCTGATTTACATCACACTTCTAAATAGTCTTGAGAGTGCCCAGCAAAATGTATTACAATTATTGAATTAGATATCAATATTGTAAGTGAAAGACAGGTAGGTAATCACCATTTTGAGGGTCATATATTGATTCATGCTTTTTGTCACTTTGCAGGATGCCCTCACTTAAAGCAGTGCACTGGCCACTGCCTCTGTTACCGCAGACTCGAGCGCAAGGTTGACAGTCTGATAAGAGACAATGTTGCACTCCGTGAAGGACAGAAGAAATTGCTATCCTTCATGGAAGCACAACAGAAGACTGTCAACCTTGTGCTTTAGCCTGTGGTGACAGCGGCTAGTGACACCGTGGCTAGCTCCAGCTCCTCACCTCCACCAGTGGCATCCAGCTTCCCTGGGACACAGTGACCAGCCTCCACAGCTGCTCTAGTATCTCCTCTGGAGGGCGCAACAGCTTCCACTTCCATTGAGCCTCCACATTGAGTCCAACTTATGGGTTGGGCTGCCTCAAGCAGCAGCACACCTCTCCATAAGACTTGCTGTTAATATTGTAAATAGTTGTTTATATATTTTTCTATATATTTTTAACAAAATTGTTTCTCTCAGTTTTAAAAATGAATATAACTTTTTTTTATGTAGCATTTATTTTTGGAGAAAAAAATCAATATATATATATATATTTTAATTTTGCATTCAGCATGATTGAATTTATTTAAAAAAATTTCTGTGACGAATGACTGTTTTCATTTGAGCATTTAAAAATAATATTTTTTTACTTTTATATATATAGACAATAAATATTTTTTGAATATAACATTTTTTCTTGTGGTATTATTAAGTTATGGGGATCTTTGTCATCAATATTTATAAAAAAAGGTCTGAAAAATGCAGCTTTCTGATTGGCAGAAAACAATCTACCATCCTTATGTTAATGTTTTATTAACATACATGTAGAGTTTAACCATATGCTGAACAAGGTTTAACGCTGTTTAAAACCATGTTTCATTATTATAGTAATAAGGCACTCCCAGAGATTATGTTAATGGTCAGTTAATCACCCTCTAGGTGCTTGTGGCAGTCGACTACACCTTCTGCCATAGTACACCCCTAGCAGGTGATTAACAGACCATTAACAGAACCGTTGGTCATGCCTTATTGTTTAAATATGCTATAAGAAAGTATTTGGTTTCGTTAGTTTGGTAAAGAAGCGTAATATACACAAAGTTTCAGGTTTAAACAGATAACACATTTAAAGTCTTGTGTTACATATCTTGCAGTGTTATGACAACATTTTTGTAGATACATTAATAAGTATGAGTTATTTTCAGAATTTGGGTCTAGTAAAGGTACAGAAGAGGACGATGTAAGTTATCTCAATATTTAACATTGGTGATAAGAAATAGAGTGCCACATTGCTTATGTCCCACAAGAGTAGTCTCATTGGCTGCAAAAAGATAGTGAGTGAAACAGTGCAACACCATAAATTAGTATTGACATAACAGTGGTAAGCAAAGGAAATAGATAAATATTGAGAGGCATATGCTTGAGATGGATGTTGTCTTACTCTTCCTAACAGAAAATGCTGCTAGATGACTTACTGTGTTCTTCATTTGTGTGCATTTGTCTATGTATGTGTGGTGCTGCCACAACAACATTTTCCAGTAGCATTGGTACTTATCATTATCAAAAAGATAGGATATTCATGGCAAAAAATGTTTTTTTGCTAAAAATGGGTTACAAGCGGTTTATGGATTTGGGGACAAATGTCCTTGGTGGTCATTTAGGGAATGCAAGGTGATGTTTTTATGTTTGGCAAAAATGGGACCCAGATGGCCTATGGAGCCAGGATGAAATATCTGTGGAGGTCGTTAAGGTCACCAGAGGTGATAGTTTTATTTTTGAAAAGAAAAAACGGTTCCAGGTGCTTAATGGAGACTTGGAAAAAGGTATGCATTTGTCATGTAGGGCACCTGAGGTGATATTGTTTTTTTTTTTCCAAAAATGGATTCCAGATAAAATATAGAGCAGGGGTAAAAGATCAGCTGTGGTGGTTTAGGCTACCTGAGGTGATACATTTTTTTGTGCCAAAAATGGGTTCCTGGTGATTTATGGAGCTGGGATAAAAGGTCCACAGTAGACCGTTTGGCAACCATGGCTGATATTTTTATTTTTGCCAAAAATTGGTTCCAGGTGATCTACAGAGCAAGGGTGAATGGCTCCATAGATCACCTGGCAGTTTAGGTCACCTGAGGTCACATTTGTTTTGCCAAAAATGGGTTCTAGCTCATATAGTAAATGGTCTGCAGTAGTCATTTAGGCTACCTTGTGTGATATCTTTATTTTTTCCAAAAATGGGTTTCAGGTAATTTATAGAGCAAAGCAGAGTAAAAGATATGCAGTGATCATTTAGGCTACCTGAGGTAGTGTTTTTATTTTTGCGCAAATGGATTCCAGGTGATGTATGGAAATGGGGTGAATTATCCATGGTGGTAATTTAGGCCACCTTAGGTGATGTTTTTAATTTTGCCAAAAATTGGTTCCAGATCATTAATGGAGCCTGTGTAAAAAGTCTGTGCTGGTCATTTAAGCCACTTTTGGTGACATTTTTATTTTCATTTGTGCCAAAAATATGTTCCAGGTGGTTTATGGTCCTAGGATAAAAGGTATGTGGAAGTCATTTAGGCCACCTGAGGTGATATTTTTAGTTTTTGCCACAATTGGGTTGTAGGAGCTAGGGTGAAAGGTCAGCTGTACTTGTCTTTGCACTTGATGTTATATTTTTGGTTTTGCCAAAACTGGGTTTTAGTTGATTAATGAAGCATGGTAAAATGCTTGTGGTGGTGATTTTTGAAACTTAAGGTGATACTTTTATTAATTGTTTGCCAAAAATGGACTCCAGATGAAAAGGTCCACAGTAGAGGTTTAGGCCATCATGGGTGATATATTTTTTTCCCTAAAAATAGGCTTCAGTTGATCTATGGAGTGAGTATGAATGGCACACAGTGTTGGTTTAGGCCACCTGAAGTGATTTTTTTTATTTTTGCCAAAAATGGGTTCCAGGTGATTTATGGAGATGTGGTGAAAGGTCTGCTCAGGTGATTTAGGTAACCTGACGTGATATTTTTGGTTTTGCCAAAAATGGGTTCCATGTGATTTTATGGAGATGTGGTGAAAGATCTACTGTGGTCATTTAGGTAACCTAAGGTGATATTTCTATTTTTGCCAAAAATGGGTTCCAGGTGATAAGTGGAGCCTGAGTAAGAGATCTGCAGTTGTCAATTAGGCCACCTGAGGTGATTTTTTTTTTGTGCCAAAAAAGGGTTCAGGGTGATTTATGGACCGAGGGTAAAAGGTTCTTTGAAGTCATTTAGGCTACCTAATGTGATGGTTTTATTTTTTGCCAAAAATGGGTTGTAGGAGCTGGGGTGAAAGGTCAGCAGTGCCCGTCTAGGCCCTTGATGTCATATTTTTGTTTTTGCCAGAAATGGATTTCAATTGATTTATTGAGCATGGTGAAATGTTCGTGATGGTGATTTTTGAAACATGAGGTGATATTTGTATTATTTGTTTGCCAAAAATGGGTTCCAGATGTTTTATGGAGCCAGTATAAAAGGTCTGCAGTAGTGGTTTAGGCCACCTGAAGTGAAATTTTTAATTTTGACAAAAATGGGTTCCCAGTGATATGATGAAAGGTCTGCTGTGGTCATTTAAGTAATCTGATGTGATATTTATAGTTTTGCCAAAAATATATTCTAGGTGATAAGTAGACCCTGCTTAAAAGATCTGCAGCTTTCAATTAGGCTACCTGAGGTGCTATTTTTATTGTTGCTAAAAATTGGTTGCAGGTTGTTTATGGAGCTGGGTATAAAGGTATATGGCAGTCATTTAGACCACCTAGGGTGATATTTTTATTTATGCCAAGAATGGTATCCAGGTGATCTATGGAGCAGAGATTAAGGCCACCTGAGGTGATATTTATATTTGTGCCAAAAATGGGTTCCAGGTCATTTATGAACCTATGGTAAAAGGTCTGTTGACATCATTTAGGCCACCTGAGGTGATATATTTAGTTTTTGGAAAAAAATGGGTTGTAAGAGCTGAGATGAAAGATCAGCAGTGCTCGTTCAGGTCCTTGATGTTGTATTTTTGTTTTTGCCAGAAATGGTTTTCATTTGATTTATTGACATTGGTGAAATGTCTATCATGGTGATTTTTGAAACCTAAGGTGATAGTTGTATTTATTATTTGCCAAAAATGGGTTCCAGATGAATTATGGAGATGGGATAAAAGGTCTGCAATGGGGCTTTAGGCCACCACAGGTGATATTTTTATTTTTGCCAAAAATGGACTCCAGGTGATCTATGGAGTCAGGATGAATGCCACAAGGTGGTCATTTAGGCCACCTGAAATGCAATTTTTATTTTTGCCAAAAATTGTTTCCTGGTGATTTATGGAGATGTGGTGAAAGGTCTGCTGTGGTCATTTAGGCAACCTGAGGTGATATTTTTTATTTTTGCCAAAAATGGGTTCCATGTGATAAATGGACCCTGGGTGAAAGGTTTGCAGGGGTCATTTAGTCCAACCTGAGGTGTTATTTTGATTTTTGCCAAACATGGGTTCCAGGTGATAGGTGGAGCCTGGATATAAGGTCTGCAGTTGTCAAGTAGACCACCTCAGGTGATACTGTTATTATTTTTTTGTTATAAATTGGTTACAGATGATTTATAGAGTTTTGGTATAAGGTGGTTTATGGAGCTGGCCACCTGAGGTGACATTTTTATTTTTGCAAAAATGGGTTCTATCTGATATATGGAGGAGATATAATGTGTCTGCAGTAGTCATTTAGGCTACCTTGTGTGATATTTTTATTTTTGCCAAAAAAAAATAGGTTCCAGGTAATTTATAGGGCACGGCAGTCATTTAGGCTACTTTGTGAGATATTTTTATTTTGGCCAAAAATAGATTTCAGGTGATGTATTGAAATGGGGTGAATTATCCATGGTAGAATTTAGGCCACCTGAGGTGACATTTTTATTTTTGCCAATAAATGAATTCCAGGTGATCTATGGAGCCATGGTAAATGGTACACAGTATTTGTTTATGCCACCTGAGGAAACATTTTTATTTTTGGCCAAAAATTTGTACCAGGTGATTTATGTAGTCTGTGTGAAATGCTTGCAATGGTTATTTAGGCCACGTGAGGTGATGTTTTTAATTTTGACAAAAATGGGTTCTGGGTCAATAATGGAGTCCATGTAAAAAGTCCACAGTGGTCATTTAAGCCACCTGAGTTGATATTTTTATTCGTACAAAAAATGGGTTCCAGGTGATTTATGGATCTTGTATAAAAGGTCTGTGGTAGTCATTTAGGCCACCTGAGGAGATATTTTTAGTTTTTACCAAAAATGGGTTGTAGCAGCTGGGGTGAAAGGTCAGCAGTGCTCATCTTTGCACTTGATGTTATATTTTTGTTTTTGCCAAAAATGGACTTCAATTGATTTATTAAGCATGGTAAAATGTTTGTGGTCTTGATTTTTGAAATCTGAGCTGGTACTTTTATTTATTGGTTGCCAAAAAAAGGTTCCATATGATTTATGGAGCTGGTATAAAAGGTCTTCAGTAGAGGTTTAGGCCACCATGGGTGATATTTTTTTAATTTTGCCAAAATTGGGCTTCAGGTGATGTATGGAGCCAGGATGAATGGCATGCAGTGTTCATTTAGGCCACCTGAACTGAAATTTTATTTTTGCCCAAAAAATGGTTCTTGGTGATTTATGGAATTATGGTGAAAGTCCTGCTGTGGTCATTCAGGTAAACTTGTGGTGATATTTCTCTTTTTGCCAAAAATGGGTTCCAGGTGATATGTGGAGCCTGGGTAAAAGATCTGCAGTCGTCAATTAAGCCACCTGAGGTGATATTTTTATTTTTGCTAGCAATTGGTTACAGATGGTTTACAGAGCTGGGTATAAATGTCTTTACCAGTCTTTTAGTCTGCTTAAGGTGATATTTTTATTTATGCCAAAAATGGTATCCAGGTGATCTACGGAGTAAGGGTGAAAGGTCTGCAGAGATTGTTAAGGCCACCTGATGTGACATTTTTATTTGTGCCAAAAATGAGTTTCAGGTCATTTATGGACCTATGGTAAAAGGTCCAGTGAAATCATTTAGACCACCTGAGGTGATATATTTAGTTTTTGTCAAAAATGGGTTGTAGGAGCTGAGGTAAAAGGTCAGCAGTGCTCATCTATTCACTTGATATTATATTTTTGTTTTTGCCAGAAATGGATTTCAATTGCTTTATTGAGCATGAAAAAATGTTTGTGATGGTGATTTTTGAAATCTAAAGTGATATTTTTATTTATTATTTGCCAAAAATGAGTTCCAGGTGATTAATGGAGCCTTGGTACAAGGTCCGCAGTTGTCATTTAGGCCACCTCTTGTGGCATTTTTATTTTTTTGCAAAACAATTGGTTCCAAGTGATTTATGGAGCCGTGGCAAAAAGTCTGCAGTGGACATTAAGGCCACCTGAGGTGATATTTTTATTTTTGCTAAAAATGGGTTACAAGTGGTTTATGAATGTGGGAACAAAGGTGTGTGGTATTCATTTAGTGCATGTTAGGTGATGTTTTTATTTTTGGCAAAAATTGGAATCAGGTGATCTACAGAGCCAGGATGAAAGGTCCGCCAAGGTCGTTAAGGCCACCTGAGGTGATACATTTTTTTTCCCAAAAATTGTTTCCATGTCATTTATGAAGCCAGCGTAAAAAGTCCAAAGTGGTCATTTAGGCCTCCTGAAGTGATAGTTTCTTTTTGCCAAAAATGGGTTCCTGGTGAATCATGGAGCTGGGGTAGAAGGTCAGCAGTAGACTTTTAGACCACCTGAAGTGACATTTGTATTTTTGCCAAAAATGGGTTCCAGGTAATTTATTGAGCCAGAGTAAAAGGTCTGCTTTCATCATTTTGGCCACCTGAAGTGTTATTTCCATTTTTGCCAAAAATAGATTCCAGATGATGTAAAGAAATGGGGTGAATTATCGATGGAGGTAATTTAGGCCACCTGAGATGATAATTTTATTTTTGCCAAAAAATGAGTTCTAGGTGCTCTATGGAGCCAAGGTGAATAGTGCATGGTGTTTGTTTAGGCCACCTAAGTTAAAATTTTTATTTTTGCCAACAATTTGCACCAGTTCATTTATGGAGCCTAGGTGATATGTCTGTGGTGGCTAGTTAGGCCATCTGATGTGATGTTTTTATTTTTGCCAAAAATGGGTTCCAGGTGAGTTATGTGTTGCATATGCTGTTTCTATTCACAAATCTCTGGGCTTGAGTTTGGATTCAGCAATGGTGGACATAGGTACAGACATTTTCAAAGATGGCATGAGCTATGTGGCACTTTCTCGTGTCCATAGTCTTTCTGGGTTGCACATTATAACTCTTGCACCTCAGAGGATACGTGTTGACAAGCGATGTATTGTTGAGTACTCTCCATCAGCCACAAATGCCTTTAATACCACTGCCTACATATCTGGCTGTCTCACATTGTACAGTCTTATCTACAGGTGTCAGCAAACAGGCACGAGCTTCCACAAGTGATTCAACTCTAAAGAGTTCAACAAAGGTCACAATATCAACTAAACATTCAGAGCCAGCAATTCATCAGAAATCAGTTGGTGTAGCTGCTGTGCCAGTCTTTGACAACAGTACTAGAGTGAACTGCTATGCTAACTCAGCTATAAAAGTTTTTCTACACATGCCACACTTTGTGCAGGCAATATCTGCTTCACAAGACACTACCCTATCAAACGCATTGAAGCAGATTGTCAACATGACTTCTGACCAGTCTAACAATGTGCAATCACTAACACCACTACGCCAGGTGTTAGGTACATATGACGGATGCAGTACATTTGCTGCTGTCATACAGCAAGACACTAAGGAGTTTATGATGGCTATCATAAACAACTTGGATAAAGATGGCACTCCAATGCACCACTACTTCACAGTGTCATGTGTAACCAAATATGTATGTGTTTCATGTGGGCATTCACAGCGTGAAACCACAGACATGCTGTGGATTACTCTTTTTGTCCCTCAAGCCAAAAGTGTCAAATTTCAACAGCTATTTACCAATGCTCAATGTGGTCACTCCTATAAAAGGTGTGGAGGCAGTTGCACTCAGTCCATACTCCTCAGGAGTTCATCTCAAAATCTGTTGCTTATATTGCACAGATTTAACTCCAATGGGCTCAGAGTTGACACTCTTATCACAGATTACACAGTTGGTAGAATAGTTTTTAACCAATCATTGTTTGACACTCACAGTGTAGACTATCACCATGGTCAATCCATGCATTCTGGCCATAACTCCTGTTTACTAAGGTACAGAAGTGGATGGGTAGAGTGTGACGACTCTAAAAGCAGTTTTAAACAGAGACTGCCACAACACTTAAAAAATGCACATCTTCTAATATTGAAGAATTATGATGACCTTCATATTTCAGAAAAACAGCAGACAACATCTGGCATTTTTTAAATGACTACTTTGTGACAGAATCAGTCGTAGGTCAGTACTATTGTTTCCAATCTATGACTCTCAATAAACCGTAGCATATCTACAAAATGATATACTGGCAGAGACATTTCATGCACTACGACATCTAAGATCTTGTGTGGATCAGTGACAACATGGAAATTGTTGTAGTGGCTTAAATCAGTGCCAGCAGTATTCACAGTCACTAGAGAAACCATGCTTACATGTCTATCAAAGATTGTACATGTCATAAATGAGGACTTTCTGGCTCTCCTGTTGTGTACATATCTTCTCCTGTAGCTGTATCCTACCCATACATAACAAGAAGTTGTTGCCAGTTAATTACTTTTTGCCTCTGCAGAGATACAAAAGTTGTCCCTTATCATTTTAAATAACTGTGTAACACGTCTCATTCACCAAAGAGAACACTGTGTCACAAGTTTTCTATCACCAGTTTTTTGTCTATTAGCTGTTGACATCTAGACAGCAGCATCATTCTTTCACCATGCAACAGTGTTGAACTATGCCTGATGTGTTTCTTACACTGAAACTGTACATATGTAAAAATAAAACTCTTTAGTCATAATGCAGCAAGTGAAAAGAAGCAAGTGTAAATACTGAACTATTGCAGCTTATTATCAAATGACTTTTGCATACCTTTGTAAAGATATGTAAATACTATTTACATTCTCATTCCATCTCACCATTGTTTACTAGTTTAATTGCTCTAGTAAAAGTATTACTATCAGAGTCAAGTAACAATTAATCCTTAACATGTAATACAGTACTATAGTGGTTAACTTCAGTGACTGATATCTTTCATAAAAACAACGTACTACAGGCATTATTTATTTACTAGTTCAGAGCCAACATAGTAACTAATTTAACAATTGAAAGAAATGTATATTGTACCTGTAATAATATGAAATCTTTTGTATTTGTCATTTGTAATTGTAACGTACATTAATAATACTGAAAATTGTAAATCAGACACTGTTACTGATCACAACGCACTTCATACCTGTCCCTACAATGTATATGATCGCCTCTATTGAGGGGTCAGGTGGGAATTTTCCATATGCACCTAGTCAGTGATATATCTTAAAATATTCAACTGAACATACTAGTAATCGAATGTTACTGAAATCATACATTTTTTTATATTCTGTTACTTCAACGCTTAGCATCTGGTTTTTTGCCCACCCGAGGAACATACACATTATCAGTCACACAATAACAACAAAACATCACTGTTTCATGTGTGTAATCACTGCTTAGAAGCTCCTGACATATCTTCATTAATATAGGACAGAACTAAGGGACGAGACATGATAAGAACATTCAACTACTTAAAAGGTATAAATAATATTGTTAACCAAAGTCTCTTCAAGATGAGTAGCAAACATATCATGAAGGGGCACAGGCTTCAGCTTGAGGGTAGTAGGTTCAGGAGGAATGTCAGAAAGCACTTCTTCCCACAAAGAGTAGTGCACACTTACACTGCACTGCTAAAAGAGATCACCGCATTAAAGAGAGTGACCAGCTATAAAAGGGCCAGGTATATACATTGCTGGAAGATAACAGGCATGCCTAGAAAAGATGGGAGAACAGCGCAGGGATAGCAGAGACATTAGCTCAAGATGCGAACCCTACAACACAAACAGACATAATACACCAAATTGCCTTCTTCTGCTGCCTTCTTTTTATGCTGCATTATCATATGTACATACTTATTCCAATTCATATTATCTACTTTCTAAAAATGACACACATTTAGATATATTCCAAGCAATGATTACACACATGCAAGGATCGTATTGTGAGACTGATTTTGTAAAAAAAAATTAAATCTTAATTGGCCCTTTTTTCAGTTTTACCAATTGGCAATAAATCTTTCTTAAATGTAACCACCTGCGTTGAGCCTTTACTGAACCATAGCATAATAACATTAGAATGTAACTCTTGTTTCTATTAAGCATGCAGATCAACTGTAAGAAATACAACCACAACTACGTGTCTATGGGCTTATTTTTTGCTATGGCTCTCCACTCAGTATCCACCACGTGGGCTACAGTGTGGCACATTGCTTGACACAGTTCACATAATTCCTAACTGTGTTAAGAAGTCTGTACCACCCTTACTTTTCCTGTGCCTCTCCAGTCAGCTGGCAGTACCTGCTGTAGTGAGATGTGGTGCATCACAATGTAACACTATCCAGCTGTGGCTATACACTCAGGATGCAGTAACTGCTATGTGTGCTGCAATTCCCTGGCTGAGCCCAAGCAACTCCTAACTGTGCTAACTTCACTATACTTACAATTACAGAGCTGTGCCATTGATCTCCAGTACCTAAGTGTTCCTGTGGTTCAGCATTCATGATGCAGTACAATTTTGGGGGGAGGAGCAGCATTAGCTACCTAAATGCATGCTAATCCTAACTCAGCTAACTTCACTATGCCTGCAATCACTGGTGTCTACCATTGATGTCCATACCCTCACAGGTGTTGTGTAGCTCCACTGAGATGTCCATACCCTCACCTATATTGTGTATCTACACTGACAATGCAGTATCTGCTGTCATGTTTGAAGACACATTTCCTGCCTGAATCCATTCAAATGAAAACTGTACTAACTGCACAGCTCCTGTAATCAAGGAGCTGTACAACTGATGTACATTGCCTATCTTTTCCTGTGACTGTTCACTCAGGATGCAGCAAGTGGTCTGCAAGTGCAGTAACCCCATGACACTATTCATCTCCATAGGCTATTTTGTTCTGTACTCTCCACTCAGTATGCAGTATGTGTGCTAGGAGTTCAGACATTGCCTGAAAGAGCTCCTGTAATTCCAAGCTAAATTAACTAGTATGAACCACCCTTACTTTTCATCTAAGTCTACAGTCAGACTGCAGTAGCTGTTGTAGAGAAATATGTGACATTGCTAACTAAGTCCATGAACCTGTGGTTGAATAGTCACAGTCACAGTCAGTAACTAGTATGCATGAAAAATTCCATGGGTGAGCCCATACAAATCCTTACTATGTAAACTTGTGTCAACCAACAAATACAGAGGCATACCATTGATGTCCATTGCCTCAAGTCTTTCTCTACATCAGTACTCATGATGCAGTACACATTTTTGGTGGGAAGTATTACCTCGCTGATGCACCCCCACAAACACTAACTATGCTTACTTGAGTGTCCCTGCAATCACTGACAACTATCGTAGATGTCCATACCCTCAGCTATGCTATGGGTCTTTACTAAGGATCTTGGTGACACAGTTTGGAAATCATTGCCTGGCTGAGGCAATGTAAGTGATAATTGTGCTAACTACACTGTACCTGTAGTCATGGAAGTCTACAAGTGATCTGCATCACCCTTCTTTTCCTGTGCCTCTTCACTTAACATGCAGCAACTGGTCTGTAGGTGTACTCCCCTATCCCATGAGACTATGCAACTCCTAAGTGTACTAAGTTCTGTACAGCTGCAATAACACTCCTAAGTGTGCTAAGTTCTCTACAGCTGCAATGACAAAGCTACACTATTCATGTCCATAGGTGTATTTTTACTGTGGTTCTCCACTCAGTATACAGTATGTACACTAGTTGTATATTATTTCTGACACCTCCTGCTGATTGTCTGAGATTGGGCCTGTTGCCTTGCTTCTCCCCCCTACTTCCATGTGTGTGTGTGTCTCTCTGTCTGCCACTGGTGCTTGGGGGGTGAGGGGTGAATGCACATTTATGCTTTTGAGCCCTAAGACAGAATTTCCTCACTTCTGTCACTGTGGAACAACACTAACTGAAGTAGTAAACAAAGTGTTTCTCTCTAATTTCCCTTCCTTTAAAAAATTATTCTGATACATATTGAATGTAATACAGCAGCAGTAATATGGGCCCCATGCTCCTGCCATGTGATGTCTTTTCACACAGTAACACTGTGCCCATAAACACACTCATGAAATATGATGTCTTTATACAGAGCCCACAAACACAAATGGTAATGCACATGGCAACACAAAGTGAAACATGAAGATAAACAGTACTGAAAAACACTGAATGTAATACAGAGACAGAAGATTTCAGACCAGTTGCACAAACCATGTGACCTGTAGAGATGACCAAAGAATTGCAAATAAGTTTAAATGCGTGTAGATCATGCTTAATAACTCTGCAGCTGTATATCTGAACAGTATGAAACTTGGCAGATCCCAAGATGTTAGGGTCTTGATTGTGTATTCCAAATTTCAAGCAAATCCGTTGAACGGTTGCAAAGCTATCAAGGTGCAAAATTTTAGATTTAACATGTAAATGGCTCCTCATCCCTAACTATGGTAGCACTATCATGTTACCATTTTATATATATATATATATATATATAGAGAGAGAGAGAGAGAGAGAGAGAGAGATAGATAGATAGATAGATAGATAGATAGATAGATAGATAGATAGATAGATTTATATAATAGTGGTGGCTGATAAACGTTGTAGATAAAAACACGTATTCTCACAGGAGTGAGATAAATGTTGCTGACATAGGAACTGTGGTAGATATTTACATTTACACACAGTTCCTATGTCAGCAAGTGATATTCTCACTGTAGCTACGTCAGTACAACACTGCCCTTACTAGACTACCTTTCTATTTCAAAAACATAGCACTTTACAAAACATACCCCACAAAATGTTCACACCACAACTGTAATCAACAGAAACACATAAACCACAGAATCTCTACAAAAAATAAATACACATTCCACTCAACAAAACGTCAGCTCTCAATAAATAATAGCTGAGCTGAACCCATCATTAAACCTCTGCCACAAACTAAACACTAAAACTAGATGCCACATTCCCACACTATGTATCACTCTTTCAGGACTTCCCACAATGTACAAACTCTATTTCTTAGTACTACCACATTCCTCGTTGTAGATCCATTTAGAAAATGCCGTCCGTGAAAGCGAAACTGAACCAGCCGCACCGTCAATAACATACATAATGAACTCCGAAATAAAACCGGGACCCAGGACAGTACACAGCATACACGATCCCAAATGAACATCACAGAAGGCACAAATGAATGGTAAACCAGTAAAATAAAAAGAAATTTAAAACACACCGACCAGAAAGATGCCAAACAAATTCCCGCTCACTTACGCATCCAACCAATCATACCACACACAGAAACAAAACTCAACCAATCAGCAACTACAACCCAAAATACCAACCAGTGACAAAAAAGATCTACTTTTCATTCATACTGCCAACCGATCACATACCAACAGTCACTCCCATTCACAAAACAATGCACACTCCCACAGAACAAACCATACTAAACTGACTACGAAGACAAATAAAACTAGCTAATATGTGTGCCCTATTACATAAATCGAACACATGATGTGCAGATCATAGGATATAGAAAATGTTCCCACTCCTGCATCATGAGGCATGGATATCTCACTCTGCAGGAGTGGGAATATTTTCCATATCCCACTTCTGCCCATCATGTATCCCATATATATATATATCTATATACACACACACACATATACACATATATCTCACCACAGGTGGCTTCAATAACCACTGCAGATCTTTTCCTCTGAATCCATATATTACCTGGAACCTTCTTTTTTTCAAAAAATTAAAATATAATCTCAGATGGAACAAATGATTACCATGGACATTTATTCTTGTTCTATAAATCACCTGGAACCTGTTTTTGGCTAAAATAAATGTATCACCTTTGGTGGCCTAAATGACCACCACAGATCTTTTACCATTGCTCCATTAAACATCTGGAACCCATTTTTGGCAAAAATGAAAATATCACCTCAGATAGCTTAAATGACCTCTGCAGACCATTTACCCAGTTGGATAAATCACATATAACCCATTTTTGACCAAAATAAAAATATCACCTCAGAGGGCCTGAATGACCTCCACAGACATTTCACCCCAGCTCCATAAATCAATTGAAACCGATTTTTGCTACAAAACACATTAGGTGGTCTAAACAAACACTGCAGATCTTTTACCCAGCTCTATAAATTTCCTGGAACCCATTTTTGACAAAAAAAAATCAGATAACATAGCCAAAACGATCACTGCAGACCATTTGCATTGCATCTGTAAATCACCTGAAACCCATTTCTGGCCTCAGGTGGCCTAAATGACAACCGTGTACCTTTTACCCAGGCTCCATTAATCACCTGGAACCCATTTTTGACAAAAGAAAAATATCAGATAACACAGCCAAAACGATCACTGCAGACCATTTGCATTACATCTATAAATCACCTGAAACCCATTTCTGGCCCCAGGTGGCCTAAATGACAACCGTGTACCTTTTACCCAGGCTCCGTTAATCACCTGGAACCTGTTTTTGTCAAAAAATAAAAATATCAACTCAGGTGGCCTTAATGACCTCAGCAGACCTTTCACCCTGGCTCCATAGATCACCTGGATACCATTTTTGGTAAAAATTAAAATATCACCTTAGGTGGCCAAAATGACCATCACAGAACTTTGTCCCCAGCTCCATAAATCATCTGTAACCTACTATTAGTACAAATAAAAACATCAGCTTAGGAGGCCTAAATGACCACCAAGGACCTTTTACCCATGCTCCATAGATCACCTGTAACCCATTTTTGGCAAAGATAAAAATGTCACTTTAGGTGGCCTACATAAACCACCACCTACCATTCAACCTGGCTCCATAGATCACCTGGAGCACATTTTTGGCAAAAATTAAAATATCACCCCAGGTGACCTAAATGACAACTGTGGACATTTTACTCAGGCTCCATTAATCACCTGGAACCCATTTTTCAAAAAAATAAAAATATCACCTCAGGTGGCCATAACAACCTCAGCAGACCTTTCACCACACTTCATAAATCACCTGGAATCCATTTTTGGCAAAAGCAAAAATATAACCTCAGGTGCCTAAATAAACATTCACCCTAGCTCCATTAATCAATTGCAACCCATTTCTCACAATAAGTCAAAATATCACCTCAGGTAGCCTAATTGAGCACCACCGACCTTTCTCCCCACCTCCAACAATCATCTGTAACCCATTTGTCACAAAATTAAAACTTTCACCTCACCTTACAATGATGCCATAGATCACCTGAAACAAATTTTGGGCAAAAAAAAATAAATCATCTCAAGTGACCTAAATGACCACCTACCATTAACCTCAGGTGGCCTAAATGACCACCACCTACCTTTTACCCCAACTCCGTAAATAATCTGGAACCCATTTTTTCAAAAATAAATAAATCACCTCAGGTGGCTTAAACTACCACTGCGGACCTTTTACCAAGGCTCCATTAATCACATGGAACCCATATTAGGCAAAAATAAAAATATTGCCTCACGTGGCCTAAACCACAATGGTAGAACTTTCATCAAAACTCCATAAATCACCTTGAACCCATTTTTGGCAAAACAAAACAAAAACTCAACTCAAGTGGCCTAAACTATCACTGCATACCTTTCACCCTGGCTCCATTGATCATTTGGAAACCATTTCTTGCAAAAATAAAAATATCAGTACAACTGGAATAAAGGTCCACTACAGACCTTTTACCAAAGCTCCATAAATCACCTGTAACCAATTCTTGGCAAAACATAAATAAAACTATCACCTCAGGTAATCTAACTGACAACTGCAGACCTTTTACCCAGGCTCCATTTATCACCTGGAAACCATTTTTGGCAAAAATAGAAATAACACCTCAGGCTGGACTAAATGACTACTGCAGACCTTTCAGCCAGGCTCCATTTATCACCTGGAACCCATTTTTGGCAAAAATAAAAATATTACCTCAGATTGCCTAAATGAACCACAGCAGAACTTTCACCACATCGCCATACATCACCTGGAACCCATTATTGGCCAAAATAAAAATTTCACTTCAGGTGGCCTAAATGACCACCATATGCAAAAAATGGGCTCTATAGATCACCTGGAGCCCATTTTTGGCAAAAATAAAAATATCACCCATGGTGGCCTAAAGCTCCACTGTAGACCTTTTATCCCATCTCCATAAATCATCTGCAACCCATTTTTGGCAAACAATAAATAAAAATATCACCTCAGGTTTCAAAAATCACTGCCATGAACATTTCACCATGCTCAATAAATCAATTGAAATCCATGTTTGGTAAAAACAAAAATATAACATCAAGTACCCAGACTAGCTCTGATTACCTTTCACCCCAACTCCAACAACCAATTTTTGGTGAAAACTAAAAACATCACCTCAGGTGGCCTAAATGGCCCAATGGACATTTCACCCAGGTCAATAAATCACCTAGAACCCATTTTTAGCACAAATAAAAATATCTCCTCAGGTGGCCTTAACAGTCTCTGTAGACCTTTCACCCTTGCTCCATAGATCACCTGGATAAATAAAAATATCACCTTAGGTGACCTAAATGACTGCCACACAACTTTATCCCCAGCTCCATAAACCATCTGCAACCAATTTTTAGCAAAAATAAAAATATCACCTCATGAGGCCCAATTGACAACTGCATACCTTTTATCCAGGGTCCACTAATCACCAGGAATCCATTTTGGGCAAATATAGAAATATCACCTTAGGTTAAATAAATGACCACATCAGATCTTTCACCACATCTCCATTAATCAACTAGAGCCCAATTCTGGCAAAAATAAAAATATCACCCATGGTGGCTTAAACCTCTACTGCAGACCTTTTATCCCAGCTCCATAAATCATACAGAACCCATTTTGCCATTGGCAAACAATAAATGATTCACAAATCACCACCACAAACATTTACCATGTTTAATAAATCAATTGAAATCCATCTTTGGCAAAAACCAAAATATCAGCCCTGGTGGCCTAAAGGTCTACTGCTGACATTTTACAACAGCTCCATAAATTACCGGGAATTCATTTTTGGAAAAAAGAAAATATCACCTTAGGAGTCCTAAATGACCATTTTGGACAGTAAAAAAATGTATCAGCTCAGGTGGCTAAACTACCACAGTTGACCTCTCACCCCTGCTCTATAACTCATCTGGATCCCATTTTTGCCAAAAATATAAACATCACCTTACATGCCCTAAATGATCACCACAGACCTTTGTCCCCAGATCCATAATCCACTTGTAACCCATTTTTAGCAAAAATAAAAATATCACATCAGGTGGCCTAAAGGTCCACTGTGGACTTTTTACCATGGCTCCATAAATCACGTTTAACCCATTTTTTAGCAAAAAATAAATTAATAAAGATATCACACCAGATGGCCGAAATGACAACTGCAGACCTTTTACATATGCTCCATTAATCACCAGGAATTCATTTTTGGCAAAAATAAAAATATCACCTCATGTGGCCTTAGCAAACTCTGTGGACCTTTCACCTTGGCTCCATAGATTACCTGGAAATCATTTTTTGGCAAAAATAAAAATATCACCTCAGGTGGCCTAAATTACCACCATGGATAATTCTCCCCATTTCCATACATCACCTGGAATGCATTTTTGACAAAAATAAAAATACCACCATAGATGGCCTAAATGACCACCACAGACCCATGTCCCCAGCTCCATAAAGCATATATAACCCATTTTTTAGCAAAAATTAAAAATATCACCTCAGGTGGTCTAATTGACAACTGCCAACCTTTTATCCTGGCTCCACTTATCACCTAGAACCCATTTTTGGGAAAAATGAAAATAACACCTCAGACTGGACTAAACGACAACAGTAGATGATTCACCCAGGCTCCATTTATCACATGGAACCCATTTTTGCAAAAAATTAAAACATCACCTCAGGTTGCCTAAATGACCACAGCAGACCTTTCACCACATCTGCATAAGTCACCTGGAATCCATTCTTGGCAAAAACTTAAAATTTCACTTCATGTGGCCTAAATGACAACCACGTGCCATTCATCCTGGCTCCATAGATCACCTGGAGCCCATTTTTGACACAAATAACAATATCACCAGTGGTAGCCTAAAGCTCACTGTGGACCTTTTACCCCATCTCCATAAATCATCTGGAACCCATTTTTGACAAACAAATAATAAAAATATCACCTCAGGTTTCAAAAATCACCACCATGAACATTTCACCATGCTCAACAAATCAACTGAAATCCATTTCTGGAAAAACAAAAATATATCAAGGGCCTAGACAAGCACTGCAGACCTTTCACCCCAGCTCCTACAACCTGTTTTTGGCAAAAAATTAAAAAATCACCTCAGGTGGCCTAAATGATTTTAATGGACCTTTTACCCCAGGTCAACAAATCACCTACAACCTATTTTTAGCACAAATAAACAGATCACCTCAGGTGGCCTTAACAATCTCTGTGGACCTTTCACCCCTGCTCCATAGGTCACCTTGATACCATTTTTGACATAAATAAAAAAACCTTAGGTGGCCTAAATGACTGCACAGACCTTTATCCCCAGCTCCATAAATCACCTGTAACCAATTTTTAGCAAAATAAAAATATCACCTGAGGTGGCCTAATTGACAGCTGCAGATCTTTTACCCAGGCTTCACTTATCACCTGGAACCCATTTTTGGCAAAAATAGAAATATCACCTTAGGTTACCTAAATGACCACAGCAGAACTTTCACCACATCTCCATAAAATCACCTGGAATCCATTTTGACAAAAATTAAAATATCCCCTCAGGTTACCTAAATCACCAGAGCAGACCTTTCATCACATCTCCATAAATCACCTGGAACCCATTTTTGGCAAAAATAAAAATGTCACTTCAGGTGACCTAAACCAACACTTCGTGCCATTCATGCTGGCTCCATAGATCACCTGGAGCCCATTTTTGGGAAAAATTAAAATACAACTAATGATGGCCTAAACCTCTACAGTGGACCCTTTATCCCAGCTCCATGAATATTCTGGAACCCATTTTTGGCAAAAAATAAATAAAAGTATCACCTCAGGTTTCAAAAATCACCACCATGAACATTTTGCCATGCTTCATAAATCAATTGAAACCCATTTTTGGCAAAATCAAAAATATAACATCAAGTACAAAGATGAGCACCACTGACCTTTCACCCCAGCTCCTACAACCCAGCTTTGGCAAAAAGCAAAAATATCATCTCAGGTGACCTAAATGACTTCCACAGACCTTTTGTCCGAGATCCATAAATCACCTGGAACCAATTTTTGGTAAAAAGAAAAATGTCACTTCAGGTGGCCTAAACAAACACTGCGTGCTATTCATACTGACTCCATAGATCACCTGGAGACCATTTTTGGGAAAAATTTAAATATCACTCGTGGTGGCCTAAACCTCTACTGCAGACTTTAATCCCAGCTCCATAAATCATCTGGATCCCATTTTTGGCAAACAATAAATAAAAGTATCACTTCAAGTTTCAAAAATCACCACCATGAACATTTAACATGCTTCATAAAATCAATTGAAACTTATTTTTGGCAAAATCAAAAATATAACATCAAGTACAAATATGAGCACCGCTGACCTTTCACCCCAGCTCCTACAACTCATTTTTGGCAAAAAGTTAAAATATCATCTTGGGTGGTCTAAATGACTTCCACAGACCTTTTATCCCAGATCCATAAATTACATGGAACCCATTTTTTGGCACAAATGAAAATATCACCTCAAATGGCTTAAATGACCACGTCAGACTTTTTACACAGGCTGCATTAATGATGCAAAACCCATTTTTGGCAAAAATCAAAACATCACCTCTGGTGGCCTAAATAACCACTGCAGACATTTCACCTAGGCTCCATGAATCAATTGGTACAAATTTTTGGCCAAAATTAAAATTTTACTTCAGGTGGCCTAAACAAACACCATGGATAATTCACCCCATTTCCATACATCACCTGGAATCTATTTTTGGCAAAAATAGAAATAACACCTCAGGTGGCCGAAATGACCAAAGCAGATATTTTACTCTGGCTCAGTAAAGTACCTGGAACACATTTTTGGCAAAAATAATAATGTCATCTCAGGTGGCCTAAACAGCCACTGGGTACCCTGGCTCCATAGATCACCTGGAATCAATTTTGGCAAAAATTAAAATATCACCTCAGGTGATCTAAATGTCTACTGCTGACTTTTTACCCCAGCTCCATAATTCACCAGGAACCCATTTTTTGGCAAAAAGAAAATATTGCTTCAGGAGGCCTAATTGACCACTTTGGACTTTTTACACTCCATAAATCAGATGGAAACCGTTTTTGGCAAAACAAAATATATCACCTGAGGTGGCCTAAACTACTGCAGCTGACCTTTCACCCCAGCTCTATAACTAACCTGGAATCCATTTTTGGAAAAAATTAAAAGATCACCTCAGGTGGCCTACATGACAACTGCAGCCATTTTACCAAGTCTTCATTAAGCATCTGGAGCCCATTTTTGGCAAAAATGAAACTATCACCTCAGGTGGCCTTAATGACCTCAGTGGACCTTTCATCCTGACTCCATAGATCACCTGGTTCCCATTTTTGCCAAAAATAAAAATATCACCTAAATGATCACCACAGACCTTTGTCCTCAAATCTATAAACCACTTGTAACCCATTTTTAGCAAAAATAAAAATATCACCTCATGTGGCCTCGATGTCCACTGCAGACTTTTTACCACAGCTCCATAAATCACTTTGAAGCCATTTTTTTGGCAAAAAAATAACAATACCACACCATGGTCCAGATATTCAAAACTTTGCCCTGGGGCTAAATTAGCACTGCCCATTGGGAAAAACTTTGCCTGGAGCAAAAACATAGCTATATTCAAAAGGAAACAGTCCGGTGCAAAACCAGCTGAATTTAGCAAGCTAAGGAAGCCGGGCAAACAGGCCCAGGAGTGCAGGGCAAAAATTGCCCTTGATTAAGACAGCACTGAATATAGCAGATAAGACAACACTGAATATAGCAATCAGACAGAGGCAGTGCAAACACCCACAGAAACAAAGTGTTAGAGGTGTGAGCAGCTGTCCAGGAACATAGGAAAGCAAATTAGCCCTGCCAGACACAACTGCAGTACTAGTGAATGGCATGGAGTAACCTGGACCCACAAGTGAAACCAGAATACCACAGAACACTGTCAAATCCCGACCACACCCAAAAAAGACACAGGATACGGGAATGTCAAGCATAACAAAGTATAATTCAAAAAGGGAACAGGTAAGGCACAAAGGCAACAGGAACAAACATACAGAAAAACAAAGCAAAACACAGCAGAACGCAGTATGCAAAAATGGGGTAAAAGACAAACATAATGAAAGAGAAAAGGGCAGGCTTAACAAAGGGACTGAAAACAATGGGGAAAACAACAGTAACAGTGCAAAAAGGCAATTGTGTATAATATTTACAGTGGAATGGGGAAAGAATGTGGAAGGGAGAGGGATGTGGACATAGAAAGCAATGGAGGGAAACGGGATGGCAGACATAGGGCTAGGGACAGTGGGCCAGGGACAGGAAGCAGGATAACAAGAATAGGAGGTAGGAGTTAGGTGTGGGCAGGTGCTGGCAGACGTTCATCCAGGATGGCTGCAACCCATCTTGTTTCAGCAATTAACACAGCCTGCTGTTCTATAAGCGTGTGCTGTTGCCGCATCACCCTCCTCAACAGCTCATCCCTACCTTCAGCTTCTTCTGGATGGGTGGCCAACAGTGACGCCTGATGTGAACCTACAGGAGAAAGGGGGACCATATTAGGACATGACTATGACACAAAGGCACCATGTATCACCACATGGTGGACAGCATACCCCAACAACCATGCCCATGTGCCAGTATAGAACAAACCACAATGCACACTAACATGTGCCTGAAGGGCAAGGCAGTATGTAACAGGCAGCATGCAACATGCCAATGTACACGGTCATGCATAGATGTATGCTGAGAAACCTAATACAGTGGAATCCAGCCAGCACAGCGGTGTACAGACTGTAACAATGCAAACAGACTGCCACCCTCTGAGATGTGAATGCCAAGTGGACACCGAATGACATGCTCATGGGATGACACATGTTGGGACATGCTGCCCATAGTCACACAGCTATGATACACAAAACAGATGACACCCACTGGAGAAGGTGCCACAGCCACAACCAGGTGTGTAACCAGACATGCCTGTCCTGTAACCCCCAACAGTGGCCCACCCTCACTGCTGCCCCCCCACAAGAACTGTAGAGACCCAGCCAAACTGCCACCCACAATGCCATAACACAGCAGCTGTACAAATGATGTCAGGAAGCCCTGAACAGGTGGGTGACTGACTTAAGTGCAGAACAGTGGCAAGTGACTCGACATGGACCACAGAGACCTAATGACCACAGAGGACAATGACACTGGAAACAGTACAGTAGGGACTGCAGGACAGGTAACCAAGCAGTACACAACCAGGGAACGTGCCAATGCCCACCCACACCCATTGCCACAACAGAAGGATGAGGAGCCCACACTGGTGAAGAGCGTGGCATGGGGCTGTGCCACCACCCAAAGCTGCTGCTTGTGAAACAGGGACACAGGCCATTTTCCACCAGTGGCAGGGCAGCGGTAGGCCAATGATATGCACAGGACAGTGTCACCCTGATGGCCAAGGCATGGTGAGGCACACACCCCTACTTGTGGGAGCAGCATCTGCCACAGGGTCTGACACCCAGCACACCATGCTACCACAGAACAACCTCTGCAGCACACCTGCATAACCTATGCACAAACACCATGCACTGCAGGGACTGAGGGACAGCACCCTGTAGGGGACAATGGTCCCCACAACACAACTGGAGCCAACAGGCAGGGGTGTAGCCAGGGAGGTCACATCTGCACACCATGTGGACACACTGCTACCTCGCTTCCCATCATTAGGGTGAACTACCCCACCCCAGAGTGTAGCCAGACAACATACAAACGTACACCAGGACTGTGTTTGTTGCCACCAGTGGCATAATAAATACAACTTATGAAACTCATGACAATGGCGCTGTCCTGTATGGGTAAATACAAAGCCATGCATTGCTCCCCAAGACACCCACATACCAGCCCACAACATGTACAGTTGTATTGGCCATGGGACACAAAGACAGTCATAGTAACCAGTCCTCCTAGTGTAGACCCCAATGAATGAGATCACAGAAAGGTACAACATTGTCTTTGTTAGGCTTCATGGAAAAATGAAGTAGTTCAGAGCCAATTTGCTATCTCCCTCAGAAATAAAATAGCACACCATGGAGTGCCTGGAGGATGCCTGCTTACTCCCATGCCACAACAGGCACACATGACATGCACAGCCACACAGGCCCATGTGGCACCATAGGCCCAGAGGCCCCCCTCAACAGCCACTGTGCATGTACACCACAGAGGTCAGACAAGGGCACACAATAACATACCAGCGTCCACACTACAATGGCAATACACTGGTAGGGAGATAAAGGCACCACATGAAACTGTGGCCTCCTGTTCACCATAGTGTGAATAGCCCTGGCAGGCACTAACAACATGTCCTGCATAGACACTGATACACTATACATGGTACTGTGAATGAGATGTGCCATGAGAAGTGCAGAACAGTGTTGCCATGGCAGACAGGACAACAGCAGCAGTAGAAACAGCCAGCATAGTAGGCTGACCCCAGTAATCCCCCAGCTCCAGGCATAATGACTGGCCAATGGCCATGCACAGACCTGCTGCATCCTGCCACAATGGTGGACATAACAGCAACATGTTGCACATGACAGTACAAGACAGATAGCAGTGCACATGGCAGTAATGGCAACAGTAGACCAGACATAGAGCCAGCCATGCCACAGGCTGAGCAGCAGAAAGCAAGGCACTGGAGGCATGGAAGACAACACAAATGCAAGTAGCCAGCATAGCAGGCCCCACTGATGTAACTGTCATGGATGCGCTGAATGGTGCCACTGGTGTTAAGCATCCAGTGCCCCCCATCCAGCACATAGTCAGGTGTGAACACTGTAGCCCCATGTGGCTGTACATATTGTAACCACAATGGCTAAGAGGTCCCTCTAAGTGAGCACCCTGGAATCCAAATGCAACACAGCTAAATCACATCAGGCCTGGATGACCTAGGCGACTGTGCCATGACACCAGACACAACACTCCAATGCCTGCAGTAGCAACACAGACACATAGTAGAAATGCTCAATGGCACACAGTACTCACACAACACACTCCAGTCCCCGTCACTGCTCTCCGCTGCATGCTGTGCCATTGATGGCACTCTCTGCCTGTCCGTGGTGGGCCTCTGGTCAGCCTGCTGCTCACCCCTCATGTCTCCGGTGTGGTCTCTGCACTCTGCAGTGGGAAGATGGTACAGCAGCATTAATACAATTTCAGCCACCACGGTACGCTAAAGACCACCCTGGACCCTGGTGGCATAGCACAACACATGCATAATCGCACACAGGCACAGTGCACCACGCAAGCCATGCCAAGCATGACACAGGTCACACAGTGCATGGCCAATGTGTGCAGGGGTGGAGCATGACAATGCCATCCCATACACACAAGCTGCAACAGCCCCCCCTCCATCATATGTACACAGCCTCTCTGGATGGTAACTCCTCTCACACAAGGCAGACTGTAAGCAGAGGAGTTCCCTAACCCGTAATAAGGGAACACAAGTATTGAACCCCTCAACAATAGATGTGGACACACAGACATGACCCAGTGGCATACAGAGGCTACAACTAGAATGACAATGATGACAGAAAGGCATACGGGATGTGACATGCACACAGCATGACCATACACAACTGAGTACAGTGCATATGCTGCCCACACCCGTGACAGCATGCAGCACAGCAGGGCACCAATGCCATGGAACTGTCACTCGAGCCACTGGTCAGTGTCATGGCACAGACACAGCAGTGATGGTGGAGTGCACCACTCCCAGACACATACCTCTCAACAGTACCATATTCTGAGAAATGCTCCTCAGTGTACATCACAGAAGCTCCCTGTACCACATTGTGAGGACTCAACCCACATGCAGTGGACACATACAAAAGCACAGAGCCATAGCAAATGATGCGAACCATATTCCATACAATGAATTAACAGACCTCTGGAACATAACTGCAAACATTGTGACAGTGTTCTGAGCAGCATAGGTGTAGCTACAGTATGTATAAGTGATCCACAGTCATCCCACTTATACCACATTGTAAGAGGCAATGTACCACAAGTGGGTGTGAAATGGTTGGGAGGTTAGCTCAGACAACACACCCAACCACTCACTGCAGATGTACAAAGTAGGCACAGCTGCACGCAGCCCCCTGGCAGCATGGCAGAACAAAATGGATGTGGTAAGGGGCCAGGTGCCGTGGGTCCATGCCACCACAGTAGGTGGTATGGGGCAGTGTGCCACCACAGTGCAGGACATTGCTGACAACACTCGCAAGATGTTTCATCCCCCTGGTCCACACAGTCCATACACACCTGATTGGAGGTCCCCATGGACGAAGACCAACAAACTGTAGTAGTAGCAAAAGTGTACATTTGTACAGGTAGCAAATGGTAAAATGTCATTGGGACATAAACCCATGTCCAAGAGTGACCCATGTCACATATCATTACACAAGGTGCACAACAATAATAGCATGGTAGAGTTGTGCTGAACCCCACCAGCACAGCAACACAGCCCCCTCGATGGTATGTTAATGGGCCATGGCACACACACACACACACACACACACACACACACACATGCACACAAGCACACCACCCAACACACATCCCCACCACCCATTACATCACTGTGGTGAGAGGTATCACATACCTGGTACAGGCACAGTCCCCTCCCGAATCATTGTCTGGCATCATTCCAGCAGTGGGCGCTGCCTGCACCTGATGTCCACATATCAGTGGTGGCACTTCTCCCCATAACGTGGTATTCCCATGAGTGCTGTGAGGTGACGGGCAATTGAAGTCCAGACCTGGCTATGGGGGTAGTCACCCTCCCAGGCCTCTCCAAACAGGCACCTATGGCACTGTTAAGTGAGCTGTACAAGGTTGGCAGTCTCCACTTCATCCTAACGCCTGTCACGGCCCCACCACTGCCTTTTGCCTACATCTCCCAGACATGGCTGATGCAAGAAGAGGGAAAGGTATTGCTGTACTGGCAACAGACAGACCACACACCCTGACACTCCCAAACAGTTCAGCCTAGTGCCAAGCAGAACTATGCAATAGTGCCACGCAACCCGGAAGTGTGCGCAATGCGCATGCATGACCCTACCATGAATCCGTGCAGACGTACCGGGCATGCGCAGTGGCAGCGTGCTGGCGCGTAGTTAGCGCAGCTAAGGCACAATAGCGCCGGCAGGTTAGCAGACTGCCCCAACCCACGCATTCACCATACCAGTTAATCAACCCCAGCACGCGCTTATTGCAATAGTGCTACGCTTAAGCATAGCCAGGATAGCTCCGCGCTATATGGTTTGCCCAGCGCTAAACACTTTGCCTGGCACTATCATCTGCCATATTCAAACAGCAGATGCAAATGATGGTCATTGTGTATGCATGGTGCTAACAAGGAGATTAGCATATCATTAATGGCCCATTACCATGCTTAACAGGCTTGTTTGCCCGGCTGTGATATATAAGGGCTAACAATGCCCCACCTGTGTTGCTTATCGGTAATACATGTTGTTGTGGGATTATTGCTGCAGCACAGTATGTCACTGGAACACTCACAGAGCCAGCCAGGAATGTACTGCATTTGGGCTGACCCAGAGGTACAATTCCAGGGACATAGCAGTAGGTTTGTGATGTGGTTTATGTTGACTGGGTGCCTAGTGCCAGGCACAACCTGGCCATACCTCCCAACTTTATGTCCCTCAAATGTGGAACATTGCCTCTCAATATGTGGAACACATGAGCAAAATGTGTGGAACACATATTCAAACTTCACCTCTGAGGCCCAGAACACTGTTAAACTATTTGCATTTATATTCAGGTGGTCAGTTAGTAATTGAGCTATATATTTTCTGCATCATTTACTGTGGAATAGTGTCTTACACTGTTACCACTGCATGCGGGACAACTCCTCACAATGTTGAACAGCGTGCTGTTGTGCTGTACCATGAGGAACGTTCCTTGTATTGTGGTACAGTCGAGAGGTACGGACCTGGAGGAGGGGGGGGATACAGATGACTGCTAACTGACTGTGCCCTGGATGAGGCTGCCGTTCATGAATGTTCTGTGTAGTCACCATGCTGACAACAGTTGGGCATCCCCATGTCATATGTGTGTGTGGCTTGATAGCACTGGATGATGGCAGACATCCAGGTCAGGGCTGTAACACATGTCTACTCTGTCTGTTGTACGGTCCGGTCTGCACAATCTATATGTACTGCCACAGAGGGGTTCTCAGTCCCTGTGACCTCGGGAGCACTGATGCTTGAGGTGACAGAACACAGGTTGTGTATAACTGTGGCATCATGTATGTGATATATTGTATAGATGTAGTATATCACATGTGTGCAGTGTGTTACTCTGCACTCTGTTCCATACTGACACCAACATGTGATGTCTCAAGCGGTTCAAGACTACTGACACCACTGCGGTACTGTGAGGATGGTAACACTGTGCCAGCAAGCCATGAACTCCTGCAGCAGTGGTGACATCAGTACTGCAGCAGATCATCATAAATGACAGCACTACTGCAGCAGCACATTGGGGATACTGGATGGGCAACTCTGCAGCACCAGTGTGTTCTGCCACAGAAGGATTCTGAGGCCCAATGACACTGAGAACACAGCTTGTGAGGTCCATGGGAATCAGAACCCCGACCCGGCAGGGCACGCTGTTTGTGCATAGCACTTCTCTGCCTGTCATGTGTATTGCTTATTGTAGTGTTTGCTGACTGAGTATGTGCTGTAGACAAATCCTGCCTCTTTCAGCCACAACCCGGGTTGAAGGGGATACAGGTTGAATACCAAATGTCTTTGAAACAGATTACACTGCTTGTGGTATTCTTGTGAATGAGGGGTACATGGCCATGGCACCATAGATATTCTCCTACACATTTTGGGATGTGCCACGGGGTCTTTAACATCCACCTGACCTACCACCAGAGCAGGCAGATGGGACCTCGGTCTAACATCTCATCCGATAGACGGCACCTCAGGAGTGCAGCACCCCCCTCATGCAGCACTGCAGTGTCACTTATAGGATATTAACCCAGGAGCCTTGTGTGGGACTAGAACCCACAGCCGTCTGATCTCCTGGTTGAAGGGCATCTGTGCTACCTGCTGAGCCACTGTCTTTACCTGTGTATTGTACTGTGTGCAATCTCTGTGATGTAATAGAGGAGACTGCCTGACATACAGATGATAACCATGGTGTAAACACCTCGAGTGGTTGCTAGGACATCAGTAAACCTCGAGTGCACAGCTCAAGAGTCTTACAATTGCCCTAGCAACCACGAGAGGTGATTGCACCATAGTTATCACCTGTACATCAGGCATTGTCAGGTATAGTGGATGGGATTCATCATGGGAATCCCCCCATCATGTGCAAGTGGGCCTTACCCCAGTATTGACTCTGTGGTACAGCCACATGTATGTGTAGGTACTGTACACACAGTATTGGGATACATGGACCAAATGACTGTGGGCCAGAATAGTACCAGTGTTAACCCCTATCAGACATGGAGATTGCTAGACTCAGTGACGGTACACTGTGACAACTGGACTGTTATAGAACTACTGTACTGAGCTTCCAAGCACATTCCAGGTGTGTAGAATACCGACTAACAGTTGCAGTCTGTCTAGTTAACCCACTGCTAAGGCATAGCTGAGATGAGTTCATATGGTCCTGACATCACACCACTGTGATGCCAGGGCTGTAATCTGCTGGATAGCAGTGGGTAATCAGGGATACCCATACTTTATAGTCCTGTTCTGCATGGACAATAGGCTGACCCAGACAATACCAGCCACCTGCCTGTCTGGTAGAACAGGACCTGATTCCAGGTGTAGCAGTACCACATGTGTGGCTGTATCGTCCCTCCCATTCACAGGTTGCTCCTGTATTGCCTGTATGTGGCAGGCTATGGTATCTGTGAACTATCCAACAGTGAGTACTGGTAATGGCCTTGGGACTGCAGCTGATGCCTGACTGGTGCAGTGTGGCTGGGCATGTATGCGGTGGTGCTGGGGGGAGACGGGTGGCCCATTGACCCTCTTGGCTGCCCCTGTGTGGGTAGTGGTGCCCCACCAGCATCATGCACTGTCCAACGACCATTGTGCAGGCCATGCTTGACTGAATGCATGTTGTGGTGCTGCAGATGGCAGTGGGATGTGATTAGCGGTGTGGAGGATGCACTCTGGAGTGGGTCAGTAGTCCACTGTGACTGTAGGGTGCATGTACTCCAGTGTGACAACTGCCACAGGTACCCGTGCTGTCACCCATGTCACCGGCTAACATCTGCATCACAGACAGTCAATCCCCCACCCTTGTATTGTGCTGTGTGATGTATGCATGTGGGTCATGGCAGACAGTACTCATGCAGTTAATAGTGTTGGTACTCTGTGGTCCCGACTGCTGGCTGTCTGTGCACAGCACTGTGCAGCCAGGGGCAGGGGCAGTATCAACATTGTTGTGGTCTAGGGTGTCTACCCGCATGACAGGCCGGTCCATCTACAGTGTGCACATCCAGGCCATTGCGTGACATGCGTTGACACACATGCTGGGGGTGCAGTACCCCAGTTTTATTGTTGCACAGTACCCACAACTGTGACACATGGTGGATCACACACAGGCCTTGTGTACAGCTGTGCCAGGATCACCTATACATGCCTGTATGTGTGTGCAATGCAGCTGCACTGATACATGCTCTGGCACGTGCAATGGTGCCTAGGCTGCACCCCTAGTGGAACATGTGTCCTGGTCAGCCATCTAGCCTGTTGTTGGGAGACATCCCATGCTTCCACAGCATGTGTTCCATGGTGCTGGGTGTGCAGAGGCCCAGCATGGCACTGGATGTGCCGGGGAGCACCATGAGTCAGGCATTTACAGCCATGGCTGCACAGTCTCACACATGTGCACATTAGACACCGTCTGTGGCTGCAGGCCTTGTGATTGCCTTGCAGTGCACCCATGTCCATTACAACATGTGCAGCCAGGCCACCTCTCACATGCCACAGGTAGCAAGATCGCAGACAACTGTGTGCTGCACACACAGACTGGCTTCCACATGTGCTGGCCTGCCGGATTCCAGCACTACGAGGGTGCATCATGCATGTCCTATTGCCATTCCTCAGGGGGTGGAGGCATGTATAGCAGCTGTGTGTTACATCATGGTCATATGATACTGTTACAGCTGTGCAATGTTTGTTCACAACTCTGTTTAACCCTTTCCCTGCCTTCTGTCCCACACAGGTGAGGCTGCAGGACAGGAGTGGCGCAGGTCCCACAAATTTTCTGGAGATGAGCTGCATGCAGTGAAGAACAGGGATATGGTCCTACACAGGAACAAGTCAATGGACACCACTGTTCAGCTGATGTGGGAGGAGATTGCCACAGCAGTAAACACCGTAGGTGGTCATGGCCAAAGCACTGATGCCATCCAGAAAAGGTGGAATGACCTGCTGCACAGGGTGAAGGAGGGGGAGGCACAGCAGATCCGGAACAGGCTGTGGACCAGTGGGGGACCACAATCACTTGATCAGTGGGACTGGGACCCATTGATGGCCATAGTAGCCTCTACCCTGTGGCCAGTGACAGTCGGCGGGGTTGAAGGCGGAGGGTGTGAGACACTGTTTACACCACCCAGAGCAGGTAAGTTTGTGGCATGTATCCACCACTCAGTGGACAGCAACACCTTGGGGACAGAGGCACACATCACTACTGTCATGGTGCATGCATAGGGCCCACATGGGTATGTTCCATTCTAAGGGTGGTGTTGGGGCTGCACAGTGGTGGACATCTGCTGGCAGGCACATGTCATGAGTGCATGTGTACCATGGTGCAGGGGCTCCTAGGGCACAGGCTACAATTGCATGGGATGAACACTGGGGTCTGCATGGGCATGTTGGAGAAGACATTGCTGGGGTGCATGTGGCATTGTTGGGAGTGGGTTGGGGTGGGTGGGCTGGTCTTGTAGCAGCAACTGACATCGTCTCTTCCATTTCAGCATTACATGCCCGGCAGGCTATGTCCCAGGTGAAGCCAGGCACAGTTGTACGGGAGGTGGAGGATTCGTACACAGCAGAGGTGCGCCCTTCCACATCAGGCATGGCAGCCACAGCTAGACCAGCAGTGGCCATGCCAGTCAGCACTATGTCTGCTCACAGACATTGTGAGGCATTGACAAATGCTGGAACATCAGATGAAGAGGATGCAGCCTTCCTGGCATCCCTGAATCCACCTGAGTATGCCCAGGTGGAGGATCTGAGTGGCGAGCATGTGGTGATTCTGACTATCACAAGTGACCACAGCTCAGAGGATGCAGGGGAGGAGCCTGACATGCCAGTTCTGTGTGCAGCCAGAGGTTTTGGTGCAGTAGGGGATGGCACCATGCCTGAATAGGCAACAAGGAGTTCTCAGGCACATGACACCTATCTGCCCAGAGCTTCTATTCCCCTGCCCGAACAATCTTGCCCACTGGACATGCCCCACAGGGCACTGACCACAGGGCTGGTCCAGCAGTGTGCTCAGTCACCTGTGAGGCCACAGTTGCAGTGGCCAATGCACTGCCAGCCACCCCCACAGGCCAGGGTGCTCGGCCTATGCTCCAGGAGGCCTTAGCCTCACAGTATGTGGCACAGCAGGACCTGCATGATCTCCATAGGGAACTGCGGCATGAGGCTGTCACAGCTGGGGACAGTGAGCACTGGTCTTGCCCATGCTGATCAGCAGTCGAGGAGGAGAGGACCCTTTTCTCACCACCATTGAGCGTGGCTTTGGTGGCCTAACTGTTGCTGTGCAGACCTTTGCTGTTGTGCTGTGGGACACTATCACCACGGTACTGCAGGGTGCACCCAGACACCAGTGCAGTCATGCCTCACATGGGCAGCAGCATGGCAGGGGTTAGTGCAGGGTGGGTGCAATCTCCTCAGCCCTTACCTGCTGTTTGTCCACAGGACAGGCACAGCATCATGGCCACCCTCCCTCCACTCTTGTGCAGACCTCAAGGCATGGCCGCAGATGGCCTGCCCTCCCAGCCTCACCTCAATCCACCCCAACAATGTCCTCAGCATGTAGCATGCCCAGCAGTTTTCCCTGTACACAGGGTGTGTGTTGTGTGCACAGCGGTAGGCACAGCTGATGTGCTTCACCACATGTGTTCTTTGGCCCTGACTCCCTCACCTGCATGCCTATGCACACAGCCACTTCCCATGTCCCCTGCACAAACTCCATGGCCCTTGTTCACTCCCATGCCACAGCCCCTGCCATCACATATACAGTGCTGTTTCGTGTGCACCTGGGTGGTGGCCATACCTCTCACCTTTGCTCCTGACCATACAACAGTCAGCCTCAGGATGATACTACTGAGCAGAATGTGGACCTCATTCTCACTGCATTCCCTCAGCAGCTAACTGACCTGTTACATTGTTTGCTTATCTGTTCAGGCCATCTTTTCTTAATTGCATGTTTTTGTTGGCATCATCTACAATTGGGAATTTCTTTACAGTGTTGCCACAGAGTGTGGGACAGGTCTTCACATTCTGGAATAGGCAGCTGCAGTGATGTAACTGTAGTACTGTTCCTTGTACCATGTTACAGTTGAGGGGTATGGTGGTGGCCCACACACATCACACACACTGCACACATCACACGCACTGCACCACATCACATCACCACACTGGCAACATGTACAGAACCTATATATCACACAGATTTCACTGTACTGTATCTGCACTACCATTAAATGTACTGTTGACACCATTTCATTTGTCTGTGTTTTGTACTCACCATCCATCCTGGTTCAGTGTCTCAATGATGCTGCTCCTGGTCTCTATGGTCGCGGCCATGCATGGATCCCCGCCACTCAGAGTTGCTCTACTATCCCCTTACCCTGGCTCTGGCTCACTGTCAGAATGTACCTCAGGTTCAGTTGCATGTATCCCACAGTTCAGTGCCATGTTGTGTAGCATACAGCAGGCCAGGATGATACAGCATACCTTCTGAGGGCTGTAATGTAAGGCACTGCCTGACTGGTCTATGCAATGGTATCGCATCTTAAGCATCCCAAAGATCCTGTCTATGATGTTCCTTGTAGCAGCATGTACCTCATTGTACAATTCCTCAGCCATTGTTGCTGGCTGAGGTACTGGTGTCAGCAGCCAGGGTCATAGGGGATAGGCACTGTCCCCTGTGGAGATAAATCAGGTGTTAGTGTTGCTGTCCTGCACAGTGCCCACTGCTGTTCTGAACCACTGCTCCCTGCCCCTCCCACGCTACTCCTTTTGCTCACCCCTCCCTGTGTTATCACCCTGTTGCAGCTGCCCATACTCACCGACCAGGATGCCCACGTGGAATCTTGCCTCCTCAAATGCCCAGTGCAGCTGGGACTGGTGCCAGATGAAGGCATCATGGGGCACTGCCAGGGTACTGTGCAAAGACATTGATACTGCACCCTGTTGCATGCACCACACCTGGCAATTAATGGGTGGAAGCCTTTCCTGTTCATGTACAGGTCACTGGCATCACCAGGTGGTGCATGAATGGGGACATGGGTGCAGTCAATGGCACCAAGTACAGCGGGTAGGTGTGCAACTCAATGGAATTGCTGCTTGGTTGCTGTGCGCTCTGCTGCTGTGCTGGGAAATATTATGACCTCACCAGCATTTGGCAGGAGAGCATCAAGGAACTGGGTCAGGAGGCATGATGTGGCAGACTGCGATATCCCAATGGTTTCCCCCATTGGGTGCTGAAATGTCCCAGTGACTAGGATGCACATCGCTGCCATCACCTTTTGCTCAACTGACATGGTGTGGCTGCACCTGGTGTTCCGCTGCAGCTCCTCATGCAGGAGTTCACATAGCTGCCTCAACATTCCCCTGTCCAACCTGCACCAGCCAACGATGTGGTCATCAGACAGGGTCTCAAAGTAAACTCTGAGCCAATACCATCTGTGTGCAGCATATCTCCTCCTACATCTAGATAATGGGCCATGTTGGGCCTGCTCTCTTTCATCCTCCTCCACAGCCTACTCCATCAGGTGCAGCACTACAGCATTGCTAAAAGAAACCATTGTGTTACACTTCCTGGTCTGGCTACTCCCTCCTCTGTGGACTGCCCGGGTTTTGGGCCTCCCTTTTATAGGCAGTGGGTAGTGCTGTGCTAAGTGCCGTGCAATGGTGCATTGTGCTGCTCTATATTTCTGACTATCCCATTTTGCCCATATGCAGGTTCCCACCCCTCCACTTTGCCCCTTGCATAAATTATGTTTTAGCCTAGCGCTATTGCGTTTAGCACACACTATCTCCCTCTTTGAATATGGCTGTCTCACGCTAACCCTGCACTAATCCTGTGCAAATGGTTAGCGTGCCATGCTAAGGTTTTGTATATCTGGGCCCAGGTGGCCTAAATGACAACTGCGGACCTTGTACCCAGGCTCCTTTAATCACCTGAAACCCAGTTTTGGCAAATAATAAATAAAAATATCACCTTAGGTTTCAAAAATCACCATCACGAACATTTCACCTGTTCTCAATAAATCAATTGAAATCCATTTCTGGCAAAAACTAAAATATAATATCAAGTGCCTAGGTAAGTATAGCTGACCTTTCACCCCAGCTGCTACAACCCATTTTTGAAAAAACTAAATATGTCACCTCAGGTGGCCTAAAAGATTTTAATGGACCTTTTACCATAGGTCCACAAATTACCAGGAACCCATTTTTGGCACAAATAAAAATATCACCTCAGGTGGCCTTAACAATATATGCAGACCTTATTGATTAATAAGCTGGGTAGGCTCAGGGTGGGTCAGATGTTGGTCAAATGGGTGGCAAACTAGTTGACGGGCAGAAAACAGAAAGTGGTGGTGAACAGTATACAGTCAGAAGAGATGCAAGTCACAAGTGGGGCACCTCAGGGATCTGTCCTGGGGCCAGCTCGCTTCAATATCTTCATCAGTGACATTGCAGATGGACAGGAGGGTAAGGTTTGTCTGTTTGCAGATGACACTAAGATCTGCAACAGAGAAGATGATCCAGATGGGATGGGAAGAATGAGAAGAGATCTGGATTACCTAGCAAAATGATCGGAAGAGTGGCAATTGGGGTTTAATGCAAAGAAGTGCAAGAGCATGCACATAGGGAAGAGAAATCCTGAAGCCACCTATAGGCTGGGAGGAGAGTTGCTGGCAGTCACAAGGGAAGAAAGAGACTTGGGCGTCATCATCACTGAGGACCTGAAATCATCCAAGCAGACCACTAAAGCAGTAGGTAAGGCTAGAGGGATATTGGGGTGTGTTAGTAGGGGTATCACAAGTCAGAAGAAGGAGGGAGGAAATAATCCCTCTTTACAAGACACTGGTTAGGCCCCATCTGGAGTACTGCATGCAGTACTGGAGGTCACACCTTCACAACAACATTAACCAAATTCAGGCAGCACAGAGAAGGGCAACCAAAATGGTCCAGGGACTGCATCAGAAAACATATGAGGACAGATTAACTGAGCTCAATATGTATACCCTAGAGTAAAGGAGGGAGAGATGTGATATGATTGAAACATTCAAACACCTTAAGGGCATTAACAAGGTGAAAGAGTCTAACATGTTTCAATATAAGAAAAATAGCAGGACAAGAGGTCACAGCATGAGAGTAGGGGGAGGCCGATGAAGGGGTAATGTGAGGAAGTTATTTTTCACAGAAAGGGTGGTGGATGGATGGAACGGCCTACCTCAGTAAGTGGTGGAAATGAACACAGTGCAGGGCTTCAAACAGGCATGGGATAGGCAAAAGAAACAATAGAGATGAGTATGAATAGAGAGGCCATTGACAGAGCAAAGGCCAATTGCACATTCGTAAGGTAGATAAAGAAATGGGCAGACTGGATGTGCTTTACAGTCCTTATCTGCCATCAACTTTTGGGTTTCTATGACCTTTCATGCTTGCTCCATTGATCACCTGGATACCATTTTTGGCATAAATAAAAATATAAAATTAGGAGGCTTAAAAGACTGCCACAGACCTTAATGCCCAGCCCCATAAACAACCTGTAACCAATTTTTAGAAAAAATAAAAATATCACCTCAGGAGGCCTAATTGACAACTGCAGATCTTTTACCCAAGCTCCACTTATCACCTGGAACCCATTTTTGGCAAAAATAGAAATATCACCACAGGTTACCTAAATGAATACAGCACGCCTTTTGCCATAATTCCAAAAATACCAGGAACCCATTTTTGGCAAAAATTAAAATTTCACTTCGGGGGCCTAAATAAACATTGCAGGTCATTCAGCCTGGTCCATACATCATTTGAAGCCCAATTTTGGCAAAAATAAAAATATCACCTATGGTGGCATAACCTTTACTGCAGACCTTTTATCCCAACTCCATAAATCATCTGGAACCCATTTCAGGCAACCAATAAATAAAAGTATCACCACAGGTTTCAAAAATCAAGACCACAAACATTTTACCATGCTTAATAAATCAATTGAAACCCATTTTTGGCAAAAACCAAAATATAACATCAAGTGCAAAGATGAGCATAGCTGACCTTTCACCCCAGCTGCTACAACCCATTTTTGGCAAAAAGTAAAAATATCACCTCAGGTGGCCTAAATGACTTCCACAGACCTTTTATCCCAGATCCATAAATCACCTGCAACCCATTTTTGGTGCAAATAAAAATATCACCTCAGGTGGCTTAAATGACCAATGCAGACTTTTTACACAGGCTCCATTAATGATCTGGAACCTATTTTTGGCAAAAATAAAAATATCACTCCTGTTGACCCATAGGTCTACTTTTTCCCCAGCTCCATAAATAACCTGGAACCCATTTTTTTGGCAAAAAAAAATAGATATTGCCTAAATGGCTGCTTTGATCTTTATACACCGGCTCCAAAAATCACATGAAAACCTTTTTGGGCAAAAATTAAAAATATCAACTTAGGTGGCCTTAGTGACCACCACTGACCTTTCACCCCAGCTCTATAGCTCACCTGGAACTGATTTTTGGAAAAAATAAACATTTCACCTCAGGTGACCTAAACAACCACCGAGGAACTTTGAACCTGGCTCCATAGATCACCTGAAACCCATTTTTGGCAAAAAATTAAAATATCACCTCAGGTAGCATAAATTATCACTGTGGTCCTTTTAACCCTGCTCCACAACTCACCTGGAACCAGTTTTTGGTAAAAATTAAAATATCACCTCTGGTGACCTAAATGACCACCCATCCAAGTACATAAAGTTACCTGGAATGCATTATGGCAAACAAAATATCACCTCACATGGCCTAAATGACCACCACGTACCATTTACCCTGGCTCCATAGATCACCTGGAACCCATTTTTGGCAAAAATGAAAATATTGTCCCTGGTTGCCTAAAGGTAATCTGCAGACCTTCCACCCTGGCTCCATAAATCAAATATAGACAATTTCTGGTAAAAATAAAAATATCACCTCAGGTGGCCTAAATGACCACTGCATCACATTCACCATGGCCCATTTTGGGCAAAAATTAAAAATAGTACCCCTGGTGGTCTAGAACTCTACTGTGGATCTTTTATCTTGCTTCTATAAACCACCTTAAACCCATTTTTGGCAAAGACAAAAGAATATCACCTTTGGTGGCCTCAATGACCACTATGGATTTTTTACACCAGTTCCATCAATCACCTAGAAACCATTTTTTGGAAAAAATAAAAGAAATCACCTCAAGTGGCCTAAACGACCACCATTGATCTTTCACTACAGCTATTTAACTCACCATAAACCCATTTTTGAAAAAATAAAAATGTCACCTCAGGTGGCTTAAAGCACCATGAAGAAACTTCCAACCAGGCTCCATAGATCATCTGGAGCACGTTTTTGGCAAAAAGTAATAATATCACCTCATGTGGCCTGAATGACCTCCCCAGACCTTTTACCCTAGATTCATATCACCTGGAACAAATTTTATCAAAAAGAGAAATCATCTCAAGTGGCCTAAATGACCACTGCAGATCTTTTCTTCTGGCTCCATTAATTACCTGGACCCCAATTTTAGGAAAAATACAAATATCACCTCAGGTGGCCTAAACGACAACCTCAGATCTTTCACAGCAGCTCCATTAATCACCTGCAACACACATTTTCAAAAATTTAAAATATTACCTCATATGGGGTAAACGACCACCGTGGACATTTCACCTCAGCTTCAGATATCACCTGGAATACATTGTTCTCAAAAATTAAAAATTCACCTTGTGTGGCTTAAACAACCATCGCAGACTTTTCACAATGACTCCATAGATCACCAGGAACCTATTTCTGGCAAAATAAAATTATCACCTCAGGTGGCCTAAATGACAACCACCTACCTTTAACCTCAGGTGGCCTAAATGACCACTGCCTAAATTTTACCCCAAGCCCATAAATCACTTAAAATGCATTTTTTGTCAAAAATAAATATATCACCTCAGGTGGCCTAAATGACAACCCAGCTCCATATATCACCTGGAACCCATTTTCAGCAAATATATAAAATTCACCTCAGGTGGCCTAAACAACCACTGAAGAACTTGAATCTGGCTCCATAGATCACCTGAACCCTATTTATGGCAACAAATAAAAATATCACCTCAGGTGTCATAAATGACCTTTTACCCTTGATCCATACATAACCTGGAACCAATTTATGGTAAAAATAAAAATATTACCTAAGATGGCCTAAATGACCTCTGAATACCATTCACTCTTGCTCAATAGATTACCTGGAACCATTTTTGGCAAAAATAAAAGAAATCACCTCAGGTGACCTAAACAACCACGATTGATCTTTCACTACAGCCATTTAACTCACCAAAAACTCATTTTTGAAAAAAATTAAAATGTCACCTCAGGTGGCTTAAAGCACTATGAAGAAACTTCCAACCATCCTCCATAGATCACCTGGAGCACGTTTTGGCAAAAAGTAATAATATCACCTCATGTTGCCTAAGTGACCTCCACAGACCTTTTACCCCAGGTTCATATCACCTGGAACAAATTTTAGCAAAAAGAGAAATCACCTCAAGTGGCCTAAATGACCACTTCAGATCTTTTCCTCTGGATCCATTAATTACCTGGACCCCATTTTTGGGAAAATACAAATATCACCTCAGATGGCCTAAATGACAACCTCAGCTCTTTCACAGCAGCTCCATTAATCACCTGCAACACACATTTTCAAAAACTAGAAATATCACCTCACATGGTGTAAACGACCACCGTGGACATTTCACCTCAGCTTCAGATATCACCTGGAATACATTGTTCTCAAAAATAAAAAATTCACCTCGTGTGGCTTAAACAACCATCGCAGACTTTTCACAATGACTCCATAGATCACGGGAACCTATTTCTGGCAAAATAAAATTATCACCTCAGGTGGCCTAAATGACAACCACCTACCTTTAACCTCAGGTGGCCTAAATGACCGCTGCCTAAATTTTACACCAATCCCATAAATCACCTCAAATGCATTTTTGTCAAAAATAAATATATCAATCCAGGTGGCCTAAATGACAACCCCAGCTCCATAAATCACCTGGAATCCATTTTTGGCAAATATATAAAATTCACCTCAGGTGGCCTAAACAACCACTGAAGAACTTTGAATCTGGCTCCATAGATCACCTGAACCCCATTTATGGCAAAAAATAAAAATATCATCTCAGGTGGCATAAATTACCTTTTACCCTTGATCCATACATAACCTGGAACCAATTTTTGGTAAAAATAACTCCCTCCACCAACTTGGCTTCTCCCCTGGCCCCCCTGCTTGGTTTACCAGTTCCCTCTCTACCAGATCCCAGCACGTGAAGGTAAATGGCACCTTATCCAACTCCCTGCCCTTTCACTCTGGAGTCCCCCAGGGTTCCATCCTGTGCCCCATTGGTGGGAACCCTGGGGGACTCGAGAGCGAAAGGGCAGGGAATTTGACAAGGTGCCATTTAAAATGACCTGATGTTTCCAGAACAACATGGATTATGCCCTGGACACAGTACCACTAAAGCCCTCCTGGAGTTCTCCCAACACCTCCACTCTGATCTCTACTCTGGTCACATTGTGGGTGCAGTGTTCATTGACCTCTCCAAGGCCTTTGACACTGTCTGTCTCCCCCTCCTACTTGACTCCCTCCACCAACTTAGCTTCTCCCCTGGTCCTCCTGCTTCATTTACCAGTTACCTCTCTACCAGATCCCAGCACGTGAATGTAAATGCTGAATCTCTTTCTCAATACTTTCCCCAGCTCCTGCTCAGAAAATATGCTCCTCTATCCCACTGATGCAGTCCTCTTTGCTTCCCACCCTGATCCCACATCTCCACAAGTATTCATGCAGCATACTTTCAACCAAGCTGAAAAGCTGTTCCTTGACCACCAGTTGGTCATTAACCTCAAGAAAACCAAATCCATGCTCTTTACTCACCAGTAGAATAAGGCAAAAAAGTCCCCTCTGCATTCTCCCCTGTAACCCACATCCTCTCAAGCAGGTGTCATCCAACAAATACCTGGGCTCTTCCACACCCAAATCAATATACCCTGTCCTCAGCTATAAATTCTCAGATTATACTTTTCCATTGACATAGAGATTGCCTCCCCCAAACCACCCTCCAGCTGGCAATTAACTCCTCTGTCCTGTCCTTAATGAACTATGGTCTAAAGACCTACACCACAGCCAACAACACTGCCCTCGCCAAAATTCAGACCTCGATAAACAAGGCATGCAGTCTCCAGACCGGTGCATCCCACCACACTGATACTTGTCTACTCTATTCTACCACCAACCTGCTCACTTTTGAGGAACGCTTATGCTACCAAACCTGCCTACTTGCCAAAAAAAAACCCTGCTACGTCTCTCCCCCTAGGGGTCACTGCATCCTTGCAGCATACAGCCTCATCTGTTGCCACCTGCAGCACAGTTAAGGCCACCTTCTAGGTGCCCCGTACCAAGACCTCATTAGCAGAGAGGTCCTTCCACTACCACACCACCACATGATTCAACTCCCCCCCACCCTCTGTCACCAATCTTCCCACAATTGGTCTTTTCAAAGTCACTCTCCGTAACCTCCTTTTTGATGCCCAAAACTGTAATTTCTCCTAAGTAATGTAATAATGGGATCCCTCTCACCTGGCCCTCAGTCCTGACAAAGTCCACTGGATTGCTGTCCCTTCCCTTTTTCCCCACCCACTGTTTTCCCCATAGGTATTCCTCCCTGGTACATCCAGGGCTGTACCTTCTATTATTGCAATATTTTTTATTTTGATTGTAACTTCTGTATGCAACTTTATCTGTAAACCACTGCTGTAAATGAGTCTCATTGTTATCTGTATTGCATCTGTATGTCACCACTGTTGTAATCACACTGTATTCATGTCTACCCCCTTAGACGAGGTGCCTTTGTAAATGAGTCCACAACTCAAAAGTTGTAAATCTGACTTCTCTAATAAAATAAAAAATTAAAATAAAATATCACCACAGGTGGCCTAAATGACATCCACAGACATTTTACCCCAGGTACATAAATTACCTAAAACCCATTGTGACAAAAAAATCACTTCAGGTGGCCTAAACAACCACCATGTACCATTCACCCTGGTTCCATAGATCATCTGGAAACCACTTTTGGCAAAACTGAAAATATAGTTCCTGGTTGCCTAGAGGTACTCCATAGACCTTTCACCCTGACTCTATAAATCACCTGGAATCAATTTCTGATAAAAATAAAAATATCACCTATCCTGGTGACCACTGCTGACCTTTTACTCTGGATCCATAAATTACCTGGAACACATTTCTGGCAAAAATAAATATATCACATGAGGTAGTATAAATGTAAACCACATTGCATTCACCCCTGCTCCATAAATCACATATAATCCATTTTTTGCAAACATTTAAATTTCACCCCAGGTGTCCTAAAAAGTATCACATTCACCCTGGCTCCATAGATCACCTGAAACCCATTTTTGTCAAAAATAAAAATAGTACTCCTGCTGGTCTAAAGCTCTACTGAGGATCTTTTACCTCACCTCCATAAATCACCTAAAACCCATTTTTGGCAACAACAATAAAATATCACCTGTGGTGTCTTCAATATCCACTTTGGACTTTTTACAACAGCTCCATCAATCACCTAGAAACCATTTTTGACAAAAATAAAAAAAAATCACTTCAGATGGCCTAAACAACCACCGTTGATGTTTCACTTCAGCTATTTAACTCAACAAAAAACAATTTTTGGAAAAAATAAAAATGTCACCTCATGAAGAACCATTCAGCTAGGCTCCATAGATCACCTGGAGCACATTTTAGGCAAAAACTAAAAATATCACCTCATGTGGCCTAAATGACCTCCATAGACCTTTTACTCCAAGTTCATATCATCTGGAATAAATTTTAGCAGAAAGAAAAATCACCTAAATGACCACTGCAGATCTTTTACTCTGGATCCATTAATTACCTGGAACCCATTTTTTGGAAAAATACAAATATCACCTCAGGTAGCCTAAACAACAACCTCAGATTTTTCACACCAGCTCCATTAATCACCTGAAAACCACTTTTTCAAAAACTAAAAATATCACTTCACGTGGCTTAAACTTCCACTGTGGACATTTCACCTCAGCTCCAGATATCACCTGGAATCCATTGTTTGCAAAAATTAAAATTTCACCTCAGGTGGCTTAAACAACCATTGCAGACTTTTCACAATCACTACATAAATCACCTGCAATCCATTTTTGGCAAAAATAAAACATCTCCTCAGGTGGCCTAAATGACCACCACCTACCCATTAATCACCTGAAATGCATTTTTGGCATATATATATATATATATATATATATATATATATCACCTCAGGTGGCCTGAACGACAACCTCAACCTTTCACCCCAGCTCCATAGGTCAACTGGAACCCATCTTCAGCAAATATATAAATTTCACCTCACTGAGGAACTTTGAATCTGGCTCCATAGAGCACCTGGAACTCATTTTTGGCAAGAATAAAAATATCACTCCTGTTGACCCATAGGTCTACTACAGACCTTTTTCACCAGCTCCATAAATAACCTGGAACCAATTTTTTGGAAAAATAAATATTGCCTAAATGACTACTTTGAACTTTTTACATGTCTCCAAAACCATTTTTGGCAAAAATTAAAAATATCAACTTAGGTGGCCTTGTCAACCACCGCTGATTCACCTGAGACTCATTTTTGGAAAAAATAAATAGTTCACCTCAGGTGACCTAAACAACCACTGAGGAACTTTGAACCTGGCTCCATAGAACACCTGAAACCCATATTTGGTCAAAAAAAAAAAATATATCACCTTAGGTGGCATAAATGACCACTGAGGTCCTTTTACACCTGCTGCATAACTCACCTGGAACCAGTTCTTGGTAAAAATATCACCTCAAGTGGCCTAAATGACCACCACAGACCTTTTAAAAATGTTCCATTAAGCACCTGAAACCCATTTTTGGCAAAATCAAAATATAACATAAGGAGCCCAAATGAGCACTGTGGCTATGTCAGCCTAGCTTCATTAATCACCTGTAACCTATCTTTGCCAAAAACTAAAAATATCACCACAGGTAACCTAAATGACATCCACAGACATTTTACCACAGGTACATGGAACCTCTTATGACAAAAAAAAAATATCACCTCAGGCGGCCTAAATGACCACCATGTACCATTCACCCTGGCTACATAGATGACCTGGAACCCACTTTTTCACAAATTAAAAATATCACCTCAGATGGCTTAAACGAGCACTGTGGACCTTTCATCCCAGCCCCAGATATCATCTGGAACCCCTTTTTTGCAAAAATAAAAATTTAATCTCAGGTGGCTTAAGCAACTATAGCAGTCTTTTCACAATGGCTCTACAGAACACCTTGGAACCCATTTTTAGCATAAATAAAAGTATCACCTCAGGTGCTCTAAATGAATACCACCTAACTTTAACCTCATGTGAGCTAAATGACCACTGCCTACATTTTACCCCGACCCCATAAATCATGTGAAACCCATTTTTGGCAAATATAAATATATCACATCAGGTAGCATAAATGTCCATGCAGACCTTTCACCAAAGTCCCAATAATCACCGTGAACCAATTTTTTGGACAAATATATAAATTTCACCTAAGGAGTCCTAAATGACCATTCAGCCTGCATCCATAGACCACCTGGAACACATTTTTGGCAAAAAATAAAAGTATCACAGCTGTTGGCCCATAGGTCTACTACAGACCTTTTTTCATGGCTCCATAAATAACCTGGAACCCATTTTTGGCAAAAATATATACATATATATATCACCTCTGGTGATCTCAATGACCATTTTGGACTCTTTACACCAGCTCCACCAATCACCTAGAAACCCTTTTTGGCAAAAATAGAAAAATATCACCTCAGGTGGCCTAAACAACCACTGCTGATCTTTCACTCAAGGTATTTAACTCACCAAAACCTATTTTTGAAACAAATAAAAAGTTCATCTCAGGTGGCTTAATCAACCATAAATAATCTTTCAACCAGGCTCCATAGATCACCTAGAGCACATTTTTGGCAATAACTAAAAATATCACCTCATGAGGCCTAAATGACATCCACCAATCTTTTATTCAAGGTTCTTATCACCTGGAACAAATTTTAGCAAAAAGCAAAATCACCTCAAGTGGCCTAAATGACCACTGCAGATCTTTTACTCTTGAGCCATTAATTACCTAGAACCCATTTTTGGGAAAAATACAAATATTATCTAATATGGCCTAAACAACAACCACAGATCTTTCACACCAGCTCCATTAATCACTTACAACCCACTTCTTCAAAAATTAAAAATATTACCTCAGGTGGCTTAAACACCCACTGTGGACATTTCACCTCAGCTTCACATGTCACCTGGAATCCATTTTTTGCAAAAAAAATAGTTCACTTCAGATGCCTTAAACAACAATCACTGACTTTTCACAATGACTCCATAGATAACCTGGAACCCATTTTTGGCAAAAATAAAAATATCTCCTCAGGAGTCCTAAGTGACCACTATCTACCTTTAACCTCAGGTGGCCTTAATGACCACTGCCTACCTTTTACACCAATCCCATAAATCACCTGAAACTCATTATTTGCAAAAATAAATATATCACATCAGGAAGCTTAAATGTCCACTTGCAGATCGTTCACCCCAGCTCCAGATGATGTCACCTGGAACCTATTTTTTGCAAAAATAAAAATTTCATCTCAGGTGGCTTCAACAACTATAGCAGACTTTTCACAATGACTACATAGAATGCATGGAACCCATTTTTGGCAAAAATAAAAATATCACCTCAGGTGGCTTAAATGACCAACTCTAACCTCATGTGGCCTAAATGACCACTGCTACATTTTACCCCAACCCCATAACTCATCTTAAACTAATTTTTAGCAAATATAAATATATCACATCAGGGAGCATAAATGTCCGCTGCTGAACTTTCACCCCAGTTACAAGAATCACCACAAACCCATTTTTGGCAAATATATAAATTTCGCCTAAGGAGTCCTAAATGACCACTGCGCACCATTCAGCCTGCCTCCATAGATCACCTAGAACCCATTTTTGGCAAAAATAAAGATATCACTCCTGTTGGCCCATAGGTCCACCACTACAGAACTTTTTCATGGCTCTATAAATAACTTGGAACCCATGTTTGGCAACAAAAATATATCACTTCTGGTGGCCTCAATGACCATTTTGGCTTCTTTATGCCAGCTCCATCAATCACCTAGAAACCATTTTTGGCAAAAATTAAAAATAAAAAAAACTCAGGTGGCCTAAACACTATTTAACTCATCAAAAACCCATTTTTGAAAAAAATGTAAAGTTCACCTCAGGTGGCTTAAACAACCATGAAGAACCTTTCAACCAGGCTCCATAGATCGCCTGCAGCACATTTTTTTCAACAGCTAAAAATATCTTCTCATGTGGCCTAAATGACCTCTACGCACCTTTTACTCCATGTTCATTTCATCTGGAACAAATTTTAGCAAAAGGCAAAATCACCTCAGGTGACTTAAATGACCACTGCTATCTTTTACTCTGAATCCTTTAATTACCTGGAACCCATTTTGGGAAAAAGTACAAATATTACCTCAGGTGGACTAAACAACAACCTCAGACTGTTCACAACAGCTTCATTAATCACTTACAACCCAATTTTTCAAAAATTAAAAATATCAACCCACGTGGCTTAAACAACCCCTGTGGACATTTCACCTGAAATCCATTTTTTGTAAAAATAAAAATATCTCTTCAGGTGGCCTAAATGTCCCACTGCAGATCTTTCACCCAGCTCCATAAATCACCTGGAATCCATTTTTGGCAAAAATAGAAATATAATCTCAGGTGTCCTAAAGGACCACCGTGTACCATTCAGTCTGGCTCCATAGATCATCTGGAACCCATTATTGGAAAAAATAAAAATATCACCCTGCTGGTCTAAAGCTCTTCTGTGGATCATTTACCTTGCCTCCGTAAATCACCTAGAACTGATTTTTGGCAACAACAAAAAAATATCTCCTCTGGTGGCCTAAATGACCACTTTGGACTTTTTATACTTGCTCCATCAATCACCTAGAAACCATTTTTTGCAAAAATTAAAAAAATCACCTCAGGTGACCTAAACAACCAAAACTGATCTTTCCCTCCAGCAATTTAACTCACCAAAATCCCCATATTTTTAAAAAAATAAAAAGTTCAGCAAAACAAAAACTATCTCCTCATGAGGCCTAAATGACCTCCATGAACCTTTTACCCCAGGTTCATATCACCTGGAACAAATTTTAGCAAAAAGCAAAATCACCTCAGGTGGCCTAAATGACCACTGCAGATCTTTTACTCTGGATCCGTTAATCACCTGGAACCCATTTTGGGGAAAAATACAAATATCACCTCACGTGGCTTAAACAACCACCGTGGACATTTCACCTCAGCTCCAGATATCACCTGGAATCCATTTTTTGCAAAAATAAAAATTTCACCTCAGGTGGCTTAAACAGCTGGACTATTAACAATGACGCTGTAGATCACCTGGAACCCGTTTTTGGCAAAAAATTAAAATATCACCCCTTGTGTCTTAAAAGTTTGCTGTGGACCTTTCACTCCAGTGCCATAAATCAGCTGGAACCTATTTTTGGCAAAAAAATGATAACACCTCAGGTGGCATAAATGACCACACTGGACTTTTTGCTCCATAATTTCACCTTGAAACCATTTTTGGCAAAAATAAGAAATATAACCTCAGGTGGCTTAAACAACCACCATGGACATTTCACCTCAACTCCAGATATCACCTGGAATCTATTTTTGGCAAAAATAAAAATATTACCTCAGGTGGCCTAAATTACCACCACCAATCTTTAACCTCATGTGGCCAAAATGACCACTGCCTAACTTTTACCCCAATCCTATAAAACATCTGGAACCTATTTTTAGCAAATATAAATACATCACATCAGGTAGCATAAATGTCCTCTGCAGACCTTTCACCCCAGTTCCAAAAATTACCACAAACCCATTTTTGGCAAATATATGAATTTCACCTCAGGAGTCCTAAATGATGACTGAGTACTATTCAGCCTTCATCCATAGACCACCTGGAACCCATTTTTGACAAAAATTACATATCACTCCTGTTGGCCAATAGGTCTACTATGGACTTTTTTCATGGCTCCACAAAAAACCTGGAACCCATTTTTGGCAACAAAAAAAATATCACCTCTGGTGGCCTCCATTACAATTTTGGACTCTTTAAACCAGCTCCATCAATCACCTAGAAACCATTTTTGGCAAAAATAGAAACATTTTACCTCAGGTGGCTTAAACGACCACTGATGATCTTTCACTCCAGCTATTTAATTCAACAAAAACCCATTTTTGAAAAGAATGAAAAGTTCACCTCTAGTGGCTTAAACAACCATGAAGAACCTTTCAACCAGGCTCCATAGATCACCTGGGCACATTTTTGGCAAAAAACAAAAATATTTATTTATTTATTTAAGCATTTCACCAGGAAGGCATACTGAGTGGAGATACCGCTCGATTCCAGATGCATCCTGGGGGAAGGGGGAAGAGGAGCAGAATACAGACAATAAATAACAATATTCCAGTGTACAGAATTGTGCTTGAGGCATACAAGATTATAGGATTGTCTCAGGGACATAGATCATATGACAGTAGATTAACAGGGCTCCCAGGAATGACAGCCCCAAGTAAGCTTAACAAGTAACTAGAAGTAGCAACGGTTATACAGTAGACAATGTGGTATTGCTGAGGCACCTATGATAACTGAACCCTAAATGCTGTTCAGGATGACTATATAACCGTGATGAGGCCAGCAGTGGGAGGGTTTGGTGGATGCCTAGCCCATGTTCAAGGCTGAGTGCATAGCGTATGGATGTGAAGGACCTGCTAAGTGAGGCTAGTTAGCTGTATGGCATTGGGCGCACCTCTAGATGTCCCTAGGTACAAGAACACATGGAGGAGAGGTGTGTTTTTAAGCGGTGGTTGAGTTACTGAGAGTTTCCAGTGAGTCTGACGTCTTTTGGCAACGCATTCCAAAGTTTGGGCATGCAGTAACTGAAAGCTGCTTGTCTTTAGCTGACCCCATATGTGGGACATGAAAGAGCCTGGTGTCAGTGCTCCTGAGGGTGTAGGCAGGCAGTGATTGGGTGGAGAGGGTGGATTCAAGATAGGGTGGAAGGGACTGTGCCCAGTATTTTGCTATGGTTCTGGCACTGTGCAGCTGCCTGTGATTGTGGAGTGAGGGCAGATCAAGGGACCTGTAGAGGTCACAGTGGTGAGTTGCGTGGGACCATTCCAAGATGAAGCTACAGAAGGAGTGGAAGAGTGTGTCCAGACTGGAGAGGGAGGATGTGGGGGCCGCGCCATAGACTACATCACCATAGTCAAGTAAAGGGAGGATCATCTTCTGAACAATTTCCTTTCGGGTTAGTGTGGGGACACAGTCCTTGTTGCGATATAAGACTCCTAATTTTGGATGAAGTTTCTTGTGGATGGAGTCAATGTGCATAGAGAAATCAAGGTGCTGGTTGAGCCAGACATCTAAGTATCTGAAAGAGGTGCAAGCCTCCTGGGGGGTTCTGTCGAGGGTGAGGAAGGTGGGGGGTGAGGGGAAACAGGAGAGTCTTTGATGCAAGCTGAAGGTGAGGGAGACAGTTTTCTTAGTATTGAGAAACAGCTGGTTTGCACGGAACCAGAGCTGAATGGCGTTAAAGTCCTCCTGGAGTGTAGAGGCCACTACAGCAGGGGAGGGGCCTGAGGCATACAGGATGGTGTCATCTGCGTACATGTGAATGGAGGAGCATTGACATACAGAGGGTAGGTCATTCAGAAAAATGGAGAAGAGTACCGATCCTAGGACCGAACCTTGGGGGACTCCCGTATTGACCGGAAGGGAATTAGATGTATGTGGTCCAATTTTTACTGACTGAGATCTGCTAGACAGGTACGAGTGAAACAAATTGCTGGCAGCATCGGACAGACCGGCTGATCTAAGTTTGGATACAAGTAGAGGGTGGGAGACGGTGTCAAAGGCCTTTGCAAGGTCGATGAAAATGGCTAAGTAGGTGTGCCCCTTGTCCATGCTGGAGAGGATGGCATCGGTGAGTCTTAGAAAGGAGGTAATTGTTGAGTGTGACTTCCAAAAACAAGACTAGTAAGGGGAGAAGAAGGCAGAGGAGTTGAGAAAGGAGGTGAGTTGGGCTAGTACGAGATGCTCCTGTAGTTTAGCCAGGATGGGGAGAAGGGAGATGGGCAAGTAGTTACCTAGTGAGGAAGGATCACCCCCTTTAGGGAGGGGTATGACTATGGAATGCTTCCATTCAGTTGGGATGTCAGTAAGCATAAAAGAGAGGTTGAAGACAGCAGCTAGTGGGGTGGAGATGGCTGGTGCCAACAGGTAAAGCATTTTTGCATCCAGGCCTGTGGGGCACTTTCCCTTGTTGGGATTGAGTGCCCACAGTGCTTGTAATACTTTGGTCAGGTTGACCAGTTGGAATGAGAAGCTGGGAGTCAGGGAGGTGGGCAGTGTCAGCTGAGTTGTGCATGAGGGGGAGTGAGGTGGGTTGGATAAAAGAGTAGCTGCACAACTAGTGAAGAAAGTGTTGAAAACAGACGCCACATCAGCATGGTCTGAGACAGTGGAGCCTTGGATGGTAAGGGTCGGGGTGGATGGCGGAGCAGGGGGAGAGAGAAGAGATTCTATTGTTTGCCAGAATTTTGTTGGGTAGTTGAGATTTGAGCTAAAAATGGTGTTGAAGTACTTAGCTTTGGCCTGCCAGAGAAATCTAGTGCAGGAGTTTCAGAGTGTACGGTACAATTCAAGTGATCCCTGGGCACCTGTAGCTTTGTATGTTTTCCAAGCCTGGTCTCTGGCATGGAATTTGTCAGTGAGAGAGGCGGAGACCCAGGGGAGGTGGGCACCTCTGACCCGCGTCCTACTGAGGGGTGCATGGGAGTCCCATACTGCTAGAAAACAGGATTTAAAGAGATCCAATGCAGCATCGATGGAGGGTGCTTTAGGGATAAAGCACCAGTCGATACAACCTAGGTCATTTAAGAGTGCTGCTTGATCTAGAGTTTTGTATGATCTAGTGAGCAGTGATCTTGGGGGTGGAGCTTTTGGCCTATAGACCTTCCTGATCATGTAAATCATGTGGTGGTCACTTAAGGAGTTGGGAAGAAGGCCCATTTCAGTTATCCGGTGGGGGTGAGAGGTGAGGGCCCAGTCTAAAACAGAATGGTTCTGCGATTTGTGGTTTAGGTGGGTTGGATGGGAGATTTTCTGGGTGAGGTTTAGGGCTTTTATCTTACTGCTAAACTTGGAGTTCCCGTTGGTGAGCCAATTAAAATTGAAATCCCTGAGGATATGTAGCTCGCCTGTGGAACCGGACGCCTTTAGGGAGGCCAAGTGGTCCAGGATGGTGGATAGGGTGGTGTCAGGGGCACAATAGGAGCCAGCTACATTAATGGGAGCAGAGTGTGGGAGTGATAGCTTAATTAGTAAGGAGTCTATATCCTGCGAAGGATTAGAAAGCAGAACAGGGGTGAACTGGATCTTGGAGGAGATGTACATGGCCATTCCTCCACCTCTTTTTTTACCCTTGTGATCGTGTCTGATAAATGAATAGCCAGGGATAGAGAATTCAGCATCCGTGTGGTGGGGCTTCAGCCAGGATTCAGAGATGACTAATACATCAGGGCGAATAGATAACGCTAGTAGTTGTAGAGTGGTTATTTTGTTTAGGATGCTAAAGATATTGAGGCAAACTAACTTCAGCCCTCTGGATAGAGTGAATAGGGCAGTCAGATTAGGAGGGCGGGGTCCTGGGTTGGGTTCAACATCCCCTGCCAGTAGGAGCAGCAGCACTACAAGCTGTTTAGGTATGACCAAGGCCCTTAGTTTGTGGGTGACTGGTAGGGGTTGGGAGGGATGCCGTTAGCCCAGTGTGAAAAGAGGGTGGCAGAATGGCAGCACCAAGAGCCCAGTTGATTGGAAGGCTGTGGTGTTTCTGTGCAGGGGTGGAAGTTGTAGACATGGATCTGGGAGCTGCATTGGACAAGATGGTTGGGGGTTTTGACTGCTATTCCGGGTAGGTGGCAGGAGGGAGGGAGGGAGGCTAGGAGAATAAGCAGGCATAGTACTAGAGAATTGAGAGTTAACATAGTGATTGAAGTTAATATACAGTCAGTAGGGTGGCCACTAGTGGTGTGTTAAGATAAGCTGCTAATGGGAGAGTGGGCTGATAGGTTCTGGCAATCATGTTATCCCTACTATATAATTCAGTGCTCATCAAGGGTGGGGGGGTGGCAGGCCGCACACACTCAGTGCAGAGCACAGGTGCTCTTCCATCAGTCGTGATCAGCATACCTTTCTTGTGCCCTTCAAGACAGCGCAGTGCTCCGGTGAGGAGGAGGACTACCTGGTGAGTCCCTCGTGACCCAGAACTCCTGTGGAGAAAGGACAGGGGTGGTTTTTAAAGGCTGCAGAAGGAGGAGTAAATGTTAACAGGGGACAGGTTCTACAAGCTGCATCAATAAGGTAATACATCCATATTGTGATTTGCAGGAGATAATACCACTGCGAGCAACTCCAAAGCCAATGCTTCTAACTTTTTTTTTAACCCCCCCAGCACATGTACAGTTGCAGGGCATCACTGAGCTCTGCTAAAATAAAATGAGTTAAGTGAAAACGCCCTCAGTTTAAATATACAGCATGCTCCTTGGATGGCTTTAGCAGTTAATGAGCTCTATTAAATAAATGAAAAAGCCCTCCACTTAAACAAAAGCATGCTTCTCTCAGCTTCTAATTATTAGCATTGCTACACATTTGCAGGGCAGGCTGTATACTAAAGTACTCTCACTAAAGTAGATGCCAGGGATTAAGGGCCAGTCACCTGAGTAGCCAAGTTTAGGGCAGGCATAAGAAATAAAATTAAAGCAAATTGGGGCTACCAACAGCCTCTTAAAGTAATGTTAGCATAGGCAAGATGTGAAGGCAGATTACTGCAGGCATTAGCTTAAAAAACTATCACTACAGCTGTGCCGACAAGAAAGTTTCTGTTAAAGTCCCCCTTTAAAAAAGGCACCAATCCTTTATTCAAACACACACAGTGCAGAGCACAGGTGCTCTTCCATCAATCGCGATTAGTGTACCTTTCTTGTGCCCTTCAAGATGGCGCGGTGCTCCGGTGAGGGGAAGGCTACCTGGTGAGTCCCTCATGACCCAGAGCTCCTTTCTTGTGCCCTTCAAGACAGTGTGGTACTCCAGTGAGGGGGAAGGCTACCTGGCGATCACCTCATGTGGCCTAAATGACCTCCATGCACCTTTTACCTCATCTTCATTTCACCTGGAACAAATTTTAGCAAATGGCAAAATCACCTCAGGTGGCCTAAATGACCACTGCAGACCTTTCACAACAGCTCCATTAATTACTTACAATCCATTTTTTTCAAAAACTAAAAATATCACCCCATGTGGCTTAAACAACCACAGTGGACATTTCACTTCAACTGCAGATATCACCTACAATCCATTTTTTTACAAAAATAAAAAAATCACCTCATGTGGCTTAAACAACCAGACTATTAACAATGACTACATTCTGGCAAATATTAAAATATCACTTTGGTGGTCTAAATGACCACCACCTACCTTTAACCTCATGTGGCCTAAATGACCACTTTACCCCAATCCCATAAATCACCTGGAACCCATTTTTGGCAAATATATAAATTTCACCTCAGGTGTCTTAAATGACGACGGTGTACCATTCACCCTGGCTCCATAGATCACCTGGAACTCATTATTGCCAAAAATTAAAATAGCACCCAGTGGCCTAAAGATCTACTGTGGATCTTTTACCTTGCCTCCATAAATCACCTGGAACCCATTTTGGCAACAACAAAAAAAATCACCTCTGGTGGCCTCAATGACCACTTTGAACTTTTCATACCTGCTCCATCACCCAGTGGCCTAAAGATCTACTGTGGATCTTTTACCTTGCCTCCATAAATCACCTGGAATCCATTTTTTGCAAAAATAAAAAAAAAATCACCTCAGGTGGATTAAACAATCATAGCAGACTTTTCGCAATGACTCCATAGAGCACCTGTAGCCCGTTTTTGGCAAAAACTAAAAAATATCACCTCATGTGGCCTAAATGACCTCCACCAGGTTCATATCACCTGGAACAAATTTTAGCAAAAGACAAAATCACCTCAAGTGGCCTAAATGACCACTGAAAATCTTTTACTCTGAATCCATTAAATGAAATTAATATAATTAAATGAAACCCATTTTTGGGGAAAAATACAGTTATTATTTCAGGTGGCCGAAATTACAACCTCAGACCTTTCACGCCAGCTCCATTAATCACTTACAACCCACTTTTTTCAAAAACGAAAAATATCATCTCAGGTGGCTTAAGCATTCACCGTGGACATTTCATTTCAGCTCCAGATATTGCCTGTAATCCATTTTTTGTAAAACTAAAAGTATCATCTTAGGTGGCTTAAACAATCATCCTTGACTTTTCACAATGACTCCATAGATCACCTGGAACCCATTTTTGGCAAAAATTAAAAGTATCACCTCAGCTGGCCTAAATGACCACTGCCTACCTTTTACACCAATCCCATAAATCACCTGAAACCCATTTTTGGCAAACATAAATATATCACATCAGGAAGCATAAATGTCCACTGCAGATATTTCACCCCAGCTTCATAAATCACCTGGAACCCATTTTTGGCAAAAATAGAAACATCACCTCAGGTGGCCTAAACGACAACCTCAGACCTTTCACATCAGCTCCATTATTCACCTGCAACCCCATTTTTTGAAAATTAAAAATATCACCTCAAGTGGCTTAAATGACCACCATGGACCTTTCAACCCAGCTCCAGATATCACCTGGAACCCATTTTTTTCCAAAAATAAAAATTTTATCTCAGGTGACTTAAACAACTATAGCGGACTTTTCACAACGACTCCATAGAACACCTGGAACCCATTTTTGGCAAAAATACAAATATCACCTCAGGTGACCTAAATGACCACCTTTAACCTCATGTGGCCTAAAGGATCACTGCCTACATTTTACCCCAATCCCATAAATCACCGCAAACCCATTTTTAGCAAATATATCACATCAGGTAGCATAAATGTTCTCCTCAGACCTTTCACCCCAGTTCCAAAAATCTTTCCCAAACACAATTTTGGCAAATACATAAATTTCACCTCAGGAGTCCTAAATGACCACTGCACACCATTCAGCCTGCCTCCATAGCTCACCTGGAACCCATTTTTGGCAAAAATAAAAATATCACTCCTGTTGGCCCATAGGTCCACCACTACAAACCTTTTTTCATGGTTCCATAAATAACCTGGAACACATTTTTGGCAACAAAAAAATATCACTTCTGGTGGCCTTAATGACCATTTTGGCTTCTTGACACCAGCTCCATCAATCACCTAGAAACCATTTTTGTCAAAAATAAAAAAATATCACCTCAGGTGGCCTAAACGACCCCCGCTGGTCTTTCACTCCAGCTATTTAACTCATCAAAAACCCATTTTTGGAAAAAATTAAAAGTTCACCTAAGGAAGCTTAAACAACCATGGCTTTCAACCAGGCTTCATAGATCACCTGGAGCACATTTTTGGCAACAGCTAAAAATATCATCTCATGTGGCCTAAATGACCTCCATGCACCTTTTACCCCATGTTCATTTCACCTGGAACAAATTTTAGCAAATGCAAAATCACCTCAGGTGGCTTAAGTGACCACTGCAGATATTTTACCCCAGGTTCATATTGCCTGGAACACATTTTAGCAAAATCACCTCAGGTGCCTAAATAACCACTGCAGATCATTTATTCTGGATCCATTATTTACCTGGAACCCATATTGGGGAAAATACAAATATTACTCAGGTGTCCTAACTGACAACCTCAGAATTTTCACAACAGCTCCATTAATCACTTACAACCTACTGTTTCAAAAACTAAAAATATCACTTCACATGGCTTAAACAACCACGTGGACATTTCACCTCACTCCAGATATCATCTGGAATCCATTTTTTTCAAAAATAAAAATTTTACCTCAGGGGGCTTAAACAACCGGACTATTAACAATGACTCCATAGATTGCCTGGAACCCATTTTTGGCAAAAATTTAAATATTACCTCAGGGGGCCTAAATGACCACTGCCTAACTTTTACCCCAATCCCATAAAACATCTCAAACCCATTTTTGGCAAATATATAAATTTCACCTCAGGTGTCCTAAATCACCACCGTGTACCATTCAGCCTGGCTCCATAGGTCTTCTGGAACCCATTATTGGAAAAAATAAAAATATCACCCCAGTGGCCAAAAGCTATACTGTGGATCTTTTACCTTGCCTCCATAAATCACCTAGAACCCATTTTTGGCAACAACAAAAAATGTCACCTCTGGTGGCCTCAGTGACCACTTTGGACTTATTACTCCTGCTCCATCAATCACCTAAAACCAATTTTTTTGAAAAATAAAAAAATATCATCTCAGGTGGCACAAACGACCATAATGGATTTTTCCCTCTAGCTATTTAACTCACCAAAAATAAATAAAAAAAATTTCACCTCAGATGACTTAAAGAATTGTGGAGAACTGGTCAACCATGATCCATAGCTCTGCTGTAGCCTATTTTTGGCAAAAACTAAAACTATCACCTCATGTGGCCTAAATGACCTCCACAGACATTTTACCCCATGTTCAAATCACCTGGAACAAATTTTAGCAAAAAGAAAAATCACCTCAGGTGGCCTAAATGACCACTGCAGATCTTTTACTCTTTATCCATTAATTACCTGGTACCCACTTTTGAGAAAAATACAAATATCACCTCAGGTGGCCTAAACTGCAACCTCAGATCTTTCACACCAACTCCATTAATCACCTACAAAACACTTTTTCAAAACCAAAAAATATCACCTCAGGTGGCTTAAATGACCACCGTGGACATTGTACCTCAGCTCCAGATATCGCCTGGAATCCATTTTTTGCAAAAATAAAAATTTCACCTCAGGTGGCTAAAACAATCAAAGCAGACTTTTCACAATGTCTCCATCTGGATCCCATTTTTGGCAAAAATAAAAATATCAGCTCAGATGGCCTAAATGACCACCACCATCCTTTAACAGCAGGTGATCTAAAAGACCACTGCTGATCTTTCACTCCTGCTATTTAACTAATCAAAAACCAATTTTTTAAAAAATTAAACATTTCACCTCGGATGATTTAGAGAACTATGAAGAAACTTTCAACCAGGCTCCATAGAGCACCTGAAGCCTGTTTTTGTTAACAACTAAAAATATCACCTCATGTGGCTGAAATGACTTCCACAGACCTTTTATCCCAGGTTCATACCACCTGGAACAAATTTTAGCAAAAAGAAAAATCACCTCAGGTGGTCTAAATGACTGCTGCAGATCTTTTACTCTGGATCCATTAATTACCTGTAAACCATTTTTGGCAAAAATACAAATATCACCTCAGATGGCCTAAACAACAACCTCAGACCTTTTTCACAAACTCCATTAGTCACTTACAACCCACTTTTTCAAAAACTAAAAATATCACCACAGGTGTCTTAAACGGCTGCCATGGACCTTTCACCCCAACTATAGATATCAGCAGGAACCAGTGTTATGCAAAAATTAAAATTTCACCTCAGCTGGCTTAAACAACCACTGTGACATTTCACAATGTCTCTATAGATCACATGGAACCCATTTCTGGCAAAAATAAAAATATCACTTCAGGTGGCCTAAATGACCACTGCCTACCTTTTATCCTAACCCCATAAGTCACCTGAAACCCATTTTTGCCAAAAGGAAAATATATGACATCAGGTAGCATAAATGTAAACCACAGATCTTTCACCCCTGCTCCATAAATAACCTGGAACCCATTTTGTGCAAAAATAAAAGTTTCACCCCAGGTGGCCTAAATGACCACTGCATCACATTCACTCCATAGATCATCTGGAAACCATTTTTGGCAAAAATAAAAATTGCACCCCTGGTGGCCTCAATGACCACTTTTTACACCAGCTCCATTAATCACCTAGAAACCGTTTTTGGCAAAAATAAAAAAAATCACCTCAGGTGGAAGAAACGACCACCATTGATCTTTCACTCCGGCTATTTAACTCACCAAAAACCCATTTTTGAAAAAATAAAAATGTCACCTCATGTTGCTTAAAGAACCATGAAGAAACTTTCAACCAGGCTCCATAGATCACCTGGAGCACATTTTGGGCAAAAACTTAAAATATCACCTCATGTGGCCTAAATTACCTCTACAGACCTTTTACCCACATTTCATATCACCTGCAACAAATTTCAGGAAAAGTAAAAATCACCTCAGGTGGACTAAATGACAACCTCAGAGTTTTCACACCAGCTCCATTAATCTCTTGCAGCCCACTTTTTCAAAAACTAAAAATATCACCTCATGTGGCTTAAAGAACCACTGTGGGCATTTCACCTCAGCTTTAGATATCACTTGGAATCCATTGTTTGTAAAAATAAAAAAATCACCTCAGGTGGCATAAGCAACCATCACAGGCTTTTTAAAATGACTCCATTGATCACCTGGAACCCATTTTTGGTAAAAATAAAATTATCACCTCAGGTGACCTAAATGACCACCACCTACCTTTCACCTCAGGTGGCCTAAATAACCACTGCCTACCTTTTACTCCAATCCTATATATCACCTGAAACACATTTTTGTCAAAAATAAATATATCACTTCAGGTGGCCTAAACAACAACCTCGGACATTTCACCCCAGCTCCATAAATCACCTAGAACCCATTTTCAGCAAATATATAAATTTCGCCATCAGGTGGCATAAACACTATTGAGGAACTTTGAATCTGGCTCCATAGATCACCTAAAGCCATTTATGGCAAAAAATAAAAATATTACTTCAGGTGGCATAAATGACATTTTACCCTTCCTCCATACAGAACCTGGAACCCATTTTTGGTGAAAATAAAAATATTATCTCAGGTGGTTAAAATGACCACTTTGTGAAACTCACCCTGGCTGAATAGATCACCCTGAACCATTTTTGGCAAAAATGAAAATATCACCCCTGGTTGCCTAAAGGTCCATTGCAGACCTTTCACCTCAGCTCCATAAATCACTTGGAACCAATTTTTAGTAAAAAAAAATCACCTCTGGTGGCTTAAATGACCACAGCAGCTCTTTTACTCCAAATCCGTAAATTACCTGGAACCCATTTTTGGTAAAAATTAAAATGTCAAATCAGGTGTCCAAAACAAACACCTCAGGCCTTTCACAATGTTTCCATACATCACCTTGAACCCAATGTAGGCAAAAATTAAAATTTCACCTCAGGTGCCCTAAAAGACCACCTCGTATCATTCACCCTAGCTCCACCGATTACCTGGAATCCATTTTTCACAAAAAAAAATTCACCCCTTCTGTCCTAAAAGTTCACTATGGATACTTTACCCAGTGCCATAAATCACCTGGAACCTATTCTTGGCAAAAACATTTATATCACCTCAGGTGGCCTAAATGGCCACACTGGCTGCATAATTTCACCTTGAAACCATTTTTTGACAAAAATAAAAATATCACCTCAGATGGCTTAAATGACCACTATTTCACCCCAGTTCTGGATATCAGATGGAATCAATTTTATGCAAAAATAAAAACTTCACCTCAGGTGACTTAAACAGCCATTGTGGACTTTTCACAATGACTCCATAGATCACCTGAAACCCATTTTTGGAAAAATAAAAATACTATCTCAGGTGGTCTAAATGACCACCACCTACCTTTAACCTCAGGTGGCCTAAATGACCACTGCCTACCTTTTGCCTTAATCCCATGAATCACCTGAAACCCATTTTTGGCAAAAAATAAATATATCACATTAGGTAGTGTAAATGTCCACTGCAGACCATTTACTATAGGTAAAGGGGAAATTGTTTAACCAGGAAAGGCACACTAAGCCAAAGCTTGTTTTCAGGTGTGACCTGGGAGCACAAGGAAGTTAAGTGACTTGCTCAGGGTCACACAACATACAAGTGGGGGCTGTGGGATTCAAACCCTGGTCTCCAGGTTTGCAGCTCAGAGCCTTAAACCACTGCGCTATACTGCTTCCTGTTAGCTATAGCTCCATAAATCATCTGGAACCCATTTTTAGCAAATATATAAATTTCACCCAAGGTGTCCTAAATTACCAGTGCATACCAGTCACCCTGGCTCCATAGATCACCTGAAACCCATTTTTGGCAAAAATAAAAATATCACTCCTGTTGGCCCATAGGTCTGTACGGACCTTTTTCTCCAGCTCCATAAATAACCTGGAAAACATTTTTTGGCAAAAAAAAAATATATTGCCTAAATGACTACTTTGAATCTTTTACACCGGCTCCAAAAATCACATGAAAACCATTTTAAAATTAAAACTTAGGTAGCCTTAACGACCACCGCTGACCTCTCTCCCCAGCTCTATAACTCACCTGGAACTCATTTTTGGAAAAAATAAACATTTCACCTCAGGAGCCCTAAACAACCATCAAGGAACTTTAAACCTGACTCCATAGATCACCTGAAACCCATTGTTGGCAAAAAATAAAAATATCACCTCAGGTGGCATAAATGACCACTGCAGTCCTTTAACCCCTGCTCCATAACTCACCTGGAACCAGTTTTGAGTAAAAATAAAAATATCACCTCAGATGGTCTACATGACCACCACAGACCTTTTACAAGAGCACACAGAACCCATTTTTTGCAAAAACAAAAATATAACATAAGGAGCCCAAATGAGCACTGTGGATGTTTCACCCCAGCTTCATTAATCACCTGTAACCTATTTTGGGGAAAAACTAAAAATATCACCACAGGTGGCCTAAATGATAATCACAGACATTTTACCCATGGTACCTAATCATCTGGAACCCTTTATGACAAAAAAATAATCTCAGATGGCCTAAACAACCACCTCGTACTATTCACCCTGGCTCCATAGATCACCTGGAACCCATTTTTGGCAAAAATGAAAATATCATCCCTGGCTGCAAAAAGGTCTTCTGCAGACCATTCACACTGGCTCCATACATCACATGGAGCCAATTTCTGGTAAAAATAAAAATATCACCTAAGGTGGCCTAAATGACCACTGCTTACCATTTACCCAAACCCCATAAATCATCTGAAGCCCATTTTTGGCAAAAATAAATATATCACATCAGACAGCAAACATGTAAACCACAGATATTTCACCCCTGCTCCATAAATCACCTGGAACCCATTTTTCGCAAAAATAAAAATGTCACCACTGCATCACATTCACCATGCCTACATAGATCTGTTGGAACCCAGTTTTGGCAAAAATAAAAATAATACCCCTGGTGGTCTAAAGCTCTATTGTGGATCTTTTACCTCACTTTCATAAATCACCTAAAACCAATTGTTGGCACCAACAAAATAATATTATCTCTGGTGGCCTCAATGACCACTTTGGACTTTTTACACCAACTTCATCAATCACCTAGAAACTATTTTTTGCAAAATAAAAAATATTCACCTCAGGTGGCCTAAATGACCTCCATTGATCTTTTATTCCAGCTAACTCACCAAAATACTCATTTTTGAGAAAAAATAGCAATTTCACCTCAGGTGGCTTAAAGAACCATGAAGAAACTTTCAACCCGACTTAAACAGCCATCACAGACTTATTATGACTCCAAAGATCACCTGGAACCCATTTTTGGCAAAAATAAAATTATCACCTCAGGTGGCCTAAATGACAACCACCTACCTTTAACATTAGGTGGACTAAATGACCACTACCTACCTTTTACCCCAATTCCATCAATCAACTGAGATGCATTTGGTCAAAACAACAACCTCAGACCTTTCATCCCAGCTCCATAAGTCACCGGGACCCCATCTTCTGCAAATATATAAATTTCACCTCAGGTGGTCTAAACAACCACTGTGGAACTTTGAATCGGGCTCCATAGATCACCTGAAACCCATTTGTGGTAAAAAATTAAAAATATCACCTCAGGAGGCGTAAATTACCTTTTGTCTGAGTTAACTGAACTGAATGGTTATCTGAACAGTTATCTATGTGTAAATCTCAGGTGATTGAAAGGACTTAATAGCTGTGAGGTTTAAATTACTTGTAGAAAGATCTAGTAAGTAGGGTGAGTGGCTTAGCTAGAAAGAAGCTACATTTAAAGACTGCCTTAGAAAGATTCTGCTAATAGCTTGGCAGAAGACACCAGGAGAAAGGACTGCTGTGTGACTGGACTTCTCTACCAGGACTATATTTCCCTCCCACCCAAAGCTAGTTCTACTTTTATGGGCACATGATTTGACTGACAACAGGAACTTCCTGTTTGGGAGCAGGAAGTGAGTGATCTCAGAGCCACCAAAGACCCACCATCCTAGAAGGGCAAAAGTAGCTCTCTGGCCCCCTCTAGCTGCTGGAGGTCTGCCTCTGAGCAAGAAAGGGGTCTACTGAGAAATATAGAATATTCTTGTCTCAGAACAGGACAATCAGGAGCTTAAAGGGCACACAGGCAGAAAGTAAGGAGAGAGAAAAAAACAGAGGAAAGAGTAAGGATTGCAAACTGTTAAGGGGCCAGAAATAAGACATGATTGGAGTGGCGCAGTGCAGTGGCTGTGGAGCAGCAGTCTTCCAGAAGACATTCTGGAGGATGCTGTGTTGTCCCATCTGCAGGCACCTCTCTGGGCTGAGGGAGAAGGTTACTCATCTCCAGGCTGAGTTGGCCAGGATTTGTGGAACCTCCTCTTCCATCCAGGGACCACTAGTGCCACTACTGTTGCCTCAGAGGTTGCCAACAAAGAGGAGCGGTTGGACCACAGTGGGCTCAGGGAGTGTGAGGGTGGTGGAACAGAGGTGCATCCATCCAGTTGTACCTCTCCACAATTCCTATGCCATTCTGGCAAAGTGTGGTTCCTCTATGGAGGCTCCTGCAGTGGAAACCAAGGAGGATGCTGGGAACCTCCACAATGGTGACCCACAGGAGGGTGGCAGGGGACCCCGCAGGGGAATAAAACAACTCCTGGTGGGGGACTCCATTGTTAGGAAGGTAGAACTGGGGGAGGAAGGGGAGAGGGAGGTAAGGTGCCTGCCTGGCACCATGGCTTGAGGGACAGAGAGCGAATCCTCAGGATTGCTGGAGCAGCTGCACAGGGAGGAGATGGATGTCATTGTCCACCTAGGGACAAATGACCTGGCTAAGAAAGGGAGTAGAGAAGTGCAGGAAGAGTTTGTGGAATTGGGGAGGGGCCTTAGACAAGTAGCACACACGGTAACCTTCTTGGAGGTGCTGCCCATCTATGGCATAGGAGAGGCTAGGGTGTTCCACACCATGGGATTCAATCAGTGGTTGAAAAACTGGTGTGAAGCTCAGGGATTTGGCTTCACTGGGGAGTGGGGGTCCACCTGGAGTGATGCAAGCTTATACTGGCATGATGGGCTGCATCTGTCCGGGAGGGGAACCAGGATCCTAGGTGATGGGTTTAAATGCTTCATTGGCAAGCATTTAAACTAGCCAAGGGGGAAGGCACTGAAAAGGAGCAGGGAAATCCTAGCCCCCCCCAAAAAAATCACGGTAGTAAGGGTGGCAAACACCAACATAGAGGTGTCAATAGGAAGAAGGGCAGGGGTAAATGGAGAAAGTGACAAAGGCAAGAAGGACAGGGATGGGGCAAAAGGGAGTAAGGCCATCAGAAAATGGAGGGTAATGAGTACCAATGCCTGTAGTCTGGGCAACAAGCTCCCTGAGCTGGTGGCCTTGATGGAAGAGGGATGAATGGATATTGTAGCAGTCACAGAAACATGGTACACAGACAACCATGACTGGGATGTTAACATACCAGGGTACATAACCTACAGCAGAGACAGGCAGGGGAGAAGAGGGAAAGGAGTAGCTCTCTATGTAAAGGAAGTGATAAAAGCAACAGAACAAAAGAGTAAACAGGAAGGAGAGGAGGCACTGTGGGTCACCTTGGAGACTGGAAAGGGCACCACAATCCGCACAGGGGTTGTGTACAGACCCTCATGTCAGGGGGAAGGAATGGACAAGGATATGATAGAAGGCATTCTTGGAATGGCAGAGAAAGGGGAGATACTGTTGATGAGAGACCTGAATATGCCAGATGTTAACTGGAGCACATTTGCTGCAGCCACATCCAAGTGCAGGGCCATTCTTAATGCCCTACAAGTGGCAGGCCTCAGACAGCTAGTTTCAGAACCCACTCATGAGGGAGCAATCTTAGACCTCGTACTGTCAAATGGGGGCAGTGAGAGGATCTCAGATCTAGAACTGGGTTGCCATCTGGGAACAAGTGACCATCAAACAGTGTGGTTCATGTTAAACTCAGCTACAGAGTCAAGCCACACAAAAGTGAAGGTACTGGACTTTAGGAGGGCTGACTTTGGCAAGATGGGAGAGTGCCTCCGAAAAGCACTAGCAAACAGGCTAGAAGGAGGTGTGGAGCAACAATGAGGAATCATCAAAACTGCCATCACAGAGGCAACAAGCCTTTGTGTGAAGCAAATAAACAAACCAAAATAAAAAAAAAAGCCACTATGGTTCTCAAAAGAGGTGGCTGTGAAAGTCAGGAAGAAAACATAGCATTCGGAAGTATAAGGAAACACAGAAGGAGCAGGACAGAGAGTAGTACTAGTTAAGGCAGAAGGAAGCAGGAGGAAGTCAGAATAGCAAAGGCCCAAACTGAGGAAAAGATAGCCAACTCAGTTAAGAAGGGGGATAAAACCCTTTATAGGTACATCAGCGAGCGTAGAAAGACAAAGGGAAGGATAGTGAGGCTGAATAGAATGAATGGTGGGTGGGCAGAGGGGGACAGTGAAAAAGCAGGGATACTGAACGAATATTCTGCTCAGTATTCACGAAAGAGATGGGAGAAGTGCCTAATCCAATTAACAGAAGCACTCTTGATGGTGGGTTGATCCCAGTCCTTTCACAGAAGAAAGGGTTCTGCAAGAACTCCTAAAACTGAAGGTGGACAATGCAATGGGTCCTGATGGAATTCACCCCAGAATTCTAAAAGAATTAAGGGAGGAACTAGTGAAACCACTGGCTACTCTTTTTAATAAATCATGGGAGGATGGTGTGGTACCCGAGGACTGGAGGAAGGTGGATGTGATTCCTCTTCACAAAAGTGGGACCAAGACAGAGACAGAGCTACAGACCTGTCAGTCTGACCTCTGTGGTAGGGAAAGTGATGGAGTCACTTCTGAAGGAAAGAATAGTTGAGTACCTAGAGGCCAGTGGGGCTAGGACCCAAGGCAGCATGGGTTCACAGTGGGAAGGTCATGTCAGACAAATCTAATAGATTTCTTTGACTGGTGACCAACGTAGTAGACCAGGGAGGGGCTGTGGACATGGCCTACCTAGACTTTAGCAAGGCATTGACACAGTCCCACACAAAGATTAATAGTCAAATTAACCAGCCTGGGAGTGGGTCCCGGGGTTGTAGCCTGGGTAAAACATTGGCTGCACAACAGGACACATAAGGTAATTGTAAATGTAGTCCACTCTGAAGAAAGAGGGGTTACTAGTGGGGTACCACAGGGTTCAGTATTGGGTCCAGTCCTTTTTAATGTCTTCATCAGTGACATTGCAGAGTGACTGGAAGGAAAAGTATGCCTTTTTGCAGATGACACAAAGATCTGCAACAGGGTTGATACACAAGGAGGCGTGGAAAGAATGAAAAGGGACTTGGCAAGGTTGGAGGAATGGTCAGAAGTATGGCAGCTAGGATTCAATGCAAAGAAATCCAAAATAATGCACCTGGGAAACAAGAACCCAGGGAAAGATACACAATGGGTGGAGAGGTAGTAACAACAACAAAAAAGGAAAGGGACCTGGGGGTAATCATATCAGATGACCTTAAGGTTAGCAAGCAATGTGAGAAAGCAGTAGGGAGGGCTGTGGGTATACTGGGATGTATAGGGAGAGGCATCAGCAGCAGAAAACAGGAAGTTGTTATCCCTCTGTACAGACAGTTGGTGAGACACCATCTGGAGTACTGCCTCCAGTTCTGGAGATCCCATCTCCGCAAGGACATAGACAGGATAGAGGCAGTCCAGAGGAGGGCAACTATAATGGTGCAGGATCTGCAAGAGAAGCCATATGAGGAGAGACTAAAGGAGCTTAATATGTATACCCTTAGGGAAAAGAAGAGAGAGGGGACATGATAGAAACATTTAAAGACTCAGTGAAATCAAAAGTCCAAGAGGGTAGCATCTTTCAGAAAAAGATGTGCAAGAACAAGGGGCACAATTTGAAGATAGAGGGGATGGCTCAGAGGTAATGTGAGAAGTATTTTTTCACAGAGAGGTTGTGGGTGCATGGAACAGCCTCCCTGAGGAGGTTGTGGGGTCTAAAACTGTGGGAGAATTCAAGAATGCATGGGACAGACATAAGGCAATTCTTGTGGAGGGTAGGAAGAAATAGGCTGTTGGTTAACTAGGATCTGTGGCCTATCCTGTAGGTAGGGAAATGGGCAGACTAGATGGGCCAAGTGGTCCTTATCTGCCGTCAAAGTCTGTGTTTCTATGTTTCTATGTTTAACCTTGCTCCAGACGTAATCTAGAACCCATTTTCAGTAAAAATAAAAATATTACCTCAGGTGGCCTAAATGACCACTGCATACCATTCACTCTGTCTCAATAGATCACCTGGAACCATTTTTGGCAAAAATGAAAATCTCACCCCTGCTGGCCTAATGGTCCACTGCAGACCTTTTATCCCAGCTCCATAAATCACATGGAACCTATTTCTGTCAAAAACTGAATAAAAATATCACCCCAGGTGGCCTAAATGACCACCGCAGACCTTTCACCTCGGTTCCATAAATCACCAGCAACCAATTTTTAGTAAACATAAAAATGTCACATCAGGTGTCCAAAACAAACACCTCAGCCCCTTCACAATGTTTCCATAGATCACCTTGAACCCAATTTTGGCAAAAATTAAAATTTCATCTTAGGTGGCCTAAACGACCACCTCAAACAATTCACCCTAGCTCCACAGATTACCTGGAATGCATTTTTGGCAAAAAAATAAAAATATGACCCCTTGTGTCCTAAAAGTTCACTGTGGACCATTTACTCCAGTGTCATAAATAAAAAGGTACCTATTTTTGGCAAAAAAATATCACCTCAGGTGGCCTAAATGACCACACTGGAAATTTTACACTGGCCCCATAATTTCACCTTTAAACCATTTTTGGCAAAAATAAAAATATTACCTTAGGTGGTCTAAATGGCCACCACCTACATTTAACCTCAGGTAGCATAAATGTCCACTGCAGACCTTTCACCTCAGCTCCATAAATCACCTTGAACCCATTTTTGGCATATATATGAATTTTACCTCAGGAGGCATAAGCACCACTGAGGAACTTTGAATCTGGCTCCATAGATCACCTAAAACCCATTTATGGAAAAAAATCAAAATATCACCTCAGGTGGCATAAATGACCTTTTACACTTGTTCCATACATAACCTGGAACCCATTTTTGGTAAAAATAAAAACATTACCTCAGGTGGCTTAAATGACAACTTCATATCATTCACCCTGGCCCAATAGATGACCCCAAACCTTTGTTGGCAAAAATGAAAATATCACCTCTGGTCTCCTAAAGGACCACCTCAGACCTTTCACCTCGGCTCTATAGATCACCTAGAACCAATTTTTAGTAAAAATAAAAATATCACCTCTGGTGGCCTAAATGACCACAACGGATCTTTTACTCCAGATCCATAAATTACATGGAACCCATTTTTGGTAAAAATAAAAATGTCACATCAGGTGTCCAAAACAAACACCTCAGACCTTTCACATAGATCACCTTGAACCCAATGTAGGCAAAACTAAAAATTTTACCTCAGATGGCCTAAACGACCACCTCGTACTATTCACCCTAGATCCACCGATTACTTGGAACTCATTTTTGGCAAAAAATAAAAATTTTACCCCTTGTGTCCTAAACGTTCATGGTGGACATTTTACCCCAGTGCCATAAATCACCTGGAACCTATTTTTGGCAAAAACAATTATATCACCGCAGGTCATCTAAATGACCACACTGGACACTCCATAATTTCACTGTGAAACCATTTTTGGCAAAAATAAGAAATTTTACCTCAAGTAGCTTAAACAACCACTATTTCACCTGAGCTCCAGATATCATATGGAATCCATGTTTTGAAAAAATAAAAATTTCACCTCAGGTGACTTAAACAGCAATTGTGGACTTTTCACAATGACTCCATAGATCACCTGGAACCCATTTTTGGCAAAAATAAAAAAAATTACCTCAGGTGGCCTAAATGACCACCACCTTCCTTAAACCTCAGGTGGCCTAAATGAGCACTGCCTACCTTTTACCTCAAATCCATAAATCACCTGAAACCCATTTTTGGCAAAAAAAAAAAAAATATATATATATATATATACTAACATACTAGCACACTATTTGCCAGCAGATTAGGCCTTATGGTCTATCGAGTCTGCTCAAACCTTAGATCCTTAGTTGGGTGCCGAGATCCTCCCATCCCTTGTGCTCCAGAAACCCCTATCATCCATCCCCACCCCCCTGGGACAGACCATCATCTGATACATCCACTTTCTGTGTCTGTCCCACCTCTCTTAAACCCTCCACTGTGGATCTCTGAACCAGCTCACAGGCAGTGCATTCCAAGGGTCCACCACCCTCTCAGTGAAAAACCTCCTCCTCTTTTCCCTCACCCTTCCACCTTCCAGCTTCAAACCATGCCCTCTGGTGATACCTCCTGCTTTAGTCTAAAGATCTCCTCCATGTTTACCCTATTTATTTCCTTGAGGTACTTGAAGACCTCAATCATGTCCCCCCATCTCTCCTCTCCTCCAATGAAAACAGGCAGAGCTCCTCAAGTATGTCCTCATACGTCAAATCCCCTAGCCCTCGTATCATCTTTGTTGCCCTCCTCTGTACCCTCTCCAGGAGCTGTATGTCCCTCTTCAAGTGTGGTCTCCAGTACTGTACACAGTACTCAAGGTGTGGTCTAATCAGTCCATTGTACAGCGCAGAATCACTTCCTTGCTCCTAGAGGTGATCCCCTACGATGCATCCCAACATCCTGTTTGCCTTGCTAGCCACTCTCCTGCACTGCTCAAGTTATTCATACATGCATACACCATGACCCTAGGTCTTTTCCCCTATTGAGGCCTCCAGCGCCTCACCTCCCAGGGTGTACCTGTGTTTAGGGTTTCCCGACCAAGATGCAACACCTTGCACCTGGTGATATTGAAATTAATTTCCATGTGTGGAGCCTAGCTTTCCAGGGTGTCCAGGTCCCTTGCAGGGCCAACCTCCCCTCTTCTCCCTCAACTACTGCTCCTTCTTGAGTCATCCACGAAGAACTCATTTCACCTATACCCTCCCTGATGTCCGATATGTATGCATTAAACAGGATCGGACCCAGGACCCTCGCGGTACCCTACCAGCCTCTCTCTAGGGTTCGAGAGCTCCCCACAGACCACTACTCTTAGGTGCATCCAGCTAGCCAGTTTTCAATCCATCTGACCATCAAAGGGCCTACTCCTAACCCCATCAGTTTCTCCACCAGACCATTGTGGGGACAGAGTCAACGCCTTGCTGAAGTCCAAGAATAATACATCCACAGGTTTTCCCTGTCCAGTTCTGATGTTACCCATTCGTAGAACTCCACAAGATTGGTTTGACATGATCTACCTGGCACAAACCCATGTTGCCGACTATCCAGACCTCCCACCTCCTCCAAGTACACCCCCAATTGTTCCTTTAGTATACTCTCCATTAATTTTCCCACCCCCGAGGTCAAACTGATGGGTCTATAGTTACCTGGTACTTCCCTCGACCCCCCTTTATGGATTGGCACCACATGTGCCTCTCTCCAATCTCTAGGTACCTTCCCTGTCTCAAGTGACCTGTTGAAGAGCTCCGCCAGGGGTGCAGCCAGTATATCCCCCAATTCCCATAGTACTCTCAGATGAATGCCATCCAGCCCAGGAGATTTGTCTTTCTTTAGGGCCTTGAGGGCTAACCACACACCTTTGACGGAGATAGCATCATCCGTCCCTCCACCTTACTGGCCTTTTATCCTTACCCAGATGTGACACCCTGGTGTCTCTCCCTCCCTCTTGCTCCATTTCTGTTGCTCCCTGATCCCACTTACTGCTGTTTCATCCTTTGTGCCTTGCTTTGTAGATATCCCATCCCCTCCCCTATAGTGAACACAGAGGCAAAGTAATTAAATACCTCTGCCTGGTCCCTCGCCTCTTCCACCCACCCTCCTTCTGATCTCAATCTGCTGAGATGGCCCTTAGTTTTCTTCACTCCCAATGTACGGAAGAACCCTTTTCCCTCCATGTATCCCTGTGCCAGTCGCTGCTCTTTACTGGACTTCTCCCTTCACCATCTGGGTGACTTTTCTAGATGCAAGCTGGTACATTTCCTTATCCCTATCCCGCTTGTTGTTTTATATTTTTGTAGGCTGCCTTCTTTTCTCTGACTGCTACCTGTACCTCACTGGACCACCAGCATGGTTTGTGTGACCTTGCTCCCTTACATTTCAACTTAGTGCAGATCCTGACTGCCTCATGGAGTCCCCGGTTTATGACCTCCCATCTCCTTTCCACACTTGTCATTGATGTAATCCCCTTCAAGTGATCCTTGAGAATATTTCCATGCCCATAAATTCTGCCCCTGAAGTCCACTGCCAGTGTCCTAGATCTCCCCTCCCCATGCTTATTTGAAACCAGACAGTACTGTGGTCGCTTCCCAGTCAGGGGGTCCTGTACAACCATGTCCTCACCAGATCCCCATCTGCCAGAACCACATCCAGGACATGCCTCCCTTGTGGGCTCCATCACATGCTGTGTTAGAACACATCCTGGAAGCCATCCAGCAGCCTCTACTCCTTGGCCACCTTAGAGGACATGGTTCCCAGTTTGTACCTGGCATATAAGGTCCCCATCAACACCACTCCTTCCCTTTTGGTCCACACTAGGCAATGATGTTGTCCAGCAAACCATCCTCTAGAACATCACTCATCCCTGGGGCCTATATACTACACACCAGCTTGACCTTATCTCCTGCTGGGGATCGTGAGGTGACCCATAAGCCTCCACATTTCCCTCTGCCTCTTCTACCATAGCAATTTCTATGTCATCTCTAATGAACATACTCCACCCCTCTGCCCTCCTTTCTATCCTTCCTAAGCATAATGTGTACCCCCTCGTTTAGGTCCCAGTCATGATTTTTGTTGGCCGTCTCCGTGACCACCACCACATCCACCCCCGAACAGCATGGCCTGGAACTCTGCAACTTGTTTCCCAAGCTCCTGGCATTTACTAACACCAACCCCACCCCTTATCCCTGATCCTCTTGTCGAACCCCACCCAGATTCCTTATACTTCCATCCTCCTCTGCTCCTCCTGAAACCTCCACCCCAGTCTGTTCCCTCCCCTTGGCTTGAAGGCTACTCCCTCATCTGGAGGAGAGGCTTCTGGTCAGCCCTCCCTTATTCCTCCCCCACAAGTTTAAACCCCACTTTTCTTGAATGTAGTCAGCCATCCCCTGTTTAAGAACTTCCTTCCCTAATGGGGCAAGATGAAGCCTGTCCTTGGCATATAGTCCTTATCCTCCCAAACTCCATTCCAGTTCCTAACACTCCAACCACTCTCTTCCACTTCCTGAGCTAGTCATTAACCTCTGAGCTTCATTTTTCTCCAGTGAGGCCTTTGATTCTGGCAATATCTCCGAAAGGAAATGTTGCATCCATTATCCCGACAGACTCTGCCAAGTTCTTGAACCTTGCTTGATTTCCAAAATGCTATTTCCTCTAGATCATTAGTTCCCAAATGCACCAGGAAATCGGTTTCCCTCCACAATCCTAACCATTTCATACACCATGAACTTTGCTCTGTGCACTGTCAGCCCAGAGATACTCACTCACCTTACCTGGCTATGGCATCCACCCCTGTCCTCCCACTGGATACCCCTAATCATCGAGTCTCCCAATAACAGAACCTTAACACGCCATCATCCTTATGGTTACCTTCACTGTGCCTCTATTCCCCTCCCCCTTATTCATGATCTCAATTCCATGGGAGTCTTCATCCTTATTAGAGACCCCTTGTCACCTCCCTTTCTACCTCCTTGCTATTTGCCCTTAACTCAAACCCCTCTGAATAGGTGTCCCTTTAACCCTCTCTTATCTGAACCATTTATCCTGGCCCGTGGTTTCCCTTCCCCACACGCCATCCTCCCCTTGTAATGAGCACCCCTGCCTCCAGAGGCTCTCTGGGGTCCCCTTTAGCTAGGGCCCCATCCTTGTACTGACCCCTTGCTGAAGGGGCTCCTCTCCACCTCCTTGTCTCCAGTTTCTCTCCAATCATGCTCTCCTCCCTCATGTCTGGAATATGTTGCATCTCCCCCATTTGCTTAACATATATGTTTTCCCTTCTCCCTCTGGGACTATTTCTATCCTTTCCATAGCCAGCCTGTGATGCCCTACGGGTATCTGACTCCCTCCCCCCGGCCTCTGTATAAGTTTCCTCATTTCCACCAACCCCTTCCTCCCCCCCAGGTTGCTTAGTAGCTCAAATTTATTGTGACACTCTATGTCAGCCTCCATCAAGTAACCTCAGTTTCCCCTGACTGCACCTCTAAACTGCCCCTCTTCTTCCCCTCTTGCTCTGTTCACTAGGGCTCCTTCCCACAGTCTGCTGTTTTAAGCTTCCACACAACAGCCCTCCTGACTCTTCCCCTCCACTCTCTTTGTATTCAGAATGTTCACCCTGCATCCCTCTAGCATCAACTTCCCTATCTATGGGTCCTCTGTCCCTAATATCCCCCCTCCTGCTTGCTGTAACATAACGTCCTGTAATTTCAGAGTGTTGCCCCAGCCTCCCCTCAGCCCCACCCCTTCTGCTGCTCATATCCACACCCCTTATCCTTGGACACCCCCCAGCTCCCCCAGCTTACTCCTTAACCAATATACATAGATTACATAGACAATACTGAGCATAAAGACATTTGTCTGCGAGCTCGCAAGTAACACCTAGTTATATCCTTTTATATTCTTCCTTTCCAAGAATTTATCCAGCTGTGTTTTAAATTCATGCATTGTACTGCTTTCCACAACCTCTCCTGGTAGCATATTCCAAATTTCTGTTACCCTAGAACTTAACCAGTATTTCCTTCTATTTGTTTATATCTATCCTTAACCAGTTGGTAACAATGTGCTCTAGTGTCATATATATTTGAGCCCTTTAACCAAGTCTAAAGTAAGTCCCATAAGTTATATCGGTCCATGCCCTATATATCAAACATGTATCGCCTCTCATTCTATGATATTCCAGGGAATACAGCTCCAAATCCTGCAGTCTCTGCTCATAACTCAATCCATCCAATCCCTTGATTCTCTTTGTAAGTCTCCTCTGTACCCCCTCCATCCATGCAACATCCCTCCTCTTATACAGGGCCCAAAACTGGACACAGTACTCCACGTGGGGATGCACCAATGCATTATATAGAGGCATCACAACCTGCCTATCTCTACTTTTTATGTGTCTCAATGCACAGTGTGTTATACTACCCGCCTTTTAATAGCTGTATTATTAGTAAGCTGAAGCCAAGATCTTTATTGAACCATAACCCCCAAGTCTTTCTCTTCATCCACCTCACTTTTAGTACAGATCCTCCTAAATTATACTGAATTTGTTATTTTCTTTCCAAAGTGCATAACATTACACTTTCCGATGTTGAAAATAGATTGTTTCTGGGAGGCCCATGTGTTAGCCTATCCAGAGCTGTTTGTAGGACTAGATGTTCTTCCCAGTTATTTACTGGACTCCCAACCCTAGTGTCATCTGCAAATTTAGATAGCACACATCTGTTGCACCTGCATGGATGAAATATGCATATTAAACAAACATGGTCCCAAGACCGAGCCTGGGGACACCACTAGTCACTCTGGCATAATCAGAGTATTCACCTTTTACGTGAACTTTCTGGACTCTGTCAATAAGCCAAGCCTTCACCCACGTTTGTATCCCATATTGGTATCTCAGCTCATAAAGTGCTTTAACAAGCTCCTCATGGGGCACTTTATCAAGGCTTTGCAAAGTCCAGAAAGATCACATCCACTGCATTACCCATATCCACAGCCTTGCTAACCTCGTAGAATTCTAATAAGTTAGTTTGGCATGATCTTTCCTTGGTGAATCCATGCTGAGTCATGTCTATCCTGCCTGTCCTCTCAATATGTTCCATAATACAATCCTTGATTATACCCTCCAGAATCTTACCAAGAACGGAGGTTAGACTAATAGGTCTATAATTTGAGATGGTCTGCCTACAACCTTTTTGTATATGGGTACAATTACAGCTTGCCTCCATGCCTCAGGAACCTCACTAATGTTAATACTTTCCTGAAAAAGGTAAGTTACTGGCTCCACTAATAGTGTTGCCATTTCCTTAATCCCCCTTGGGTGAATCCCATCTGGCCCCTGTGCTTTATTTTGGTTAACATTCTGCAACCTAATAAGTACTTCAGCTGGGTCTATCTTTGGGCTCTGTTCTCTATGTCTAATTTTCTTGTTATCCCATGAAGTTTGAAGACTTTTGCCAAAGACCGATGAAAAGTATACATTATATTCCTCCATAGAGCCTTATTTTCTGTTATAATATTTCCATCATACATTTTTAAGGGTCCTATGACTTTACTTTTCCCTTTTTTATTATTTATATATGAATAATAGGTTTTGTAATTATCTTGGACCTTAGTTGCTATTGTATACTCATATTCCCTTTTAGCCTGGGCTATAGCTCTTTTTGCTATTTTAAGATTAATCCTATAATATGTCCAGCCTTCTTCCATATTATTATGTCTTGCTAGATGGTATGCTTTATTTCTGTTTTTAATTAATTACTTTATAGAATGGGTTATCCAGGGCGCAGTTAGACTTGTAGACCCCTTATATTTGTTCCTGGTTGGTACATATCTAGTAGTTAAGCCGTCTATAGTATTTGTTAATCTTCCCCACATTTGATCTACTGTCTGGTTTTCAAACTCAGATTTCCAGTCCCATGTTGCCAGGTCCTGTCTCATCTGTTCATAATCTGCAGCATTATATTGATGTGTCAATGTAGTACCCCTATTGTCCCCTAGCGTACTGGAGTACTGAAACCCTATTATAGCATGATCGCTTGAACCCAAAGGTGGGAATATCTTACTGTTTATAATATTGTCACCAAGGTCACTTAATATTAGATCCAATATATGATTCCACCTTGTATTAGCTGTAACATATTGATCTAACCCTCCAAGTCTGAAAGTCTCCAAAAATTTATTCTCCACCAATGTACTTGCCTTTAAAATATCCCACTCAGTACCTGGGAGGTTGAAGTCACCAACTAGTATTACATTACCTACTGCTGATAACTGGTTTACAAGATCTAGTATAGTTTCATCCTCTGATATCCTAGCAGATGGTGGCCTATAAATTACTGCTAGATTGATTTTAGCAGCTCTTATAGGGGCTAATCCTTCCCAGATGACTTCAGCATCTGTCCATCTGGTTGTATCTATACTGTCTGTGGGGATACCCTCAACAACATATAGTGCCACCCTTCACCTCTAGATATGGAGCAGTCCTTATTATAGGTATGTATCCCTGAATTTGCCTATCCCAGGTGTCCTCAGGTTGCCACCATGTTTCCACAATCGCACAAATGTGTACTTTACGCATTTTTAAAGTTAGCTGTAACTCATCAAACTTGTCCGTTAAACTCCTTGCATTAATGAGCATAATATTCCAATCATTTTGGGGGTGACCAGTTTTTATATCCCCCACATCCCCCTGCCTGTGAAGTTTAAATGATGGTGAATGGAATTTTTGAGTTGTTGTGCTAACAAGTGCTTGCCCATTTTATTAAGATGTAACCCATCCCTTGCAAATAACTGCTTATTCTGAAATTCGTGCCAATGATCAATATACCTATAACCCTCTATGGCAGTCCACCTCCTAAGCCAACCATTAAATCTATAGATTTCCTGATTTGTTTGTTCATTAGCCCTTGGTTTAGGTAATATCCCAGAAATCAACACTTCACACCCTCTCCTTTTAAGTGTAGTACCTACTGATTCAAAATCCCTCTGTATTTCCAGTGTATTCCTTTTCCCTATATCATTTGTACCCACATGTAACACTGTAAATGGGGAAATGGTGTTTTCCAATAAACCTGGCATCAGTTCCTTAATGTCACCTATGCCTGCCCCTGGAAGTACACTCACAGCTGTATACTCATTCTGATGCTTACATAACACATTATCTGTGTATTTTAACATTGAATCCCCAATATAAAGAATGTACCTCACTCCTGATACAAGATACCTGTCTACAGGGTGGGCAGCCTCCCTCTCTCCAGGCCCAATTTAGAATTATTGCCATCCCACAGCCTGTGCAGCCTCCAACCCTTCCAAAGATGCCTGCCATGGTGGAATATGGCCACCCCATTTATCCCCCTCTGTTTATAATGGCACACCACCTTTTCTCAGTCCCTTTCCCCTGGAATACAGTTTCTCTCTATACTGACTGTAGTTATTTACAAACCCAATTTCAACCCCACCAATAAAGTTCCCAAGTCTCACAAACACATACAGTCCAGTGTGTGTTCGGTCCCACTAACAGTGTGTGTATGCAGACATCAGGTACCGTATGATGTCACAGGCCCACCAGCTCCTGTTGCTTTGAATTTCAGTCCCAAACAGAAATACTCAGCCCTTCAATCCCAACCCCCAGTGGCTTTTCAGTATTTAAGAACCAGGCAAACAACACATTTAAATTTCCCTCTAATTAACCCTGACAAACAACTGTTCCCAGGCCTCCAAAGTTACAATATCACAGCCCAAGTAACAGTTCTAATTCAAGGTAATAATTGTTAACACATAGAACTAATTTCACTTACAAAACTATTCAAATATTTCAGTTAAAACAGAATATAACCCCAGACCTCTGTCCTTATCAGCCTGCTGCTTAAGTTCCCAAGTGAACAATGAAGGCCAAGGTAACTCCTGTTAAAGACAAGGTAATTGCAGCTAATGTCCCCTCCCCCTACCATCAGGCAAACAACACATTCAAATTTCCCTCTAATTAACCCTGCCAAACAACTGTTCCCAAGCCTCCAAAGTTACAATACACAGCCCAAGTAACAGTTCTAATTCAAAGTAATAATTTTTAACACATAGAACTAATTTCACTTACAAAACTATTCAAATATTTCAGTTAAAACAGAATATAACCCCAGACCTCTGTCCTTACCAGCCTGCTGCTTACGTTCCCAAGTGAACAATGAAGGCCAAGGTAACTCCTGTTAAAGACAAGGTAATTGCAGCTAATGTCCCCTCCCCCTACCACCAGGCAAACAACACATTTAAATTTCCCTTTAATTAACCCTGCCAAACAACTGTTCCCAAGCCTCCAAAGTTACAATATCACAACCCAAGTAACAGTTCTAATTCAAGGTAATAATTTTTAACACATAGAACTAATTCTATATATCAAATCAGGTTGTGTAAATGTCCACTGCAGACCTTTCACTATAGCTCCATAGATCATCTGGAACCCATTTTTGGCAAAAATAAAAATATCATTCCTGTTGGCCCATAGGTCTACTACAGACCATTTTCCCCAGCTCCATAAATAACCTGGAATCCATTGTTTTTTCACAAAAAAAATATTGTCTAAATGACTACTTTGAACTTTTTACACCAACTCCAAAAATCACATGAAAACCATTTTTGGCAAACGTTTAAAATAAAAACTTAGGTGGCCTTAAAGACCACCACTGACCTTCTCCCCAGCTCAATAACTCACCTGGAACTCATTTTTGGAAAAAATAAACATTTCATCTCAGGAGACCTAAACAACCATCGAGGAACATTAAACCTGGCTCCATAAATCACTTGAAACCCATTTCTGACAAAAAATAAAAATATCACCTCAGGTGGCGTAAATTACCACTGTGGTCCTTTAACCACTGCTCCATAACTCACTTGGAACCAGTTTTTGGTAAAAATAAAAATATCACTTCAGGTGGCCTACATGACCACCACAGACCTTTTATAAAGGTTCCATTAAGCACCCAGAACCCATTTTTTGCAAAAACAAAAACATAACATAAGGAGCCCAAATGAGTACTGTAGATAGTTCACCCCAGCTTCATTAATCACCTGTAACCTATTTTTGGGAAAAACTAAAAATATCACCACAGGTGGCCTAAATGGCATCCACAGACATTTTACCCCAGATACGTAATCACCTGAAACCCATTATGACAAAAAAAAATAATCTCAGGTGGCCTAAACGACCACCTTATACAATTTACCCTGGCTCCATAGATCACCTGGAACCCATTTTTGGTAAGAATGAAAATGTCGTCCCTGGTTGCAAAAAGGTCCTCTGCAGACCTTTCACACTGGCTCCATAAATCTCATGGAGCCAATTTCTTGCAAAAATAAAAATATCACCTCAGGTGGCCTACATGACCACTGCCTACCCTTTACCCAAACCCCATAAATCACCCGAAACCAATTTTTGGCAAAAATAAATAGATCACATCAGGTAGCATAAATGTAAAACTCAGATCTTTCACCCCTACTTAATGGATCACTTGGCACCCATTTTTGGCAAGAATAAACATAGTAACCCTGGTAGTCTAAAGCCCTACTGTGGATCTCTTACCTGGCTTTCATAAATCACCTAAAACCCATTTTTGGCAACAACAAAAGAATATCACCTCTGGTAGCCTCAATAACTACTTTGGACTTTTTACACCAGCTCAATCACTCAGCTAGAAACCATTTTTGGCAAAAATAAAAATAATCACCTCAGGTGGCCTAAATGACCACCATTGATCTTTTACTCCAGCTATTTAACTCACCAAAAACCCATTTTTGAAAAAATGTAAATTTCACCTCAGGTTGCTTAAAGAACCATAAAGAAACTTTCAACCAGACTTAAACAGCCATTGTGGACTTTTCACAATGACTCCATAGATTACTTGGAACCCATTTTTGGCAAAAATAAAATTATCATCTCAGGTCGCCTAAAAGACAACTGCCTACCTTTTACCCCAATCCCAAAAATCAACTGAAATGCATTTTTGGCAAAAATAAATATATCACCTCATGTGGTCTAAACGACAACCTCAGACATTTCAGTCCAGCTCCATAAATCACCTGGAACCCATTTTAGGCAAATATATAAATTTCTCCTCAGGTGGCCTAAACAACCACTGAGGAACTTTGAATCTGGCTCCATAGATCACCTGAAACCCATTTATGGTAAAAAATTAAAATATCACCTCAGGAGGCATAAATGACCTTTTAACCTTGCTCCATACATAATCTGGAAACCATTTTTGGTAAAAATAAAAATATTACCTCAGGTGGCCTAAATGACCATCACATACCATTCACACTGGCTCAATAGATCACCTGGAACCATTTTTGGCAAAAATGAAAATATCACCCCTGCTGACCTAATGGTCCACTGCAGACCTTTTATCCCAGCTCCATAAATCACATGGAACCTATTTCTGGCAAAACATGAATAAAAATATCACCCCAGGTGGCCTAAACAACCACCGCAGACCTTTCACCTCGGTTCCATAAATCACCTGGAACCAATTTTTAGTAAACATAAAAATGTCACATCAGGTGTCCAAAACAAACACCTCAGCCCTTTCACAATGTTTCCATAGATCACCTTGAACCCAATTTTGGCAAAAATAAAAATGTCACCTTAGGTGGCCTAAACAACCACCTCATACAATTCACCCTAGCTCCACAGATTACCTGGAACCCATTTTTGGCAAAAAATAAAAAATATCACCCTTTGTGTCCTAAAAGTTCACTGTGGACCATTTACCCCAGTGCCATAAATCACTTGGTACCTATTTTTGGCAAAACAAATTATATCACCTCAGGTGGCCTAAATGACCACACTGGAAATTTCACCTCAACTCCAGATATCACCTGGAATGCATTTTTTGTAAAAATAAAAATTTCACCTCAAGTGACTTAAACAACCATTATGGACTTTTCACAATGACTCCATCGATCACCTGGAACCCATTTTTGGAAAAAATTTAAATATTACCTCAGGTGGTCTAAATGGCCACCACCTACATTTAACCTCAGGTAGCGTAAATGTCCACTGCAGACCTTTCATCCCAGCTCCATAAATAATCAGGAACCCATTTTTGGCAAATATATAAATTTCACCTAAGGTGCCCTAAATGACCACTGTGTACCATTAAGCCTGGCTCCATAGATCACCTGGAACCAATTTCGTCAAAAATAAAAATATCACTCCTGTTGGACCACAGATTTACTACAGACCCTTTCCACAGCTTCATAAATTACCTGGAACCCATTTTTTGGCAAAAAAAAAAGTATTGTCTAAATGACTACTTTGAAATTTTTACACTGGCTACAAAACTGACATGAAAATGATTTTTGGCAAAAACCAAAATATTAGCTTAGGTGGAGTAATGACCACCGCTGACTTTCATCCCAGCTTTATAACTCACTTGGAACTCATTTTTGGAAAAAATAAACATTTCACCTCAGGTGACCTAAACGACCACCACATACCACTCACCCTGGCTCCATAAATCACCTGGAACCAATTTCTGGTAAAAATGAAAATATCACCTCTCCTGGCCTAACTAACCACTGCAGATATTTTACTCTGGATCCATAAATTACCTGGAACTCATTTTTGGCAAAAATACAAATATCACCTCAGGTGGCCTAAATGACAACCTCAGACCTTTCACACCAACTCCATTAGTCACTTATAACCCACTTTTTCAAAAACTAAAAATATCACCTCAGGTGTCTTAAACCTTTCACCCCAACTCCAGATATCAACTGGAACTGATTTTTTGCAAAAATAAAAATTTCACCTCAGCTGGCTTAAACAACCACTGCAGACCTTTCACCAATGTCTCCAAAGATCACCTAGAACTCATTTCTGGTAACAATAAAAATATCACCTCAGGTGGAATAAATGACCACTGCAAACCTTTTACCCCAACCCTATAAATCACCTGAAACTCATTTTTGGCAAAAATACATATATCACATCAGGTAGCATAAATGTAAACCACACATCATTCACCCCTGCTCCATAAATCACCTGGAACTCATTTTTTGCCAAAATAAAAATTTCACCCCAGATGGCCTAAATGGTGACTGCACCACATTCACCATGGCTCCATAGATCACCAGGACCCCATTTTTTGCAAAAATAAAAATAGCACCCCTAGTGGTCTAAAGCTCTACTGTGAATCTTTTACTTCACCTCCATAAATCACCTAAAACCCATTTTTGGCAACTATAAAAAAATATCACCTCTGGTGGCCTCAGTGACCACTTTGGACTTTTTACACCAGATCTATCAATCACCTAGAAACCATTTTTGGCAAAAATAAAAAATAAATTACCTTCGGTGGCCTAAATGACCAACGTTGATCTTTCACTCCAGCTATTTAACTCACCAAAAACCCATTTTTTGGAAAAAATTAAAAAGTCACCTTAGGTGACTTAAAGAACCATGAAGAACCAGAAGGAGGATGCTGTGGAGGGCTGTGACCTCTACAGTGTTGACAGCATTGCAGCCAATATAGCCGACAACCTCAGCCCCATCACATGTGAGGAGCTTGAGGCACAATTGAACAAGACAATATTCTCCCTCCAATAACCACGTGAAAGGTCACCCATGGACTATGCTGCCTTCTACCAGACATTGGTGGGACAGCAGAAGGAGCAGACTAAAATTCTAAGCTGCATACACCTTTGCCTAGATGCCCACCACAAAAAACTGGAAGAGCAGATAGGCAGTCTAGTGTCTGCCATTGAGACTGGAGCAAGCACAACCCAGACAGCCATGGAGAAGCTGGTGGATGCCATGCATCCCACACAGGCCTGTGCCAAGGAACAGACACAGGACATCACTCATCTGGCAATGGCCATGGAAGAGTCTGTGGCACAGCAGCGAAGGCAGATGGACATCCTGGCAGTAGCCCTACAGAACACCTTTGCAACACATTCAGTGAGGCAACCACCAGTGATGGATGATGGATGATGCCACACAGGCACAGGTCTGCATGCAGATACAGCAATGTAATGTAGTGGCACAAATAACACAGACAGAGACAGAGCAACCACCAGGACACACAGTACTGGAGGCGCCACAGACAACAACTATCAGCACAGGTGTGCAGCCACCACTACCACACACCCACACAACAGTGGAGCAGGGAATGGGAACATCCATCTCCATCACCAGGGATAGGGCACAGACACAGCATGAGCTGGAAGGTGTGTTGGGCGATAGAGGTGCAACCAGCATCAGTGCTGTAACTAGTTATGTACATCAAGGGAAGGATGTGGCTGGTGCTGGTACAGTACAGCCCACTGCACCTGCAGTTGTAGTGCGACAGGATGACCACAGGCATGGGACTGTGCCAGGAATAGCATCATCTGTCATTGACAAGTGTGGTAGGAAGCCAAAGACAGCAGCTGTGCAGGACAAAAGTATGTCTGGTGGAACAGCAGCGGTGCAACTGGTTGTAGGGTTGAGCAGCACAGCCGCAGGGACATGTGCACCTGTGCCACATGGGGAGACACAGGACTTACAACTAGCAAAATGGAAGATTACTATTGAACAGCCAGCACAGAAGTGACAGTAACTGGGCTGCTGGACATACACAGGGGTGATGGGCACTGTACACATTGATCCACACGGGTTGCATAGTGTGCTGACTGTGTGAGTGTTGTGTGCATGTCTGGGTGCATAATGTGCATGTGTGTGTGGGTTGTGTGACAGCACAGTTTATATGTGTGCTATGTGTAGTGTCACTGGGTGTGTGTAGGTGTACAGTATGTGCACACAGTGTTGCACTGCATGACAGTCCTGCATTTAGTATATACTATACAAAAGTAAATATACATCACATCCGTTTGTGTGTTGTTCATTATTGCAAACAAGGTGGCAGCTGTGACATGTCAATCCCGTGTGTGGTATTCTGTGTTGCAATATGGCCTGTGGTATGTGTGTGTGTGTGTGCATGTGCAGATCCTACCCACATGCTGCACCTGCTAGCAATATTAGCCACAACATTGCGACGCATATGCTACTGTAATGATGTGCATTTGGAGCAGAAACTACATGCTTTCATTTTGTTCACTGTGCACTAGGCCGCACGTGCAATCTGCACATGACATGTGCACCAACATGCACTGAAACACTTTCGGTGCCATGAGCGGTACAGACAGAAGGGCAGGCCACACACATAGACCAGTATGCCAGTGCATTATACTGTACTGCCAACATGAGTCAGGTTCTGAACCTCAGTGGCAGGGCAGCCAATTACACACCAGCTGAGACTGCTCAGCTGGTGAATCTGGTGCAGCAGTGTCACACCATACTGCTGCCACAAGGGTGCATGCAGAAGACACACAGGGAGAGGGACAGGGTGTGGATGTGTATTTATGCCAGGCCGGCTGAGATCAGTGGCATGAGGCAGACTACACAGATGCTGAAACACCACTGGAGAGGAGGGATGAGGAAATACTGGCATGGCTGTTGTCCGTGGCAGAGTGCCATGACATTGAGATCAGGACAGCCAGCTGCTGCAGGTATGTATGGCACAGGTTCTGCACTGGGGAGCATGGCTGCATACACACAGCATGTACATGTCTGTGTGACAGCTGACATGTCTGTAGATGTGGTGATGCCAGAGAAAGGTGACAGCAGAGACACAGTGCCAGTGGACAGCAAGGTGAGGCCCAGGAACCCATGAAGGGGCATCAGAGGCATGGTAGGTGCACATGTGTAGATGCATGTCAATGTTACTGTAAGACTATGACCACCAGACAGTGCATACAGTGTGCAGGGCATCCCTGTCCCAGCTTTTGGCAGGTGGTGGCACCTCAGTGTCACCAGCCACTGTCGCTCATGTAGGGCTACCATGGTCATCTATGTGTCTGTGCCTATAGCCATGCCATACTGTACCGTGGACATGTGGCATGGGTAATGAGGGCAAGACAGAATGTGTGGGTCTACAAACGACTGGTCCTGCATGTGTGTTGTTGCATGCTGCATATGGCAACCACACCATCAAGGACATGGCTTGTGGTATTAGTGCTGTGGACTGTGTGTGTCCAGCACATGCTGTATTGTTCTGTTGCAGGGGCATGCACATCAATCACACCCTGATGCTGGGAACTCCTGAGGGTAATGGGGGAGAGCAAGCAACAGGATGCAAGGGAGCACCAACTGTGTACGCTGCACAGATGTCGCCATGCACGGCCACTGCCACCAGACAGTGAAGAGGAGGGTAAAGGTGAACAGGAGGCTGTAAGTGCAGGGAGGGAGATGAGGAACAGCCAGAGAACAGCGTGCAGTGGGACACTACTGAGTAGGACATTGGGGATGCTGAGGATGCAGTAGTGGAGCAGGAGACTGTCATGGGGGCAGTGGATGAGGTGGACCACTGCATTCATGCTACACAGCTAGAGGTGCAGGAGGAGGCCATGCAGCAGGAGGACGGTGGCCAGGAGCATGCAGCACAGCATGGGGAGGCTTCTGCAGATGCTGCAGACTAAATCAGTGCTGCAGCACAGCTGGAGGATCAGGAGGAGGACATGCATCAGTATGACATTTCCCCTGGGCCTGCAGCACAGCATGAGGGGACTGATGGTGCTGTGTCAGGGGAGCTGCAGGTAACCATTGCTGCACTTGCTGGTGAACAAGCACCACAGGATGCACCTGTTGTTAAGCCTGTGGACAGACAGATGTTTGGGGGACCTTGTGGAGGTCATACTGGGGGACATGGCATGACTCCACAACTCCCTGCGTGCACTGCTTTCAGTTCTGAGATGGTGATGGCCTAGAAGCAGTGGCAGTCATGTACATAGTTAGACTTGTTCCTGACATTTCAACTGCTAGTCACTGTTTCACTGCTGCTGATTTTTCTCTGTATCCTCTTTACAGTTCCTGTTATGTAAACATGTTGGGGGGAATGTTTTTAGATGTGTTTTCTACTGTTCTGTACCTAGTTGAGTGTGGGGTAGGGTGCAGTGTGGATGGTTTTATAGTGTTGTATACCTGTTCAAGGGTATTCATATTGTGTTATCAATAAAAGTATTGTTATTCATTCACATGCTCTGTGACTCATTCTGTTGACTGCATGTTGTCATGTGTGTGTTTAATGTGTGTATGGCACTCAGTGTGCACATGCTGACACATACATACAGCACATAGGTGCTACCATCTATGTGTCATTGCTCATTTCAGTGCCCTTGTGTAACAACTGTACAGTGCACGGCTGACTAACACACACATGGTACTGGACAGCACAGTGCATTTCTCCTCTGGCAGTGGTGGCCTGTGCTGTGCTATGTACACAGTACCCCCCATCCCTGTGGTCATGTCACAGGGTTGCCTGTGGGCCTTCGTGGCACCACTCCACCTGAGGGCTGCCATAGCCCTGCAGGTAGCACCGGTGCATGGCCTGTGCTGCCTGGTGCTGTGTACTTGTCATAGTGACACTATTATCTGTCTCCAGTGGCCTGGGCTGGTGCGTTGTGCCCGAATGATGTTGCATGCCATCTGCACTGATGGACACTGTTCTGCACACAGTGTGTGTGTGTGTTTGTGCACATGTTGCTGTTAGTTGCATGTGTCACTCTCTGTACATCCCCCAGTCTGCCACGTGTTGTGTTATGTGTCATACCACCACTGGTCCACATTGTGGCCTTGGCCCCAATAAGGCATGGCATGTGGTCATGCGTGCACATGGTTGCTGCAGACCCCCCCACACAAGTGTGGCATTGTTATGTCCATGATGCATTGTCCCATGTATGGCATGACAGCCATGTGACAGACGTGCAATACATTGCTCATGTCACATCACCTACAACATAGCATATATGGCACTGCCTGTAGGTATGGCATACTGTTCCAGGGCTCAACCACCCTATATACACCTGTATATCTGTCTCTGTGGACCTCTTGTGATTGGCAGTTCTAGTATATGCATGCCATGTTGCTACAATGTGGTACTGTGTCTGGTCTCATACATTCCCATGGACACCTGTGTATTGAGACCTGTGCAATGGTACACTGCAGTCATGCCCTACATTACCCTTCCCACACACGCACACACACCATCCTACAGTACATCCAGCTCACACAACAGCTGCTGTAAACATGCAGGTTCACATCATCATGCCATGCTGCATACCTTGTGCTTTGTGTGCTCTGGGTCCTCCATACATCAGCTGGGGTACCTGTTCATGTTCCTGGTGGTGGCATGGGCCCCATATTATCTGGGCTGTGGACCACCAGATGCAACACAATGCACATGGGCATAGTTGCAGATGCTGTGCTGCCACATGTGTTGCATGGCACCTGGCAGTCAGTGTCCTGTCCTCAGTTGTGTCATTGGCAATTGCTGTTGTGTGCCTGGCTGTTGTCAGATGCCACATGTTGATGGTCCACACTACTGCTAGTGCCACCATGGTGGTGTTGTTCATGTTATGTTGTGAAATGTTGCTTAATTACCTCACACCTTGCCCGATGTCCTGCAGATGCTCCACCACTTGTCAACACACTGGGTATGCTGTCTGGCTCAATGTCCCCATCCAGTGCATGTCTACCTCCTCCCCTGTGTCTTGAAATGGCATGTGCCATGACAAAGCAATGTTGTGCAGGATACAGCATGCGACCACTATCTTGCATGCCATCTCAGGGCTGTACTGCAATGCCCCACCAGAGCAGTTGAGGCATCTGAATTGGGAGTTCAGGAGCCCAAATGTGCATTCTATGACCGATCTAGTGCTGCTGAGGGCCTCATTGTACCGCTGTTCTGCTGCTGTCTGTGGTACTCGGATTGGTGTCATCAGCCATGGCAGCTGTGGGCATCCACTGTTTCCTGTTGCAATTTGGATAGAGTATGAGTTAGTAATGCATCCATTTGTGCTGCTCAACACACAGCTGTCAACTATTAGGTATTGCTGACACACACAGTGGGGCCATGGGTATACATGGCTTGCTGAATGGTGTGTCCTGTGACCTGTGTAATTCCCAAATGCATGCAGTGTGCAATGTGTGCAGTCTCTGTCCATGGTTGTGGGTACAGTTTGCATCTTTACTGTTGTGTTCCCATCCTATGTTCCATCCTTGTGCCACCCAGGTGACTTACCTGACATTTGCATCCGGCAGCCCTTTGGCACTGCACTGTGGGTTACCACTTGGCCACACTCTGTGTGCTTGTCCTGCACCCTTTGTTCCATACACCCATGTACAGGTGTTTTGCAATGTGTTGCTTACAAGTCAGACATCCGCCAGTGATCTCACCTTTCTCAAAGGCCTCACATAGGCCACAGTGGCAGAATATGTGGGAATCAGGGCAGAACCCAGGATACTTGGCAACTACATCTAGTATGCGACAGTCACTGTCATATACCACCTGGATGTTCATTGAGTGATATCCTTTACGGTTTAGGTATGCATCACCATCAGTGTGTGGTGCCCTGATGGGCACATGTGTGCAGTCAATTGCCCCCAGTACATGTGGGAACTGTGCAATATTGTCGGAGGCCTGCTTCACTTGCAGCTGTTGTTGTGCATCAAGTGTGAATTGTATGTACTGGATGGCACACCGTAGTAGCACTGTGAGGAAACTCATGAGCCACTTTGACACAGCAGGCTGTGATATGCCCACTGTGTCACCTGTTGGGGTTTGGAAGGTCCCTGTGACTAGGAAGTACACCGCTGCACTGACATGCTCCTCCACAGCCTGTTGATGTCCCCTGTTGGTGGAACTGTGTAGGTCTTCCCACAGTTCCTGGCATAGCTCCCTTATGGTGCTGTTGTTGAGCCTGTAGCGTGTGATGCACTGCTCCTCTAGCAGTTCTTCAGAGGAATTCCTTGTGTGTCTCACTCTTAGCATGGGTGTCCTTGGCACCATCGCTTGCTCCTGTGGTTACTCAGTCCCCTAGTTCTTCCCACAATGCCTAGCATGCCTGCGTTCACATTGCTCAGCTACCATGATGTCCAGTAGGGCTACTGTTGCCGACATGGTTCCTGCTGTGTGTCAGCACACACTGCTGAGTGATCTCTGGCTGTTGTGGGGGGAAGGGTTATCCTATCCTCTACTTAGACCACCTCCACCATGGTCTAGGTTATGCCTGATTGTTTTAATGTTGTTACATAAGCCGTTTGTTCTGAAATTGCCTTTATGGTGTACCTGTTCATTACACTTGTCACGGGTCACATTCTGCATTGACGCATGCTTTTTCTGGTGCAACTCAGTTGTAAGTCTTGTTTGGCGTAGTGGTTTCAGCATGTGGTGCAAGTCACCTTTCGTAAGTGCGTATGTCGCAAGTCGCAGATATAACTTACGATTTGCATCATTAAGGGCTCACATACTGCATTTCCATCGGTCATATCTGTTCTGGAATCAGACCCCTGGAGTCAGAGGGAAAAATCAGTGATGGCAATTTAGGCCACCTGAGGTGGTATTTTTATTTTTCCCCAAAATGCGTTCCAGTTTATTTATGGAGGAAGGGTAAAAGGTAGGCAGTGGTGAGTTAGGATAAATGAGGTGAAATTTTTATTTTTCACAAAAATGGGTTCCAGATGATTTATGGAGAGTGAGTGAAAGGTCAGTGGTGTTCGTTTAGGTCACCTGAGGTGACATTTTGATTTTTGCCAAAAATGGGTTACAGGGGATTTATAGCATCAAGACAAAAGGGCCACAGTGGTCATTTATGCCACCTGTGGAAATATTTTTATTTTGCCCAAAACTGGCTCCAGGTAATTTATAGAGCCAGGTTCAAAAGTCTTCGGTTGTCACCTGAGGTGATATTTAAATTTTTGCCAAAAATGGGTTCCAGTTGATTTATGGAGTTGGGGTGAGAAGTCTGTGGTGGTCATTTAGGCCATCTAAAGTGATATTTTTATTTTTGCCAAAAATGGGTTCCAGGTGATATATGGATCTCATGTGAAAGGTCCCAGTGGTGGCTTAGACCACCTGAGGTGATATTTTTAGTTTTTGAAAATAAAATGGGTTCCAAGTCATTAATGGTGCATGGGTAAAATGTCCACGGTGTTTATTCAGACCACCTGAAGTGATTTTTTTGGGGCCAAAAATCAGTTCCAAGTGAGCTGTGGTAAAAGTTCTTCGGTGGTCATTCATTCATTTATTGAATTTTGTTGGCCTGGTAGGCCCACTGAGTCTAGATGTCCCATTTTCAGGGGAAATGTTGTGGGGGGGGTACAGATGGTAACCATGTGAAATTGAATGATATTAAGTTGTTGGTGGTAATTTTAGTGAATGGTGGAAATTTGGTCAGGGCACAGGGGTCATTCCCGTACTCTTTCTTGAAGTGCCATTGAATCTTTAACATACACCTGAACATTCACCAGAACAGACAGGTAGATGGGTCCTCAGTTTAAGGTCTCATCTGAAAGATGGCACCTCAGGAGGGCAGCACCCCCTCATGCTGCACTACAGTATAAGTATTGGAATTTAAGTCAAGTGCCACATGTGAGGACAGAACCCACAACCTTCTGATCTTCCTGCTGAGCCATTGACACTGCTTAAGCCTTATTTAGGCCACATGTGATGATATTTTTATTTTTGCCAAAAATGGGTTCCAGGAAATTTATGGAGTTGGATTGAAAGGTCACTCATGGTCATTTAGGCCACCTGAGGTGATATTTTTATTTTTGCCAAAAATGGATTCCTGGTGATATATGGAGGTGATGCAAAAGGTTTGTGTTGGTCATTTATTTATTTTTATTTATTTATTGAGTAATTTGGATATACCTTTGAGTCAAAGACTCCTTTACAAAGGTTCCACGTCGCAAAAAACATAATACATTAGTAATTCAACAATGTACATAATCCAGCATATTTATGAAACAGTGAAGGCTAACAGATGGTTACTAGTAGTAAAATTATACAAGTCATTATTAAGGCATTTATAGTTAGATGAATAACAGAGTCGTCAACTCAAGCAGGTCGAAGAGGTAAGCAGGCCAGAGGCCCTAGTCAGGGGAGAAGGATGGGGGGAGGCAGGGCTAGCAATAAGGTGGTAGATGTGGAAGGATACAGGCAAGAATCATTGGCAGTCACAAGTATTTGAGGACCTCAGGTGGGCCCTGAGGTATGTTTTGAAGGGTCCAATTCTATTTTTATTCACTAGCGAGGAGGGTAGGCAATTCACCCAAGAAGGGGCCCTATAGCGGAAGAACCTTTGGAACTGTGAGGTTCAACAGAAGAGAACCAACAGGAGTGGCTTGCCAGAGCTACATATATGCTTAATGATTGGAGCTGGGTGGACTAAGGAGGAGAGCCCAGGGGGAGAGACCGAGAGCAATCTTTTTGGCCATGAAGCAAGTATGGAACTGGATTCTATTGTCAAGATTTAGCCAGTTGGTAGCATTATAGAGAGAGCAGGTATGGGTGAGACATTCACATCCCAATATGAGGCAGAAAGCTTCATTTAGGGAGGCATGGAGTCTATAAAAGGCCGAGGCATTTACAGCACTATAGATGAGTACTCCATAGTCAAGTATTGAGAGGACCGAGGCAGAGAAAGTGAGCCTAAGAGCATCTGGGGTGAGACAGTGCATGAAAAAATACAACAATCCGAGTCTAGCATTGAGGGTGGAGAACAGGAGATAGATATGTTGGTGGAAATTAAGGGCTGGGTCAAGAGAAATGCCAAGGTACTTAAAGGAGTCCACTTGCTCTAAAGGGATCAGATTGGCAGTTAGTACATGAGGGCACTTCTCTGTCTGGGAGTTCATGGGGTCAGAGAATAGCATGACTTTGGTCTTCTGATGGTTGAGAATAAGACATTGAGTAAAGAACCATTTTTCAGTGCCACTAAAGGAGGATTGCAGAGAGTGGTGGAGTTCAAAGGAGTCCGCATTGGTGGAATATAGAACAGCGTCATCTGCTTATAATATTAGGTTGTCAGGGCAGGACTTGTGGAGGGAGTTATGGAAGAGGCTGAAAAATACAGGACCTAGGATGGACCCCTGTGGCACACCGGAGAGAGAATTTAGGCTACCTGAATGTGATATTTTTATTTTTGCCAAAAATGGGTTCCAGGTGATTTATAGAGCCAGAGTAAATGATCTGTAGTGGTTATTAAAGCCACCTGATGTGATATTGTTATTTTTGCCAAAAATTGGTCAAAGGTGATTTATGGACCAAGTGTAAATAGCCTGATTGATCATTTAGGCAATCTGTGGTGGTACTTTTATTTTTGCCAAAAATGGGTTCCAGGTGATGTATGGAGCAGGGGTAAAAGATCTGTGGTGGTCATTTAGGCCAACTGAGATGATATTTTTATTTTTGACAAAAATGGGATCCGGGTCATTAATGGAGCCTGGGTAAAAGGTCTGCGGTGGTTATTCAGGCTACCTGAGGTGATATTTCTTCTGGCCAAAAATGGGTTCCAGGTGATTGATGGAGCTGGGGTAATGGTTCTTTGGTTGTCATTTATTGATTGAATTTTGTTGACTCAGTAGGAACACTGAGATTAGATGTCCTTTTTTCAGTGGCAACTGGTGGGTGTGATACAGATGGTAACCAACTGAAATTGAACCACATTAAGCTGTTGGTGGTATTTTCAGTGAACGTGGGAAATGTGGCCAGGACACAGGGGAAATTGCCCTACTCTCCAGGAGGGGGGAATCTTTGGCTGTCTGTTGGAGATGGCCACTTCTGAGCAACCTTCAGGAGAGATGGATGTCGATGGGACAGAGGAGCAGGCCTCCTCCTCTGTACCCACTATTTCAAAGGCTGCTATGTTGAATGAGGACTTTTCTATATACATACCTGAGGAGTTTTTTGATACAGCTCTGGAGGATGTTCGTGACGTTGCTGCAGAGGCTAGGAGCGGTGACTCTGTTATTGCTGGAGGTAACGCTGTATCTATTGCTGGCAAGGAAAGATTATTGACACTTCTTTTGGTGGAAGAGGAGCATTGCATGTGTCAGAAATCTGTTTTGTTATCTGAACTTGCTGCAATGTGCTCACCTTCTATCCCTGTTTCTTCCCCTGCTTTCCGTTCTGTCTCATCACTTTCTAGTGACATGTGTGTGGTTTCAGAGCGGTGTGTGCATAGGAGAACAGAGCTTTCTGAGGTGGCTGGCAGTAATGTACATCCCGTTAATGTGTGCCTAAAGTCTTCCTGACTCATGCAAGTCTGTTCCCCCGGTTCTTCCCAAAAGACTAGGTATGCACGGTTCTGTTTTGTTGAAGGGATCTGTTCCTCCAGTGGTGTGTGGTACTACTCCTGCCTTGGACCGGCAGGACAACTGTACTGTTTCTGTTTCGCACCAAGCTGCTGGGGTTTCTCTGCCTATGGGGTCCGTAGCTTCTGATGGGTCTGTTTCTTCCCCTCATACTCCTCCTCATGCGGGATAGTCCCCTGACCATGCTATAGTGGGGGCTTGGTGGCTAAGGCAACCAAACAGTAGCTGGATACCTGACCCTGGTGATACTGCAGTGTAACGTTATAACCTCTCATCACATTCTGACCTTACTACGCTGAATTTGCCTTCTACATCTGTTTCCCCATTAATTCCCAAGACTGAGGTTGGTCTTATGGATGGAGTGAGTGTGAAGGGGACACATGTAATGGATTTGCATGGAGATGACTTGGAACTTTCTCACCCTTCTGCTAATGAGAGTTTTCATATGCACCCTTCAGTTTCGGTTGCTCCTGATCCTCAGACGTCTGCTTGGTCTAATTCTAAGTTTAAACTGGCAGACTTGTTTTCTAATAAGGGTAAGCTTGCCCTACAGAAGAACACAGTTCATTTAATATATAAGGGAGGCTTAGAGGACCTACCTGATAGATTATATGTTGCTAGACAATTGCTTAAGGGTTCCATGAAGTTTGTTTCCTTTGAAATTTATGCTCTTGTTCACATTGGTAGTTCAAATTATGATGTCAGTTTTAAATCTGTTTCTAGTTTAGAGAAATTTTGGGCCATATATCAAAAAGTTAAGAATTCTCCTCTCTGGGTTCCTTTTTTGGGTTCCTTTTTTGGCGGTTCCTTTAACTAAACCTGCTGTTAAGTTGATTACTATTATGTTCCATAATGAAGGGATGCAAATTGAAGACATTCTTTTCTGGCTGCGGAAAAGATGTGACATGTTGGATAAACCTGTACCTATCCTTGATAGTGAACAAATCTGGAATGGTGGATGGAAATTGAGGGTGAAGCTTTTTTCCTCAAACAGTGGGCCTATTCACCTTCCCAATAGTTTATTTCTTGGGAAAGACAGGGGCAGTTTGTTTTACTTTGGCCAGCTTAAGTCTTATTTTAAGTGTGGTTCTCTGATGCACCTTCATATGGCCTGTGACACCCCTAGATGCTCTCATTGTTTTGAATTTGGTCATCAGGCTGCTGTCTGCCTTAATTTATTTAAATGTAATTTATGTGAGCAGACTGGGCATGGTTATGCGAAATGTCCTTGGGCGTCCCATAATAGGGATGATTGTCCTTCCCATGAAGGTTTAATTAATGTGGCTCAACATTTTCAAGCTACTAAAGTGGTGGCAACTGATGGAATTGACTCCCAAACCACTTTGGTTACCCCTGTGGAGCCTTCCTTAGTGATTAAGGATGCTGAGCTTGTTGTGACCCTTCCTCGTACTAGTGAGCAGGGACAGGTTGCTCAACCTGAGGCCTCTGATGTTTCTTCCAGTCCTCCTGTACCTTCTACCTCTGTTCTTCCAGTTTTGGATGTCTCTGGGGCATCAGATATGCCTCCCCCTTCCTGATTCTGCCTTTTAAGAAAGTTACAGCTAAAAAATGCAATAGGTCTGGTAAGGCCATTTTGTCCAAATCCTCCCCTTTGGCCTCTTCTTGTAGTGAGTCCCTGGATTCCTGGAAAGCCGGTAATCAGTTTGCAGCATTGGTTCCTGGGGATGAGTCTGAAGGTGAAGATTCTGACCACTCTTGTAGAGCTTCTACTGTTACTGATTTTGCTTTGGAGGGTGAGGAAGGTGAAGTTAAAAAGGTGGACTCTAACCTTCGGAGGTCTAGGCATAGGAGGGTAGTTAAGGCCCCTTAATGATTACTATTGTTTTGGTCTATTTTTTTTTTCCTTTTTTATCCCTTTATGGCATCTTTAACAATTTCCACTCTTAATGTTAATAGTATTAAGAGTCATAGGAAAATGGTTACTACCTTGACCCTTTTAAAACAGCATCGAAGTGATATTTTTTGCATTCAAGATACTAGGCTGAAAACTTGCTGATAACCTATGGTCTAAGGGTGCTACCTTCTGGTCTATTGGGGAATCAACCTGTGATGGGGTTGGGATCTTGTTTACTAATTCGGAATTAAAAGTCTCCAGGTTGGTGGATATTTGCCCTGGTAGGGCTTTATTATTGGCTATTAATTTTTTGGGTGAAAGATTTCAGTTGATTAACATTTATGCCCCCCAGACCATGGCTCAGCGAGTTGCATTACTGATGGATGTTCAGCCTTATCTTCATACTTCCCGACTGGTTCTTTGGGCTGGTGATTTTAATTGTGCTCTGAGTACCTCAGATAGGGAGTTGAAAACCTCAAAATTGTTTTGTGACTCCAATAAGCTCCTACATGTACTTAATACTGCTCAGCTTAAGGATGCTTATCGATGTGTTTATTCCTCTGGGTGTAGTACTTTTTTTAAATCATCACTGTCCACTAGAATTGATTTTGTTTTTCTTTCTGTTATTTTACATGTTTCTTCCGTTGCTTTGTATGCTTGGGAATTTACTGACCATAGGTCTATTACTGTCCACCTTACTTGGGGTGGGGTACCTAGATGTAAGAAAAATTTATGGTGTCTTAACAATTCTTTATTGACTAATGTATCTATTCTCAAGGCCTGGAAAAGGAAATGGGTCACTAGGCTTTCTGTCATTGAAATGTATGATGATTTAGCATCCTGGTGGGAGGATATCAAAAATGATTGGAAGTCTTTTTTTCAGACTCAATCTCATACCCTTGTTACCTCTCATTATTTCGAATATTTACATCTTAGGAGTCAGTAGCAGAGGTTTATTTCTTTGACTGAGGCTAAGAAACGTGATTATGGGGTCCAGCTACAAAATATTAAAAAGCAAATGTTTGCCTATCAAAAAGACAGGTCCAAATCCTTAGAACACGAACATCAATATGGTTTAAAATTGCATAAATGTGCTTTGGATCCTTTTCAGGATTGTAAGGATCGAATGAGTAATCGGATGGTTACACAGTTGAAATCCATAACTAATGATTTGGTTACTTCCCCAGAGGAATTAGTTAATGTGGTTGAACAGTATTTGAGTTCTCTTTTTCAGAAAGATACTGGTCTTGATTATACGTCTTTGAATTTTGACTCTTTACATTTGCCTCAGGTGTCTGATTTGAGCAAACAACAGTTATCGGCTGCTATATCTGTTGACAAAGTCCATATGGCTATTTCTTTCTTGAACCCGGACTCTGCTCCTGGTACTGATGGTTTGGGGGCTGCATTTTATCAAGCATTTCAGGACGATCGTGTCCCTGTTTTGGATCAGGTTTTTAATGCTATGTTGTCTAATTCCTCCCTGGCATCCTCTATGAATCATGCTTTGGTGCTTTTACTATATAAAAAAGGGCCTAAAGAAGATTTAAGAAATTGGAGGACACTTAGTTTATTGAATACTGACTTAAGTAAGGTCTTACTGATTCGATTGTCTAAGATTGCTGATGGTTTGATTTGTCCACACCAAACATGTTCTATCCCTGGTAGGACCCAATATGATAATTTATTAATATTGCAGGAGCTATTTTCTGTTGCACAGACTGGACAGTTGAAAGGTTATATTTTGAGCCTGGATCAAGAAAAAGTGTTTGATCAGGTATCGCATGATTTTTTGTTTTCAGTCTTACGGGCTTATGGTATACTGGATGGCTTTGTGGGCTGGATTCGTATGATGTATAGATCAGCATTGCTTCTCCCTAATGTGAATGGATGGATTGGTAACCCGATATTAGTAAAATGTGATGTGCATCGGGGTTGTCCCTTGAGCCCCCTCTTGTATGTCTTTTCTATTGATGTTTTACTTAGACTGATAGTTAACAATGCAAATCTAGCCGGGCTAAGTATTGGTCTTGGTGTTCCACTTGTGAAGATCTTGGCTTATGCTGATGATTTGGTTCTTTGTCTTTCTGACATCAAGGAAGGACCTTTTGTGTGTGACACTTTAACCTTCTTTTCTAGATGTTCTGGCTCTAAGATTAATTATACTAAGAGCAGAGGGGTCCCTTTAGGGGATATCCCAGTGCCTGAGTTGGGTTGTATTTCAGATATTTTAATTAGTACAGCTCCTATAACTATTTTGGGGGTGGAATTTGGTTCTGGTGACATGGCACATGCCAACTGGTCTAAGAAAATTGATAAGGCTCAGCAATTTGTGTCTAGATAGAAAGGAGGGCAAATTGCTAAGCGTAAGAGGGTTTTGTTGATTAAATCCTTGGTGGTTCCTATTTTTTTGTATGTTAGTTATGTGTTTCCTCCCCCTGTATCTTTTTTTACCTCTTAATTTAGTGTTTTTTTTCCAAGCATTTTGCAGGAGTAGGTTAAACCCCATTAAATGTGGCTATATGTATAGAAGCATTCAGGAAGGTGGAGTAGTGATGGTACACTCTGTAGCCTTTTTTGTTTGTCTCTTTGTCTCATGTAATTTGAGTCCTCTCCTTCGACCTGGAGAAAAGCATTGACATTCTTATGTATGGGCCTGGTTTTCTAAAGGGTTAACACTTTGGAAGTTAGGTAAATTGACTCCTTTGGCTAAACTCCCATTTTTCCCTAAATATGGTTTGGAAACATTTACAAGTTTATTGAAATGGGGTGTAACTGTTTCTCATTTGGAAACCATGGATAGAAAAAAAATGGTACCATCATGTTGTTTCTACTGAATTTCTGGATGTTGTGCTTTTTCCAGGTTGCACTCTGGAATCCTTAGATAGGGTTCTCAAGTTTTTGTCTAATTGAAGATTGGCTGATTTTGTTTGGGATAGTTCTTGGTTGAGTTCCTATGGTAGATTACATGTTGGTAATTCTAATAAACACAAACAAATTAGTGACAGGTATTGTGCTAGGGATTCTTGTGTTGCTCTCTTGGAAACCCAAGAGCACCGTTTTTTTGAATGTCCATATGTTCAATCTCTTTGGGTTTATTTAGCTTCCAAGTGGAGTGAGCCTTTATTTGCCTCTCTTACTTATTGTACTTTGTTGTATGGAGTACATAATGGTGAATGGTCCAAGTAGCATACTGAAACTTTATTATTGGTCTTTTCTATCCTTCACTTTTATGTTTGGCAATCTAGATGTTTATGGGTTTCGCAACAAAGACTAATATTGTTTGATGAAATTCTTAGTAATGTGAAACTTACATTACAGAATATTTATAATACTGACTTTCATTTTTTGGGTGTGGTCAAGGGCAAATTTTTGTGGGTTAACTGTGAACATTGGGTGACAAATGTTTGATTTTCTTTATTGTTTCTGATGTTACATTTGTTCTATTTTTTGTTATTGTCCTGTTTTTTTTTTTGGCGTATGTTCTTGGTTTCTCTTTGTTTTGGAGTCCTCTTTTTCGATAAAAATTCCCCTACTCTTTTCGAGAAGTGCCAAGGGATCTTTAACGTCCACCTGAACAATCACCAGAACAGGCAGATTTGACCTAGGTTTAATGTCTCAAATGAAAGACGGCACCTCAAGAGTGCAGCACCACCCTCATGCTGCACTGCAGTGTCAGTATTGGAATTTAAGTCAAGAGCCAGGTGTGGGAATACAACCCACAGCCATCTGATCTTCTAGCCTCAGAGACGAGTGTGCTAGTTGCTGAGCCACTGACACTGCTTAAGACTTATTAGGCCACACCTAAAATACCCAACTCTGCTATTTCCCTGCCTGGCTGCACAGTCTTCAGGCTGGATCAGCAGACCAGAAAAGGAGGGGGCTGTGCACTATACCTCAAAGACTCTCTCCTGGGTCACCCCCTAACTACCACAACCTCAGACTCACTATCACAGATCCTCCCAGTCTGTATCATCCTCAGAGCCCATGGCAAAATACTCATGGTAGCCGCAGTTTACGTCCCACCCAAAGACCAAGTGAAAGGCCTAAACGCTGTCCTGGATTTCACCAGAATGCAGCCACAGGACTCTGAGCTAATCTTACTTGGGGATTTTAACATAAACTGGCTTACCCCTGACACTGGAGGTCTCAAGGATGCCATCTCCTCAGTTCACCTCTCTCAGCTGGTCGACTCTCCAACCAGACACAACTACAGAATGGGTACCAGCTCACTAATTGACTGGGTACTATCCAATCACCCCAAATGAATATCCAATATCTCCATCCTACTGACTGACTCTCTCAGTGACCACTCTCCTATCATATGTGCATGGTCCAACAAGTTCCACAAACCACCTCCATCAGTCACAACAAGCAGAATTCTCCCTCATAGGAATCTGACTCTCCCTAAATCCCATCTCAGGAATCAAGACTGGCTGTCTAGCTACCTTGCAAATGATGTCAACACAGCTCTGGACTCTTTCATCTCCATCTTCAACGAAGCCTGCAATATTTATCCCCCCTCAAAAAGCATAAGGTAAAATCCCTTTGTAATCCCTGGATTACTGCTGACCTAATATTGCAGCTAAAAGCTAGGGACCACCTTTGGCTCATGGTCCAGGACTACAGATCACCAACTGACAACCACAACTACAAGCATACACGGAATTATTGCACTAAGGCCATTAAAAACCACAAAAGCTACAGGGAAGCCCTCACTACCACATGGGGTAATGGAAGAGCTTTCTGGAACAACATCAAGGAAATGACTGGAAAACAGCCATTAGCATCACCAAGTATGCTCAACATCAATGGATCCATTACTCTTGAACCCTCAACTATCGCTAATACCTTCAATACTGCCTTCACTGACCTCATCTCCATTCTCCCCACTGAATTCTTCATGGACCCTATCTCTCCCTTGGACCCCACCTACACCTCCCACTCTACTACCCCCACTCCCTTTTATTTCAAAGTGGTCAAGCAGTATGAAGCTCGCAAGTACATTGGCAAGGCAATTGCTAACACAAGGTTCAGCGTCGACTCTCTGGACCTAAAACTATTGTTCCTCACACTTGACGAAGTTATCAGACCACTTACCAAGATACTTAAACTCTCCCTCTGCCATAGCCAGTTCCTTAATTTATGAAAATCTGCTATCGTCACCCCATTTACAAAAGTGGCGACAAGACTCAGCATGGGAGCTATCTCCATACTTCCTCCCCTATCAAAAGCACTCAAATGTATTGTATCCGACCAATGCACTGACTACTTGGACAACCACAACATCTTATGTGCTCAGCAGCATGGCTTCAGGAAATTACATAGCACCACATCTGCCCTAATGAAGTTTACCACTGCTATCCACAATTCTCTTCACAACAGCCACCTCGCCGGGGCTGTATACATCGACTTAACAAAGGCTTTTGATACCATTCACCACAAACCTGCTTCTAAACCAACTCTCAAATATGGGGCTCTCCCCTGATTCAATGGCATGGTTTCAAAGCTACTTGTCTAACAGATCACAATGAGTAGAGATTGCAGGTACTCTCTCAAGCACTCTTCCAGTCTGCTCGGGTATTCCCCAGGGCTCCATACTGGGACCTCTCCTATTCTCCCTTTTCCTGAATAACCTCCCTAAAGCCTGCCCTGAACAAATTATTCTTTATGTGGATGATGCTTTAATTCTCTCTTCCCACAAGAACCAGCACTCCCTGCAAAACAATCTCCAACTCGGTTTCACATCAGTTGAAAAATGGATCAGTTCACAAAAACTAATACTCAACCATAAAAAGACCAAGTCCATGCTCTTTCGTAACTCCCACAACAAACGCAGGTCTCCTCCACTGATCATAACAAACCTGCATGGGTCAACTATCGAACAGGTCCTAACCTTCAAATACTTAGGGATCACTCTTGACTGTAACTTGTCCTACACATCCCATATTGACAAGATTGCCAAAGCTGACAATGTGCATATTGGCCTTCTCTACAGACATAGGACTTGCTTAACTCCTGCTGCTCTGAGTATCACAGTGCAAGCTCGATTCTCTCCATCATCGACTATGGCCTCATCATTTATGGAGCGGCCACAACTATAACCCTTAGATGTATCTCTACCATGCTCAACAAGGCATGTCATCTAGTCACCGGATCTAACCGTCTAACACACATGTGACCACTACTCACAGTCAGGATGGCTACAACTATCTAATCACATAAAATATCAAACCTGCATAGTGGCTAAAAAGATCACAATGGGCCTAACTCCACCCATGGTACTATCTCTCCTCAACCCCAGTAATAACTCCCATTATACGAGAGGCTCGGTTTCCCATCGCCTGATGATCCCTCACTGCAGAACCTCCTTGGGTCAATGCTCTTTTGCCTACTGGGCTCCTTATTGCTGGAATAGCCTTAACACTGACATCTCCTCTGCCCCAAAGCTAGGACTTTTTAAATCAAGTCTCCGACTCCACCTCACTGCCTCTAGCACCTGCGACTGTCGTACCTAGTGGGATTCTCCCATCTCAGCTCAGCAGTCCATGCCTTCTAGCCTCTCATTGCTCCACTCCCTTCCTTCCACTCCCTTTTCACTACCCTCCCCCCATTCACCCCACCCTGCTACATTTCCTGCTCCTCTATCCTGACTGACAACTGCCCTTGGCATGCTCTACCTATAATTAAGTTTTGCAAATGTATGTTAAATATGATGCTTTATCCTCTGTCTTGTAGTCTATTGCACTTTGTCTGACTATGTACCATTGTATTGTACTGTTTCTGACGTAGAACCTTTGTAAAAGAGCCTTGGCTCAAAGGTATTTGTAATCCTAGAGGAAATAAATAAATAAAATATTTTTATTTTTGCCAAAAATAGCTTCTGGGTGATTTATGAAGCTGGGATAAAAGGCAGGCACTGGTCTTTAATGCCACCTAAAGTAACATTTTTATTTTGCCAAATGTGGGTTCCCAGAGATTTATGGAGTGCGGGTGAAAAGTCACTGGTGATCATTTAGGCCACCTAAGGTAATATTTTTATTTTTGCCAAAAATGGGTTCCAGGTGATTTATGGAGCCAGGGTAGATTGTAGAAAGTGATCATTTAGGCCACCTGAGGTGATATTTTTTTGGCCAAAAATGGGTTTCGGTTGATTAATAGAGGCAATGTGAAAGATCTGTGTTTGCCATTTAGGCCACCTGATGTGATATTTTTAATTTTGCCAAAACTCTGTTCCTGGTGGTTCATGGAGCCACAGTAAATGGTAAACTGTGGACATTTAGGCCACCAAGGTGATGTTTTTATTTTGTAGAAAAATGGGTGCCATGTAATTTATGGAACCACAGTGAATGTTCTGTGGTGCACCTTGAACCCATTTTTGAAAAACTAAATATATTACCTCTGGTGGTCTAAAGGACCACCGTGGACCTTTTACCCTGGCTCTATAAATAACCTGGAACCCATTTTTGGCAAAAATGAAAATATCAATTCAGGAGGCCTAAAGGACCACAGTTGACGTGTAAACCTGTCTCCATAAATCACCTTGATCCATTTTTGACAAAAATAGAAATATCACTTCAGGTGGCATAAATGATTACCACTGCTCTTTTTCCATGGCTCCATCAATCTCCTGGAAACAATTTCTGGCAACAATAAAAATATATCCTCAGGTGGCCTAAAGGACCACTTGTCCAGCAATCATCTGGAACCCATTCCTGGAAAAAATAAAAATGACTCCTCAAGTGGCCTAAACCACCACCACAGACATTTCACTTCAGCTCCATAAATCACCTTGAACCCGTTTGTGACAAAAATAAAACTTTCACCTCAGGTGGCCCAAACAACCATCGCTGATCTTTTATAATGACTCCATAGATCACCTGGAACCCCATTTTTTTTTCAAAAATATAAATATCACCTCAGGTGGCCTAAATTACCACATCCTTCCTTTTATCCTACATCCTATATCCATCTGCCTGGACGGGTGGTAGTTCAAGTGGATGTTAAAGATCCCATGGCACTTAGCAAAAAGAGTAGGGGAATTTCCCAGCCAAAATTTCCCTCATTCACTAAAAATACCACCAACAACTTAATCTGGCTCAAGGTCAGTTGGCATTCATCTGTATCCCCCTCCCCCAGGTCATGCCTGAAAATAGGCAGGATTTGTCTAGTGCACTTACCCAGTCAACAAAAACTAAATAAATAAATAAATAAAATAAATAATCTGGAACCAATTTTTGGCCAAAATAAAAATATCACCTCAGTTGGCCTAAATGACCTCTGCAGACCTTTTACCCATGCTCCATAAATCACCTGTAACCCATTTTTGATAAAAATAAAAATATGAACTCAGCTGACCTAAATGCCTACTGTTGGCCTTTGGGGTCCAGGTGATTTATGGAGGTGGGGTAAAAGGTAGGCAGTAGTAATTTAGGCCACCTGAGGTTAAACATAGGTGGCGGTCATTAAGACCACCTCAGGTGATATTTTTATTGTTACCAAATTGGGTTCTAGATGATTTATGGAGCCGAGGTAAAAGGTCTGAGGTGCTGATTTAGGCAACCTGAACTGATATTTTTGTTTTTGCCAAGAATGGTTTTCACATAATTTATAGAGCCAGAATAAAAGATCTGTGGTGGTCATTTAGTCCACCTGAGGTGATGTTTTTATTATTGCCAAAAATGGGTTCCAGGTGATCTAAATGATGACTGCCTGTCTTTTACCCCAACTTCATAAATCACCTGGAAGCCATTTTTAGCAAAAATAAAAAAAATCACCTCAGGTGGCCTATAGTACCACCGTGGATCTTTTACTCTGGATCCATAAATTACTTGGAACAGATATTTGGCAAAAACGAAAATATCAAATAAAGTGCCATAAATCCCCTCGGTGGACCTCTGTTCCATTAATAACCTGGAACCAATTTTTGGCAAAAATTAACATTTCACCTCAGGAGGCCTAAACAAACACCACTTTCTTTCACCCTGGCTCCATAGGTTACCTGGAATCCATTTTTAGCAAAAATAAAATTATAACCTTTGGATGTTTAAATGAGCACCATGGAACTTTCACCCCAGCACCATAAACCACCTGGAAACCATTTCTAACAAAAATTAAAATATCACTTCAGCTGGCCTAAAGAACCACCACAGACCTTTCACCACAGCTTCATAAATTATCTGGAACCCATTTTTGGCACAGATAAAAATGTCACCTCAAGCAGATCAAATAATCACCACTTACTTTCTCCCCCAACTCCATAAATGGAACCAATTTTTGACAAAAATAAAAATATCACCTCAGGTCACCTAAATGACTACTGTGGACATTTGTACCCAGCTCCATAAATCACCTGGAATGCATTTTTGGCAAAAAGAAAAACATCACTTCAGGTAGCAAAAATGACCACTGTGTACCTTTTACCCAGGCTCCATTTATAACCTGGAACACGTTTTTGGCAAAAATAAAAATATCACCTCAGGTGGCCAAAATGACCACCATTGATCTTTAACCTCATGTAGCATAAACGACCAGTGCAGACCTTTTACATTGCCACCATAATTCACCTGGAACCAATTTTTGGCAAAAATAAAAATATCTCTGGTGGCCTAAATGATCACTGCAGATTTTTTACTGCAGATCCATAAATTACCTGGAACCCATTTTTGGCAATATCTATCTATCTATCTATCTATCTATCTATCTATCTATCTATCTATCTATCTATCTATATATTCATGGCAAAAAAAAAAATACATTTAATTCATCAGTTAGGGTTGTTCCACAGTGAGAAAAGCAAGGAAATTCAGTGTTAGGGGTGAAAACCCTAACTCTGAATTCACCCCCCCACCACACACGCACACAGACACATACACACACATGCAAGTAGGGAGGAGGACCAAGGCAACACGACCAATGATAGACAACCAGCAGCAGGAGACAGAAATAAAAAACAATTGTCTAAGTGTACAAGACATCCCCACCCACCTGACCAGGTACTGCATGCTCAGTGGAGATCAACAGCAAAACTGAGGCCATGTACATCAAATGTACACATCCCTGATTGCAGGTGCACACAACGTACCACACTTAGTAGTTACATGACCTTACCTAGTGATGCCCCACACCCCACCACACCTGGTAGTCCACCTCAGCTATAGAGCACAGCAAAAGTAAGTAGTTGTACAGGTATAATATGTGTGCTTGATTTCATGTAGGGGTCAGTGCATGAAACAGGGCTACCAAATTGTGACATTTGTGAAATTTTTTTGAAATTCATAATTTATCAAAAAAAAATTGTTTTTGGGGAGCCATCACCCACCTAATGTAAATGTTATATGGAGCAGGATAACTCCTTTGCTGTGTCACCAGTAAAACCAGGTACAATGTCGCACATGAACGGAGACATAAAACTGTGTATGCGTATGTAACGGGGACATAAAACTGTGTATGCGCATGTAACGGGGACATAAAACTGTGTATGCACATGTAACGGGGCACATAAGTGAATGTGTATGTAATGGGACATATTGATAATGTTATCATTTGGCAAAGAACCTTACATAGCAGCACACACAATAATAGATAGGAAACAGTTGTAGAAGTTAACAAAAAGTTTTATAGGTGGAAGTAAAATGGGTAATGAAATCAAAATTGACATAAGTAAAATGGTTTACTCTGAAAAAGTCTCAACAAGTATTAATTGTCACTCCTAAACTATAATTATATATATATATATATATATATATACCATATACTGTATATATATATATATATATATATATATATATATTTGTTAGTCTTTGGCAACCGGCTAAGGCCCAGAGAATATCTGGAGACTACAGTAGGCATATAGGCTAGGATGGTAACTACCTAACTACAGAACTATACCCAGAGACTAAACTGTACAGGCTAAACACTAACTACTGAATTATACCAGAGTCCATACTAAAAATAAAAATACTGCTGAAACAGTAACTACAGATCTACTGAACTATACCTAGAGACTAAACTACAAATACAGGCTAAACAGTAACTACAGAATTAACTGCCTCTAAACTACAATAGAACTGAATAAACTATACAGAAGATAAGAAAATTATGTACATAAATTACAGTTAGTGCAATGCAATGATGCAGTTTCTGCAGTCCACCTTAATGCACAGGGATAGTGGTTTACCGTGATTGAGAAAAGGCAAATTCCGTTTTGCAGATTGACAAAACCGGTATTGTCACCGGTGTCTGCAAGTCCAAAATCATTTTTTACCAATGTTGGCTTTGTAACCTGTATTTAACCATTTTTTCACTCTGCTAGCATGCCTTTTCACATTTCTACATCTGCTGTTGCATATCTGCACTTGTAGCTATCAAGTTATTTTAGAAGCTACAATTTGTGAAGGCAGCAGGCGCACTACATCCCCTATCCCTCCTGTATAATGACTGGACCACTAATGCCCCCTATCCTTCTGATGCAATGGGGACAGCAGTACTGTGGACCCCTCCCTCTGGTCTGATTGGCAGCAGCCCTGCAGCCCCCATCCCTCCAGTGTGATGGCAGCAGCAGCACTGCGGCCTTCCTCCCTCCTGTGCAATGGCAGGAGCACTGTGGTCTCCATCCTTCCGGTGTGTTGTCAGTAACATGGCAGTAAAGCTCTGCAGCCCACATCCCTCAGGTGTGACAATACAGAATATTAGATTGCAGAACACTTGTATAAATTAAAAGGAACTAGCCATTGGAGACTGCCACCAGTCACCACACAATGCAGACTAAGTTACCGCCCACATGACCTTTCTTGTAAGTTCTCATCCCAAGAAATGTTAATGAAGTCAATAATAAAATCAAGTACACCATTTCAAGAAAGATAGTTTATAGAGAGTGCAAATATTGCAAATCAAAAACAGTATACAACAGTTGAAAAATGTGAACAAAAACAAAATCTAAATGAAAATGTGCAGAATGTAGAAAAGTGAAAACATATATTGAAACACAAGTGAACTAAAACCTAAATACAAATACTTGAAGTGCCAAATGTGCAAAGGTACAGGAAATGTGGAAAATTGTGCATAAACAAAACCTAAATGAAAATGTGCAAAATGTGCAATACAGTATGACAAAATATATACAGTAAAAAAAACATTAACTAAAACAAAATATAAACACACACACACACACACACACACACAACATGACAAGAAATATGGAAAACAAGCTAACAAAGTTATTGAAAGTGTTTACAGCCTATAACTAAATAATGTGCAAAACGCCTGTAGAAAATGTTCACCAATCTAATCCTTTGACTTATTGTACATAAGCTGGGATAGCAAACTCATATTGTCTACTAGCAGGTTACGTCTTTGGTCTGTGTGGATCTGTCCATAGACCGAGAAAGATCTCTCCACTTCGGCACTCGACACAGGTATCCAAATGGCTTGCAGAGCAGCTTTGGCTAGTACTGGTAATTGTGGCTGCACTGAAATCCAGTACTGGCCAACATTAAAGTCCATTACATCTGGAAGCTCTCCTATGTCCTGCCCAACATACATCTCCCAGTCCTTTTGTAGTGCAATTTGGTTGTGCAGTTCAAATACACCAATGTCACTGGAGTAGTGTGTGAAGTCCCTACTCAATTTAGGAAGGTTGTAGGGATTCAAAATATGGCAGGCTTTCAAGAACCCTATGGCTGGGTTTGTTTCCATGTGTTTTGCTATTTTGTTTAGGGCTACTCCAAATGCTTTTTGTAAAATTGCAATCTGCTCCTGCCTAACCAGTGGCCTAAGAGTAGCTAAGTATTCATCTGTCCTTTCTCCAAATGCTTCTGTTTTTGATACGCCCATCTGAAACCTCTGTTTTATTCCATGTAGTGCATCAAATACAGAAACAGCCAAGGGTTTGTCTTTCCTTTGTAGAAGTTCTATTGTGCTGATGAGATTATTGCAGTTTTCAGTGATGAAGGTTGTGTGAATCTGTAGCTCTGTAAACAAGTCTTGGAAAGTTTTCTCAATGAATTCATGGAGTTGCAATCACTTGCTTCCTCCTGGAAGAAGTCTCTTAAGTGCTGAAGATAAAGTGAATGGTACTTAACGGTTTCAAACCAAGTGTTCCAACGGGTTAAGACAGGAACAGCAGGCAATATTTTCTTTTCTACATCTCGACCCTCCAGGAATGCCAAGTACTCTCTCTTACATTTGAGTGACTGCTGGAATGAGTATTTCACAAGTGCCACAAGTTTATTGACCAGTTCAAAATGGTCAATCCATGTGTCTCCCACCAAGGATAACACATGTGCCCAGCAACCAACATGGATCACATGGGCACCAATAAGACCATATAAAACCTCTTTGAAGCACTTCACCATGTACCACGCATTGTCACTGATGAAGACGACTACTTGGTCCATCTCCACATCATATTTCTGCAATGTCTTTATAACACTATGTGCGACAGTGGTGTGATTTACTGCTGTCAACTCTGTTTTGTCTGCAATGATAGATTTTCCACCCTGCATGACAAAAATTATGTTCAGTATACAGCTGGCATCTACGTCTGTCATCTCATCGCACATTACAGAGAATGTCTTCCCTTTCACAAGCTGTGAAATTCCATCCTCCATTTCCTTTCTCAGTTTGGGCAAGTAGTTCTGCCTTAAGGTGGATACCTTTGGGAGAGCACCAATTCCTTTAATGTTGTCCCCCATCCAGTCTCTTATGTACAGTTGATCCAACTTTTCAATGGGTATATTTGCACCACACCAAGCCCTTAATACACCCAATACAGTATTCTCCCGTGCTGCAGCTGCAGAAGTTGTGGCATTAAAGCTGGTGTGAAACACCACCTGTCTATTGCTATTCTTCTGGCTTGCATTCTTCATATGTTTTTTACTTTTGCAGTGATCCACCACTGTATCCTTCCTCACATAGTCAATGGGGTGATCACAAAAGTGACAAAACATTTTCCCTCCATCCTCATACATGCCTTCCAACTTGAATTGCAATGCACGGTCCTTAGCAGTGACACTGGAAAGTTTTGCCATTTTGCTTGGTGTTGCCATCACGATGCATAGAACAGATGACTCCAAAGAACTAAAAAGTGGAACACAAGTTGGAGAGGTATTAAAACAGGCTTTAGAACTACTTAAAGCTTCACAACTACTACATTAAGGATTGAAATATCGCAGATAATTTCTGCCCATGGAGGAGAGTCTGGAGAACAGCAACAGAAAACACGCTGATCTCAGCTGCTCACAATCCGTACAAAAAACAATACCAGAATCAGAATCTCACTGCTAATCCATGCGGACCATGCTCAATCCATGGATGGCAGTCGGTAGAAGCAGCTACAGAAATCAAGCTGTCCTCAGAAGCTGTCACAGGCTTGACTATATAATACAAAAGTACAATATTGACATCAAAAATATAGCCCTGGTCACAGCTGATGAGAAATCCTGATGACATACAGGATCCCAGGCTTGCTGCCCACATTGCATTAAGACCTTATCGGTCTCCCCGGCTCAAACAAACTAAGACTTGAAAAAACACATGAATATGAAGATCACACCATACCTTTTAGAAATGATGATTATTTCCAGCAGAAATTCACACCAAGCAGGAATGTTAAAGCCTAAAATTCGAAAAAATAAATAAAAATTATTATCTAAATAAAGGGGACACACACACACACACACACCCACATGCATAAGTAAATGACACCTAGTTAGACATGCCATCTGCCTCCTCTGCTGGGAGACAGAACCTAAATGTTCAGCTGTGAGTCACCAGGACTAAGGTGTTATCAATATAGCCATGGTTGCAGCCACCTATCCTGAATGCCAAGCAAGGGGCCATATAGCTAGGGTCTTATTGCAATGATTCAGCTTGCCACCCACACTCCCCAGTCCCTAGCTACCACCACCCACAGGAAACACCTTTGTGCAAACCACCCAGGGTGTATAAAACTTAAAAGCAGCAGATCCCCAAATGTCTGCATTTGGGGACAAGGGCTCTGGGTCAACATATGGTGGGTTGTACTGACAAAACCCACTTCCAGGGAGGATGTTGATGAAGACACCCTCCATTCATTCAAGTCACTCATCATAGGCAACTCCTCACTGACTGGGTTGCGGTACTCTCAGTGACTGGTACAAGGGCCATCACTGAAAAAGTGTCCAACCAGGGTTGGTGTCAGTATCTCTGCAAGTAATTTTCAATTATTTTAATTGTGGTTGATGATGGGTATGTTACATGGCAGCTCAACTTGCCACCAACACTCCAAACCATTCAGTCACTAACCACCTGAAAATAAACTACCTCTAACAGCTACTGTTGCCCTCATGCCAAGAAACTGAACCAGTCTTCACCAAAAAAGTGAATGATGAGACATCCAAAATAAACTTACTTTTTCAGCGGACAGGACATGTTGCTGTTAGCAGTCTGGAGTTCAGGCATCCACATCAGTCAACAGGCCAGGGCTGGGTGTGAGCTGAACAGCAGTACAGTCTGTAGCAGAGCACAGCCTTGAAAGCACCGAGAAGTCACTTCAACCTCCATCTCCAGGCAAAATCGAAACCGCAGTCTTTCCTCAATATTTGACTGCAGCCCCCACCCATCCCCATTTGACACAGCATGTGCAGCACTGCAGCCCCCACCCATCCCCATGTGATGGCAGCATGTGCAACACTGCAGCTCCCACCCATCCTGTGTGATGGCAGCATGTGCAGCACTGCAGCCCCCACCCATCCCATGTGACGGCAGTATGTGCTGCACTGCAGCCCCCACCCATCCCATGTGATGGCAGCATGTGCTGCACTGCAGCCCCCACCCATTTTGTGTGACAGCAGCATGTGCAGCACTGCAGCCCCCAACCATCCCATGTGACAGCAGCATGTGCTGCACTGCAGCCCTCACCCATCCCGTGTGATGGCAGCATGTGCAGCACTGCAGCCCCCACCCATTCCGTGTGATGGCAACATGTGCAGCACTGCAGCCCAATGCCATGTACAAATCTGTCCAAGCTCAGACATGAAGTAAGCTGAACCACCAGACGCCAAGGTGGACTCCGTCGGTTCAGTCCCTATCTAATATATAGATGCCTGATTTGGTTTATTTGTAAACAAAGTGAATCCTACTTAAAAAATTTAAGTGATTAATGAGGATGCTAATGGAGAGATACACAAACACAATCTCTGCCAAAGAATAAACCAATCCAGAATCACAAAAATAGTAAATTGTGAACTATCTGGCTATCTTCATGAAAATGGAGCCTCTTAGCTTTCATGTCGGAGCTCAAACTCAAGAAAGGAGTTCTGCCGGCAGTGGTGAAAGTTGTCTCATCTATCCCTCCTGTAGTTAGTATAGGTCAATGAATCTTTGCACCTGATCACTTATACCAATTGATACATCCTCTGGAGCACCCAGAATGTTAATTATGGCGCTACTGAACAAGACGCACTCTTTTCCTTATTGAAACTGCAAGTTAATGGCAATGCCTCACTCCTTTCTCAATTGGCAGGGTAATATGGCCTAGACACACCATCGTACTTATAATAAAAGGGCACAAAACTTCAATGTCCAAGCATAAGGGCACTTGAAGAAAGGGCAAGGTAGCATCATCAGTTCATGAGCAAGAGTGCGAGATGTTCACAAGCTCCTAAATTAATGAGCCAGATGCACCGGAGAATTAAAAAATTTGAGTGATTACGTGCAAAAATTATTAACAATATAGTGCCTGCGGGGGGACAAGATAGAGGAAGCAAGCCCCAATCTGTACAGTGGTCAGGGCTTCACCTTGGCCAGTAGTTCTCCTTTAAGAACTCACCAGTCACCATCCCTAGTTCCCCATCCCCATCCTAGCAAACATGGACTGCCCTGGTGCTAAGGCAGTTACACCACACCACCTAAGAGAAATGCCACCACAAGAAGTTTGTATGAATGACCACTCCAGATACCCATGCACTGCCACACAGTACCCCCTGAAAGGCAAATACTTGGGTGGTACTTTAATCACCTATGATGAGACAGTGGGTTGTGGACCTGGTTGTGGTACTAACATACTAAAATGTCAGAAGAATGGGCCTAACGGTCTTTCGCATCTGCTCGTTTGGTCAGCCCCCACCCTGGGATCTGATCTTGCTGCCCCCCTTGCCTTCTCTGGCTTCTCCTTTCCCAATTCCAAATATTCTCACTGCATTGGATTTTGCTTCCAGAACCCTTCCCCTGTACCTGTTCCACCCCCTCGTGAACCCCTCCACTGTCTCTGCCTCCACCAGCCCCCTGGGCAGCGCATTCCATGGCTCCACCACTCTCTCAGTGAAGTAGCACATCCTCCTTTCTCCCCTGAATCTTCCCCCTTCAGCTTCCACCCATACCCTCTAGTTGTCCCCTCCTCCTTCCTGCGAAGCATCCTGACTGCTCCTCCTCTATTTACCCCCTTCATGTACCTGAAGACCTCTAGCATGTCCCCCCGGTACCTTCTCTCTTCCAATGTGTACATATTTAGCTCTTCAATCCTCTCCCCATAGGTCCTGTTCCCCCAGGCCCCAAATCATTTTGGTTGCCCTCCTCTGGACCATCTCCAGGAGATTCATGTCCCTCTTTAAGTGTGGCCTCCAAAACTGCATGCAGTACTCGAGATCTGGCCTCACCAAGCAGTTATACAGAGGGAGTATCACTTCCCTCCTTCTGGAGGTGATCCCCTAGCGATGCATCCCAGCATCCTGTTGGCCTTGGCTGCCGCCTTCCCACAAGTCTCTGAGTTGTTCATCTTGACATCCACCACCACCCCCAGGTCCCTCTCAGCCATCGAGACTTGTAGCATTCCCCCCCAGGGTGTACACTTGACCCGGGCTTCTGGCCCCTAGGTGCAGTACCTTGCATTTCCCTGCATTGAACCTCAGCTTCCACTTTCTAGACCATCTTTCCAGAGCCTCCAGGTCCCCCTGTAGGGCCACCCTTCCCTCCTCCCCATCCACCGCCGCCTCTAGTTTTGAGTCATCCACAAAGAGACTCATCTCACTCCTGATACCTGTCCATATGTCAGAGATGTAGGTGTTGAACAGGAGGGGCCCAAGGACTGATCCCTGTGGTACCCCACTAATGACCCTCCTTGGGGATGAGACTATCCCATCAACCAGTCCTGGAGCCAATTGCCTATCCATCTGATCATCTGGTTCCCCACCCCCATTTCTCCCAGCTTATCCAACAGGCCCTTGTGAGGAACAGAGTCAAATGCCTTGCTGAAGTCTAGAAAGAGGATGTCCACTGGTCTACCCAGGTCCAAGGCACTCATCACCCACTCATAGAACTCCAAAAGGTTTGTCTGACACAATTTCCCTGGGATGAATCCATGCTGTCTATTGTCCAGGCACCCTGACTTTTTCAAGTCCACCCCTAGCCTCTCCTTGACAATGCCCTCCATCACCTTGCCCACCACCGATGTTGGACTGACAGGCCTGTTGTTCCCTGCCACCTCCCTTGATCCCCCCTTGTGGATAGGCACTATATGCACCACTTTTCAGTCTTGGGGCACCCATCCTGTCCTCAGAGGGATGGTAAAAAGCCCCGCCAGGGGTTTTGCCAGGACATCCGCAAGTTCCTTCAGCACTCTGGGATGTAATTTATCCGGGCCCAGTGCCTTCTCCATTTTAAGGGACCTGAAGTCTTCCCTCACTCTCTCTCTGCTGTGATTTCCACCTCCGCTACCTCTTCTCCCTGCTTAGCCTTCCCCCCTCCTGCCAGTGATGCCTCCCCTTCTCCCCAGACCTGCCAATCAGTAAAGGTCTCCCCCTCCTCAGTATCACTGTCTCCTCCCATGTATGATGCAGCACCCCCATTTTCCTTGGTGAAAACTGAGGTGAAGTACTCATTTAGTACCTCAGCCTGCTCCCCCTTGTGCCCATCTCTCCCCCGGTTTAATCCTGCTAATCAGCTCCTTCACCCTTCATTTTTCCCCAATGTATATAAAGAACCCCTTGTTCCCTCTCCTAATTTCCCTGGCCAGGTTCTGCTCCTTCCTTGCCTTAGCCGCCCTCACCACCCTAGTGGCCCTTCTAGCCATCAGCTTGTACTCCCATCGATCCCTTTCACTCCTTGAGCACTTGAATTGCCTATAGGCTGCCTTCTTTCCCCACACCACCTCCTGGACCTCCCTGGTCCACCAGCAGGGTTTTTGGGCCCTACCGCATTTTCGTCTTACTCTTGCACAGGTGCTGGTAGCATCCTGCACCCCCCTTCTGATGATTTCCCACCTACTGTCAGCGTCCATGTCTGACCCAATCACATCCAAATGCTCCTTAAGGATCTTTCCCATTTCCTTAAAATCCACCCCCCTGAAGACAGTTACCTCTGTCTTTGTGCAGACTTCTACCCCTCCTAGGTCCAGGCAGAACCAGACCATGGCATGGTCACTCCCCGCCCACAGGTCCCTTAACTCCAGGCCCCCAATCTGGTCACTGTCTGCCAGAACCACATCCAATACCCGTGCCTCCCTGGTCAGTTCCCCCACCTGCTGAGTTGGAAACATGCCTTGAAAGACATCCAACAACCTCTGTTCCCTGGCCACCGAGGATGGTTGCCCAGGTTGCTGCAAAGGCCCGCCCCCGCCCCCAGCAACAACTTCTTTATTCTGAACTTTTACATTTTATAAGCACAAATCAAGGCAGGCCACCAACAGGCCTCCAACATATTCCATTAGAAATTCCGGCAAAAGGTTCAACATAGAAAATGTATTTAATACAAGTGGTAAAATTGTTAACATGCAGTTCGACAGTTTAACTTGTCTGTTTTATCCCCTAGGTAATCCAATGTCTGCATCCTCCAAAATTGATGAAGGGAACCAAGAAAGACAATCCACATTTCCAACTGCACAGATGATGCCCTCTGGGTTCAGATGAAACATGGGGGTTGATTCAGTTTGATGATGTTTAATAAAGATTTTTGTCTGAGTGTGTGTCTGTATTATTCTACACAGATATGCACACCACCCAACAATACTTTACACCATGTTTAAATACGGGATAGCCAGGATAGAGACAGCAGCTCCCAGGCAGCACAACACAGGAAATGATAAATGAAATAAATGAAAAATACGCATTTCAGTAAAGACACATGCCCAAAAAAATCACCACAAAACCAAACAACGCACCTTCCCTCTACCTGGGGTGGGGGGGCAGATATGTGGAACAGCTGCATCACAAGCCTGGGACCCAGGCCTGTCATGCAGCCAGTCCCCACTTGGGTATCCACGGTGCTAAATGAAGATGGGTCATGTAACATTTTGTCGAACCACACAGTAATGTTAAAAAAATATTATATATATATATATATATATGGAATATGACATGGCCTGCCTGAAGATATATTTATGTTCACGAGAGGCCAATGATAACATGACATCTCACTCATGGCGAAGCCATGAGTGAGATATCATGTCATTGGTCTAGAGTGAAGATAAATATGATAGCTTCAGGCAAGCCATGTCATGTTCTGTTTATACAATGTATGTTTTGGGCCCCTCCAATACAACCCACACAGTGTTGTTTTCTTGCAACACAACATGCCACATGTGAAGACATTGCGAGCCTGAGCGAGTGTTGCTACAGCAACAGTCGCTTGAGCTCACGATGAGTTCACTGAAGCTGTGACTCGTTTTCACTTCTCTTCCCATTGCCAGCAGCAGCTTCTTAACCAAACCAGACACAAATTTGAACAGAGAAAAACTAGACAGATCTAACTTCCACTGGGACAGTACTTATTTTAAACATGCAGGAGCGCCTCGGTTTACTTTATTAAAAGTGCTCGGTCATGCATCATGCTACAGATTTAAAAGAGAAAGTAAAAGTGTAGCTGCTCCAGGAATATGAGGAGAAAATGCAGGATGAACCAGATCAGAGTTTCTTTGCTATTGTTTATTTGAAAATGATGGCAGGATCAACTGGATGAAAGTGGGGAAGCCCGTCCCTCAGCCGACCATCAACAAAAGAGCACCAGAGCATGTCACGGACCCAGCTGACTGGCATACATGCTGGGAAAAATGGTTCTGTGCCACTCTACCTATCTGCCCCTCCCGCTGAGGCCAGAACCAATGTTGTTCAGCATGAGTGCCAATCCACCCAGCCCATCCCTCAGCCAACCATCAACAAAAGAGCACCAGAGCGTGGCAGGGACCCGGATGACTGGCATACATGCTGGGAAAAAAGGTTCTACACCACTCTACCTATCTGCCCCTCCCTCTGAGGCCAGAACCAATGTTTTCCAGCATGTGTGCCAATCCGCCTAGCCCGTCCCTCAGCCGACCATCAACAAAAGAGCACCAGAGCATGGCATGGACCCGGCCGACTGGCATACATGCTGGTAAAAATGGCTCTGTGCCACTCTACCTGTCCGCCCCTCCCGCTGAGGCCAGAACCAATGTTTTTCAGCATGTGTGCAAATCCTCCTAGCCCGTCCCTCAGCCGACCTTCAACAAAAGAGCACCAGAGCATGGCATGGACCCGACCAACTGGCATACATGCTGGGAAAAATGGTTCTGTGACACTCTGCACATCCGCCTCTCCCTCCGAGGCCATGTTTTTCAGCATGTCTGTCATATGTCAAATACAGTTTTATTTTTTTTTAAATTAAACATACCAGCTCATGCCCAACATCTTCCTTTCCTTGCTTTCCAATAACAGCAGGGCTGTCATATCAGAAACATAAAAACTTACCAGACAATGGCAGACACATAGAAAGGCAGTACTCCTGTCACAGCAGATGGCAAGGAAGGTCAGGTACAGCCCAAGACAGTAGAAGGTGCAGGTCAGCAGCACAAGGCTGCTAGTAGGGGTGGTGAACAGTACAAAGTTTGCAGGGCACAGCCACCCCAACACACTGGCACAATGGACATGCACGTCCACTCTCCTTACCCCAATGGACCGGCACGGCCACTCTCCCCACCCCAACAGACCAGCACAGCCACTCTCCCCACCCCAACGGACCAGCAGATCCATTCCCCCACTCAGGCAGACTGGCACAGTCACTGTCCCCACCACCATGGACTCTCATGACTACTCTCCCCACCCTGACTGACTGGCACGGCCACTCTCACCACCCCAATGGACTGGCATGGCCACTCTCCCCAGCCTAACAGAGTGGCACAGGCACTATCCCCACCCTGACTGACCGGCATCTCTCCACCCCAAAGGACCAGCATGGCCACTCTCCCCACCCCAATGGACCAGCACAGCCACTCTCCCAAACCTGACTGACTAGTATGGCCACTTTCCCCACCCCCACAGACCGGCACAGCCACTCTCCCCACCCCAATGACCAGCAGATCCATTCTCCCACTCAGGCAGACTGGCACAGTCACTCTCCACACCACCATGGACTCTCACGACCACTCTCCCCACCCTGACTGACTGGCACGGCCACTCTCCCCATCCCAATGGACCAGCACGGCTACTCTCCCCACCACAATGGACCGGCATGGCCACTCTCCCCAGCCAAACAGAGCCACACGGGCACTCTCCCCACCCTGACTGACCAGCACAGCCACTCTCCCCACCCCAATGGACCGGCACAGCCACTCTCCCCACCCAATGGACCAGCACAGCCACTCTCCCCACTCTGACTGACTAGTATGGCCACTCTCCCCAACCCAACGGACCAGCACAGCCACTCTCCCCACCCCAACGGACCAGCAGATCCATTCCCCCACTCAGCAGACTGGCAGTCATTCTCCCCACCACCATGGACTCTCACTACCACTCTCCCCACCCTGACTGACCATCATGGCCACTCTCCCCACTCCAATGGACCGTGACAGCCACTCCCCCCACCATTACGGACCAGCACAGCTACTCTCCCCATCCTGACTGAATAGTATGGCCACTCTCCCCACCCCAATGGACCGGCATGGCCACTCTCCCCACCCTAATGTATCAATACGGCCACTCTCCCCACCCTGGCTGACTAGTATGGTCACTCTCCCCACTCCCACAGACTGGCACGGCCACTCTCCCCACCACTACGGACTGGCATGGCCACTCTCCCCACCCCAACAGACCAGCACAGCCACTCTCCCCACCCCAATGGACCAGCACAGCCATTCTTCCCACCCCAGTGGACCAGCAGATCCATTCCCCCACTCAGGCAGACTGGCACAGTCACTCTCCCCTCCACCATGGACTCTCACAACCACTCTCTCCACCCCTACAGACTGGTATGGCCACCCTCCCCACCCCTATGGACCGGTATGCACAATGCCAAAAATCCCCACCCCTACACTACACCCTGTATCCCCATCTGACTCCACCAAGACCAGTGTCACCCACCTCAAACCACACTTATGTCCCCATAGTGAACAGTGCCCCTACCCCACTTCCAGTATATCACCAACCCATGGCCCATCCCCAATGGAGCCACATGTGACCAGTTTCCACACCCAGCCCCACTGTGTCCCTTCAAAGAAAGCAACATTTTACCATCAAAATAACAAAATAAATGTTGATGGCTTGCCAAATGCCACTCTAACACATTACCCCAAGCTGAAATCTGGCTAAGATGGAGTCAGTTGAATCCCCCCAGTCATCTCAGACCTGACTAAGATGGTGCCCCACCTCCGCCATGCATAGATGCAATCAATGAGGCTAAGAAATGGAAGTTTTCAGGCCAAACACAATACCCCACATTAATCTTTCTTTCTTAGTCCTGATAACTTGTATTGGGAGGATACACCTACTTTCTTGATGATGCAATCCTGCACCTTCAGTGGTAGTAGAACAGCAAAAAACTGCACCACTCAAAGAAACTAGTTTCAAGGCAATACTTTTTAATGCATAAAAAACACTGCAAAAATACTAAAGCACTACAGGTGCATGAACACAAACTAAACCTCTACCGGTTTTGCGGTGTTTTTTATGCATTAAAGTATTATAGCTAGTTCTCAATCTTGACCTATTCTATCTCTGATCTTTAATTGTACACTCCTTGCACTGCTGAGCCATTTTACTGCTTTTGCTCCTTCAATGGTAACTGGGACAACCTCCCTGTTTCAGCAAGGATTCTGTGGCAGTCACAGCTCAGTACAAGTACAAATGCGAGCAACCCCCCAACTTGTTACGCTGTTCGCGACCCATAAATTGCCATGCTAAAACATCACTAAACACTGCTAAACACTGCAAATGCCCCACAGCACACCAAGCACAGCAGAAGAGAAAGTAGCCAGGGGAAAAACAAAATACAATGCTCTGGTTTTGCAGCAAACTATACGCAAAAGCAGATAAGCGGATAAGGAAAAAAATGAATTCTGACAGATAACTGGAAACATTAATAAAAAACATGAAATACAAATACTGCAGGTTCATTCCTTGGTAGCTGGTTAGTGGTTACTTATGAATTGGAGCAGAAATGAGAGGCAGAAGCACGAGGAGCAGAAAAGCAGCAATAATTAGATGACACCAACAGCACAGGATCAAGCAGGCAAGCAAGTAGAAACCACGCTACTGAGGCTGAAACTTTTAAAGGGTCAAGATCACAGGTGCTATGAGAACAAATGCGGTTTCCGTTTTGGCGCTGTTTTCCCGCGGACCAATCAGAGTTCCAGGATTCCGTCCATGTCATCGAGTATGCGGTAAACCACTCTCCCTGTTAATGCACAGTAAGAGCAGTGTTTCAATCCCATCTCTGTTGCAGCCTGCTGAACTTTTCTGCAATGATCTTTAATTGTTCTGCTTGTAAAACATAGGGGCCATCTCCTTCAAGCTGTAGTGGCCCATGAAAAATTCATATTTTGTTCCCTCTGTCAGTGTCCTGCCTTCATGGCCAAGAAAAAAACACTCTGACAGTTCTGTAGGAAGTTCACTAAGAACAATTGCTTTTTGGTGTCTACTGCTGTAACTTGACCAATATAGAATTCCTTAGAATAGTAGACAGCATAGAATTTATCGATCTCTGGTTCCAGCAATGTTTTTTTCTTCTTCTGAACTTTTTGGTTGCTTGAAGCAGGCCTGTCCAATTGTGGTGCAGTGCAGTGATTTGACATGCTTGCATCAATGTGCATGCCCCTGTCTTGCAAAGTGCTAAAAATGGCTGTGGTGGCTGCTGTTGCTCCAGGAACTGCAGGAGCACTGGAAGCAGTCGTGTCACTGGCAGACGGGTAGGCATGAGTGTCAGGGGATTGTGCATGACCAGGCACAATGACCACAGCTGCAGAGCAAGTAGAAGCAGTGACACTTGTGTTTTTGTGAACATTAGCAGCGGGCACATATGTAGCTGAACTAATTAGTTTCTTCGACTTCCACTCTTCCACCAGACTATGGTTCTCACAGGGCCTAGCTTCATCGATGCAATGTGTACAGAAACATGTAAGGTTTCTTGTGGCCACCATCCCATCCACTAGTGACTTGACACTTTGTCGTGTTCCGGGTACAGCTTTTACATCTCCTCTTGACTGTCTTTTTATTTCATTTTCACCCACCCAGAAAAATGTTCTCCTGTGGTGAGTGCACCCTTCAGTGTCAGTACCTTTTGTTAGTTCACTACGGCAGCATTTGAATAGTTCTTTTGCATTCCGGATTACTGCCCGCCGCGATTGTACTCCCATGCTTGCCTTAGACTTCAGTACTGCGCTTTCCCCATCCAAGGGCCCCTTCCCATGTATTGATCCAAAATAAACGCACTCAATTGGAAATCCATACTTGCTGTTGTAAAAGGAAATATCATAAAATGACCATTTTGACTTGTACTGTGCAGTGCAGCCATCTGTGAAGTGAACTTGCTTGACAATGTTCAGTGATCGAACGTTCATGAGGTGTGCATTTGCAATTTCAACAAAATGCCGTACAGCATAGTGATCATGCTTGAGATCACTTGATATGAAAATGAGAGAGTCTCTGACAGTGGCTTCACAGAGATTACAGTTGTAATATGTAACCACAGGGTGAACTGTTGCTTGCTCATGGTGCCAGTGGGCTGACTGTACTTCATCCTGTAGTTTACAGGTGTAGTTCTCCGCGAAGTCTAGCACCATCACCACCCAACCCCTGGGTACGAACTGCCTTATCTGGTTAAACTGATGCTGCTGCCATGCTGCAACATGCATATTATGACCCAGGAAGAAAAGGTAATCATTTAGGACTTCTACCTGCATTTGGACAGTACAGCATTTATTTTTCAAAACCTTCCTGGTCTGTTTCACTTGGAGGCCATCAGCCCTTCTCATGATTGTAATGCTGTCCCACTGCTGCCATGTTGTCCATTCTTGTCCATGTTTCTGGACTAGGTCCTTCACCACATCAACAAAATTTTTGGTGCTGCACTTCTCGCATGTTTTTTGCACGCAATCATATTTGAAGTACTTTTGCAAAGGTAGTCTGGGACACAGTAATTTCAACTGCCTGATAAAGATCCACAACTTTGCAGCATGGAAGTTTATATTTATTGACAAGAAGATTTATAGCCTTAAGCTTCAGTGACACATTAACGCAGTATTCACAAAGTATTGCTGCCCTGCAAGTTTAATGTGCCTTGGTCATAAAGTGCCAAATTTTCATGCTCCGAGTGGTGTGTCTGCATTCTGTTGCATGAATTCTTGGTGAAGACGGTCAATAGATGTGTCGAGGTATGACCTTGTTTTGCCTGACCATTTAGAAAAAGCCTTTTTGTGCGGCAGAGGTGTGGCACTCTCTGCAAAGAATTGTTCCACTCTACTCACAGTTTTGAGTGGCAGTGCAGAGCAGTGTGTTATTTAGGTTTCAGTCTCTGTAGAAGATACTCTCATAAGCCTCTTTCAGCTCACCTCCAAAGTTGAGCTTGCAGTTCTTAGCAGCTTGTATTTTTTTAAAACTACAATGGTTTTTAAAAATTCCTTGTTCCTCTGTCTGTCACTTTTCTTGCGATTGTTTTTTAGCTGGGACAACTTCTCAGATACAACTGACATAAGTTTATCTTCCAGTTGTGTTCTTGGAAGCACACCATGCTTGGTCAGGGCCACTTTCTTTGATGGTGAGCAAGATGCCAATATCTGGTCCAATGTTATTGCAAATTTAGTGGGTGATTTTGGAAATGCCTTTCTTGCTGTTTGCACCAACTTTCTTAGAGCGGCATTATACAGTTCCACTGCTGTTTTGAATGGCTCTTTTCCTGGCAGGATCATCGCTGAGGATGGTGTGGTGGTGGTGGCCACTGGTGAGTTATTGGTGGCCACTGGTGGGGTGTCTGTGGTGGTGAACATTGAAGAGGTGACGACGGGCACTGGTGACGCTGCGGCGGAACATCTTTTGTCATGGTACTTTCTGCATTGCTTCTCATTTATTCTTCTTCTTTTCTGACTTGTCATGTTGGCTCGCTGTTCTCTTTTTATCTCTCTCCAGTATCCCCTCTGTGGCAATGCATTCTGATCATTAGGACATGTTCGTTTTGTTGGCCTACTACTTTTTTCTACAGTTGATTGGGTCTTTTGTTTCTGTGCTTCTCTGTATCTTCTCATTCTCTCCTTTGCCATGTCATTATAATGGCTACACTGATCCTCAGTCATGTTGTCTCTGTTTTTCTTGGCACATGTTGCATTTTTTTCAAATATGCTTGATAGCGGCCTTCGTCCTTCTTTATATTTGCTCTGTAAAGCTGGTTTCTTTCTTTGCTTGATTGAGCAGTAGCAGTATTATGCAATACTTCAGTGAGCACTGCTGCAGCAGATAAACATGGTCGTCTTCTTGATTCCATCCTTAAGAGTTTTCAGGAAGTCTGTAGGAACAGAAGAAGAAGATTTTAAAAAAGAGGTCTCTTCTGTTAATGGAATTGACATTTTGGAATAGAAATGCCATTCAAGATGCGGTTAATGCCACACTGGCAAAAATATACGAAGTGAGAAGCAGTAAATTCTGGAATCGACAAGGCAAGCCACGAGAACAGGTTAATGGAGCAGTGCCAAAGGCCACTTCAGACCCCTGAAGTGGTTTACATGGCCAAAAGGACATGATGAGATGCACGACGTGCTTCACAGGACAAAAGTCAAACAATGAAATGGAGGCGCAGTGCCAAGGCATGACCCCTGAAGTGGTTTACATGGGCAAAAGGACAAGATGAGACGCATGATGTGCTTCACAGGACAAAAGTCAAACAACGAAATGGAGGTGCAGTGCCAAATGCATGACCCCTGAAGTGGTTTACACGGGCAAAAGGACAAGATGAGATGCACGATGTGCTTCACAGGACAAAAGTCAAACAACAAAATAGAGGCACGCAGCCACCTGCCTGCAAACAAAATGGAGGCCCACCTGCCTGCAAACAAAATGGAGGACCACCTGCCTGCAAACAAAATGGAGGCCCACTTGCCTGCAAACAAAATGGAGGTGCGCAGCCACCTGCCTGCAAACAAAATGGAGGCACACAGCCACCTGCCTGCAAACAAAATGGAGGCGCACAGCCACCTGCCTGCAAACAAAATGTAGGCCCACCTGCCTGCAAACAAAATGGAGGCGCACAGCCACCTGCCTGCAAACAAAATGGAGGCATGCAGCCACCTGTCTGCAAACAAAATGGAGGTCCACCTACCTGCAAACAAAATGGAGGCCCACCTGCCTGCAAAGAACACCACACTCAGACAACACTTGGTAAACAGGCCTTGTACAGTATGGGTATACAATACAAAAAATATACAGATAATGTATGATTAGCCTGTTGATGTCACACTAACCAAATCCCCATTGAGGTGCCCTCACCCCTAACCAAACTTCAGAAGACATCAGACCGCATGGCATGAGCCTTTATCTGGAAGGCTGCTGTGGTGTGTAGGCCTCGAGTGGATCATTTGGAGCCCAATAAGTGAAAACATTCACTTTTGGGTGCCAAATGATCCACTTGAGGCCTACACACAGCAGGCTTCAGATAAAGGCCCACATCATGCATCCCCCCCCCAGCATCAGTTTTAATTAAGCAGCAATGTCACAAACAAAAACAGATTTCACTAGTTCAAACACAGCAAGGGGGTGGATTTGGCAACCCCCCACCCACCCAGGCAAACATCGGAGAAATCAGTCGACATGGTGTGGGCATTTATCTGGAAGCCTGCAGTGGTGCGTGGACCTCAGCTGCACCATTTGAAACCCCAAAGAGAATCTTATGCAGAGGTGGACACAGCATTAACAAAATGATGCTGTGCCTACCAGTCGCACATCAAAGATTCACTTTTGGGTGCCAAATGATCCACTCAAGGCCTACACACCACAGCAGGCTTCCAGATAAAGGCCCATACCATGCGGCATCTCCCCACCAACAAACACCAAGCAGCATTTTTCTAAAAATTCCACATTTGACTGGTTCAAACACAGCAAGAGCACTGGTGGATTTTGCTACATGAGGCCTCTACCATCAGAAAACATCAGACCACATGCATGAGCCTTTATCTGTAAGGCTGCTGTGGTGTGTAGGCCTTGAGTGGATCATTTGGAGCCCAATAAATGAAAACATTCACTTTTGGGTGACAAATGATCCACTCAGGGCCTACAAACCACAGCAGGCTTCCAGATAAAGGCCCATACCATGTGCCCCCCCAGCAACAGTTTTAATTAAGTAGCAATGTCACAAACAAAAACAGATTTCACCAGTTCAAACACAGCAAGAGGGTGGATTTGGCACCCCCCCACCCAGGCAAACATCAGAAAAATCAATCAACATGGTGTGGGCATTTATCTGGAAGCCTGCAGTGGTGCGTGGACCTCAGCTGCACCATTTGAAACCCCAAAGTGAATCTTATGCACAGGTGGATGCAGCATTAACAAAATGATGCTGTGCCTACCAGTCGTGTATTAAAGATTCACTTTTGGGTGCCAAATGATCCAGATAAAGGACCACACCATATGGCACTCTCCCCCCACCAAGCAAACACAGCGAGACGGTGAACTGCCAACATGAGGCCTCCCCCAAACCCAGGCGCATGCTTCCAAAAAATGCCCCACACCATGCGCCCCCCCAGCAAACAGCAATTTTAGTCCAAGAATACACAGCAACAGTATTTTGCTACATTTATGACACCCAGTCACCCCACCTGCAAGCATGTGGCCAAAATGAAAGAATGGACTCTCTACCCCACAACAACACAAAAACAGAGCTCAGCACACCCACACCCATCCAAATTATGCCTTTTAATCTGATTCTGGAAAACATAAAAACACTTACAGGAGGCATGTGCAGTCTTTACATTTTTAACACTGCAGCTTTTGAGGCCTGCCACACCATAAAATAAATCATCGGAAAATGAAGAAAATGAAGAAAGGGAGTCCATAAGTCACTTCAGTGTAAACATTTCTCCAGCTAATTACATTTCAGGGCACAGCATTTCGACACATTCTGTTCAAAATCGAAAAAACATAAATTGATTTGCGGTTTGTGACCTGTTGCCTTACCCAGGTTTAGGTTTTTGTGAGCGCACTAACTGCTCTGGGAGACATGCTCTGCTCCGTGTCCTCATGGCTCATCCCCATTAAAGTGCACTCAATAAAGGAACCTGTTAGAAAGATAAAGAATATTTACCTTCATGTTGCAGGTTCCTTCTTTATTCATTTACTGCCCACCGTCCAGAGCCAAGGGAAGGAAGCAGGACCGCAGAGTGTCTGAACCCTGCTCAGTGCCCGCTTTACCTTTCTATGCAGGTCATAATAAGTTGTGCTGGAGAAGCCACGACCTGGAAATTTACAAATTAATTTTGTACTGAGGGCTAAAAAATAAGCTCTACGGAGGAAAGTATTGAGAAGGAGAGCTTTCAATACAAATGCCAAAAGATGCACTGCTCTTACCTGAATAGCCTGGTGAAAAGGGATGGTAGTTGATGGAGCCTGCCTGACTCTCGCCATGTAATGCAGGTACTGCATAGTTACTTGACAACCCCAGTTAAAATTAACCCATGAAGATCAACACTCTAAGTCGATGATTGCAGCCATGCAAAGGTTAGTGCAATTATGACTGACACAGTTTCTGATAGAGAGTGCCCCCTCCAGTCCTACAACACCTATCCCATTGTGACTAAAAGGTATAGTAAAATAAATTCTGTTTATATCTACGGTATACCTACTTGATTCCTGGTGTACTACAATTAACATAGTTATCACTTCGATGGTGTCAGTAACAGAATGGTCTACCATACCCAAAGACTAGGTACTACAACCTGAGTGTAGACCAACTACAAAAAAAGTGAGGCTCTGGGCATATTGCAACCAGTAGCGGCTCTAGCCACAAATGGTTACCAGGGCACAGCTGGGGCACAACAGATGGCAGCCAGGGCACTGATATATTGTTACAATGGGGGAGGTTCTGCACCATATGGGGCACCAACTGGGGCACAGCATTTTTTTACCAGGGCACGTGCCCTGGCGGGCCCTGGTGTAGAGCCACCACTGATTGCAACAATACTAAACTTACCAGATGGTGATTGACTGACCACTGACACAATCTCTGGGAGTACCTTATTTGTATTATAATAAAACAAGTTTTTTATATACCATCACCTTTGTGATTCCTCTCAACCAGCAATGCTAAAGGCCAGTGGAGGCCCCATTCAACCCAGCTTCTTACAATCTCAGGCTTTCTCTTGTACTCAACCTCAGCTTTTCTAAATAGATGACCCTTCTCTGGGCCAAAAGCACTTTTCCAACAAAACCTCTTATCTGTGCCTAATCGCCTCATGATTTTAAAACAAGTATACATCTCAGTACAGCTGCAAAATTCCTACAACCACTAAAATGCTTGTCCTTGAACCAGCAATACTATAATTTTTTCTCAAACTGAAGCCTAATGAACCAGTCATCTACGAACCAAGGCATACCACCTCAGTATTTCCTAAACCACTAGAAACACATTCATCCAGGCCAGCAATGCTGAAAACTTCCTTCAAACAGAAAATTATTGTAAAACAGTCACAAACGATGTATCTTAAAAATATTTTTTTTTAGTAAAGTAATACAGCTATCAGTATATCTCATTATTAACTTTTTTTTAAACTTCATTCATTGGAAGCTGTCTTACCTGCTGTACCTGGTTCATAAACCTCTCCAATTGTTCAGCCAATCTGATGTGCTGCAGTTTCAATTAAATCAAAACTCCAGCAAAAGTGGTTGAACCACTCTTGTGTTGCCCATTATGTACCTCCACTTGCCCCTCCCCTCCCCCTCCTGTTGCTTAGCCATTGTTCTATCCCCTGGCCATCCCCTTCTGAGCACACCATCTTGATGAAAAGGGAAGTGGTGCACCAGGGCAACCTGGTATGCCCCTTAAAGGGCAAACTCCATTAGGCCACAACATAAGCCAATGAGCATGAACCTTGTACCGAACTACAAAACCCAGATTTATGAATGGATTCATTTACATTGCTGTACGGTGTAGAACTATACAACCTTCACAACCATTGTCCAGGTTATGCAACAATGCTGGACACTCCCACTGTATGAAGTCAGTCAGTACACAACAGACTAGCAAGCAGACAATGTACAGAACAGAAATTCTGGGTACAGGGTACTGTGACACTATATCTTGTATGAATATCTGTTGTGATCTGTTGTGGCAGTCAGGATCTGCGCTAAGTTGAAACGTAAGGGAGCAAGGTCACATAAACCATGCTGGTGGTCCAGTGAGGTCCAGGTAGCAGTCAGAGAAAAGAAGGCGGCTTACAAAAAATATAAAACAACAAGAGGGGATAGGGATAAGGAAATGTACCAGCTTGCATCTAGAAAAGTCACCCGTATGGTGAGGGAGCAAAGTCCAGTAAAACAGCAGCTGGCACAGGGATACATGGAGGGGAAAGGTTCTTCCGGTACATTGGGGAGCGGAGAAAAACTCAAGGGCCATCTCAGCAGACTGAGATCAGAAGAAGGGTGGGTGGAAGAGGCGAGGGACCAGGCAGAGGTATTTAATGAGTACTTTGAGTCTGTGTTCACTAGGGAGGGGGATGGGATATCTGCAAAGCAAGGCACAAAGGGGATAGAAGCGGCAGGGAGTGGGATCAGGGGAGCAACAGAAATGGAGCAAAAGGGAGGGAAAGGTACCCCAGGGGTGTCACATCTGGATAAGGATAAAAAGACCAGTAAGGTGGAGGGGACAGATGATGCCATCCCCACCAAAAGGGTGTGGTTTGCCCTCAAGGCCCTAAAGAAAGACAAATCTCCTGGGCCGGATGGCATTCATCCGAGAGTACTATGGGAATTGGCGGACATACTGGCTGCACCCCTGGTGGAGCTTTTCAACAGGTCACTTGAGACAGGAGGGTACCTAGGGATTGCAGAGGCACATGTGGTACCAATCCATAAAGGGGGTCAAGGAAGTACCAGGAAACTATAGACCCATCAGTTTAACCTCGGTGGTGGGAAAATTAATGGAGAGTATACTAAAGGAACGATTGGGGTTTACTTGGGGAGGTGGGAGGTCTGGATAGTCGGCAGCATGGGTTTGTGCCAGGTAGATCATGTCAAACCAACCTTGTGGAGTTCTATGAATAGGTAACATCAGAACTGGACAGGGGTAAGCCTGTGGATGTATTATTCTTGGACTTCAGCAAGGCGTTTGACTCTGTCCCCCACAATGGTCTGGTGGAGAAACTGATGGGGTTAGGAGTAGGCCCTTTGATGGTCAGATGGATTGAAAACTGGATAGCTGGATGCACTCAGAGAGTAGTGGTCTGTGGGGAGCTCTTGAACCCTACAGAGGTTGGTAGTGGGGTACCACAGGGCTCGGTCCTGAGTCCAATCCTGTTTAATGCATACATATCAGACATCAGGGATGGTATAGGGTGTGAAATGAGTCTCTTCGCGGATGACTCCAAGATGGGAGCAGTAGTTGAGGGAGAAGAGGGGAGGTTGGCCCTGCAAGGGGACCTGGACACCCTGGAAGCTGGGCTCACACATGGAAATTAAATTTCAATATCACCAAGTGCAAGGTGTTGCATCTTGGTCGGGGAACCCTAAACACAGGTACACCCTGGGAGGGAGGTGCTGGAAGCCTCAACAGGGGAAAAAGACCTAGGGTCATGGTGGATACATGTATGAATAACTCTGAGCAGCAGGAGAGCATAGCAAGGCAAACAGGATGTTGGGATGCATCGCAAGGGGATTACCTCAAGGAGCAAGGAAGTGATTCTGCGCTGTACAATGGACTGGTTAGACCACACCTTGAGTACTGTGTACAGTACTGGAGACCACACTTGAAGAGGGACATACAGCTCCTGGAGAGGTACAGAGGAGGGCAACAAAGATGATACGAGGGCTAGGGATTTGACTTACGAGGACAGACTTGAGGAGCTCTGCCTGTTTTCATTGGAGGAGAGAGACAGGGGGACATGATTGAGGTCTTCAAGTACCTCAAGGGAATAAATAGGGTAAACATGGAGGGATCTTTAGACTAAAGCAGGAGGCATCACCAGAGGGCATGGTTTGAAGTTGGAAGGTGGAAGGGTGAGGGGAAAGAGGAGGAGGTTTTCACTGAGAGGGTGGTGGACCCTTGGAATGCTCTGCCTGGTGAGCTGGTTCAGAGATCCACAGTGGAGGGCTTTAAGAGAGGGTGGGACAGACACAGAAAGTGGATGTATCAGATGATGGCCTGTCCCGGGGGGGTGGGGATGGATGATAGGGGTTTCTGGAGCACAAGGGATGGGAGGGTCTCTGCACCCAACTAAGGATCTAGGTTCGAGCAGACTTGATAGACCATAAGGCCTAATCTGCTGGCAAATAGTATGTTAGTATGTTAGTGATGGTACTTATGCTGAGAGCTGGTGCCTGGCTCCTGCTTCACCTCCACAGGTGTCACAGCCACAGCTTCTCTGGGCGCTATAAAACATACAAGTGAAAAATATGATTACACATACCACAATATATTAATCTAGCACTATACTTTTATTGTGAAATCCATTTTTTCATATTGTCTCATTGTATAATTTAAGCATGTGAACACATTTCTCTTTGCAATGACACTTCTGTGTTTCTATGGATGTTGTGTCATTAAGCAACAGTGACATCCACACATCAGCCGTGCTTGTGCATACAGTAGCAAACTTACTTACATGAATAGTAACAGCAGTGTCACAAATGATGTTACAGAGAAGTTCCTACACCTTGTGACCACATCATCACTGTACACCCCACTGTAATTCAGAAACTCTCTCTCTGTACAGTACTGCACATGCCCATTTAGCTGTTCAGTGATACCCACCCCATTTTCAGTTAGTATGCCAGTGTTACCATAGACATAGAATACTGTCCATTCAGTAATGTACAGATTCTGGCAATATGTAAGAAGGACATAACAGGCTCAATATCATAATCTGCTACATATACTTTGGTCATATCCCCCAACCTCATTAACAAATATTACTATTATTACCTTCTCATATCACTATGTGCACAACAGAAAATTCTCTTGTGTATATTGTATCTGGTGACATCAGTACGTCTCACATAAGTGAGTAGTATATCAATATGTAATAACACTTTTCATATACTACCAAATAGCTAGATAACAGATATATTGGGGTGAGTACCTCTATTACACATTTCTAAGATGAGATGACACAAAAATACAATTCAAATCTATACAGATATCTTGTTACACTGGAATGAACACAACATTCACTTATTAAACAACTGAAAAGAAATTCATAGCAGTACAATACTTCATATGTCATTGTTGTCTACAAATATCATGACCAGTTGTGGATCATAGTCAGTTAAACCAAACTGAGATGTATACAACTAACGTACATCTGTCTGTAATATCTGTTCCTTTTGAATCGCCATTTATATAATGAAATACCACACCTTATTTTTTACAATTCTTAAGCAATATACTCCAGCCGGGTGTTTGTTTACTGGAGATGTCTCATGACTGCTGTAGTTCAGTCACAAAGTACAGCTGAGAGGCTTAACCATGACACATGTAGCAGATCCTCCAGTATACCCTCTCCCTGTAGCAGTATATTTCAATTCTACCTACAGTGGCAACACTACCTACAGTGGCACTCAACAAACACGTGGTGCCCAATCTCTAACCTTTCAGGTTCCCAGATGTCGTACCTCCATGGGTCAGCGGTCCTTTATCTATAGAGCTGCTCAATGGTTCAATTCCCTCAATAAAGAAGCATTTTCCTCTACTACACTTGGACCCTTCAAAAGGAATCTCAAACTTTACCTCACCTCTACCACTCAATGTGACTGCTTCTCTGAACAGAGATCTCTCTAAACACCTCCCAGCTCACTCATGTCTCACAGCCCTCCCTTTCCCAATCTCATTCCCTCTGGCACTGGGCCTTCCTTGTGACTCCTTTCCTGCTTCACATCTCCACTGGTACAAAACATTTTCCACCACCATCGAACAGTGGCCCATTAGCCTGCCAACTTCCTCTCCCAGTCGCATGCCTGCAATACTAACTGCCTATGGTGCCCTCTATCTCTTATTGTTACCACAGCCAGCTGCCTACTCAAGCTGCTCATTTTATGAATATTATCTCAAAGTATGTTATAACTGAGTATCTTTATTTTTTCTTTTAGTTGTTTTGGTTGTTTATTGTGCATTCTTTTACTACCTCTGTATGTATGTTGACCCTCATCCTTTGATGTGGAACCTTTGTAGATGAGCAGTTTCTGCTCAAAGGTATTTGTAATCCGAGAATTTAATAAATAAATAAAAAAAAATTAAAATTATACAAAGTGTTTAATTATTTTTTTTCACAAATGAATTAATTTAATATATCCATTTGGTTTCAAACTTGCCTCTCATTTCTGTGACATACCTCCAATAGCTTTACAGTGCTGTTTTTGCAATTAACATGCATTTGCCACAGAGTTCCTGATGTGGCTAAGTGGTGACTGGCGTCTTTCACAACAAGTATACAGTATTATCTACAACACTAAAAACGTTCCAGGTACACAATCAAAACTCAGAATTCTACAGATCTCATTGCTGTACATTGTAGTAATACAAATATTACATATATGCTTCAAGTAATACTAACTTACTAAAGAGTATTTCCTAAAAAGAAGTGAGTTAAGTAGTGCAGGTTACACCTTACATGATAGCCTCATACCACTCCAATTACATATTACAATTATTTCTATCAGTATCTTACCATCTGACTTGACAACAATGACACTGTCAGTGTCAGAGTGACCAGCCTCCACAGCTTCGGACTCTGCTGGTACTACCTCGGCTGCAGCTGGGAGAGCCCTGCGTTGGTCTGTGAAAGGAGATAATAAATAGATCCAGTAAGTCTTGCATGTAAATTTCATCAGATTTTAACAGCACTTTCTGTAAGCATTAAACATGTTTCAGGCAGCTAACATCGCCTGTCATCAGGTACAGCACAGGGATTGCAGGCACACATTAAATAACAAGTACTGCAAATATCAAGGATAATGCTTGAAGAGCAAGTGGCAACAATGCTATTATCACCTTGAGTGGTTGCTTGGGTAACATGGAAAACCTTGAGAGTGCAACTTGAGAGGTTTACTCTACCCTACTAACCACAAAAGGTGATTTTAGTGTGTTTCAAACCAGATACCCAGACATCATCTTTCATAGTGCATGGTCAAAAAAACACTATTTGCATTCTATGTGTAGGGATTATGCAACTCAGGCACATTCTGTTTTGTTATGCCAGTATTTTGAAGCTTCAAGCTGTATTTAACAACTTTTAAAATTCCAAACTGTGCATAACTAAGTTCTGTGACTGCTGATCTTGGTGGTTAATTCACACTAGCCATACATGATAAATATTTCATAAATGAAAGATCATAAATTTACTCATTATACAAAAGTTGATACTTATATAGAACTTTACATGAGTAGAATCCTGCTTAGATTAAATGGATACTGCATACTAACTCCAACACTAGCATTTGGTGATTATTTAAAAGCATCATAAAATACATGTAATACAATGGGTTATGAAAATTAAGTAACCTAATTGGTCAAAACGCATCACATAACAGTAATAAATCCTCCAGTATACCCACTATTAAAGTTTCATATCAGTATAAACACAACAGGACAAGTTCAGCATTGTATTGTAGCAAAATGCCATGACATGGACTGCATATACAGGTGTGCTTACCACTTGTGGTGTTGTTAAGTCACTCAGCTGCACCTCACAACCGAACCACACCAGGCATGGCAAATCAGCAATATACCACTACTTGTGATAGTATATATCATAATTTTTATCTAAGTCAATATCCAGACACATGCATTGTACAAAGTTCTGTTGAGTAACTTACGATGAGTGAGGCACTCCCCCACAGCTGGCTTTCCAGCAGCCTCCCACAATTCATAGGCGAGGTAGTACCAGCGCATATCACTGTTTGGTATCTCCTCCTACTGCTTCAACACGTAGAAGCACTGGCGCAACAGCTTCCATTTCCTCTTTAGCTGTACCACAGTTTTGTTCTTCACCTTCAATATTACATGAAGAAAACTGTTTATGCACCTCCACATTGAGTCCAACTTTACGGTTTGTGTTCTGCATTAAAATGTGGGTACTCCCCCTGGCTTGGACTGCCTCAAGCAGCAAGCACACCTCTCTCAAGGTCCACTGTCTCATTTTTTATGTATCGATTCTGCAATAGAAATATACAAAATCATTCCATTACTATCATGTCTCAGAGTCTATATATTTCTATGTATTGTATGAAGTATTATGATTAGAACATGGCAAGAACACATTTCACAACCCTACCAAAGCCCTTCACACAGAAATTACTTTACACATGGGTTGTTTTGTGGAACAGTATCACTACTATGCACACTTAAGACATCCTGGTATTGATCCTGTAATGACATGAGCATCTGCAACCATAACCCATACTTCTGCTGCACACTGTTGAAGCTCCCCCAAAATAAAAATTTTAAAAAATGAAAACCACAGTGTACCTGTAGTATTGCACACCACAATATGCAGCCAACAGCTTTGCGTTGACAGCCAAAATCCCCAGTACCATGTGTTGTCATCAGCCCTGCCTCACCAACTATGATTTTGCTATGAAAACATATCCATGTTAATCCACTACACCCCACTCCCTCAGCCAATTGTGGACTTTCTGTTTAAAACTAACCATTGTGCTGTACTGCAGCTACCACTTCAGCTCAATTTAACAGCAAAGTAGAGCTAATAAGGCCACAGGGGATTACTTTTTAAAACTCAACCCATTAAACTGTGAAAGTGAGCACTCCACTGTACTACCACCATTTTGTTTTCCAAAAAAACAAAGTCTAGTTTTGAAATACATTACCACCAAGCTACCGAGGGGCATCACTAGACAACAGGTGCGGACTCACACAATACCAGCAACAACTTACTCATAAAGAGGAGACCTGCATACTAATGATGCCATGATAATATGAAAATACTGTGTTGACACCTTGCATGCATTATGGCTCCATTTGCATGTATAGTACTAATACTTAAACCTACCACCACTGCACTTCAGTGTTGTAACCCCTCCTACTTCTCTCTGCCCACTTACACTCATGCAGTGCCAGAGTAATGTGTACAATGCACCTTACAGACTGAAATATTTCACAATGCTAACCACACAACAGCAGTGTTATATATTGTACTAACAACAACCTGCTGCATTGCAATTGCACTTTGCCCAGTGTTGTTGCACAGCATGTCACGGTCTGATTATTCCCAACCCATGTGTTACATGTGTGTGAGTGATGTATGCAGCTGTTCTATTTTTTGACCAACATTTTTTGCTTCTCAAAAGAACCTTTGTTAGCACTTTGATATTTGATCAAACAGTCTGACATTCTTAGAGGACTTTGAGGATTGCATCTCAAAGGTCTCCCAGGAAATGGCAATTGCCAACATGTGAGAAATGTACACCATCTGGTAGGTATAACCAATCATAACAATACTTAATTTCTGGGTGACATATGGTGTACATTCCAGACATATGTAGAATTGCAGATATTTGTATGTTGACTTTTCTACGGGCTCTGTCAATCAGGTACATATGATGTTCTGCTTGCCAGACCCTACGCTTTGTAATATCCTAAAAAATGATTTTACAAGCAGGCAACATACTCATAATAGAACCAAGGTCCAATTTTGCTTCTGTTACTAAATCTACCCAGCGTTTGGTGCCCAAATCATTGCCTCCGAGATGAATCAGCAATATGTCTGGATGAGGCTGAGTACTCAAAAGTCTGTGCATGGTTGGTATGAGGTGCTCCCACCTTATTCCACCCCTACCAAACCACCATATAGAAATTTGGGAGCTGCAGGTTTCTCCCAAAATCACTATTTTGAGCATACTCAGATGCTCATCTCATGATACTGCTTCCAACTATCCACAAAGTCCTTTTGCTATTTTCTGCCATTCTCAGGTTTTAAACTCAGAAGTGAACAGAGAGCTACCAAAAAAGTCAGTGTTCACCCTGCAGTGCCTAAGCAGTAGTAAAAGTAAAACTTATATTTTCCCTCCTAACTTCAAGCCAGCTGCAATAGGCTGATCCATAACAGACAAATAAAAAAAAAACATTGGCTAGTGCTCTGCTTTCATTAACCAATGTAGGCTATGCACTGACTATTACTGCACTTCTGCTACAGCTAAAATGTGCAAACATTAAGAGGTGGGAAAAATGCATCCTTTTCATAGGCAGTTTTAAACAATTACAACTGCAGAAACATGTCTGATTGGTTCCCTCTTCTGTTATGGGTCCTCGTGCAGCTTCCTATCTCCCTCCATTTGCAGTTGCATCTGTACAAGTAAGTACTAAACTACTATCTGACTTTAAACAGTTTTACCTAAAGAATTCAGCATCTTAGGTTATAACAAGCAACATAATCAAATACAGCACTAAAAAACGTTTTGATTAATAGTATTTATATGTTACTAACACTTTTTATCATAGTAGAAAAATGCTTTATAAAATATAATGTACTTACAGTTTGAAATATGCTGTCTCTCAGTGTAAACTAAGATGGCTGCTGTTGACTTCTTCTTCAGTGTTGTCCGTCTCTGATTGGTTGTCTCACATGGCCTGACAAATCTAGCATAACATTGGCAGAACGAGCTGTCACTCAAATAACAATCAGATCTGATTCAATAATGAATGCACTTTCCACTCCCAAGTACAAAATTTGTGACACTGTCACACGCACGACACTGCTTTTGCGACACTGTTGAATGCACAAAAGTACTTTTGCAACACTGTCGAATGCACAACAGTATTTTTTGTGACACTGTCAAACATTCAACAGTATTTCTGTGATACTGTCGAATGCATGACATTACTATTTGCGACACTGTCGAATTCACTATACTACTTTTTGCGACACTTTCGTGCACATGACACTACTTTTCCAAAATTTTCAATTTTCAACAGAATTTGATGATTTATGCCAAAAACAAGCAATTTTTCAATGACGAACATTGTCACACTGCATTGGCAGTGTCATAAGTGGAGATGGATAGTGTTGTGACTTTGTAAATGTACCCAAAAAGGTGATTTTGTTCAGTGAGTATGTCACCATGCAACAGACTTGCGAGAATGCATTGTTTGGCAGTTGTTAAGCACGCTCACAAAACAGTCATTTTATGGAGTTTGGTCACCAGATTTTCAACACAGTAATTTTAGGACCTCTGCTTAAGACCAGTGTCACTGTCATTTTTGTTATGTGCTCCGAACACTGATTACGCACAGCAACCATGCCATCCTGCACCAAAATTGCGAAAACACATTTCAGGCAGGATATGAAAAATGACACCTGTACAGTTCACAACAAACTGTGGCAAAATGTCAATGTTTAGAATCTGGCATTAAAATACTATGAATATGCTAACTTACGAGTGTGCATTGCACAGTTCCTATGCACACTCATAAAACAGTAATTTTATGGACTTGTCACACCAAAATTTCAACATAGTAATTTTAGGACCTCTGTTCATGAACAGTGTCACTGTCATTTTCATTATTTGCTCTCAACACTGATTTTGCATAAGGACTGTGCTGTTCTGTGCCGAAGTGTGAAAACACATTTTGGGCAGGATGTGAAAAATGACACTGTATGGTTCACAAGAAGGTTTGGTGAAATGCCAGTGCTAAGAATCTGCCATGAAAATACTGCAAATGCATAAACTTATGAGTGTGTGTGTTGTGCAGCTGATACACACACTCGTAAAACAGTCATTTTACAGAGTATCTTCACCAAATTTTCTACATAGTCATTTTCGTACCTCTGCTCATGAACAGTGTCACTGTAATTTCTGCAATGTGATCCAAACACTGGTTTTGCACACTGGCTGTGCCACTGTACACTGGAACTGTGGAAAAACATTTCAGCAAGGATGTGAAAAATGACAGCTGTATACTTCACAAGAAGGTGTGGTAAAATGCCAATGTTGAGAATGTGACACAAAAACATTCCAAATGCATTAACTTAAGCTAAGTGTGTAAAGCTGATTTATTAATGTGTTACTCATTAACAGAAAGATTATAAATAAAGTAATTGTTTTACCACCGGTGTAACAGCATTAGCTAAGAATCACTATTCAGAATAACTCTAATTGTGCATTACTGAACAGTGAAATCATACGGAACAAAATCTAAATATTACAGTGATAATGCTATACAAGACAATGTAACAGGAATGAAAATAAAATTGCAACAATCTGAACAACCAATGTGATTAAACATTGAATATTTTTTTAAACAGCTGTTATAGTTAAATCATCTGTCTCAATGTACAATGTTAGAAGGCATAAACACATGCATATACTAATATTGTCTTTTTCTGTCTTTTATACAGGTGCCTGATACATCTGTAAGATTGCTGACTGCCACTCTGAACTAACATATTGAAAGATGCCTACTAAATACGGACGTAAATGTATAGGAAAACTAAGCAGGTATCATAGTACTTCACTGTTGCTTAAAAATGATAAAAAAAACTGATGTGAGTTCAGGACAAAAAAGGAAACAGAGTTCTACTGCAACAGTGAGCTCTACAACTCACTCCACAGTAAAAGCACATACTTGCTCAACAGCAAGTAAAAAATGCTTACCTGTGTAACAGTTGTGTAGATCTCTCAGATGAAACCCAACTAATGCAACAGCAACCATCAACAAACCTTCTAAGCAACGCCGTAAACTCACACCTGGTGATTTTCATCTGAGAAAGCAAAAGTATTTTCGATCACTAGCAAGTAAAGCTAAAGCTTATTGCTGCTGTGATGAGACATGAGCGCAAAAAGACAAAGGCCCAAATATTCAAACTGCACCATAAAAGTGCACAACAGCAAGAGCAAGTGCAAGTCCACTGTGCCCATACACAATACACGTGATATTCAAACACTGTGCAGGTCAAGATGTGCCTGCGGCACACGACTGAATATCGCGCCATAGCGCAACCAGGGATGTGCAGTGGCGCAGTTCAGATGTGCAATAGCACAACCAGATGTGCTCAGTGGAGCAGGGCAGCAGAGCAACAGCACAACCAGGGATGCGCAGGGACAGGATGCATGGGCCGACCACCCATGCTAGAGGTGGGCAGAGGAGCACTCAGCAAAACAGACATTGCCCCCACACCCCATGCACTGCACAACCGGGGGAGAGCTGGAATAACTACCGGCCCATGGATACCAGCAAAAAACCCACAGCTGGGGCATGGTACCCCAGCACACCCCCTGGCAAGCTATGACCTGCACACAAGGAGGTCCATCCACCCTGTGCCACACCATCCCACCAACACCAGCACACCCTGCACCATGATCCCCAGACACCCTGCCCAGGAGCAGCGCCCACCAGTGCAGGGCACTCCATGCATGCCACCACCCCCACTGTGACAATGAAATCCTGTGCACCACAGAACCATGCAAGGCAGGCCCACCACGAGCACCCTTCAGCGGGTGGCAGCAGACAGTGATGCAATGACTGCGTACACAGTGCTGCCACGCACATCCCCCTGAGGTACAGCTGAGAGACCGACCATATGTGAGCACACGAGGTACCCCACATGTGACAGGGCATGCCCTGGACCCCACCACCAGTGGTACAGCATGCTGCACACCCTCCCAAGGACACACCCTGACCCAGCACTGGCCACAACAGCAAGTGCAGACACCCACAGTGGTGCATGGAAGCATGTGCCACACAGGATGCAGCACAGTGTATGGACAACCACCCACCAATACCCAAGGGCACACCAACACAGGGACACAGTAGCAGGTCAACTGAGCCTCCGGCATGTTGCCATGGAAACCGTGTACACACACAGCTAACACCCCTCCATGGCACAGGAGTGTCAGTCACCATGCACAGGCACCATGAAGCTGTACGCCACCAGCATGCACCCGGAACACAAGTGACAGACAGTGAGCACAGCCCCTGCAACAGACACAAGCAACAGCATGCAGGTGGGACAACAACAGCGGAGGCCACAGTGCCACCTGAGGCAGACATGTACCACACCAGTGACAGGAAGCAACCCAGCATTGTGCTGGGTATAGTGGCTGTCCAGCATGGACAGCCACCACTGACATGCCAGTGGACCGTGCAGGTCACAGACATGTAAGGGTGTCAGCTGCACAGGCCATGGATGGTCTGACAGCTGCACCATGGACACAGTGCATGCACCATGGACCACTGCACACAGTCATCCAGTGCACAGGGAACAACACACAAACCACAGACAGTGACTGATAGCTATGCCCACACCATAGTCACTTCCCCTATGGACACACACACACCCATGACTGCACCACCTCTGACGCCATGCACACCACTGCAGCTGAGCACCTGTAGCCCACTGCAAATCAGAGACCACCACAGTAGGCATAACAAAACAAATGTATATTCAAAGATAGAAAACAACTATTTACAAAAATGTTGGGGGTGAGGGCCATAAACCAGGTGGGGGTGGGTAAGGGGCAAGGGTGAACAAATGGTAGAGGGAAGGAGTGGTGTGGTGGGTCTGGGGGGTAGGTGGAATCCTGGGGTGCATGAAGTTCAGCGGGAGCCCCGCTCCCCGCTCTGATGGTGCCTCCTGCGGACTCCTAGCTACTCAATCCTCTGTAAAATTTCCAAGGAGGCCTGACCACCTGCATAAGCTCCTGTAGTACCTTCTCAATGTGCTGCATCTGCTGTCCACCTAGGATAAGGGAGCAGAGTCAATTGGTGTGAATGCACAGCCCCCTGCAGCCCACCCACTGTGCATGGCATACAGCCGAGGGACATACCTCTGTGATGGTGTACGACCACCCACAATGATCGTGTCCACAAGACTTGCCCACCCAGGTGCACACAGCCATGTGGACTGCTGCACACACCCACCATCTAAGTGCTGCATAGCACCACCATGGCTGTACAGTGACATGGCTATGCGGTGCAAAGGGAGTGGCATAGCCATGTATCCGGTGCACGCATTGACCATCAGCGATGCACACCCACACATGCAGTGCCACTGGACAGTGCTGACTGTAGTGTGTGGCGTGCACATCAGTGGTGTCAATGAATGGTGGCCATGCCCCACTGCCTGCCCTGCAACACAGCATGCACAGAATATCCTGGAAGAAAGGCACTCACCATCATCGGCCTGATCAGGGCACTGTAGTCCACTGAGAGTGGCTACCTGTGGCTGTGGACCAGCTCCCCCACCCATGCCTCGGTGTTGATCCTGTCGGGCTCGTCGCCACTCTTCAGGGCCTAGGGTGCAAATATGGAGAGGGGAATATCAGTACAATCCAGTATCAAAGGCCCCCACCCCCAGGTGTGTGCAATCCCGCACAGCCCAGCCATGCTCAACCCCCCCAACACCACCTCCACCACCAATGCCACTGCCCACACTGGATGGCCCACCCCCCGTGTGGTGGACACATGCCCACCATGATACCCGTACTGACGCAAGCACTGTATGGATGGGGCACCTACCTGGTCATGGCACTGTGCCTCTCCTGGCACGTGCCCACAGGCATGCAGTCCTGTCTGGGTCCCTGCACTGGAGGTCCCCGTATCTGTGGTGACCCTGCTCAGCTGTGCGCTTCATTCCTGTTGCCTCCTCCAGTGCCACCGCCACCTCCTCCCATACAGCACTCCTGGCCCTGTCCAGGGGTGCATCTCCAAAAAGTGCCTCAGCATGGGGCTCCACTATGGCCACCAAATTGGCCAGCTCCACCTGGCTCCAAACAGCAGCCCTCCATCTTGCCATCACTGAAGCTGGTCGGAGTCAAAATGGTGTTCGGTAACGCGGTCACACATTCAGATGCTATGCGGTATAGCACTGCCATTCGCATCGTGCTGTCACCGAACAGCACGATAGTGGTGCACCCAAGTGGATGGATGGCACCTAGGGGACACAGGGTCAAGGGTCTCTCATGCACGGACCCCCACAGTGCGATTGGTACTCCCTGCATGTAGCATGATTGGGTGCCTGTGTGAGATGCCCCATAGTGGCCTACCGCTCTGTGGCTCGACGACGCCTATGGCACCCCAGTGCAAGGGCACCATACATGTGAACAGCGCAGTAGCGCCACTGGCACAATGGTGACCATGCCCTGCACTGCCTCCCATGCACAGCATGTCAGCAGCCTGGGCATGCACCATTCGGTGTCCACTGAGCAAGTCACAGAACTGCGCACCTGCCTGAGCACATTCAACACAATTGCACAAGGTGCAACAGCGCGATATTCAGCCGGCATATGCAAATCAGCTCATCAGTGATTCAATGGTGCAGATACTGCATTAGCATCCACTTAAAATTGTGCCTTACCTCATTTGCAGGCATTGCGTTATATAAATGTGACATTGGGCTGCAGAGGCCATAGTTTGGTATTGCAGTCTATTGTGGTGAGTTGCATGCTGTTTGGGAGTGTGGACTGTGGTGTGTGGGAGATGCATGGGACTGCACAGTCAGAGGTAACACCTGTCATTCCCACAGGATCAATGATGAGTGACTGTGAGGTGAAGGAAGAGGAACAGAGAAGTGGGAGAAAGAGGAGGCCAAACTTTACCAAGGCAGAAACAGATGCCCTGTTTGAGGCCTACCTTGACCAGGAACCACTGCTCAGCGGACAGCGGGGAACACCACAGGCCCATGCTGCTGCATGGAGAGAGGTGGTGCATGCCATCAACTGGCATGGCAGCCACCAGTGGTCCATGCAGGAGTGCAAGAAGAAGGTGGGCATGAACAGGAGGAGGATTAAGGATAAGGTGGCTGCCATCAGGGCAGCATGGGCTGTGACTGGGGGGACAGCTGGCCGTGCAATGCCTGACCCCACAGAAAGAGCAGGTTGCTGGAAGCATGCAGCGTTGTGCCATTGAGGGTGTTCCAGGTGGTGGCTTCCAGACGGGTGGTAGCCCGTCACTGCATGGTAGGTCCTGATCTGTCACTGTGGGGGGGTGCCACAGGGCACGGCAGATACATTAATGCTACTGTGTTTCCTTACAGCTCCTGAGTGTCTACATGGGTCAGCGGTGGTGGACTCATCCACTGAGGGTGATACCCTGGACACAGAGGAGGGCCCATTCACCTCCACAGGTGTCCGAGGGTCAGGACAACAGTGGTCCCACCTAGCTGTCCAGACTGATGGTGGAACAGGTGCGGAGGAGGCCCTGCCCATGTCCCAGCATGCCAGCATCCATGGATGCCGGCATGCTGAGATTTGGACTGGTGCTGGATCTGTCACTGATGATGATGGAGCTCACATCATGGACAGTGATACGTGTGGGCCACAGGATGGCCACACAGCAGGTTACAGCACGGACATAGCCATGGGTGGTGCCACCGTGGAGGCCTGCATGACATCACAGTCCCAGCCTGTGCCTGTCTGCACCAGTGGGGCAGCACTGGTGTGTTTTTAGAACAGTGGGGCTGTTGCAGCTGCTGCAGTGGCATCATTGAGCCCTGGAGAGCGGCAGCCAGAAGGGCAGTGTCAGCAGGCGGCCAATGGTGATGGGGGGACAGTGTCAGGGGTGGTGTCAGTGCACCACCTGTGGACATGCCCAGGCATGGCCCTGGTGTGCAGCACCCATCCTCAAGGGGTGCTGCCCATCATGGCTGTGAACACCATGAGGGACAGCATGGTGATCAGGCGGATGACCTCTTAGATGAACATACCCGCATACTCCATGATTCAGTGGATCAGAAGTTGTGGCTTGTGACAGCGGTGAATGCACTCAGTCTGGTTCTGTGCCAGGCAGAGGAGCGGCGCAGCAGGGACACCGGTCTGCTCCTGGCAGGGATGGACCAGCTGCAGGAGGATGTGACTGCCACCATTGACAGGCAGACACAGGCATTCACAGCTGTCAAGGCCACAATGGGCACACAGTTATTTGCCCATGCATCGCAGACACCGCGCAGTGCAATGTCCACCCCCCATTCCCAGCATCGTGCGACACCATCCTTGTTGACACTGGGTTCAGCTGTGGGCATCCCAAGCACGCCTGGCACAGGCATGGTCAGTGAGCTGCAGACCCCTGCTCAAGAGCAGTCGCGTTCCCACAGCGGAACCCCTGGGGGACTGTCGGTGCCACCCCATGAGGCCATTGGTCAGCCTGTCACTGCTGGTGGGTCTCGGCAGGGCTGCCCATGCATCCATGGAGGCCGTGGCACTGTGCCACATAACTGACCTATCTCCCACCATGGCTACTGTCCGATACTGCCCTGTGTGCAGTGTGTTGTTCATTGTTCACTGTACAGGGGTACTCACCAGACACACAACATCGCCCATGTGCACACTGCAGCTGCTGTCCACTGTGGCAGTATGTGCATGATGATGGCTGCATTGTGCTGTCCACCACTGTGCAATGGTGCTCAGCATCTGAGACACGCACAATGACAGGCACTGTGGTGGTCTGTGGACGGTGTGTGACTAGGGTGGTGTTTGTGGTCGGCCTCCCACCTTGTGCATGTCTTGTGGGGTGTGTGTGTGTGTGTGTGTGACCATGTGCCGTTAGTCTTGCCCATCCTCACGGCGTAGTGTGGTTCCATGCTTAGCCATTCCCTTTATGACATGCACCCTGGGGTTTATCCATGCATGTTTGTGGGGTTGTGCACTTGCCATTGGTGGTTGGATATGGCCCCTGACTTGCTCCGCGGGTTGGTTTAAGTGCTCCTCTGTGATGGTGTCCTGGTGCAGCTGCACCATCCGGATCAGTCGGGGGTCTCTTCGACCAAGGGGGGGGCTGCCCATCACCATCTGCACCAGTGTCCACATTATCCCCATCGCTGCCCCCCTCTACGACCTATACAGCTATCCCACAGTCATTGGCCATGTTATGCAGGATGCAACAGGCCAGGATTAGCCCACAGGCCTTTGAGGGCTGTACTGTAGGGCACTGCCAGACATGTCCAGGCAATGGAAACATGCCTTCAGCATCCTGAACACCCGCTGTATAACATTGCATGTGGTGGCATGTGCCTCATTGTAGCGTTGCTGCAATGGGGTCGCAGGCTGCCAGTATGGTGTGAGCAGCCAGGGACAGAGTGGGTATCCACTGCCACCTGTGTGTAGAAGGTGGACATTAGTTTGGTGATCAATGTCACCCTGCCATGGGCCATCTAGGCCAGTGCCCATGTCACCTCTGACTATGCCCCTCCCAAGATCCATGTCTTTCTGCGTGATTTGCATACTCACCCACTAGCTGGCCAGTGAGGATGTCACCACTCTTGAACCTGTGGCACAGTGCAGACTGGTGCCAGTTGAAGGCATCATGTGCTCCCCCAGGGTGTGTGGCACAGACATTGGTAATGCACCCCCTAGCATGGCACACCACCTGGCAGTTGATGCATGCATAGCCCTTCTGATTTATGTATGCTGCACCTTCCAGGCCAGGTGGTGTGCGGATGGCCACATGGGTGCAGTCAATAGCCCCAAGCATGCCAGGCATACATGCTACCCTGTGGAACTCTTGTATGTGTGCTGTGCACTTTGCCTGTGTGCTGGGGAAATGGATGCACTCAGCAGCATGTGGCAGCAGTGCACTGAGGAATTGTGTGAGTAGGCGTGATGCGGCCAACTGGGTTATGCCTGTTGTGTTCCCTGTTGGTCTCTGAAAGGTACCCTTGGTGAGCAGGCACATGACAGCTGTCACCTTTGTCTCCATTGACAGAGCATGGCATGAGATGCATCTCATCACTGCACAGCTCACAGAGCCGCCTCTGGATCGCCCAGTTCAGGCAGTACCAGCCCACTATCTCGGTGTCACTGAACAGCTCGAAGCTGGTGCGGGTTTGGTACTGCCTGTTGGGGGCATACCACTGACAGGCTCTTCCACGGCCATGCCCTCCTGCTGCCTGCCTTCTCACACCCCTCATTACTGCCTCCATCTGAATGGTGGCACTGGCCATGTCCCTGGCTTGTGTTACCCCCCCAGCAGCTGTATCCCTGTTACCTCCACTGTCCTTTCTGCTACTTCCCCTGCACCGGGAACACCTCCCAGACTTGGATGTCCTGCCCACTGTCAGTGCTCTTAGTCCAATGTGGCACTTCCCCTTTCCTCCTGGACAGTGGCACAGGATCCCCACTCCTTTCCTGTTCCTGGTAGTTTCCATGTGTGCTGTATCCTGCTCCTGCCCTGTCCTGCTCACTGCTACTGTCTGCCTGGTTGCTGTCACCTTGCTCCCAAATCTGGTTTCCCTGTAGCGTTCTTGCACCTCTCTCTCATTCCTTTTTATTTTGGATCATTTCCGCTATTGCACAACTTCCGTTTGCTCCCCTATTGCATATGGTGCATGCTGTTGAATATCACACTGTGCCATTTATTCATGGTTCCTCCCCCTTCAGTTGTGCATGCATTCATTACCATTGCGCTCTTGCACATTGCGATTTGGGGGGGCACAGCTGCCTCCCCTTGAATATCACACAATGGCACATTTTCAGACTTGTGCTGGTGCATCCCTGTTGCGCATGGTGCAACACTTTTGTATATCTGGGCCAAAGAGTCATCTGTCTTTGATGAAATTATGTCTCAAAGTATGCAATTTTCTTAACAGAGCAGTATTTGTTCTTCAACGTTTATGGCATAAGATATCTCAAGTGCTTGAGCTATTCAGAAAAGTTGCATATGGCATCAAAAAAATACAACAGTAACCTCTTTGACTGTGCACACTTGTGATGTACCACAGTGTCACTGATGTACAGCACAGCACTCAGGTAGTATATTTCTGGGAAGAATCTTATTATTCACAGAAAAAAGAAAGCAAGTTCATCATTGATGAGTCCAGTAAGCTGGTCAATGTGCTCAGTGTCTGTGATGACACAGCAATGGACACAGATGATGACTGTGATGCCACCACTGTGTTCCATAAATGGCTCTGTCTGTCATGGCCATGTGATAACACCTGCAACCGTAGGCAATCGTCATTTGAAAAAGTTGAACAATTTGTCAACCTACTTGTGATAACAGATCGCAAAGAAAGATATAAACTGTTTAACAAGATTGACTATTGAGAAATCCATCCGCATAGTGGACTTATGGGTCACTCACTAGCATGCCTCGATAGTGGTGTTTGCAACAGTGTCTTTCACAACATGCTGATGTTTGGAGTGCATAATACAGGCAAGCGAAACTTTGTATACAGAGTATATTAAGTCCGACGAGTTGTCAATCAGTACATTTGTTTAAATGACTTATTGCAGTCAGGTGACATGCAGGATGCCATCATATTTCTCAACCAGCTGCAACATCTAATTTCTGTACCAAACACAACTATTTATCAGTCAGCAAGTTCTGCTGAAACATCTGTTTCAGTGCTAGAAACTGACATACTGAGACAGTACTGGCAAAGAAATAGCAAAATTTGAGCTAAAGGCTCTTAGAAGTTTGACTCTCTGGACGTGTCATGTGACCGCCTGTGCACAGTAAACAAACAGTCACATGGACCTGGAAACCTTGTCACCATACAATGACATGTGGTACCGACTTCCAGCATTTTTGCTGATGAAATCTGGATTTCAGTTGCTAAACACCATTCTGCTGTGCAAACACTGTTTCTCCAAACTGTACATTTTTGCCACCAAGGTCACTGCTGAATAATATGGAGGCACATGTTGCAATTAAGTGAGATTTCAACATTGAATATGTTTGAACACATTCTAATTCAGACAATGAAACCATTTCAAACCATTCTATGTTCGAACACAAACACAAGGAACATTCCACAGAAAGAACTTGTTAGATCTCTAAAGGTTCTCTAGATGTACCTCCCTCCTCTACAGGAAATGTGGAGGCAATTTCAATGGAAAATAGTTTGGTGATTCTTGTAAATGGTGTTCTAACAAAGTCCAAGGTCATCTGAAGATGTTGTCAACGTACAGAAGGTAAAAGCTTGCTCTACTTATTTAAAGAGTAACAATCCTTTTATACAGATCTTGACGTAGATCACATGACTAGTCTGTCTGTCTCAAGATGATCTCTGGAAACAACTACGTCAATCATTGAGAAAGTCAGTGGACAGACAAGACAATGTATGAACAGTATACACTACCTTACTATATGGCAGAGATCCAGTAGGAGACAACATTGATCTCTAGTAAATGAAACAGGTGGAAGCTGAGCTTGTCAGCATTTGGGAGGCAACACTAGAAGCATACTGTTTCCCAGACTTACTCCCAAAAGGGTCAGGTGGACATCTAGATGAAAGAGAAGTGCATATATAGGGTGCTGAGTACTGCACTAGCCATGTGCTCAGTAAAGATGGCAAATTCAGATGTAACATACAGTACATCTCCTCTGGGAGAGTGAACTTAGCATTCTGTCTGCGTCTATTGCACATACTATACATCTCACAACTCCACTAGATGGAATAACAGCTGTTCAATTTCTAGAGAAATTAAAGCAGAAAGATGAAAATGTGTAAGTGAGTCTGTCTTCCATACTTTCAAGTCTGTGAGGTACCAAAGAATATTGGTATCGCAGACACTCCAAAGTGATGACAATGCTCTGAGAGTATGGTGCAGCCACATGGTTTGTCACACTTAGTTGTGCTAAATATGCCTGGGATGAGCTCATTGAACTGTTGAAGTGGGCAAATCCTGATATAGATGGCATCTCATCAATGACTCTGAGGAATGTGTTCACTTGATCCTGTCTGTCAAGACATTTCACAAGCGTTCCATGACATTCTGACTTCATATTGTCAAAGGCACCACCTATTGGTACTGTGAGCATTACTTGAAGACAGAGTATCACATGGTGCCTCATGTCCTTATGTTGTGGATCAAGGATGTACCACATGGTGAACATGAAGGAAAGCAGAAGGTTCATCAAGAAATATATCACTTTTCACATTTCAGGCAAGTATGACAGCCACACTATGTGTTGTTCAAAGTTCCAGCTACATTGTGCAAAATACAGGTGAGTAATAAAGCAAATCTAATTGGTACACACGAGTGCTTGGATTTCCTAGACAGTTTGTCAGATGGTCGGTGAATGAGTTTTTCTCAGCAATGCGACACCACTTGAAGGCAAATCAACCAAGAGGTATATGAGTTACCAGATGAAAAGGTACATCAATGACACAACCCAACTCTTCCAATGTGGCAAGCTAATGATGTTCAGTTTATAGCTGATAATTATTGAATGACTTATTGCAGTCAGGGTGATACAGATACCATCATATTTCTCAACCAGCAACATCTAATTCTGCCAAACACACCATTTATCAGTCAGGGGTCTGCTGAACACTGCCTGCTAGAAACTGACATACTGAGACAAACAAGAAATAGCAAAATTTGAGCTGGCAAAATGAAGTTTGACTCTATCGCGTGTGACCGCCTCACAGTAAACAAACAGTCACAGTGGACCAGAAACTCGTCACCATACAATGACATGGTACCGACTCTCAGCATTTTGCTGATGAAATCTGACTTCAGTGCAAAACACCATTCTGCTGTGAACACTGTTTCTCAAACTAAGGTGTAACATTTGCCACCGGTCAGCTGAATAAATGGGCACATGTACACAAGTGAGATTCAACATTGAATATGTTTGAAACATATCTAATCAGACAAAGAACCATTTAAACCATTCTGTCTGAACACAAACACAGAACATTCCCAGAAGAACATTAGATCTCAAGGGTTCTAGATACCCACTTCCTACAGGAAAATGTGACAATTTAATGGAAAATAGTTTGCGATTCTTGTAATGGTGTCCAAAGTCAGGTCATCTGGCATGTTGTCAACGTACAGTAAAGCTTGCTCTTACTTATTTAAAGTAACAACCTTTTATACAGACCTTGACGAGATCACATGACTAGTCTGTCTGTCCAAGATGATCTTAAAACAACTAAGCCAATAATTGAAAGTCAGTGGACAGACAGTGACAATGATATACAATTATACACCCTATATGGCAGAGATCAGAGACACATTGATTCAGCGCGAACAGTAGCTGAGCTTGTCAGCATTTGGAGGAACACTAGAAGCATACCTCTAGACTTACTCCCAAAGGTCAGGTGGACATCTAGATGAAAGAAAGTCCATATACAGGGTGCTGGTACTGCACCAGCCATGTGCTCAGTGGCAAATTCAGATGTAACATTTATCTCTGGAGAGTGAACTTAGCATCTCACCACGCCTACGCAAATACTATACATCTCCACACTAGATGGAATCAGCTATCTAATTTCTAGAGAAATTAAACAGAAAAGATGAAAATGTGTGCTATCTGTCTTCCATACCAAGTCTGTGGTACCAAAGATATTAGTATCGACACCCAAAGTGACAATGCCTGAGGCCTGGTGCCCATGGTTGTCACACTTATTAAAAATATGACTGAAGAGCTCATTGACTGTTGAAGTGGGCAAATCTGATATAGATGGCATCATCAATGACTGTCAGAAATGTCACTTGATCCTGTGTCTGTCTAAGACATTTTCACAAGCTCCATGACATTCTGACTTTCATATTGTCAAGGCAATCCACCTATTAGTACTGTGGAGCATTACTTTTGGAAGACAGAGACACAAGGTGAACTCATGTCCTTATGTTGTTGTGATCAAGATGACCCACATGCAGGAATATGAAGCAACAGAAGTGCCGCATTCATCAAGAAATATATCACTACATTTCAGACAAGTATGACAGTCCCAACACTATGCAGTTGGTTCAAAAGTTCAGCATATATTTCAGCAAAATACAGCAGGTGAGTAATAAAGAACAAATCTAATTGGTACACCACGATGTCGCTTTGATTTCTAGACAGGTGTTGTCAGGATGGTTCCATGAATGAGCTTTTCTAATGCAATGCGACACCACTTGAAGGCAAAATCAACCAAGAGGCATATGAGTTACCCAGAGATGAGAAAGAGGTGCATCAATGACTACAACCCAAATCTTCACTAATGTGGCAAGCTAACATTGATGTTCAGTTTATAGCTGATAATGGCCCTGGTGCGGTACATGACTTTGTATATAACCAACATGAGTGAATTCATTGCAAGATCTTTGGGAAGATATTAGCTCAAGAAGAAGCCTGATATCTTCAGCTCTAAGCTGGGCTGAAAGACTCTTTCACACAGAGAATGTATTTTGAAGCTGGTGAATTATTTAGTGGGTACATCTGTGTGGAAGTCTGATGCCGTCTGGTTTCAGTGTGAACTACAAAGTGAACGCAACGCGTACTGATTCCCCATGCCGAAATTAGGAACTCGCCAATAGACCTTCTTTAAAACATATCGAAGAATAACCTGATTGACACATACTACCCCATAGACTCAACAACATGGATGACATGTGTCTCTTTCAGGTGGCTAAGGAAGTATGACTACAAGGCAGATATATCACCTGACTCAACACATATATTTACATGGTGAATGGAGTGGATGGCTGTCCCGTAACAGACACAAGTCATGGCTCATAGACCACTGTAAATTGCATCTAGAACACATCGGAGAGCAGAGAACATTACTACTTTGCTCTCCTATTCCTATTTAGACCCTGGAGGAATGAGTCTGAATTAAAGGTGACTGTGATACATGAGGAAGAATTCAATCTCAGTTACAAGACTTTCAAAACTGAATACCGAGACATACATACAGAGACTAGAGGCTGAGAAAGAACAGCTTGAGAAGGCAGAGAAGCTAGCCGGAAGACACTCCTGTTAGTTCACAAGACAACCTTGATCCAGAAGGACAAACTGTTCTAGGTGAACCTCTGCCTTTAAATGCCCAGAAGTGTTAATCTCAGAAATTGAGACAGCCATGGAACATGGAACACACTCCACTGTCAGCCCAATGGACTTGAGAGAAAGACTAAATCAGCAGCAGCATGTAGTTCATTCTCCAGTAGTTGACGCTGTCCGGCGTGGCCTATTACATGAAACAAAAATGTGACTGTCGAGACTATAAGCTACTACTAATCTTGTTAGTGGTTCAGCTGGCACAGGAAAAGATTCCTTATTAAGCCATAACTGCTGAAATACGGAGGCTCGACAGGGTCATCAATGTCTGTTGCTGTTACTGCTCCCACAGGACTAGCTGCATACAACATTGGTGAGTTACATTACCCTCTCTTTATGTTGCCAGTGGAACATTGCAAACTGAGATTATCGTAGAACTATCATTTGAGTTGCATCTCAGCTCCATTCCATGTTCACAAAGATGAAGTTACTCATCATTGATGAAATCAGCATGGTCTCCAATGTCATGCTTGCCTGTATTCTATCTACATCTACACAGAAGATCTTAGGTACTGACGATGGAGTACCATTGGTACTGCAATATTGTTGTTGGAAGACTTTAGCTTGCACCGATTAATACGAAACTTGTGTTTGCAACTCTAACCAAGCAAGCTAAGAACTTCTCCAGATCGCACTGCAGGCTACAACAAATTTGGGGAGTTATTTACCTACATGTGTGCACAAGGTGCTGAGTACCCACTAGCTGTGTGCTCAGTAAGATGGCAAATACACACGTAACATACAGTACCTGTTGAGAACATGTGCCAAAGTGGTGATCTGACTTACAAATCACTTTTAGATGAAGCTCGTACAGGTTCTCTAACACCAGAACATCATTACTATGTTAAACGCATCAGAGACCCACAGTGCCACTGCATCCATAGAAACAGCATGTAATGTTTTCAGCGATGTATACTCTACAGGGACACACATAGCGCGCCCTATGCCATGATCAAAGAAATGCACTGAGCTCAACAATGTAATGCTGCAGCAGAGAGAAACCAAGAACTTCTAACTCTGCATGCTGTTGATACAGTTGATGGTGTCATTCTTAGTCGCAACCTAGCAGCAAAGATGACTGAACCACTCAGTGAACTCAAATCAGATGTTTCACGCACAGCTGACCTAAAGCTGTTCTTACATTTGTAGAATGCACGTAATATGCTACAAAGTAATCTTGATGTTGAACAAGACATGGTAAACGATTGCCGTGGGAAACATCACTGACTATATCTACAATGTACAGAAGACATATATTGAGACACTTGTAGTTTAGCTTTGACAACATGGAACAGTCTGTACATAGAGAACGACTCTGCATAAAATTCCAGGTATTTAAGGATGTTATGTAAACAGGGAGACAGTTTCCATTATGTGATACATATGCTGTTTCTATTCACAAATCTCAGGGCTTGAGTTTGGATTCAGCAATGGTGGACATAGGAACAGACATTTTCAAGGATGACATGAGCTACATGGCACTTTCACATGTCACGCAGTCTTTCTGGGCTGCACATTGTAACTCTAGCACCTCAGATGATACAAGCTGACATGCTATGCATCGAGTACAACAGGTTACGAGACTTCCGCATCAGCCAAAAATGCCTTTAATACCACTGCCTACATATCTGGCTGTCTCAGATTGTACAATCAAATCAATAGAGTGTCACCAAACACCACGAGCTTCCAGAAGTGATTCAACTCAAAGAGTTCAATAAAGTTCACAACTTCAACTAAACATTCAGAGCTAACAATTCATCAGAAATCACTTAGTGTAGCTGCTGTACCAGTCTTTGACAACAGCACTAGAAGTGAACTGCTATGCTAACTCAGCTATGCAAGTTTTTCTACACAGACCACACTTTGTACAGGCAATATCTCGCTTCACAAAGACACTCCCCTATCAAATGGCATTGAAGCAGATTGTCAGCATAGCTTCTGGACCAGTCTAACATATACAGTCACTAACACCCAATGCCAGGTGTTAGGTACATATGATGGATGCAGTACATTTGCTGCTGACATACAGCAAGACACTAGTTAGTTTATGATGGCTATCATAAACAATTTGGATGAAGATGGCACTCAATACACCACTACTTCACAGTGTCATATGTAACCAAATATGTATGTGTTTCATGTGTGCATTCACAGCGAGAAACCACAGAAGACATGCTGGATTACTCTTTTTGTCCCTCAAGCCAAAGTGTCAAATTTTGACTATTTACCAATGCTCAATGTGGTCACTCCTGTAAAAAGGTGTGGAGGCAGATGTACTCTGTCCATACGTCTCAGGAGTTCATCTCAAAATCTTTTGCTTATGTTGCACAGATTTGACTTCAACGGACTCAGAGTTGACCACCTATCACAGATTACACAGCTGGCAGAATAGTTTTTTAACCAATCAGTGTTTGACACTCACAGTATAGTCTATCACCATGGTCAATCCATGCATTCTGGCCATTACACCTGTTTACAGAAGTGGATGGGTAAGAGTGTGACAACTCTAAAAGCAGTTTTAAACAGAGACTGCCACGACATTAAAAATGCATATCTTCTAATATTGAATAATTCGATGACCTTCATATTTCAGAAGAATAGGACAGAACAAGTTGCATTTTTGAATGACTACTTTGTAACGACAGAAACGAGTCGCTAGAGTCAATACAATTGTTTCAATCTACGACTCTCAATAAACCGTAGCATATCAACAAAATGCTATATTGGCAGAAACATTTCATACACTATGACATTTAAGATCTTGTGGATCAGTGACAATATAAAATTGTTGTGAGTAGCTAATCGGTGCCAACAGTATTCAACAGTCACTAGAGAAACCATGCTTACATGACTATTAAGATTGTACATCTCAAAAACAGAGGCCTTCCTGGCTCTCTTCTTGTGTACATATCTTTCCTTGTAGCTGTATCATACCCATACATAACAAGAAGTTGTTGCCAGTATCTAACTTTTTTCTCTCTGCAGGAAACAAAAGTTCTCACTTATCATCCTAAATAAGTGTGCAACATGTCTCATTCACCAAAGGTACAGTCTGTCACAGGTGTCTATCACCAGTTTTTTATCTATTAGCTGTTGACATGTAGACAACAGCATCATTACGTTCAACATGCAACAGTGTTGAACTATCGACTGCTTTATTTGTTACACTGAAACCGCACATATGTAAAAATAACACGCTTTAGTCAAAATGCAACAAGTTAAATGAAGCAACTGTAAATACTGAACAATTGCATCTTATTATCAACTACTTTGACATACCTTTGTAATAACATGTAAAATAATATTTACATTCTTATTCCATCACCATTGTTGCTAACTAGTTTATCATTCTGGTAAAAAGTATTACTATAAGAGTCAAGTAACAATAAATCTTTAACATATAATACTATACTAATTAAGTTCAGTGACCTATATGTTTGATAAAAACAGCGTACCACACATATTTTTATTTACTAGTTCATAGCTAACATAGAAACTAATGTAACAATTGAAAGAAATGTATATTGTACCTGTAATAATGTGAAATCTTTTGTACTTGTCATACAAGTAATTGTAACCTATGGCAAAAAGACTGAAAATTGTAAATCAGACACTGTTACTGATCAAAAGCATATACCTGCTCCTGACAATATTTATGATAGCCTTTATTGAGGGTCAGGTGAGAATTTTCCATATGCACCTAGTCAGTGATATATCTTAAAATATTTAACTGAACATACCAGTTATCTAATGTCACTGAAATCACATTTTTTATATTCCATTACTTGAACACTTAGCATTTGGTTTTCGCTTCACCCAGGAACATACACAGTATCAGTCACACAATAACAACTAAACATTACTGTTTCATGTGTGTAATCACAGCTTAGAAGCTCCTGACATATCTTTATTAATATAGGATACAACTAATGGATGACCATAATTAGAACATTCAACTACTTAAAACATATAAATAAAATTATTAACCAAAGTCTCTTCAAGCTGAGTAGCAAATACAGTATATAATAAAGAGCCACAGGTTCAGCTTGAGGGTCACAAGTTCAGGTGGAATGTCAGAAAGCACTTCTTCCCACAAAGAGTAGTGAACACTTAAAGCTTCACTGCTAAAACAGGTCACCTCATAAAAGACAGTGACTAGCTATTAAAGAACCAGTTATATGCATGAAGGAAGATAAAAGCATGCCAACAGAAGATGGGAGAACACTGCAGGGATAGCCGGACATTACCTCAAGTTGTGAACCCTGCAACACAATCACCTTAATAGACCAAATTACCTTCTTATGCTGTCTTCTTTCTATGCTGTATTACAATATGTACAAACTTGTTCCAATTCATATAATCTAGTTGCTATAATATAAATATAAATTGTATTATGAGACTGATTTTGTAAAAAAAAATCTTAATTAGCCCTTTTTCAGTTTCACCAATTGGCAATAAATCTTTTAAAACACATAACCACCTGTGTTGAGTCCTTACTGAAACATAGCATAATGACATTAGAATGTAACTGTTGTTTCTAATACATGCAAATCAACTGTAACAAATAGTACCACAACTACGTGTCCATGGACTTATTTTTGCTATGGCTGTCCACTTGCTATCCACAACATAGGCTACGATGTGGCACATTACTGTCACACTTCCCACAATTCTAAAGAGTGTTACAGAGTCTGCAATGCACTTATGTTTCCTGTGCCTCTCCCACCAGCATGTAGTAATTATTGTAGCAAGGTGTCACACATCACTACCTAACACTATGCAGCTGTGGCTATACATAGGATGCAGTAATTGCTATGTCTAATGCAATTCCTGGCTGAGCTCATACAACTCCCTAACTGTGGTAACTTCACTCTGCCTACAATTACAGAGATGTGTGCCATTGATCTCAGTCCCCTATTGTTCCTATAGACTACCATAATGCACTACAAATTTTTGGGGGCAGCAGCTCTGCTGCTAATACATACAAATCCTAACTGAGGTAACTTCAGTATCCCTGCAATCAGTGATGTCTACCATTGATGTACATACCCTCACCTGTGTTGTGTATCTTCACTAAAATGTTCATTCCCTCACCTGTGTTGTGTGTATCTCCACTTACAATGCAGTACCTGCTGTCACATTTGAAGATGCATTGCCTGCCTGAAGCCATTCAAGTGACAACTGTACTAACTGGACTCTTCCTGTAATCAGAGAGCTGTACAACTGATGTACATTGCCTATCTTTTCCTGTGGCTGTTCACTTAGGATACAGCAAGTGGTCTGAAGTGCAGTTCCCCATCACACTGTTCACCTCCATGGTTTTGTTTGTTCTGTACTCTCCACTCAGTGTATAATATGTGGGCTAGAGGTTCAGACATTGAGTTACAGACCTCCTGTATTCCTAACTAAGTTAACTAGCATGTACTGCCCCTACATTTACTGTCAGTCTACAGTCAGAGTGCAGTAGCTGGTGTGAGAGCTGTGTGACATTCTACCCAAGGACATGCAGTTGTGGCTGTACAGTCAGGATCACTAACTGGTATCGTGGGTAGAATTGCATGGGTGAGGCCATAGAAATCCTAACTGTGCTAACTTGTGTCTACCAACAATTACAGGCATACCATTGATGTGCCTTACACAAAATGCCAGCAGAATAGGCCTAACGGTCTTTCGTCTGCTCTTTGGTCAGTCCCCAACCTGGTGCTGACCTTGCTGTCCCCTCGCCTTCTCTGGCTTCTCCTTCCCAGTTCTGGATATTCTTGCTGCATTGGATTTTCTTCCAGAACCCTTCCCTGTACCTGTCCCACCCCTCTTGAACCCCTCCACTGTCTCTGCCTCACCCAGCCCCTAGGCAGTGCATTCCCATAGCTCCACCACCCTCTCAGTGAGTAGCACCTCCTCCCCTTTCTCCCTGTATCTTCCCCTCCAGCTTCCAGCCATGCCCTCTAGTGGCCCCTTCCTCCTTCCTTCAAAGCACCCTGACTGTTCCTCCCTATTTACCCTCTTCATGTACCTAGGAACCTCTATCATGTCCCCCCGGTCCTTCTCTCTTCCAATGTGTACATATTTAGCTCTTGAGGCCCTCTCCTCATAGGTCCTGTCCCCAAGCCCCAAATCATTTTGGTTGCCTCCCTCTGGACCCTCTCCAGGAGGTTAATGTCCCACTTTAAGTGTGGCCTCCAAAACTGCATGCAGTACTCAAGGTCTTGACCTCACCAAGCAGTTATACAGAGGGAGTATCACTTCCCTCCTTCTGGAGTGATCCCTAGCGATGCATCCCAGCATCCTGTTGGCCTTGGCTGCTGCCCTCCTACAAGTCCCAGTTGTTCATCTTGACATCCACCACCACCCCAGGTCCCTCTCAGCCATCGAGACTTGTTGTTTCCCCAGAGTGTACACTTGAACTGGGTTTCTGGCCCCGGGTGGAGTACCTTGCATTTCCGCAATTGGACCTCAGCTCCACTTTCTAGACCATCTTCCAGAGCCTCCAGGTCCCCCTGTAGAGACCATGCCCCTCCTCCCCATCCACCACCACCCCAGTTTCGAGGTCATCTGCAAAGAGACTCATCTCACTCCTGATTCCTGTCCTTATGTCAGATACGTGGCGTTGAACAGAAGGGCCCAAGGACTGATCCCGTGGGACCCACTAATGACCCTCCTTGGGATGAGACTATCCCACCAACTACGACCCTCTGGGTCCGGTCCTGGAGCCAATTGCCTATCCATCTGATCATCTGGTTCCCCACCCCATTCCTCCCAGCTTATCCAACAGGCCCACGCAGGAACAGAGTCAAATGCCTTGCTGAAGTCCAGAAAGGGACATCCACCGTTGCCAGGTCCAAGGCACTTGTCACCCAGTCATAGAACTCCACCAGGTTTGTCTGACACAATTTCCTTGGGATGAATCCATGCTGTCTATCATCCAGGCACCCTGACTTGATCCAGGTCCCCCTAGCCTCTCCTTGACAATGCCCTCCATCACCTTGCCCACCACGAGGTCAGGCTGACAGGCCTGTAGTTCCCTGCCACCTCCCTTGATCCCCTTGTGGATAGGCACTATGCACCACCTTCCAGTCTTGGGGCACCCACCCTGTCCTCAGAGAGATGGTGAAAAGCTCTGCCAGGGGTTTTGCCAGGACATCTACAAGTTCCTTCAGCACTCTGGGATGTAATTTATCAGCCCGGTGCTTTCTCCTTCTTAAGGGCAGGGGCTTCCCTCACTCTCTCAGCTGTGATTTCCACTTCGGTACCCCTTCTCCCTGCTTAGCCCTCCCCCACCTGCCAGTGATGCCTCCCCTCTCCCCAGACCTGCCGATCGGTAAGGTCCCCCTCCTCAGTATCTCTGTCTCCTCCCATGTATGATGCAGCACCCCATTTTACCTGGTGAAAACTCAGGGTGAAGTACTCATTTAGTACCTCAGCCTGCTCCCCGGTCTTGTGCCCATCCCTCCTATTTAATCCTGCTAATCTGCCCCTTCACCCTTCATTTTTCCCCAATGTATCTAAAGAGACACTTGTTCCTCTCCTAATTTCCCTGGCCAGGTTCTGCTCCTTCCTTGCCTTGACGCCCTCACCACTCTAGTGGCCCTTCTAGCCATCAGCTCATACTCCCACAGATCCTTTCACTCCTTGAGCACTTGAATTTGCATAGGCTGCTTTCTTTCCCACTCTACCTCCTGGACCTCCCTGGTCCACTAACAGGGCTTTTGGGCCCTACCGCATTTTCGTCTTACTCTTGCACAGGTGCTGGTAGCATCCTGCACCCCTCCTGATGATTTCCACCTACTATCAAAGGCCGTCCATGACTGACCCAATCCCATCAAATGCTCCTCAAGGATCCTTCCCATTTCCTTAAAATCTGCCCCCCTGAAGTCGGTTACTTCCATCTTTGTGCAGCCTTCTACCCCTCCTAGGTCCAGGCAGAACCAGACGTGGCATGGTCACTCCCGCCAATGGGTCCCTTACTCCAGGCCCCAATCTGGTCACTGTCTGCCAGGACCACATCCAGCACCCATGCCTCCCTGGTCAGTTCCCTCACCTGCTGAGTTAGGAGGCAGCGTCTTGAAAGACATCCGACAACCTCTGTTCCCTGGTCACAGAGGATGTCATGTCTCCAAGTCTGTTCCTGGCATGTTTAAGTCCCTCAACACCACCACCGTTCCTCTGCCCAGTCTGCAGTGTCTCCTAACATCTGCCACCAGACTGTCCTCCAGCTCCTCCGCCAGGCAGGGGGTCTATACACCACTCCTATTTTCTCTCTTGCCCCTTGTTATCAAGGTGACCCAAATTGCCTCCACAGTTCCCTCCGCCTCCTCTACTCCCCATATGCCAATGCAGTTTTTGACTATCATTGCTACCTCCTCCCCTTCCCTCCCCCTGTCCTTCCTGAACATAGTGTATCCTCCAGGTTCAGGTCCCAGTCATGTCTTGCAGTGGCCCAAGTCTCAGTGACCACTGCCACATCCACTGCTCCCTCAGTTAGCATCGCCTGGGCTCAGGTATTTTATTGCCCAAGCTCCTGGCATTTAAGCAAGACCACCTTCCACCTTTCCTATAGTTCCATTTCCCCTGCTCATGTTCCCATGGGGATTCTGTTTCCCTGGTCTGCACTTTGCCAGTTGGCCTTTTCCTGCAATCCTCCTGGTCCCAGGGGTGGAGACAGAGTCCCTCCTTATCGGCACCCCCTGACAGCCTTTCTCCCATCCCACCCCCTTCACAAGTTTAAACCCAACTTTTCACCAATGAACCCCTATTTTCAACTTAAGGATTCCCTCCTCCAAATTGAGATGTAGTCTATCTCTAGCATACAGCTCCTTATGCTCCCAGGTCTCCCTCCAATCCCCCATCAACCCATACCCTCTGGCCTCACACCACTCCCTGAGCCACTGGTTTGTCTCTAATTTTCCTTTGTGTTCCCCACTAGTCCTTGGCACTGGCAGGATTTCTGAGAAGGAAACTGTGCATCCTATGTCATGACAAACCCTGGCGAGCTCCTGAATCTTGCCTGTGTCTCTAGCTCGCTATTTCCTCAATGTCATTTGTACCCAGGTGGACCAGTATGTCTGGGAAACCCCCACAATCCTTTGCCAGCTGGGTATACCTAGTGCTTAGCCCTGTGCCGTTGGTCCAGGGAAGCATCTTGTTCTAACTGGTGAGCTTCTCCCTCCTATCCCATTTGATACCCTGATCATAGAATCCCCCAGCAGGAGCATCTGCCCTGGACCAATTCTTCCTCCATTCCCTCCATGTCCCTCATCCTTTCTACAGGCCCCTCCACCCAGCTGGCTCCGTGTTCCTCCCCTTTCTGGGTGCCACATGCCACCCCTCCTCTCCAATCCTATGCTTCTCCTCCTCCTGAGTATCCTTCTGTTCCTTGCTAATTCCCCCTCACTGCTGCATAACTGGTTCTTCACCCCATCTGCTAAACTAGCCTGGCTCATCCTCCCTTCCTTCCTGTCTCCATTTAGTTCCTCCTTGCTAGTCGTGTCCCTGGCCTAAACCCTCAGCTCCCTTTACTGAATCCTCCATGTACTTCTGGTTCTTCTCCTTTACCTTTCCTCCCAACTGGTCCTTCTCCTTGTGCTTTCCTCCCTCTTCCCCTGCCCCTCCTGCTCCGATTCACTGCTTCCCCATTCTCCTGCATTCAGTTCCCCTGTTCTTCCTGCTATCTGGCCCCTGCCTCCTGCCTCCACTCCTTTCCATCTCTAACTACCCCTGTCATGGCTACATCACCCCCTCATCCTTGAGCAGAAGAAGAGATTGAAGCGGTTGCTTGAGTGTAAGGTCTGATCCACTTCCCTTTGCTTCCTTCTGTCCAGCCCTGGCCATCTGCTCACTTCCCTGAGAATGTTGTCCCTCCATCTCCCTTTGTGAGGGCCCCCAGTTACCTGCCTGCTTCCTTGGTAGTGTCCTTTTGACCCCTTCTGCCAGGTTCTCTATGTGACCCCTGAGTATTCTCCTGCACTCCTTTCCCTATGCCCCACCCCCAGTGCTTGCTGCAACCCTGTGGGAGATTCCCAGCCCTTCCCCAACCATACCACCCCCTTCCCCCAGCTTTCTCCTAATCCCCAGAACTCCTTCCTAGCTGTGCTAGCTGATAGCACACTGGGCAACCACCGAACTTCCAAGCCCAGTAGAGTATCATGGCTGCTCCACACCCTGTGCACCCCACCACCCTACCAAAGATGCCGCCCTAATGATGTGTGGTTCCATCCTCTTCCAAATAGGTTTCCTGGGTGAGCTACCAGGTTCCCCCAGTCCAAGATACCCCTACTGCACAATCAGGTCACCCACTAATCTTACAGACAGTCCCACTGTACACCAGTAACCCTGTTACTAGGTGCAGTACAACACATTAAACTTATAAGGAAATGAACAACTCCCAAAGCTCCCTCTCCCAGCCTTTAAATCCTACCCCAGCCTTTTCCTCCAATTGCAGGGCAGGTGTTCCCTATAAATTTGCAGAATTCTGGGTGGGAAGGGTGGGTTTAGGCAGACACCTGACTCGAGAGAGAATGTATCAGCCCTGTGTCTCCCTCAAGCCCAGCAGCCAAAGAACTAGCCCAAGCAAATCCCACCAAATAGGTTTTAAATCAGAAGAAATAGGCTTCTACCAGCGCAGCCTGTTACCCAGTGAAACATCCACAAAATGAGCCCCACTTACAGCCACCAAATCAGTTTACAAACATACAACAGCACCCAAAACAATACCCTGCTAGCCCCTTAGAAGTAAGAAAGAAAAGAACTAACCTACCAAGTAAAATCCACAAGAACCCTGTGAAAACAACAGCAGCAGCTACTGTCCTGGAATACAACTGATCCTGTCCCTTCCAGTTCTGTCCATTGCCTCAGTCTTGTTCTCCATCACTACTCATGATGCAGTACAAATTTTTTGGGGGCATTGCTTCTCAGCCAACACAAACACTAACTGTGCTAACTGAGTGTCCCTGCAATAACTGATGTCTGCCATTGATGCCCATATCCTCAGCTGCACTGTGGGTCTCTACTGAGAAGCATACCTCTCAACTGTCCCTGATTTTCAGGGATGTCCCTGATTTTGCCTCAGAAATGTCTTCTGTCCCTCCTAAATTTGGCATTTCTGTCACTGGTGAGGGATTTGAATCAAAAATAATGCCAGCCATTGGTGTTACAGTCTAGTTCTCATTAAGTAAACACTATTCACACTAAGAAGCATGCTGTAAACAACTTCTGAACTAATATTACTATTTTTTCAGATGTGTCCCTGATTTTGGTAATTTGTCCCTGATCATTTTAAGCCTTGTCCCTGATTTGTGATGACAGAGGTTGAGAGGTATGCTGAGGAGCCAGTACCTGGTGTCACAATTTGGAGAGGCATTCCCTGGCTGAGGCCATTCAAGTGATAACTGTGCTAACTACAGTGTGCCTGTAATCATGGAAGTGTACAAGTGATCTGCATAACCTTCTTTTGCCTGTGGCTCTTCACTTAACATGCAGCAAGTGGTCTGGAGGCATAGTCCCTACCCCATGAGACTCTGCAACTCTTAAGTGTACTAACTTCTGTACACCTGCAATGACACCCTAAGTGTGCTAACTTCTCTACAGCTGCATTGGCAGAGCTACACTATTCATGTCCATAGGTGTATTTTTGCTGTGGCTCTCCACCACTATGCAATATGTAAACTAATTTTATATTATCGCTGACACCTCCTGCTGATTTCTGTGATTGTTCCTGTTACCTTGGTTCTCCCCTTACTTCCATGTGTGTCTGACTCTGTGTGGCAGTGTTGATCAGGAGGGTAGGGGCCATGTGATGTCTTCACATCACAGAAAACAAAACATGAACAGTACTGCAAAATAGTGCTTCGTGATGAGTTCACATATACTAACACAATGCCAGCAAACTGAAATGTCAATGCACATGGTAGCACAAATCAAAACACAAAGATAAACAATTCTGAAAATACTGAATGTAATACAGTGACGAGGAGCATGGGGCCCTTCAGGCCCCGCTCTCCCATCACATGAAAACACAAACATAAACAGTACTGAAAACACTGAATATGATAGTAACAGAAGTGCGGGGCCCTTCAGGCCCTGGCTCCCACCATGCAAAACACAAACATAAACAACACTGAAAAATACTGAATGTGATACAGTGGTGGGAGTGCAGGACCCTTCAGGCCCCTCAGTCCCATCATGCAAAACAAACATAAACAGTACTGAAATATATTAAATGTGATACAGCAGTGGGAGCATGGTGCCCTAAGGGTCCCGTGCTCCTGCCACGTGATTCTTCACACATAGTAACACAGTGCCAGCAAACACAAATGTTAATGTGCATCATAGCACAAATCAAAACACAATGATAAACAATTGTAAAAATACTGAATGTAATACAGTGATGGGAGCGTGGGCCAGAAACAGTACTGAAAAAACTTAATCTGATACAGCAGCAAAGCGTGTGGCCCTTGTCCCCTGTCCTCCCGCCACACAAAACACAAACATTTAGTACAGAACAGAACAGAACATTCAGTACAGAAAAATACTCAATGTGATACAGCTGCAGGAGTGTGGCCCTTTGGGCCCCCTGCTCCCACGTGAAACACAAACATAAACAGTACTGAAAATACTGAATGTAATACAGTAACGGGAGCACAGGGCTCTTCGGACCCAGCAGCCCCGCCACACAAAACACAAACAAAAACAGTACTGTAAAATACTGAATGTGATAGATGGGAGCACGAGGCCCTTCAGTCCCGTGGCTCCCACACATGATGTCCCTGAAGATTTCAACCAGTCACACAAACCGTATGTGGCCTGTAGAGACGACCGTGACAATTCCAGAAAACTGTAAACGGCACGCAGATCATGCTTAATTACTCCACAGCCATATATGTGACTGGTACAAAACTTAGCAGATCCCAAGGTGTATGATTCTTGATCTTGTATTCCAAATTTCAGGAAAATCCATCAATCAGTTACAAAGTTATTAAGATGCAAAATTTTGGTTTAACATGTAAATGGCTCCTCAACCCTAACTATAGTGGCACTACAGTGCCACTTTAATATATATATATATATATATATATATATATATATATATAGTTGTTAGGGTTGAAAGCCCCCTTGGACCTCCCACCCACAGCCCCAACTGGCATCAGAGTGGCATTAGGTTGTCATCCATAACTCTCACCCCATCACATGTGTAAAGAAGCAGAGGTGTAGAAGAATGGGGTGAGAGTTGGGACCAAACCTAATGCACACCCCAATACCAGTTGAGGGTGTGAAAGGGTCAAGGGGCACAACTCCAACATCGAACCTCTTGCTTTTGTCGGTGTGGAACAACCCTAACTAATGTATTAAATGGAGTTTTTGCCTCTAATTTCCTTCTTTTGAAAATGATAACGAGAAATAGTGAATGTAATGCAGGGTAGGAGCGCGTCCCTTCGGCCCCGTGACGCACCACGTAATGGCATGCAGGAGCGCAGGGCCATTGGCCCTGTGCTCCTGCCACATGATGTCTTGTCACATAGTAACATTGTGGCCGCAAACGCAAATAGTAATGAGCATGGTGACACAAAGCAAACAGAAAGAGAAACAGTAGTGTAGACAGAAATGTTAAAAATACACAAAAGCAAGTGCAAATGAAAACGCAAAGGGTAATGCACATGGTGGCGTAGACGTGAAAGGTAAATGAAACGGAACGGAACCACAAGTGAAAATGGTAACGTAATAGTAATGTAAGTGCACAGGCTGGTTTTCCCAAAGCTGCATAAAGAAAGACAGTGAGTACAAGAATGTATGCATAATAATGGTTCTCGGAGCAGAAAATGAGGAGTTGGAATACTAAATTGCTTATATCTCAAGAACCATACGATGTAGAAAAAATGTAAAAATCATATGATTTATGACTTTCTTGGCTAGTTTTGTACTTAGACCCATTAGGGTTGCTAAGTATTTTCCAGTGAAAAGTTCTTACCTCGCACAGTTTCTGAGATACAGGCCCTAAAAGGTGTGGCAAACGACATAATGTTATCCTATGGAAAAAAGAGAAGTTTGGAGTGCCATAACTTTGTCTCCCTGTAATATTTTTCACCAAACCACATAAAGGTACATCTGTGGGATGTTGGCTGTGTTCCTCCAAATTTCAGCTCAAAAGACCAAACCGTTATTTTGCAGCAGGCACCAAAGTATTCCTGTAATGTTTCGACGCAGTAATGTTATCCTATGGGAAAAGCATCAAATTTGGAGTGCCGTAACTTTGTCGCCATGTAATATTTTTTCAACAAAACACTGAAAACACATTTGTGAGATGTCAGCTGCATTCCTTCCAAATTTCAGGCCAAAACACCAAACTGTTCTTTTGCAGCAGGGTGCCAAATAATTTCTGTCATTTTCTCACAGCCTAGAAAAGTACTGTCGAAAGTTTTGAAAGCTTTATATTCATTCGACAGTGTAGCAAGCTGACAGCACCTGCGAAAGTGCTTTTTCCAGAAATTTGAAAACATATTTCTGGGGTGTTTTACCCCAAAAATAAAGACATGGCTAGCATTCTCAAGGTCCAGCTAGGTGAATACAAAAGAATTAGGTTGCTAGAGGGTCCCAATTTTAAATGCCAAGCATTTTTCTGATCGCTAACTGAAAACAAAATAGTGGATTTGCAACAGTAGAAGGGTCATTTCAGTAAAGTAAAACTGCATTTGCAACACTGTTGAACTTTTTGTTAACTTTTCCCATTGACTTATAATGGGAAATTGTTTTTGAATAACTTTTGAACCATTTAATATGTTTTCACGAAATCTTCAAAAGGCACATGGGGACCCTGGCTGCATGTTCTCTGAAGATTTCGGACTGGTCATGCAAACCGTGCTACCTGTACATGCAACAGCAAAATTCCAGAAAACCGTAATAGTCTCGAAGATCACGCTTAATAACTCCACAGCCGTATATGTGACCACTACGAAACTTGGCAGATCCCAAGATGTATGGGTCTTGATTGTGTATTCCAAATTTCAGGCAAATTCATTGAACAGTTGTAAAGTTATTAAGTGTAAAATTTTAGATTTAACATTTAAATGGCTCCTCAACCTAACTATAGTGGCACTACTGTGCCACTATAATGTGTGTATATATAGATATATACAGTATAAATGATATATTATGGTAGCACGGGTATGCTACCATAGTTAGGGGTTGAGGAGCCCTTTTTTACTCCCTCCTCCTTGCAGCCCCTATCTCTTCGGGAGTCACCCACGGCCTTTTCAGCCCTCACTCACCTACCTGGTGACCAGTGCAGTCCATCCCCATGGAGCCATGGTTATACCCCCAGGCGGGTACAGGGTGGGGGCCCATGCACCCTGAGATGTCTATCTTTCATCGGGATGCTGTCTCTAGGCAGGTAAGGGCATTGAGGGTCGGGGCCTGGTGCTCTATCTGCTAGGAGGCCACGAGTGTTTTTCCAGTGTTCTTGCTATGTGCCATGTCCCCTGACATCAAGGCTTGAGCGCCAATGTTTGGTACATCGTCCCCTGTTGGGCATCAGACTTGTTATACCTCTGGTCTCCACCGGGTCAGACAAGAGCCGAGCTCTAGTTCCCCTCTCCCAGAGGACGAACAGTCCTAGGATGTTCAAGCCCTCTCCCCAGCCAGCCTCCAGCTTCCCAGGCTCATTCCCGAACCCGGTCGCTGGCGCCACAAGCTTAAAATCCAACCGCTGCGCCAAGGGCCAGCAAGGAGCCCTTTAATGTTAAAGAATCAAACTTTGCACCTTAATAACTTTGTCACTATTCAATGGATCTGCCTGAGATTTGGCAGGCACGGGTGAATCCATAGATCTTGGGATCTGCCAATTTTTGTACTGTTCAGATATACAGCTGTGGAGTTATTAAGCGACATCCGTGTACACATTAATGGTTGTTTGTGCATTCTTTGCTTGCGCCTATAGGTTGCGTGGTTTGTGTGACCAGTCCGAAAACTTCAGGGAATGTGTGGCTGGGGTGCCCAAAGTGCCTTTTGAAGATTCCGTGAAAACTATTAAATGGTTCAAAAGTTATTCAAAAACAAGTTCCCATTATAAGTCACTGGGAAAAGTTAACAAAAACTTCAAAGTGTGCAAATGCACTTTTAGTGTCTCAAATAGCCTAGTAGTGTCTAAATCTGCCATCTTGTTTTCAGTTAGTGATCAGAAAAATGCTTGGCATTTAAAACTAAGGCTCTGGGACACAATTCTTTTGTGTTCATCTAGTCAGACCCTGAGGATGCTAGCCATGTCTTTTATTTTGGGGTTAAACACCCTGAAATATTTTTCAAATTTCTGGAAAGTAGGTGTCGCACTCAGCATACTTTTACAAAATTTTATAAGAGTGTCGCAAATTGCTATACTACTTTTCCAGACTATTGACAATGACAACACTTTTTGCCACCCTGCTGCAAAAAGTGGTTTGATCTTTCAGCTAAAATTTGGATGGAAGGCAGCCAACATCTCACAGATGTGCTTGGTGAAAAATATTGCATGGCTGGTTCTCCAAGTTGACATTTTTTCCCATAGACTAACATGGTGGCATATGCTGCGCCTTTTCGGGCCTCGTATCTCAAAAACAGAGCAAGATACAGATTTTTTGTCACAACTTACATAAATGGTAGCCAGGAAAATTAATGATTTCTGTGAAATTTTATTTTTTCTACGTAGTATGGTTACTGAGATATTTGCAATTAAGTACTTCCAATGCTCATTTTAAGCTTCCATTCCCATTACAATGCATATATTCTTTATGCACTGTGTTTTCTTTATGCAGTTGTCCAGCAAAAACAGGGTATGTAATTCCGTTACTGTTACACTTATTGTTTCAACTTGCTTATGTCCCCGTTTGTGTTACTGTTCCCGTACACCACCATGAGCCTTACCTTTGCATTGTCATTTACGCTACGCTTCTTACTGTTACCATTTCTGCTTCTACCTTGTATTTGCATTGCTGTTCCTGTTACTATGTCACAAGACATCACATGGTGAGGGCATGGGCCCAAGGCCCCGCACTCCACCTACATTACATTCACTATTTCTCATTATTCATAAAAGAAGGGAAATTAGAGGCAAAAACTCCATTTAATGCATTAGTTAGGGTTGTTCCACAATGACAAAAGCAAGGAAATTTGGTGTTAGGGTTGAAAGCCCCCTTGGATCCCCAGTCCACCCCCCATCCAACATCAGGGTGCGCATTGGGGTCATTGGTCCTAACTCTCACCCCATTCTCCTATACCTCTGCTTCTTCACACACATGTGATGGGGTGAGTTAGAACTGATATTAGCAGAGCACGATTGACAATTCTATGACCTTTTACCCAGGCTCCATTTATCACCTCTGGAAACCATTTTAGGAAAAATAAAATAACACCTCAAGCTGGACTAAATGACCACTGCAGAACTTTCAGCCAGGCTTCATTTATCACCTGGAACCCATTTTGGCAAAATAAAAATATTACCTCAGGTTGCCTAAATGACCACAGCAGACCTTTCACCACATCTCCATAAATCACCTGGAACCCATTATTGGAAAAAATAAGAGTTTCACTTCTGGTGTTCTAAATGACCACTGCATGCCATTCATCCTGGCTCCATAGATCATCTAGAGCCTATTTTAGACAAAATAAAAAATATCACCAATGGTGTCCTAAAGCTCCACTGTGGACCTTTCCTCCCATCTCTATAAATCATCTGGAACCCATTTTGGCAATCAATAAATAAAAATATCACCTCAGATTTCAAAAATCACCACCATGAACATTTCACCATGCTCAATAAATCAATTGAAATCCATTTTTAGTAAAAGCAAAAATATAACATCAAGTGCCTAGATGAGCACTGTTGACTTTTTACCCCAGCTCCTACAACCCATTTTTGGCAAAAACTAAAAACATCACCTCAGGTGGCCCTACACCCTTTGACCCATGTACCCATGTACAGGTGTTGTGCACTGTGCTGCTTACCGGTCAGCCATCCATCAGTGATCTCCACTTTCTCAAAGGTCTCACATAGGCTAGCAGTGGAAGAATATGTGGGAATCATGGCAGAACCTAGGGTACTTGGCTACCATATCTAGTATGTGACAGTCACTGTCATACACCACCTGGATGTTCATTGAGTGATATCCTTTATGGTTTAGGTATGCATCACCATCAGTGTGTGGTGCCTTGATGGGCACATGTGTGAGTCAATTGCCCCTGCAACATTGTCAAAGGCCTGCTTCACTTGCAGCTGGTGTTGTGCATCATGTGTGAAGTGTATGTATCAGATGGCATGCCGTAGTAGAGCTGTGAGGAAACCCTGAGGCACTTTGACACAGCAGGCTGTGATATGCCCACTGTGTCACCTGTGGGGTTTGGAAGGTCCTTGTTGCTAGAAAGCACAGCACTGCACTGACATGCACCTCCACAGCCAGTTGATGTCCCCTCTTGGTCGAACTGTGTAGGTCCTCACACTGTTCCTGGCATAGCTGCCTTATGGTGCTCTTGTTAAGCCTGTAGCGTGTGATGCACTGCTCCTCTGTCAGCTCCTCAAAGGACTTCCTTGTGTGTCTCACTCTTAATATGGGTATCCTTGGCACCATCGCTTGCTCCTGTGGTTGCTCAGTTCCCTGGTTCCTCTCACAATGCCTGGCATGCCTGCGTTCATGTTTCTCAGCTTCCATGATGCCCAGTAGGGCTACTGTTGCTGACATGGTTCCTGCTGTGTGTCAGTATACACTGCTGAGTGACTCTGGCTGTTGTGGGGGTGTTATATTTTCTATCCTCTACTTAGACCACCTCCACCATGGCCTAGGTTGTGCCCTGATTGTTTTGACATTGTTACATAAGCGATGTTCTGGAATTGCCTTTATGGTGTACCTGTTCATTGCACATGTCACAGGTCACATTCTGCATTGGTGCATGCTTTCTGTGCAACTCAGTCATAAGTCGTGTTTGCCGTAGTGGTTTCAGCATGTGGCACAAGGAACTTTTGAATTGCGTATGCGCAAGTCGCAGATATAACTTATGATTTGCGCCATTCAGGGCTGACATACTGCATTCCGTTGGTCGTATCTGTTCTGGAATCGGACCCCAGGAGTCAGGGTGAAAGATCAGAGGTGGTAATTTAGGCCACCTGAAGTGATATTTTATTTTTCCCAAAATGGGTTCCAGGTGATTCATGGAGCTGGGGTTAAAGGTAGGCAGTGGTCATTAGTCCACCTGAGGTGATATTTTTATTTTGCCAAAATGGGTTCCAGGTGATTTATTGAGCAGGGGTAAAAGGTTTGCAGTTGTCATTTAGGCCACCTAAGGTCATATTTTTATCGGATGGGTTCCAGGTGATTTATGGAGTTGGAGTGAAAAGTTTGTGGTGGTCATTTAGGCCATGTGAGGTGATATTTTTAGTTTCTGCTAAAATGGGTTCCAGGTTATTTATGGAGCTGAGGTAAAGGTTTGCAGTGGTCATTTAGGCCACTTGAAGTGACATTTTCGTTCTTCCCAAACATAGGTTCAAGATGATTTATGAAGTGGTGGTGAAAGGTCACTGGTGGTTACTAAGGCCACTTGAGGAGATTTTTTAATTATTACCAAAATGGGTTCTAGGTAATTTGTAGAGATGATGTGAAAGGTCTGTGGCACTGGTGGTCGTTTAGTCCACCTGATGTGATATTTTATTTTTGCCAAAATGGGTTCCAGGTGATATTTTATTATTGCCAAAGTGGATTCCATGTGATTTGTGGAGTAAAATGTCCACTAAGGTACTTTTAGGCCACCTGATGTATATTTTTTTGGCAAAAATAGGTTCCAGTTGATTTACGGAGTCAGGTGAAAGGTTTGTGCTGGTAAATTAGGCCACCTGAGGTGAAATGTTTAATTTTCACAAAATGGGTTCCAGGTGATTTACTGATGAGGGGTGAAAGGTCAGTGGTTATCACTTTGGCAATCTGAGCTGATATTTTATTTTGCCATAAATGTGATCCAGGTGATTAATGAAGCCTGGAAAAAGGTCTGAGATGGTCATTTAGGCTGCCTCAGATGATATTTTATTTTGCCAAATATGGGTTAGAGGTGATTTATGGAGCCTGGGTAAATAGATCTGTATTGATCATTTAGGATACCTTATTAATTTTTCCCAGAAATGGGTTCCAGGTGATTTATGGAGCCATGGTGAAAGGTACTTTCGGCCACCTGAGAAGATTTTTTTATTTTGCCAAAATGTGATCCAGGTGATTAATGAAGCCTGGAAAAAGGTGTGCGGTAGTCATTCCATGTCACTTATGGAGCCAGTTTGAATCATGTGATGGTCATTTAGGCCACATAAGGTGATATTTTGAGGGAGGGCAAAAAATGGGTTCCAGCTAATTTATGGAGTGTGGTGAAAGGTTTGTGGTGACCATTTAGGCCACCAGAGGTCATATTTTAGTTTTGCCAAAAATGGTGTGCAGGTAATTAATGAAGCCTGGATAAAGGGCACAATTCTTAAAGAATAGTAAAAATACCACAGCTGTAGGAAAAAGGCTTGCAGCACTGTGGAAAAGCAGTTGTGTGTTATTCTTAAAGAAAATCCAGCAGCTGAGGAAATTCTGCAATGTACCGCAGCTGCTGGAATTCCACAGGCTGCGGACTTTTTAGGAATTCCTAAGCTGCAAAATCTGCAGCTGCAGATCCACAGCTGTGGAAATGACTAAAGAGGCATAGCAATAGTACAACGGGTAGCTGAAGCAGCAGACATTAACATTGCTGCTATAGTATGAGGCTGACAGCACCTACAAAGATACCAGCAGCCAGTCCCTCAACTGGGACCACTGCAGCACCACAGGTACCAGCAATACCTTGGCACCACAGTGGCTGACTGTCACCACTGGCCTCCTGAGGCATTCCTTTTGCCTGCAGGGGTAGCACTCACTGCAGGCTGGTCAGTCTCTGCTGCCTGTGGGCCCCATCACAGGCTGCACTGGGTCTGGTGATTGTTGCCTGCTGTCATAGCATGGTAATGTGTGCTTATGTTGCTGTAACATCAGCCACTGCTGTACTATCTGGATGCTATTACTTGTGCCTCACCTCCACCTTAATTTATTCCAATTGCTGGGGCACTACTGAGTTTGCTGAGGAGAATTACACCTCATTCCACTGTGTGTAGTATTTTTTCCACAACTGCAGAAGAAACCTGGCTGAGAATAGTCCTTCAGAGGATGTGCCTTACTTATCTCACAACTTTTTCCTCGGGGACTTCCACAGCTGCACTTTTTCCACAGTCTGTAGTGTTTTTTTTCCATAGTAGTGGAGGTTTTTGTGAATAGCACTGAGAGCAATCTCCCATTTGTTTTATGTAGCTACTGCAGTTTTGGGGACTTATGGAAGGTTTTGCACCTTCTGAAAGCTTTGTCAATCTAGTCCAAGGTCCGCATTCTTCATTTCTCCACCTGAGATGATATTTTATTTTTGCCAAAATGGGTTCCATGTGTTCTGTGGACCCTGAGTGAAAGGTCAACAGCTGTGGTTTAGGCCACCTAAGGTGAAATTTTATTTTGCCAAAATGGGTTCCAGGTGATTTATGGAGCTGGGGTTAAAGTTCTGTCATGGTCATTTAGGACACTTGAGATAATATTTTTATTTTGCCAAAATGGGTTCCAAGTTATTTATGGAGTTGTGGTGAAAGGGTACGATTCATCATTTAGACCACCTGAGGTGATATTTAGTTTTTTGCCAGAAATGGGTTCCAGGTTATTTATGGAGCCGGGTTAAAAGATAGTGGTCATTTATGCCACCAGAGGTGAAATTTTATTTTTCCCAAACATGGGTTTCAGATGATTAATAGAGCATGGTTGAAAGATCTGTGCTGGTCATTTAGGCCACCTGAGGTGTTTTATTTTGCCAAAAGTTGTTCCAGGTTAGTTATGAAGTTGAGTAAAAGGTGGTCATTTAGGCCACCTGAGCTGACATTTTCATTTTGCCAAAAATGGGTTACAGGTGATTTATAGCATCAAGATAAAAGGACCACAGTGGTCATTTATGCCACCTGTGGACATGTTTTATTTTTTGCCAAAATGGACTCCAGGTAATTGATAGAGCCAGGTTCGAAGGTCTGCAGTGGTCACGTAGGCCACCTGAGGTGATATTTTAATGTTTGCCCAAAATGGGTTCCAGTTGATTTATGGAGTTAGGGGTGAAAGGTCCCAGTGGTGGTTTAGGCCACCTGAGGTGATATTTTTAGTTTTTGAAAAAATGGGTTCCAAGTCATTAATGGAGCCTCGGTAAAATGTCCACTGTGTTTATTCAGACCACTTGAGGTGATTCTGTTGTACGAAAAATGAGTTCCAAGTGATTTATGGAGCTGTGGTAAAAGTTCTTCGGTGGTCATTTATTTATTTATTGAATTTTGTTGACCTGGTAGGCCCACTGAGTCTAGATATCCCATTTTCAGGGAAATGTTGGGGGTACAAATGGTAACCAAGTGAAATTGAACTATATTAAGTTGTTGGTAATTTTAGTGAATGGGGAAAATTTGGTCAAGGTCACTCATGGTCATTTAGGCCACCAGAGGAAATATTTTATTTTTAACAAAAATGGATTCCAGGTGATTGACAAAATTAGATTACTGGTGATATATGGAGGTCATGCAAAAGGTTTGTGTTGGTCATTTAGGCTACCTGAATGTGATATTTTATTTTTGCCAAAATGGGTCCAGGTGATTTATTGAGATAGGGTGAAAGGTCCATGGCGGTCATTTAGGCCACCTGAGGTAATATTTTTATTTTACCAAACATGGGTTCTAGGTGGGTTAATAGAGCCCAGGTAGAAGGTGGGCAGTGGTCATTTTGGCCACATGAGGTGATATTTTAAATTTTGCCAAAATGGATTCCAGGTGATTTATGGAACCAGGGTAGATTGTAGGAGGTGATCATTTTAGGCCACCTGAGGTTTATATTTTTTGGGGCAAAAATGGGTTTCATTTGATTAATGGAGGCAATGTGAAAGCTCTGTGGTGGCCATTTAGGCCACCTGATGTGATATTTTATTTTTGCCAAAACTTCAGTTCCTGGTGGTTCATGGAGCCAGGGTAATAGGTCAACTGTGGACATTTAGGCCACCTGGGTAATATCTTTATTTTTGTAGAAAAATGGTGCCATGTAATTTATGGAGCTGGAGTCAATGTTCTTGCGGGGCACCTGGAACCCATTTTGCAAAATAAATATAATACCTCTGATGGCCTAAAGGACCACGTGGACCTTTACCCTGCTCTATAAATCACCTGGAACCTATTTTGGCAAAATGAGTGTATCATTCAGGAGGCCTAAAGAACCACAGTAGATGTTTTTACCCTGTCTCCATAAATCACCTGGATCTAATTTTTGACAAAAATAAAATATCACTTCAGGTGTCATAATGACCACCACTGCCCTTTTTCCATCGCCCATCAGTCTCCTGGAAACATAGACACATAGACTTTGATGGCAGATAAGGACCGCTTGGCCCACCTAGTCTGCCCATTTCCTACTTCCACAGGTTAGGCTGCAGATCCTAGTTAACCAACAGCCTATTTCTTCCTCCCCACAAGAATTGCCTTATGTCTGTCCCATGCATTCTTTGAATTCTCCCACAGTTTTAGACCCTACAACCTCCTAGGAGGTTCTATGCATCCACTACTATCTCTAGAAAAATATTTCTCACATTGCCCCAGAACTGCACCTCTATCTTTAAATTGTGTCCCCTTGTTCTTGCATGTCTCTTTTTCTGAAAGATGCTTCCTCTTGGACTTTGTTGATGCCACTGAGGTATTTAAAGTTTCTATCATGTCCCCTCTCCTTCTTTCCTCAAGGGTATACATATTAAGCTCCTTAGTCTCTCCTCGTGACAGCTTCTCTTGCAGACCCTGCACCATTTTAGTTGCCCTCCTCTGAACTGCCTCCATCCTGTCTATATGTCCTTGTGGAGATCAGGTCTCCAGAACTGGACCCAGTACTCCAGATAGGGTCTCACCAACTGTCTGTACAGAGGGATAACAACTTCCTGTTTTCTGCTGGTGATGTCTCTCCCTATGCATCCCAGTATACCCCAGCCCTCCCTACTGCCTTCTCAGATTGCTTGCTAACTTAAGGTCATCTGATATGATTACCCCAGGTCCCTTTCATTTTTGTTGTTGTTACTACCTCCCCCATTTGTGTAATCTTCTCCTGCGTTCTTGTTTCTCAGGTGCATTATTTTGCACTTCTTTGCATTGAATCCTAGCTGCCATACTTCTGACCATTCCTCCAACCTTGCTAAGTCCCTTCTCATCCTTTCCACACCTCCTTGTGTATCAACCCTGTCGCAGATCTTTGTGTGTATCTGCAAAGAGGCATACTTTTCCTTCCAGTCCCTCTGCAATGTCACTATAAAGACATTAAAAAGGACTGGACCCAGTACTGAATCCTCATGGGACTCTACTAGTAACCCTCTTTCTTCAGAGTGGACTGCATTTACAATTACCTTCTGTGTCCTGTTGTGCAGCCAATGTTTTACTAGGCTACCACCCTGGGACCCACTCCCAGGCTGGTTAATTTGACTATTAATCTTTTGTGGGACTGTGTCAAATGCCTTGCTACAGTCTAGGTAGGCCATGTCCACAGCCCCTCCCTGATCTACTACTTTGGTCACCCAAAGATCTATTAGATTCATCTGACATAACCTTCCTGCTGTGAACCCATGCTGACGTGGGTCCTGTGCCCCACTGGCCTCTAGGTACTCAACAATTCTTTCCTTCAGAAGTGACTCCATCACTTTCCTTACCACAGCGGTCAAACTGACAGGTCTGTAGTTTCCTGTCTCTGTCTTGGTCCCACTTTTGTGAAGGGAATCACATCCTCCTTCCTCCAGTCCTTGGGTACCACACCATCCTCCCATGATTTATTAAAAGAGTAGTCAGTGGTTTCACTAGTTCTCCCTTAATTCTTTTAGAATTCTGGGGTGAATTCCATCAGGCCCATTGCTTTGTCCACCTTCAGTTTTAGGAGTTCTTGCAGAACCCTTTCTTCTGTAAAAGGGCTGGGATTGACCCCTATCAATAGCACTTCTGTTAATTAGATTAGGCACCTCCCCACTTCCTCTTTTGTGAATACTGAACAGAAGCATTCATTCAGTATCCCTGCTTTTCACTGTCACTCTCTGCCCACCCACCATCCATTCTATTCAGCCTCACTATCCCTCCCTTTGTCTTTCTACACTCCCTGATATACCTATAAAATGTTTTATCCCCTTCTTAACTGAGTTGGCTATCTTTTCCTCAGTTTGGGCCTTTGCTATTCTGACTTCCCTCCCTGCTTCCTTCTGCCTTAACTGGTACAGTTCTCTGGCCTGCTCCTTCTGTGTTTCCTTATACTTCCTGAATGCTATCTTTTCTCCTGACTTTCCCAGCCACCTCTTTTGAGACAGTTTCTGGCAACAATAAAAATATCTCCTCTGGTGGCCTAACTGCATACCTTTCACCCTGGGTCCATAAAACATCTGGAACCCATGTTTTGAAAAATAAAATAACTCCTCAGGTGGCCTAAACCACCACCGCGACATTTCACCTCAGCTTCATAAATCATCTGGAACCCATTTTTGGCAAAATAAATATATCAGCTCAGATTGTCAAAATCACCACTGCGGACCTTCTACCCTTGGCTCCATAAATCACCTTGAACCCATTTTGACAAAATAAAACTTTCACCTCAGGTGGCCTAAACAACCATTGCTGACCTTTCATAATGACTTCACAGATCACCTGGAACCCTGTTTTATTTTTCAAAATGTATAAATATCACCTCAGGTAGCCTACCTTTTATCCTACATCCATAAATCACCTGGAACCAATTTTGACAAAACAAAATATGAACTCTCAGCTGGCTAAATGTCCACCACAGATCTTTTCTCCTGCTCCATATATCACCTGGAACCCATTTTGACAAAATAAAAATATCACCATAGATTACTTAAATGACCAGTCAGGCCATTTACCCTAGGTCCACAAATCCCCTTTAAACAATTTTGGCAAAAACAGTATCACATCAGGTAGCTTAAATTACCACTAGAAATCATTTACTCAGATGCTGGATTTTCTTTAAGAATATCACACAACTGCATTTCCACAGTGATGCAAGCCTTTTCCTGCATGTTGCAGCGTTTATCTATTCTTGAGAATCCTGCCCTTTTATCCAGGCTTCATTAATCACCTGCATGCCATTTTGGCAAAACTAAAATATCACCTCTGGTGGCCTAAACGATCACCATGAACCTTTCACCCCACTCCATAAATTACTTGAACCCATTTTTGCCCCACCCAAAAGAATATCACCTCATGTGGCCTAATGACCATCACAGATGTTTTAACCTTGCTCCATAAATGACATGGAATGACCACTGCAGACCTTTTTCCAGGCTTTGTTAATCACCTTGATCACATTTTGGCAAAAATAAAAATATCTTCTCAGGTGGCCAAAAGTTCCACTCGGACCTTTCACCATGGGTCCATGGAACCCATTTCTGGGAAAATGTCTAAGGAGGCCTAAATGATCAATGCAGATCTTTATACCCAGGCTCCATAAATCACCACTAACCCATATTTGGCAAAATAGAAATATCACCTCACCACCGCCTACCTTTACATCTGCTCCAGAAATAAACTGCAACCCATTTTGGGGAAAAATAAAATATTACCTCAGGTGGGCTAAATTACCACCACTGATCTTTCACCCTGACTGATTCCAGAACAGATACAACTGATGGAAATGCAGTATGCCAGCACTGAATGGCGCAAATGGTAAGAATTATATCTGCGACTTGCGACATGCGCAATTACAAAGGTCCCTTGCACCACATGCTGAAACCACTATGCCAAACATGAATTATGACCAAGTTGCAGCAGAACAAGCATGTGCCAATGCAGAATGTGACCTGCGACATGTGTAATGAACAGGAACACAATAAAGGCAATTCAGAACAAGCGGCTTATGTAACAACGTCAAAACAATCAAGCACAACCTACACCATTGTGGAGGTCTAATAGAGAATAGCATATATAAACCCCCACAACAGCCAGAGATCACTCAGCAGTGTGTACTGACACAGCAGGAACCATGTCACAACAGTAGCCCTACTGGGCATCATGATAGCTGAGCAATTGAACACCAACATGCCAGGCATTGTGGGAGGAACCAGGGATTGAGCAACCACAGGAGCAAGAGATGGTGTGAAGGACATCCGTGCTAAGAGTGAGACACACAAGGAAGTCCTTTGATGAGCTGACAGAGAAGCAATGCATCACACGCTACAAGCTCAACAAGAGCACCATAAGGCAGCTATGCAGGAACTGTGGGAAAACCTACACAGTTCCACCAACAGGAGACATCAACTGGCTGTGGAGGTGTGGGTCAGTGCAGACTGTGCATCCTACCACAGGGACCTTCCAAACCCCAACAGGTGACACAGTGGGCAGATTACAGCCTGCTGTGACAAAGTGTCTTAGGAGTTTCCTCACAGTGCTACTACAGCATGCCATCCAGTAAATACACTTCACCCTTGATGCACAACAACAGCTGCAGGTGAAGCAGGCCTTTGACAATGTTGCACAGTTCCCACATGTACAGGGGACAATTGACTGCACCCATGTGCCCATCAGGACACCACACACTGATGGTGATGCATACCTAAACTATAAAGGATATCTCTCAATGAACATCCAGGTGGTATATGACAGTGACTGTCCATACTAGATGTGGTAGCCAAGTACCCTGGGTTCTGCCACGATTCCACATATTCTGCCACTATGGCCTATGTGAGGCCTTTGAGGAAAGGGAGATCACTGGCAGATGGCTGACTGGTGAGCAGCACAGTGCACAACAGCTGTATATGTGTGCAGGGGTCAAAGGTTGCAGGACAAGCAACAGAGTGTGGCCAAGTGGTAACCCTATAGTACAGTGCAAAAGCTGCCAGATGCAAATGTCAGGCAAGTCACCTGGGTGGCACAAGGACAGAACATAGGATGGGAACACAACAGTAAAGATGCAAACTGTACCCACAATCATGGACAGGGACAGCACACATTGCACAACACCGTATGCATTTGGAAATTACACAGGTCACAGGACACAACATCCAGCAAGCCGTGTATAACCATGGCCCCACTGTGTGTCAGCATACCCCAATAGTTGACAGCTGTGTGTTGAGCAGCACAGGTGGATGCCATACTAACCCGTACTCTATCCAAATTGAAACAGGAGACAGTGGATGCTCACAGCTGCCATAGCTGATGACACCAGTCCGAGTACCACAGACAGCAACAGAAGAGCGGTACAATGAGGCCCTCAGCAGCACTAGATCAGTCATAGAATGCACATTTGGGCTCCTGAAGCCCAATTCAGATGTCTCAACTGCTCTGGTGGGGCATTGCAGTACAACCCTGAGATGGCATGCAGGATAGTGAGTGCATGCTGTACCCTGCACAAAATTGCTCTGTTATGGAACATGCCATTGCCAGACACAGGAGAGGAGGTAGACATGGCTCTGGATGAGGACATTGAGCCAGACAGTATGCTCAGTGTATTGAGAACTGGTGGAGCATCTGCAGGACATCAGGCAAGGTGTGAGGTGATTAAACAACATTACACAACATAACATGAATAACTCCACCATGGTGGTACCAGCAGCAGTGCGGACATGTGGCACCTGACAACAGCCAGGCACAACAGCAACCGCCAATAACACAACTAGGACAGGACACTGACTGCCAGGTGCCGTGCAACGCACGTGGCAGCACAGCATCTGCAACTATGCCCATGTGCATTGTGTTGCATCTGGTGGTCCACAACCCAGAGAATATGGGGCCCATGCCACCACCAGGAACATGAACAGGTACCCCAGCTGATGTATGGAGGACACAGAGCACATAAAGCACAAGGTAAGGAGCATGGCATGACAATGTGAACCTGCATGTGTACAGCAGCTGTTGTGTGAGCGGATGCACTGTGGGATGGTGTGTGTGCATTTGTGGGAAGGGTAATATAGGGCATGACTGCAGTGTACCATTGCACAGGTCTCAATATACAGGTGTCCATGAGAATGTATGAGACCTGACACAGTACCACATTGTAGCAACATGGCATGCATACACTGGAACTGCTGATCACAAGGGCCCACAGAGAGAGACACACAGGTGTATATGGGGTGGTTGAGCCCTAGAACAGTATGCCAGACCTACAGGCAGTGCCATACATGCTATGTTGTGGGTGATGTGACATGAGCAATGTGTTGCACGACTGTCACATGGCTGTCATGCCATACATGGGACAATGCATCATGGACACAACAATGCCACACTTGTGTGGGGCCTGCAGCAACCATGTGCACACATGACCACATGCCATGCTTCATTGGGGCCAAGGCCACAATGTGGACCAATAGTGGTATGACACATAACACAACACATGGCAGACTGGGGGTGTACAGAGGAGAATGACACATGCAACTAACAGTAACATGTGCACAAACACACACACACACACACACACTGTGTGCAGAACAGTGTCTGTTGGTGCAGATGGCATCCAACATCATTCAGGCACAATGCACCAGCCCAGGCCACTGGAGACAGGTAACAGTGTCACCATGACAGGTACACAGCACCAGGCAGCACATCAATGTTGTTGGTGATTGGCCATGCACACCGTGTCCATGTGCAACCGGTGCTACCTGCAGGGCTATGGCAGCCCTCAGGTGGAGTGATGCCACAAGGCCCACAGACAACCCTGTGACATGACCACGGGGAGTTACTGTGTACATAGCACAGCACAGGCCCCCACTGCCAGACACGTGCACAGTGTTGTCCAGTACCATGTGTGTGTTTGTCACGCAGGCACTGAAATGGACAATGACACACAGATGGCAGCACCTATGTGCTGTATGAATGTATCATCATGTGCCCACTGAGTGCCATACACACATTTAACACACACATGACAACATGCAGTCAACAGAATGAGTCGTAGGGCATGTGAATGAATAATAATACTTTTATTGATAATACAATATGAATCCCCCAAAGAGGTACACAACGCTATAAAACCATTTATACTACACCCTACCCCACACCCCAACTACAGGTACAGAACAGAGAAACACATCTAAAAACATCTCCCAACATACAGTATGTACATAACAGGAACTGTAAACTGTAAATAGCATACAGATAAATTCAGCAGGGTGAAACAGGGACTAGCAAGTGAAATAAGTCAGAAACAAGTCTAACTATGTACATGACTGCCACTGCTTATGAAGCCATCACTGTCTCACTGCTGAAAGCAGTGCATGCAGGGGTTGTGGAGTCATGGCCATGTCCCCCACTATGACCTCAAAATGTCCCCAGTCATCTTTCTCTGTCCACAGGCTGACCAACAGGTGCATCCTGTGGTGCTTGTTCACCAGCAAGTGTGGCAGTGGCTACCTGCAGTTCCCCAACACAGCACCCCCAGCCACCTCGTGCTGTGCTGCAGGCCCAGAGGCAATGTCATACTGACCTACTCAGGTGGGATATTATGTATAACAACATATGTTGCTATGCCTTTTCTGCTCCTCAGCTTAAACACCACTGTCAACTTTATAATGATCTTGGGTGACTCTCTCTCCGTTAACTAGTAGAAAATACTACCTTGGCTCTCTTACTGATTTGATAATTGAAATCAAACCCCAGGTGTCTTGCAGCTATGCTTCTTCCTCAGAACACACTCCATGGTCTACGATCAGCTGATAAATCCTTTCTGAATTTGCCAACATGCCGCACTAGCAAAGGAACTGTTGCATTTGAGCATGCAGCTCCACAGCTGTGGAATTCCCTTCCCTTGACATTAGACTTTCTAGCTCTGATACATGCTTTAAGAGAAAATTGTGCTCGAATCTGCTGATTGCTGATACCTGTTTCTGCTTTCATCCTACCTAATGACCAGGGCCCCGAGTTTTCCATGATTCAGCGGATCACGTCAAACCGTCAAATATCCGCGAATTTGCCATCACCCGCCAGAATCCCATGACGCCAGCGGAACAAACATCCGCTTCATTTGCCGATGGGGTGCCCAATCCCACATCGGCTGGGCACCAAAGGTCCCTTGTACCACGCTGGGGAGCCCACCCCAAGCGTGGCAAGCAAACGTCCAGTAGGTTTTTTTTGCCGATCAGGGTGCCCAACTCGTCGGGCTGAACACCCCCCAAAGTCATTGTGCATGCTGGAGCCCACCCCAGCGTGGAAAGCAGTCCAGCGATGTCTTTTTCCCTGTAAAACAAAAACTGTCCATGGCGCGTCTCCTGAGCCCCTCCACATCCTGCACCCACCCACTCGCCTCAGTCTCCCCACCCCCACATCCCACTACATCCGTACTCTGTTGCCGATCTTCGGTGGACCAGGAACACGCCTGTACTCTTCAAAGTGACCTGCGAACTGAGGAAATGCGGTAAACTGTATAATGGGCTAGATAGGAGGGGTTCAACTTTATTGCATATCTCAGGCATTTTTGAATTTTGCGCAAATTTTCAACATAGGGTTTTGGGACCCCTTCTCATGAATGATGTCACTGTCATGGGGTTGTCGGGCTCGAAGGGTGATTTCGCACAGTGACTGTGAAATCACCCTTCAGGACTGAATACCGCCATGACAGTGACATCATTCATGAGAAGGGGCCCAAAACCCCATATTGAAAAATTTGGTGCCGTAAAAAATAAGAAGAATGACGAGGCCGCAGCGTTCTCGCACGTTCGCCAGTTCTCAGGCTCATAAGTTCGCGAAATTTCAATATTTTCACTCCAGAGTTTCAACATTGCCATTTCACCACACTGTCTTATGAGTAGTATAGCTGTCATTTTTCACATCTCACCCAAAATGTGTTTCCACCCTTGTAGCGCAGAATAGCGCAGTCGGTGTTTCTTGAAATCAATGTTCCGGACAGATTAATAAAATCACAGTGATACTGTTCATGAGCAGAGGTCTTAAACTGGCTATGTTGAAAATTTGGTGACAAACACCCATAAAATGACTGTATTCACGGGCGTGCATTGTGTCAGATATGGCAAAAAAACAAAAAAAAGGGAAAAAAAATTAAGGGTAAAATGTGCCAGCATCAATTGCCATGAAATTGGTGTTGAGTGCGCCAGAAGTTCTGTGGCAAATGAGAACCCTGCCACAGAACTTTGCTCCGATGTGCTGCAGAAAAATCGGGGCCCCTGCTAATGACTGATGTCTCTGGCCATACAATAGTATTTCCTCACCTCTATATAACTCTCTTACTGCCTCAGTCTGTCCTGGATCCCTTTCCCTGCCCATATACAATCTTCAATGCAGGCATCTCCCTTACACCCACATACACTCATATAATCTAATTTCATGGCTTGCTCCCCTCTTCCTCACTTACCGACCTTTCCTTAATGACACCCCTGCTCTCAATGGTTATTTCTTCCTTTTGTATTACCTGTTTTTGTTTTGTCTACCTTGTTCTGTTCATATGATATGTCACCTGATAATTTATTGTCCAAGGTCCTCTCTATTCATTGCATAGGTAGGCACCTATGAACTTATGAATGGTCTACTCTATATGTCTCTGCTCTATTGTATCCACTTTAACTCATTGTATGTAAAGCATTTTACTTTGTATGTTCTGATATATTGCATCCTCTTTAACTCATTGTATGTAAAGCACTTATAAATTGTTATCCTGTTAAGTTTCTGCATGTCTGTACTCTCCCAGGTCATGCCTGAAAATAGTCATTTATGGCTAGTGCACTTACCTGGTTAACAAAAGCTAAATAAATAAATACTGCTGCTTGTTCTCCTCCTGATCCTCCAGCTGTGCTGCAACAATGCTGTAGTCTGCAGCATCTGCAGAAGCCTCCCCATGCTGTGCTGCATGCTTCGGCCATTGTCCCCCTGCTGCATGGCCTCCTCCTGTCCTTCTGCACCTCTAGCTGTGTAGCATCAATGCAGTGATACACCTCATCCACCGCCCCATGACAGCCTCTTGCTCCACTACTGCATCCTCAGCAGCCCCAATATTCTACTCAGTAGTGTCCCGCTGCATGCTGCTTTCTGGTTGTTCCTCATATCCTCTACACTTATAGCCTCCTGTTCACCTTCACCCTCCTTTTTACTGTCTGGCGGCAGCCTTGCATGGTGACATCTGCACAGTGTACACAGCTGGTGCTCCTTGCATCACTGTTCTTGCTCTCCACTATTGCCCTCAGGGTGCCCAGTGTCAGGGTGTGATTGGTGCATGCCCTGAAACAGCACAATACAGCATGTGCAGGACACACACAGTCCACAGCACCAATACCACATGTCATGTCCCTGATGGTGTGGTTGTCATATGCAGCATGCAACAACACACACATGCAGGACCAGTCATTTGTAGACCACACACCCTTGTCTAGCCCCATCACCTATGCCACATGCCCATGGCACAGTATGGCATGGCTGTGGGCGCCTGAACACATAGATGACCATGGTAGCCCTACATAGGTGACAGCGGCTGGTGGCATAGAGGTGCCACCACCTGCCAATAGCTGGGACAGGGATGCCCTGCACACTGTATGCACTGTCTGGTGGTCATAGTCTTACAGTAACATTGACATGCATCTACACATGTGCACCTATCATGCCTCCAACGAGCCTGCGGGGGTCCCTAGGCCTCACTTTGCTGTCCACTGACACCGTGTCTCTACTGTCACCTTTCTCTGGCATCACCAACTCTCGGCATTGCAACACAGAGTCAGCTGTCACACAGACATGTACATGCTGTCTGTATGCAGCCATGATCCCCAGTGCAGAACCTCTGCCATATATACCTGCAGCAGCTAGCTGTCCCATCCTGATCTTAATGTCATGGCACTCTGCTATGGACAACAGACACGCTCAGTATTTCTGCATCCTCCTCGCCAGTGGTGTTTCAGCTGCTGTGTGGTCTGCCTCACACCACTGATCTCAGGCAGCCTGGCACGAGGCACCTCCACACCTGTCCCTCTCCTAGGTGTCTTCTGCATGCACCCTGGTGGCAGCAGTCTCAGCTGGTGTGTAATTGGCTACCCCTGCCACTGAGGGTTCAGAAACCTACTCATGTTGACAGTACAGTGTAATACACACTGGCGCACTGGTCTGTGTATGTGGCCTGCCCTTCTGTCTGTACCGCTCATGGCATCAGTGTTTCACTGCACATTGGTGCACATGTCATGTGAAGATCGCATGTGCAGCCTAGTGCACAGTGAACACCGTGAATGCATGTAGTTTCTGCTGTACATGCAATCATTACAGTAGCATATGCATGCAATGTTGTGACAAATATTGCTAGCAGGTGCAGCGTGTGGGTAGGATAAAGCACACACACACACATATGTATAACAGGCCATATTGCAAACACAGAATACCACACATGGGATTGACATGTCACAGCTGCCACCTTGTTGGCAATAATAACAACACACAAACAGATGTGATGTATGTTTACTGTTGTATAGTACATACTAAATGCAGGACTGTGATACAGTACAACATTGTGTGCACATACTGTGCACCTACACACCCAGTGGCAGTACACATAGCACACATACACACAGTGCTGTCACACAATCACACACACATGCACATTATGCACCTAGCACACGCACACAACACTCACACAGTCAGCACACTATGCAACCTGCGTTGGATCAATATGTACAGTTCCCACCCACCCTGTGTATGTCCAGCAGCTCAGGTACTGTCACTTCTGTGCTGGCTGTTCAACAGTCCTCTTCTATTTTGCTAGTTGTAAGTCCTGTGTCTCCCCATATGGCATAGGTGCACATGTCCCTGCGGCTGTGCTGCTCAACCCCAACCTGTTGTACCACCACTGTTCCATCAGACATACTTTTGTCCTGTACAGCTGCTGTCTTTGGCTTCCTACCACACTTGTCAATGACAGATGATGCTATTCCTGGCACAGTCCCATGCCTGTGGTCATCCTGTCGTACTACAACTGCAGGTGCAGGGGTCTGTGCAGCGGCTTTACTGTACCAGCACCAGCCACATCCTTCCCTGATGTACATCACTGGTTACAGCACTGCTGCTGGTTGAACTTCCATCACCCAACACACCTTCCAGCTCACGCTGTGTCTGTGCCCTACCCCTGGTGATGGGGATGGATGTTCCCACTTCCTGCTCCACTGTTGTGTGGGCGTGTGTTGCTGGTGGCTGCACACCTGTGCTGACAGTTGTCTGTGTCACCTCCAGTACTGTGTGTCCTGGTGGTTGCTTTGTCTCCTGTGGTGTTGTTTGTGCCTCTGCATCACATTGATGTGTCTGCACGTAGACCTGTGCCCATGTGGCAGCATCCATCATTGGTGGTTGCCTCACTGAATGTGTTGCCAAGATGTTCTGTAGGGCTGCTTCCAGGATGTCCATCTGCCTTTGCTGCTGTGCCACAGACTCTTCCATGGCCATTGCTAGATGAATGATGGCTTGTGTCTTTTCCTTGACACAGGCCTGTGTGGCATGTATGGCATGCACCAGCTTCTCCATGGCTGTCTGGGTTGTGCTTGCTCCAGTCTCAATGGCAGACACTAGACTGCTCATCTGCTCATCCAGGTTTTTGTGGTGGGCATCTAGGCAAAGGCATGTGCAGCCTAGCATTTCAGTCTACTCCTTCTCCTGTCCCACCAATGTCTGGTAGAAGGCAGCATAGTCCGTGGTTCCCGGAGGGAGCCTATGCGTTGTCCAATTGTGCCTCAAGCTCCTCATATGTGGTGGGGCTGAGGTCCTGAGCTATATTCGCTGCAATGCTGTCAACACTGTAGAGGTCACAGCCCCCACCATGTCCTCCTCCTCCTGGTTCTTCATGGTTCTTTAAGCGACCCAAGATGAAATTTTCTTTTTTTTCAAAATGGGTTTTGGTGAGTTAAATACAGTAGCTGGAGTGAAGATCAATGGTGTTCATTTAGGCCACCTGAGTGATTTTTTTTGCCAAAATGATTTCTAGGTGATTGATGGAGCTGGTGTAAAAGTCCAAAGTGGTCACTGAGGCCACCAGAGGTGATATTTTGTTGTTGTTGCCAAAATGGGGTTTAGGTGATTTATGGAGGTGAGGTAAAGATCCACAGTAGAGCTTTAGACCACCAGGGTGCTATTTTATTTTTGCAAAAATGGGTTCCAGGTGATCTATGGAGCCATGGTCAATGTGATACAGTGGTCCATTAGGCCACCTGGGGTGAAATTTGTATTTTTGCAAAGAATGGGTTCCAGGTGATTTATAGAGCAGGGTGAAAGATCAATGGTTTACATTATGCTACCTGATGTGATGTATGTATTTTTGCCAAAATGGGTTTCAGGTGATTTATGGGGTTGGGGTAAAAGGTAGCCAATGGTCAGTTAGGCCACCTGAGGAGATATTTTACTTTTGCCAGAAATAGGTTCCAGGTGACCTCCGTAGTCATTGTGAAAGATCCGAGTGGTTTTTAAGCCAGCTGAGGTGACATTTTAATTTTGCAAAAATCAGTTCCAGTTGATATCTGGAGTTGGGGTGAAAGGTCCATGGCAGCCGTTTAAGACACCTGAGGTGATATTTTAGTTTTTGAAAAAGTGGGTTGTAAGTGACTAGTAGAGCTGGTGTAAAGGTCGGAGGTTGTCATTTATGGGATTGGGGAAAAGGTAGGCAGGAGTCATTTAGGCCACCTGATATTAAGGTAGGTGGTGGTCCTTTAGGCCACCTAAGGTGATATTTTAATTTTTGCCAAAATGGAGTCATTGTTAATAGTCCAGTTGTTTGTGTGTACATGCTTCCCTCAGAGACATTGTAAGACGGTATGGGCTGGAGTTTCATTGTTATGCGATGATACCCAGCTCTACCTGTCTTTTGCACCTGACCAGAATGGAGCACTCTCAATGTTTAATAGTTACAAAATCCAAGGTTGGATGAGGTCAGCTGGCTGAAGTTGAATTCTGGGAAGACGGAGGTGATAGTCGTGGATCCTGGTTGCCTGATAGGGGGACGGGGACAAATCATCCTCAGGTTTATTCCTGGGGATGTTGAGCTCCTATCTCTGAACAGGTACGGAACCTAGGGGTGATTCTTGATGATCGGCTGACACTACATGCTCAAGTGTGGCCATCGTTAAGGTTTCCTTTACCATCTTTTGAACATCGCTAGGATCAAGCACCTTGTTCCATCTGGGGACCTACCTACATTGATCCACGCCTTTGTGACCTCACATTTGGTACGCAATTCCCTTTACTTTGGGCTTCCAGGGTTGATGTCTGCCACTTGCAGCTGGTGCAGAACTCCACAGCCTGGCTGTTAACTAGGATGCCTCATTCTTCCCATGTTACACCATTGCTACGGAGACTGCACTGGCTGCGGTTCAGTGGCGGATCACCTTTAAAATTGGCATGCTGACTTATAAAGCCCTGCACAGTTTGGGCACTGACTACCTGAAAGAGCTCCTGTTCCTATCTCCCAGAGCGACTGCTCTGCTCAGCAATGAGGGGTTGCTGGAGATTCCGAGGGTTGTTTAAAATCTTCTGGCACCTGGGCTTTCATGTTCATGGCACCAACCCTCTGGAATTCTCTACCACGTTGGATTAGAGAGTGTGCGACAGTGGGGGTTTAAATAAGCATTAAAATCCATTCTGTGGATTAAGGCTTTTGGGGAAGATGCTGACCTGGTTTGATTTTACTGTTTCATCATGTTGTTTGATGTGATTTATTTTATCGGTTTTATTGTAATGTTTTATCTTGATGAGATTTTACAATTTGTTCTTGCTATTGATTTTGAAAGGCACATTAAAATTATTATTATTATTATTTAAGCCACCTGAGGTGAAATTTTATTTTTTGCAAAAAATGGATTCCAGGTGATATCTGGAGCTGAGGTGAAATGTCCATGGTGGCTGTTTAAGCTACATGAGGCGATATTTTTAGTTTTTGAAAAAATGGGTTGTAAGTGATTAATGGAGCTGCTGTGAAAGATCTGAGGTTGTTGTTTAGGCCACCTGAAATGATATCTGTATTTTTCTCAAAATGGGTTCCAGGTAATTAATGGATCCAGAATAAAAGATCTGCAGTGGTCCTTTAGGCCATCTGAGGTGATTTTTCTTTTGCTAAAATTTGTTCCAGGTGACATGAACCTGGGATAAAAGGTATGTGGAGCTCATTTAGGCCACGTGAGGTGATATTTTTAGTTGTTGCAAAAACAGGCTCCAGGTGATCTATGGAGCCTGGTTGAAAGGTTCTTCATGGTTCTTTAAGTCAAAATGGGTTTTGGTAAGTTAAATAGCTGGAGTGAAAGATCAGCAGTGGTCATTCAGGCCACCTGAGGTTAAAGGAAGGTGGATGATTTAGGCCACCTGAGGTGATATTTTATTTTGCCAAAATGGGTTCCAGATGATGCATGGAATCATTGTGAAAAGTCTGCTATGATTGTTTGAGCCACCTGAGGTGACATTTTATTTTTATTTTAAAATGGGTTTTGGTGAGTTAAATAACTGGAGGGAAAATTCAGTTTTGGTCATTTAGGTCACCTGAGGTGATATTTTTATTTTTGCAAAAATGGTTTCCAAGTAATTGATGGAGCAGATGTAAAACATCCAAAGTGGTCATTGAGGCCACCAGAGGTAATATTTTTTTGTGGCCAAAAATGGGTCCTATGTGATTCATGAGGGCAAGCTAAAAAATCCACAGTAGAGCTTTAGGCCACTGGGGTGATATTTTTATTTTTCCAATAATGAGTTCCAGGTGATCTGTGGAGCCAGGCTGATTGGTACACGGTGATCATTTAGAACACCTGAGGTGAAATTTATTTATTTGACAAAAATGGGTTCCAGATGTTTTCTTGGATTGGGTAAAAGTTAGGCAGTGGTCATTTAGGCCACCTGAAGTTAAAGGTTGGTGGGCCATTTAGACCACCCGGGTGATCTTTAATTTTGCAAAAATGGGTTAGAGGTGATTCTAAGGAGTCATTGTTAATAGTTTGGCTGTTTAAGCCACCAGATGAGAAATTTTATTTTGCAAAAATGGATTCCGGTGATATCTGGAGCTGAGGTGAAATGTCCAAGGTGGTTGTTTAAGCCACATGAGGTGATATTTTAGTTTTGAAAAAGCAGGTTGTAAGTGATTAATGGAGCTGCTGTGAAAGGTCTGAGGTTGTCATTTAGGCCACTGAGGTAATATTTGTATTTTCTACAAAATGGGTTCCTGGTAATTAATGGATCCAGAGTAAAAGATCTGTAGTGGTCATTTAGGCCACCTGAGGTGATTTTGCCTTTTATTAAAAATTGTACCAGGTGAAATGAACATGGGGTAAAAGGTGTGTGAAGGTCTTTTAGGCCACATGAAGTGATATATTTATTTGTTTCAAAATGTGCTCCAGGTGATCTATGGAGCCTGGTTGAAAGGTTCTTCATGGTTGTTTAAGCCACCTGAGGTGAACTTTTCATTTTGTTCAAAAATGTGGTTTTGGTGAATTGAATAGCTGGAGTGAAAGCTCAGCAGTGGTCATTTAGGTCACCAGAGGTGATATTTTTCTATTTTTGCCAAAAATGATTTCTAGGTGATGGAGCTGGTATAAAGATTCCAAAATGGTCACTGAGGCCAACAGAAATTATATTTTTATTTTTGTCGATAATGGGTTCCAGGTGATCTATGGAGGCAGGCTGAATGGTGCACAGTGGTCATTTAGGACTCCTGAGGTGAAATTTATATATTTGACAAAATGGGTTTGTGGTGATTTTGGAACTTTGATGAAAGGTCTGCGGTGGACATTTATGCTTCCTGATGTGATATATTTATATTTGGCAGAAATGTGTTTCAGGTGATTTATGGGGATGGCGTAAAATGTGGGCAGTGGTCATTTAGGCCATATGAGGTTAAAGGTGGTGGTCATTTAGGCCACTTGAGGTGATACTTTTATTTTTGCTAAAATGGGTTCCAGGTGTTCTATGGAGTCATTGTGAAAAGTCTGCTATAGTTGTTTAATCCATCTGAGATAAAAATTTTGTTTTGCAAAAACGGGTTCCAAATGATATCTGGAACTGGAGTGAAAGGTCCACGGTGGTCGTTTAAGCCACCTGAGGTGATATTTTAATTTTTGAAAAAGTGGGTTGCAGATGATAAATGGAGCTGGTGTGAAAGGTCTGAGGTGGTCATTTAGGCAACCTGAGGTGATATTTCTATTTTGATAATAATGGGTCCAGGTGATTTATGGAGCTGGGGTGAAAGAGCTGCAGTGGACATTTATGATTCCTGATGTGATATATTTATTTTGCCAAAAATGAATTTGAGGTGATTTATAGGATTGGTGTAAAAGGTAAGCAGTGGTCATTTGGGCCACCTGAGGTTAAGGTAGATAGTGGTCATTTAGACCACCTGAGGAGATATTTTTATTTTTGCCAAAATGGGTGCCAGGTGATCTATAGAGTCATTGTGAAAAGTCTGCTATGATTGTTTAAGCCACCTGAGGTGACATTTTATTTTGTAAAAATGGATTCCAGGTGATATCTGGAGCTGAGGTGAAATGTCCACATTGGTCATTTAAGATATGTAGGTAATATTTTTAGTTTTTGAAAAAGTGGGATGTAAGTCATTAATGGAGCTGCTGTGAATGGTCCGAGGTTGTCATGTAGGCCACCTGAGGTAATATTTTTATTTTTCCCAAAATGGGTATCAGGTAATTAATGGATCCAGAGTAAAAGACCTGCAGTTGTGATTTAGGCCACCTGAATTGATTTTGCCTTTTGCCAAAATTTATTCCAGGTAATATGAACATGGTAGAAGATCTGTGGAGGTCATTTAGGCCACATGAGGTGATATTTTCAGTTGTTGCCAATAATATGCTCCATGTGATCTATGGAGCCTGTTTGAAAGGTTCTTCATGGTTGTTTAAGCCACCTGAGGTGAGCTTTTATTTTTTCAAAATGTGTTTTGGTGCATTAAATAGCTGGAATGAAAGATCAGCGGTGGTCGTTTAGGCCAACTGGGTGATTTCTTTTATTTTTGCCAAAAATGGTGATTAGTGGAGCTCGTGTAAATAGTCCAAAGTGGTCATTGAGGGCACCAGAGGTGACATTCTTTTTGTTGCCAAAATGGTTTCCAGGTTATTTATGGGGGCATTGTAGACCTATGGGCCAAAAGCAGTGATATTTTTATTTTGCCAAAATGGTTCCAGGTGATATATGGAGGCAGGCTGAATGATACGCAGTGGTCATTTAGAACACTTGATGTGAAATTTATATATTTGCCAAAAATTGGTTCCTGGTGATTTTGGAATTGGGCTGAAAGGTCTGTGGTGGAGATTTACGCTACTTAATGTGATATATTTATTTTTGCTAAAATCTGGGTTTCAGGGATTTATGGAGTTTTGTTAAAATGTAGGCAGTGGTCATTTAGGCCACATGAGGATAAAGTTAGGTGATGGTCACTTAGGCCACCTGAGGTGATATTTTTATTTTGCCAAAAAGGATTCCAGGTGTTCTGTGGAGTCATTGTGAAAAGTCCCCTATGGTTGTTTAATGCACCTAATTTGACATTTTATTTTTGCAAAAAACAGGCTCCAGGTGATATCTGGAGTTGGACTGAAAGGTCCACGTTCATTGTTTAAGCCACCTGCGGTGATATTTTAATCTTTGAAATAGTGGGTTTGCATGTGATTAATGGAGCTGGTGTGAAAGGTCTGAGGAAGTCATTTAGGCCACCTGAGGTGTTATTTGTACTTTGCAAAATGAGTTCCAGGTAATTTATGGATCCAGACTTAAAGATCTGCAGTGGTCATTTAGGCCACATGAGGTGATTTGTTTTTGCCAAAAGTGGCTCCAGGTGATCTGGACCCAGGGTAAAAGGTCAGTGGAGTTCATTTAGGCCACATGAGGTGATATTTTTAGTTTTGCCAAAACAGGTTTTAGGTGATTAATGGAGCTGGAGTGAAAGTTCCACAGTGCTCATTTAGGCACCTTAGGTTATATTTTGTTTTACCAGAAATGGATTCCAGGTGATTTATGGTGCAGGGTGAAATGTCCTCAGTGGTCACTTGGGCCACCTGAGGGTGATCTTTTATCTTTGCCAAAATTGATTCAAAGTGCTTAATGGAGCCTGGGGAAAAAGGTCTGCAGTGGTCATTTAGATCACCTAAGGTGATATTTTGTTTTGCCAAAAATATGTTCCAGGTGATAGATGGAGCAAAGGGAAATAATCCCTGTGAGTCATTGATGCCACCTGAAGTCACATTTTATTTTGCCAAAATTGGTTCCAGGTGATCTATGGAGCCTTTGTAAATGGTCTGCAATGGTCCTTTAGGTGTCTGAGGTTATATGTTGCTTTTCTTTTTGCCAAAAATGATTACATGTGATTCATGGAGCAGTTTGAAAGGCTTGTGGTAGTCATTAAAGCCACATGAGGTGAGATTTTTGCCAAAAAATAGGTTCCAGGTGATTTATGGAGCCAGGCTGAAAGTTCATTGGTGGTCTTTTAGGCCACCAGACATGACATTTATTTTTTTTCCAAAAATGGGTTCCAAGTGAGTTATAGAGCTGGGGTAAAAGGTCAACAGTGTTTGTTTAGGCCACCTAAGGTGATATTTCTTATTGTTTGCCAAAATGGTTTCAAGGTGATTTATGGTGGTGAGGTGATATTTATTTTTTCATCCAGATGATTTATGTTCCTGAGGTAAAATGTCTGTGGATGTCATTTAGGCCACCTGTGTGCTATTTTAGTTTTAGCCAAAAATACAGGTGATTAATGAAGCTGGGGTGGAATATCCACAGTGCTCATTTGGGCTCCTTATGCTATATTTTTGCTTTTGCCAAAAATGATTTCCAGGTGCTTAATGGAACCTTTATGAAAGGTCTATGGTGGTCATTTAGGTGACCTGAGATAATATTTTATGTTTACAAAAACTGGTTCCAGGTGAGTTATGGAGCAGGGTAAAGGACCATAGTGGTCATTTATGCCACCTGAGGTGATTTTCTTTTGCCAAAAATGGGTTTCTGATGATCTATGAAGCCAGGTTCAAAGTTCCTTAGTTGTTGTTTAGGCCACCTGAGGTGAAATGCTGATTTTTTCAAAATGAGTTCCAGGTGAGTTATAGAGCTGCTCGTTAAGGCCACCTAAGCTGATACTTAAATGCCTGCCAAAATGCTTTTCATGTGGTTTCTGGAGCCAGGCTGAAAAGTCCTTGGTGGTAAAAAGTTCAAAGTTGTTATTTTATGCAATATTTGTTTTGCCAAAAATGAGGTTCCAGGTTATTTATGGAACTGGGGGAAAAGGCCCGTAGTAGACCTATGGGCCAACAGGAATGATATTTTTATTTTGCCAAAAATGGGTTCCAGGTGATCTATGGAGCCAGGCTGAATTGTACATAATGGTCATTTAGAACACCTCAGGAGAAGTTTATATTTTTCCAAAAGTGGGTTCTAGATCATTTATGGAGCTGGGGTGAAAGGTCTGCAGTGGACATTTATGCTACCTGGTGTGATATATTTATTTTTGCTAAAAATGGGTTTCAGGTGATTTATGGGATTCAGGTAAAAGGTAGGCAGTGGTCATTTAGACCACCTGAGGTAATATTTTTATTTTTCCAAAATGAGTTCTAGGTGATCTGTGGGGTCATTGTGAAATGTCCACAATGGTTAGTTAAAGTCACCAGAGGTGAAAGTTTTATTTTGCAAAAATGAACTCCAGGTGATATCTGGAGCTGAAGTGAAATGTCCATGGTGGTCATTTAAGCCACTTGAGGTGATTTTTCTTATTTTGCCAAAATGGTTTCAAGGTGAAATTATGGAGCTGGTGTAAAAAGTCCAGTGTGGTCATTAGGCCACCTGAGGTGATATAATTTTGCCAAAAAGGTTCCGGGTGATTTATGGCACTGGGCAAAATGTCCACAGTGAACTTGTAGGACACAAAGGGTGACATTTTTATGTTTTGCCAAAATGGGTTCCATATAATATGTGGAGCTAGGGTGAATGATATGAGGTGGTCATTAAGGCCACCTGAGGTAAAATTTTTATTTTGCCAAAATTGGATTCAAGGTGATCTATCTAAACATCGTGAAAGGTCTGAGGTGTTGGTTTTGGAAGCGTGATGTGACATTTTATGTTTCCAAAATTGGTTCCAGGTAATTTATGAATCTGGAGTAAAAGATCTGTAGTGGTCATTTAGGACACCAGAGGTGATATTTTTATTTTACTAAAAATTGATTAAAGGTGATTTATGGAGCCAAGGTGAAATGTCTGTAGTGGTCATTTAGGCCACCTGGGGTATATTTTTTATTCATGTTTTGCCAGAAATAGGTTCCAGGTGATTTATAGAGCTGGGATAAAAGATCTGCAGTGGACCTTTAGGCCAATTGAGGTAACATTTTATTTTACAAAAATGGGTTCCAAGTTATGTATGGAGCAAGGAAAAAGGTCATTTATGCCACTTGAGGTGATATTTTTATTTTTTTGCCATAAATCAGTTTCAGGTGATCTATGGAGCCAGATTCAAAGTTCCTCAGTGATTGTTTAGGCCACCTGAGGTGACATTTATATATTTGCTGAAAATGGGTTCCTGGTGATTTATGGAGCTGGGTGAAAGGTCTGAGGTTGTTGTTTAGGCCACCTAAGGTGTTGTATTTATTTTGCCATAAATGTGTTTCAGGTGATTTATGGGATTGGGCTAAAGGTAGGCAGTGGTCATTTAGGCCACCTGAGGTTAAGGTAGGTGGTGGTCATTTAGACCACCTGAGCTGATAATTTTGTTTTTGCCAAAATGGGTTCCAAGTGATCTATGGAGTCATTGTAAAAGGTCTGCAGTGGTTGTTTACACCAGCTGAGGTGAAATTTTATTTTTGCAAACAATGGATTAAAGGTGATATCTGGAGCTGAGGTGAAATGTCCACAGTCATTTAAGCCACCTGAGATGATATTTTAGTTTTTGAAAAAAGTGGGTTGCAGGTGATTAATGGAGCTAGTGTGAAACATCTGAGGTTGTCTTTTAGGCCACCTGAGGTGATATTTGTATTTTTCCCCAAAATTGATTCCAGGTAATTAATGGATCCAGAGTAAAGATCTGCAATGGTCATTTAGGCCGCATGAGGTGATATTTTTAGTTTTGCCAAAACATGATCCAGCTGATCTATAGAGCCTGGTTGAAAGTTTCTTCATGGTTCTTTAAGCCACCTGAGGTGAATTTTTATTTTTCTAAAATATGATTTTGCTAGTTAAATAGCTGGAGTGAAAGATCAACGGTGGTTGTTTAGGCAACTTGAGGTGATTTTTTTTTTTTTTGCCAAAATGGTTTCTAGGTGATTGATGAAGCTGGTGTAAAAGTCCAAAGTGATCATTGAGGACACCACATGTGATATTCTTTTGTTGTTTCAAAAATGGTTTTAGGTGATTTATGGAGGTGAAATAAAAGATCAAGGTAGAGCTTTAGACCACCAGGGGTGCTTTGTTTATTTTGCCAAAAATGGGTTCCAGGTGATCTATAGAGCCACGGAGAATGGGGAGAAATTTTATTTTGCAAGAAATGGGTTCCAGGTGATTTATGGAGCAGGGTGAGAGATTTGTGGTTTACATATATGCTACCTGATGGGATATATTTATTTTTGCCAAAATGGGTTTCAGGTGATTTATGGGGTTAGGGTAAAGGTCATTTAGGGGCATTTAGGCCACCTGAGGTGATATTTTTATTTTTGCTAGAAATGGGTTCCAGGTGATCTATAAAGTCATTTTGAAAGGTCTGCAGTGGTTGCTTATGGCAGCTGAGATGACATTTTATTTTAGTAAAAATCTGGAGTTGGGTTAAAGGGCTATGGCAGCTGTTTAAGACACCTGAGGTGATTTTTAGTTTTTGAAAAAGTGGGTTGTATGTAATTAATAGAGCTTTGTAAAAGGTCTCAGGTTGTCGTTTAGGCATCCCGAGGTCATATTTGTATTTTGGCCAGAAATGGGTTCCAAGTAATTTATGGATCCAGGTAAAAGATCTACAGTGGTCATTTAGGCCAGGAGATGTGATATTTTTATTTTACCAGAAATTGGTTCCATGATTTATGTCAAAGGGGAGGCACTGACAAGCAGCAGGAAAATCCAGCCTCTCCCTATAAAACAGGGTACTAAATGAGAAAAAGACCAAAGGTAGAGCGGTCAGTGAGGATGCTGCAACAGAAGGTAAAGCCATCAAAAATGGAGAGTAATGAGTAGCAAATGCCCGTAGCTCTGTAACAAGCTTCCTGAATTAGTGGCCTTGATGGAGGAGGAACATCTGGATATTGTGGCAGTCACAGAAACATGGTACACACAAAACCATGACTGGGACATAAACATACCAGGATACACTATCTACAGGAGGGACAGGGAGGGTAAAAAGAGGGAGGAGGAGTTCTTTACATAAGGGAAGGAATAAAAGCAACAGAACAAAGGGTAAACAGGGAGGAGAAGAAAGCACTGTAGGTAGAATTTGGAGACAGGCAATGGCACCATAATCCGCTGGGGTTGTATACAGAACCCCTTCTCAGGGGAGGAAATGGACAAGAAATGATAGAAAGTATACTTAGAATGGCAGAAAAAGGAGATATTGCCGATGGGTGATCTGAATATGCCAGATGTTAACTGGAGTGCAGTTGCAGCTGCCACTTCAAAGAGTGCAGTTATTCTAGATGCCTACAGGGGCATGCCTTAGACAACTAGTACTGGAGCCCACTCGAGAACAATATTGAACTTGATTCTCTCAAATGGAGATGGAGAGAGGATCACAGATGTGAAGTGGGTAGCCATCTGGGAACTAGCGACCATCGAACAGTATGGTTCACAATAAACACAGCAATAGAGTCAAGTCATACAAAGACAAAGTACTGGACTTTAGGAGGGCTGACTTTGCCAAAATGGGTGAGTGCCTAAGGAATGCACTAGCAAATGGGCAGGAAGGAGGTGTGGAAGAACAATGGGAATAATAAAAACTGCCATCACAAGAGGTAACGAGCCTTTGTGTGAAGCAAATAAACAAAACAAAGCGATGTAGAAACCACTATGGTTCTCAAAGGAGTAGCAGTGAAGGTTCAAGAGAAAAGAAAGCATTCAGGAAGTACAAGGAATCGCAGAAGGAGCAGGACAGAGAACTGTATCAGTTAAAGCAACAGGAGGCTGGGAAGGCAGTCAGAACAGCAAAGGCCCAAACCGGGGAAAGATAGCCAACTCAGTTAAGAGGGGATAAAACCTTTTATAGGTACATCAGGGAGCGAAGGAAGACCAAGGAGGATAGTGAGGCTTAATAAAGGGGAGGAGGTGGGCAGAGGGAGACTGTGAAAAGGCAGAGATACTAAACAAATATTTTGCTCAGTATTTACAAATGAAGAGAAGTACATAAAACAAACAGTAGAAACACTCTGGATACAGAAGTTGATACAACCATTTACAGAAGAAAGGGTTCCTGAAAGAACTCTTAAAACTGAAGGTGGACAAAGCAATGGGGCCTGATGGTATTCATCACAGAATTCTAAAAGAGCTAAGGTAGAACTAGTGACACCACTGACTACTCTTTTAACAAATCATGGAGGATGGGGTGGTACCCGAGGACTGGAGGAGGCAGATGTGATTCCCTCTCACAAAAGTGGGAGCAAGCAGAAGCAGGAAACTACAGACCTGTTAGTTTAATGTCAGTGATAGGGAAAATGATGGAATCACTCTGGAGGAAGAATTGTCGAGTATCTAGAGGCCAGAGGCACAGGACCCTAGGCAGCATGGATTCACAGCGGGAAGGTCATGCCAGATGAATCTGATAGATTTCTTTGACTGGGTGACCAAAGTAGTAGATCAGGGAGGGTGTGGACATGGCCTACCTAGACTTTAGCAAGGCATTTGACACAGTCCACACAAAAGATTAATATACAAGTTATCCAGCCTGGGGTGGGTCCCAAGATGACAGCCTGGTAAAGAATTGGCTGGAGAATAGGACACAGAGAGTAATAGTAAATGGAGTCCACTCAGAAGAAAGGAGGGTTACTAGTGGGTACTGCAGGGTTCAGTATTAGGACCTGTCCTCTTCAGTGTCTTTATAAGCGACATTGCAGAAGGACTGGAAGGAAAAGCATGTCTCTTTGCAGATGACACAAAGATCTGTAACAGAGTTGATGCACAGGGTGGGGTGGAAAGGATGAGAAGGGACTTGGCAAGGTTAGAGGAATGGTCAAATGTATGGCAGCTTAGATTCAATGCTAAGAAGTGCAAGGTAATGCACCTGGGGAACAAAACCAGGGAAAGAGTACACAATGGGGGTGAGATACTAACAACAACAAAAATGGAAAGGGACCTGGGGGTAGTCATATCAGATGACCTAAGGTGGGCAAGCAATGTGAGAGGGCAGCAAGGAGGGCTGGGGGGATACTGGGATGCAAGGAGGCATCACCAGTAGAAAACAGGAAGTTATTATCCCTCTGTACAGACAGCTGGTGAGACCCCATCTGGAGTACTGTGTGCAGTTCTGGAGACCCAATCTCCGCAAAGACATAGACAGGATGGAAGCTGTCCAGAGGAGGGCAACTAAAATGGTGCAGGGTCTGCACTGGAAGACATATGAAGAGAGCGAGAAGGAGCTTAATATGTATAGCCTCAAGGGAAAGGAGGAGAGGGGACATGATGAAACGTTCAAGTACCTCAAGGGAATCAACAAAGTCCAAGAGGCTAGCATCTTCAAAAAAAAGAGAGGTGTTCCAAGAACAAGAGGGCACAATTTGAAGATGGGGGCAGCTCAGAGGTAATTTATGAAGTATTTTTCACAGAGAGGGTTGTGGATGCATGGAGCGGCCTTCGGAGGAGGTTGTGGAGTCAAAATCAGTGTTGGAATTCAAGCATGCATGGGACAATCATAAGGCAATTCTAGGGGGGTGGGGTGGAAGAAGTAGGCTGCTGGTTAACTAGGATCTGCAGCTTATCCAGTAGGTAGGGAAATGGGCAGACTGGGTGGGCCAAGCGGGTCCTTATCTGCCGTCAAATTCTATGTTTCTATGTTATGGGAGCCAGGGTGAAAGACCTGCAGAGGACCTTTAGGCAACCAGGAATGAATGATATTTTCATTTTGCCAAAATGGGATCCAGGGTGATCTATGAAGCCAGGGTGAATGGTATGGTGGTTGGCTTAGGTCACCTGAGGTGATATTTTTGTTGTCATAATGGGTTCCAAGTGATTTATGTACCTGGGGAAAATGTCTGTGGATGTAATTTAGGCCACCTGTGGTGATATTTTTAGTTTTGCAAAAATAGATTACAGGTGATTAATGAAGCTGGGGTGAAATATCCACAGTGCTAATTTGGGCTCCCTCATGTTTTATTTTTGTTTTTGCCAAAATAGGTTCCAGATGCTTAAAGGAACATTTGTAAAAGGTCTGTGGTGGTCTTTAGCTGCCTGAGGTGATATTTTTACGTTACCAAAACTGGTTCCAGGGGAGTTATGGAGCAGGGGTAAAGGACCGCCGTGGTAATTATGACACCTGAGGTGATATTTTATCTTCTGCCAAAATGGGTTTCCGTGGTCTGTGTAGCCAGGTTCAAAATTCCTCAATAGTTGTTTAGGTCACCTGAGGTGAAATGTCTATTTTTTCCAAAAATGAGTTCCAAGTGAGTTATAGAGCTACAGTGAAAGGTCAGTGGTGGTCATTAAGGCCACCTAAGTTGATATTTTAATTTTTGTGAAAATGGCTTTCATGTGATTATTGGAGCCAGTCTGAAAAGTTCAAAGTAGTTATTTAGGCATTTTTTTTGCCCAAAATGGGCTCCAGGTTATTTATGGAGCTAGGGTGAAAAGTCTGCAGTGGACATTTACGCCACCCTGATGTAATATTTTTATTTTTGACAAAATGGGTTCCAAGTGATCTATTGAGTCATTGTGAAAAGTCCACGATGGTTGTTTAAGTCACCAGAGGTGAATTTTATTTTGAAAAAATGGATTCCAGGTGAGATCTGGAACTGAGGTGATTTTATTTTTGCTAAAATTTGTTCAAGGTGATATGAACCTGGGGTAAAATGTCAGTGGAGGTCATTTAGGCCACATGAGGTGATAGTTTTAGTTTTGCCAAAATGGGCTGCAGGTAATCTATGGAGCTTGGTTGAAAGGTTCTTCATGGTTCTTTAAGTCACCTGAGGTGATTTTTATTTTTTCAAGAATGGGTTTTGGTGAGTTAAATATCTGGACTGAAAGATCAGCGGTGGTCATTTAGGCCACCTGAGGTTAAAGGTTGTGGTGGTCATTTAGGCCACCTGAGGTGATATTTTATTTTGCCAAAATGTGTTCCAGGTGATCTATGGAGTCATTGTGAAAATCTGTTATGATTCATGCCTGAGATGAAATTTTTATTTTTGCAAAATGGATTCAGGAGCTGAGGTGAAATGTCCACATTGGTTGTTTAAGCCACCTGAGGTGATATTTTTAATTTTTGAAAACGTGGGTTGTAAGTGATTATTGGAGCTGTTGTGAAAGGTCTGAGGTTGTCATTTAGGCCACCTGAGGTAATATATGTATTTTTCAATAAATGGGTTCCATACAATTAATGGGTCCAGAGTAGAAGATCTGCAGAGGTAATTTAGGCCACCTGAGGTGATTTTCCTTTTGTTAAAATGTGTTCCAGGTGAAATGAACATGGGTAAAAGGTGCATGGAGATCATTTAGACCACATGAGGTGATATTTTTAGTTGTTGAAAGATGTGCTCCAGGTGATCTATGGAGCCTGGTTGAAAGGTTCTTCATCATTGTTTAAGACACCTGAGGAGAACTTTTATTTTTTCAAAATGGGTTTTGGTGAGTTAAATAGCTGGAGTGAAAGATCAGCAGTGGTCATTTAGGCCACCTGGGGTGATTTTTTTTTTTTGCCAAAAATGGTTTCTAGGTGATTAATGGAGCTGGTATAAAGAGTCCAAAATGGTAATTGAGGCCACCAGAGTGATATTTTTTTGTTGGGAAAACGGGTTCTAGGTTACTTATGGGGCCATGAAAAAAGGTCTGTAGTAGACCTATGGCCAACAGGAGTGATATTTTATTTTTGCCAAAAATGGGGTCCAGGTGGCCTATGGAGGCAGGCTAAATGGTAGAAGTGGATATTTATGCTACCTGATGTAAATTTATATATTTGCCAAGAACGGTTTCAGGTGATTTATGGGGTTGGAGTAAAATGTAGGTAGTGGTCATTTAGGCCACATGAGGTTAAAGGTAGGTGGTGGTCATTTAGGCCACCTGATGTGATATTTTTATTTTTGCAAAAATGGGTTCCAGGTGATTTCTGGAGCTGGGGTGAAAGGTCCACGGTGGTCGCTTAAGCCACCTGAGGTGATATTTTAAATTTTTTAAAAGTGGGTTGCAAGTGATTAATGGAGCTGGTGTAAAAGGTCTGAGTTTATCGTTTAGGCCAACTGAGGTGATATTTCTATTTTTGCCAAAATGGGTTCCAGGTGACTTATGGAGCTGGGGTGAAAGATCTACAGTGGACATTTACACTACCTGATGTGATATATTTATTTTGCCAAAAATTGGTTTCAATTCATTTATGGGGTTGGGGTAAAAGGTTGGCAGTGGTCATTTAGGCTACATGAGATTAAAGGTAGGTGGTGGTCATTCAGACCACCTGAGGTGATATTTTATTTTGCCAAAAATGAGTACTAGGTGATCCATGAAGTTATTGTGAAAAGTCCGCTATAGTTGTTTAAGCCTCCTGAGATGACATTTTATTTTTGCAAAACATAGATTCCAGATGATAGCTGCAGCTGGGTGAAAGGTCCACAGTGGTCATTTATGCCAACTGAGGTGATATTTTAGTTTTTGAAAAAGTGGGTTGCAGGTGATTAATGGACCTGGTGTGAAAGTTCTGAGGTTGTCGTTTAGGCCACCTGAGGTGATATTTGTATTTTTTGCCAAATTGGATTCCACTTAATTTATGGATCCTGAGTAAAAGATCTTCAGTGGTCATTTAGGCCACCAGAGGTGATTTGGGCCAGGGTAAAAGGTCAGTGGAGTTCATTTAGGCCACATAAGTTGATATTTTTGTGTTTTCCAAAATGGGTTTCAGGTGATTAATGGAGCTGGAGGAAAGTTCCATGAGTGCTCATTTAGCCACCTTAGGTTATATTTTGTTTTGCCAAAAATGGAATCTAAGTGATTTATAGAGTAGGGTGAAATGTCCTCAGTGGTCACTTAGGGCCACCTGAGGTGATATTTTATTTTGCCAAAATTGCTTCCAAGTGCTTAATGGAGCCCTGAAAAAGGTCCGATGTGGTCATTTAGGCCACCTAAGGTGATATTTTTATTTTGCCAAAATGTGTTCCAGGTGTTTTATGAAGCAAGGGAAAAGGTCTACTGTGGTCATTGATGCCACCTGAGGTGACATTTTTATGTTTACCAAAAATAGGTTCCAAGTGATCTATGGAGCCTTAGTAAAAGGTCGCAATGGTCATTTAGGTGCCTGAGGGTATTTTTTTTCTTGCTAAAATTGTTACACTCATTTATGGAGCAGTTTGAAAGGTTCATTAAAGCCACGTGAGGTGATGTTTTTATTTTTGCCCAAAAATGGGCTCCAGGTGTTTAATGGAGCCTGTGTAAAGACCTGAGGTGGTCATTTAGGCCACCTGAGGTGATATTTTTCTTTTGTCTAAAAGGATTATAGGTGATTTATGGACCTGGGGTAAATGGCTCACAGAGTTCATTTAGGACAACTGAGTTGATATTATTTTTTCCCAAAAGTGGGTTCCAGGTGATTTATGGAGCTGGGGTAAAAGGTCCACAGTGGATCTTTAGCCCACCAGGGGTGATGTTTGTATTTTTTCCAAAAATGGGTTCCAGGTGATTTATGGAGGTGGGGTGAAAGGTCTGTGGTAGCCCTTTAGGCCACCTTAGGACAGAATATTAAAACTTTGTGCTGAGCACAAACCATTTTACAGGTTTAGCACCAGGTTAGTTTGGATCTGCTATATTCCAAAGGTCAAATAGTGCACTCAAACTGCATTAGTGCCAGGCAAACTCATAATGTATGCAAGGGGTTACCTGAAGGGGCATGTCAGTACAATGCTATATTCATTGTACAGTGCCACACAAAGTGGTTTTGTGCGACTTTAGGGTGACACATTGTGTGGTGCACCTTACCACCCAGGAAAGGTAGTCTTAACCCTGGGTAAACTAGCTTTGCATGTTTTCGTGGCTTTGTGTGAATTTTTGCATGGCTTTGTGTGATCCTAACCAATAAATATGACACATAGAAATAACCCAGACATAGAGGAAACAGGCTGCTCACTGATGGCATCACTATGATGACATCATCTGCCACCAGTCCCAGTCATGATGACAGTACATGGTGACCCAACTCCCAGTGGACACCATGACAGTGCAGCCAAACAGCACACATCTGCAAACCACCCTTCTGTGGACACCAACAAATGTCAGCACTCACATGCAGCACTGTGGGCATGGAGGTTGTTGAGGGATGGTGTACAAGTGGCCATGCTGCACCACAGACTGGGTGTGGCCACAAGGCTGAGACACATCACACAAGTGCAAATGGGCCAGTGTTGGGAATACCCTAACACCAGAGTGTCTGATCTTATGTGCCCCAGCCACATACCACACATCTGTACAGACACCACAGCACACACAGCCAGCTGTGTATATGTCATTGTGAGCATCCCATGCCAGTGGTGCAGCATCTGTGGGTTGCACAACAGCATAACTGTAATGTCCACTGTCAGTAAACACCTACTCCTTTCTTGACAAAGGCATCTGAGTACCTCTAACTACTCTAAGTCTGCTCCCCTCCATATCTCCTCCTACCTTAACCATTCCTCCAATGTTTTTTCCTGTGATGTACTGTATTATACTGGCTTATTGAAACCTTTATAATTTGCTGACCATTCTATGAAACATGTCTTGTTTGTTTGTACATTGATGACGTGAAACCTTTGTAAAAGAACCATTGGCTCAAAGGTAATAATTTCTAGAACATTAAACTAAAACTAAACCTGGAATGTGGGCCTGTCACTGTGTACAGTGTGGTGGACATCACTGCCCTGCACACCATAGGCATTTCTGTGTGCCTTACACTACTGACCCCTTGCTACTGAAGTGTCTGTTGTGCACTGTAGCAAGACCTACATTTGACAGTTGCATGCAGCACCACCTGTGCCTGTGCTAGTAGTCCCCTGGGGCATGATATGCTATGCTGTACTGTATAAATGTAGCCCACAGCTAACACCATCACTTCCAGACTGACCTACAGGTGAAGATAAGGGTAGACCCAGACAGCCCCAGTACTTCCAGACAGACCTACAGGTGGAGCTGTGGGATTCTGCAGTAAAGCTGGGCAAACTGTTTGCAAAACAGGTTAGAATGAGATGCTAATCTGGATATTTGCTCACAGTTTGCCCACAGTAAGCTCATTTGCATGTCATGTTCGAAATAATAGAGCTTAGCCCCAGGCAAATGTGATTGTGCTGGGCAAATGACTTAGCTCTGTGCTAAACCTGTACAAATTTGTTAGCACTGCAGAAACATTTTGGAGCTTGTCACATTTTTGCACAATCTACTTTCACATGCCCTGCTGCTTTCAGCTGCCCTGAGTCCATGCATTTGCTGGCACACACACACATTGGCCACCTAGTTCACCTCACCTTCCTTCACATCACTGTGAACTTGGCTGCTGTTGTGGTGTGCTCTTCCTGGTTGCTACATTCAGAGCTGTCTTATTCCCAGGCTATGTTTGCACTGCACTCCCAGCCCAGATTGCCCGATGTCCTTAGCATGCTATAGTCAGCAGATTTAGCACTGGGGCTATCCCTTTGAATGTAGCAGGCTATTGGTCCAGGATAATTTAGCATGCTGGGAAGTGCTAATTTAGCCCCAGGGTAAAGTTTTGAATATAGGTCCCTGAGTTGATATTTTTATTTTGCAAAAATGGGTTCCAGGTGATAAATGGAGCCTGGGTAAAAGGTATGCAGTGGTCCTTTAGACACCTGAGGTTATATTTTTTTGCCAAGAAAGGATTTCAGGTGATTTATGGAATGGGGTGAAAGGTCTGCAGTGGCCATTAAGGCCACCTGAGGTGATATTTTTATTTTGCCAAAAATGGGTTCCAGATGCTTAATGGAGCCTGGGAGAAAAGTCTGCGTGTAGTCATTTAGACCACCTGAGGTAATATTTTAGTTTTGTAAAAAATGTGTTCCAGGTGATTTATGGAGCAAATGGAAAAGGTCTGCAGTGGTCATTGATACCACCTAAGGTAAGATTTTATTTTGCCAAAAATGACTTCCAGGTGATCAATGGAGCTTGGTTGAAATGTCTTTTGTGGTCGTTTAGGACACCTGAGGTGACATTTTTATTTTTTCAAAATTGTTTCTCAGTGAATAAAATAGCTAAGCCGGGATATTCAGGCTGCACCAGAAAGATGCTAATAGAGGAGCAGGTGCATGTCCAGTGCACCATGGTGCAACAGGCGTGATATTCAAACCATGCACAGGACAAGGTTTGCCTGCACAACATGGCTGAATATTGCTCCTGATGCACCATAACACAATGAGGATGCACCATGGAGCAGGGTCGATGCACAACACCACCCCTAGGGATGCACATGGACAAAGATAGGAAGCAGCTGAGCAGCAGCCATGGATGCACCATGTGCTGAGGAGTATGCACCAGGACAGACAGACCATCCCCACCCCCAGCCGCCCACCAGGGCAAGGCCCCCATGAGCAGCACAACCAGATGGGTGCAGGATGGATCACAGACCCGTGAACACCAGTGCTGAACCAACAGCAGATGTGACCCGCAGTCCCCACCACTGCCTGCGGTGCCCCTGCACCATCCACCGCCAACAGAGACCAAGACACAAGATGGCAAGGCCCCATCCATGCCACAGCACCACACCAATGCCAACCCCCAGTACAGAGCACCCGAGACACCTAGCACAGAAGCATGACCAATCAGTGCATGGCATTGAAGGCAGTCTGGCACCACTGTGCCAAGTCATCCAGTCACCCTGGAGCATAATGCACATGTAGCACAACCCCACCATGACCACCCAATGCAGGCAGTGACACCCTACACCAACGCCACCACAACCTACACAAGGCCCTCCAGCATGGCCCCTATGGAGGCACAGCAAGGTGGGTGAACTGACACCAGTACCGAGGGACCCTACATGTGACAAGGGCTGCCCTGGATGCCACCACAGGCAGGAAGGAACTCTGAACACAGAACCAAAGCATGGTCCACTACCCATGCACCCACCCACCATAGCACCGGCACCACCAGGCAACACAGCACCCTCCCATGGTGCATGGAGGAATGCACCACACAGGAGGCACACAGGGCACACACATGCCCCCCTAGTCCTGTGGGTACTCCAGCAAACAGCCACACAAAGCAGTATGACAGGTTCTGCTGTCATGAAGCCCATGGTGCCATGTAACCTGCAGCCTGCCCACCAGCAGGGTGCTGGTGAGCCTGCCATGTGGCAGTCACCCCATGAGCCTGGTCACCCTGATGGCAGGCACAGGGGCCTGTGACCAGGCCACCACCCGCATGCAGCAGGACCTCATGTGACAGCCACCAGACCACAGGCACTGCCCCAGTCACCATGGACTACATGGAAGGAACAAACAATAGCACTGTCCACAGTGGCAACAGGGATGGATGTGCGATGGTCCAGGGGTCATAATGCCAGCTGCAAGGGTGCTGTGCCTGCAAGATGACAGGTATGGCCTGTCCCTGAAGGCACACCATCAGCCGGGCATGTGGTGGTGGGGGCCAGATGACCATGTGTACCACAGTCACACATGGTGGCAGTGTAGCAGCAATGGGACACATCCACACAGGCAAAGCACACATCAGGGGCAGCTGGGATATGGCACATGCACCACAGCCTGCTGCACACAGGTGAACAGCACAGGGCACACCACACATGCCCATGGCCCCCACTCCACACCAGTGGAGGAGCCCCACCAGGCACAACCATGCCCAAGCTAGCCCCACTCACAGTAGCCATACACACCACTGCAGCAAGGCACCATGCGCCGCTGCAAATCAGAGACCGACAGGGACATAGATATAAACGATGTAATATGAAGAACAACATCTACAACAGCAACAATATCTATTTACAGTTATGTAAAACAGAGGAGGGATGGCTGAGGACACTACAAGGGGGAGGGGAAAGGGTCAGGGAACAATGTGAATGCAAAGGTGGGGACATGGGGGTGTGGGATACAGTCCAGGGAGGGATGGAGTGACTCTACTAGCAGCAGGCCCTACTGGCAGCCCCGGGTCATCTCTTGCTGCCCTGTGGTGCCTGTGGTGCCACTGCTAGTCCCCTGTCCATTCTCTCGAGCAGATCAAGGGTCACGGGTGACTTGCAGGATTTCCCAGAGGGTCTGCTTCACTGCCTCCCAATGACATCTGCCTAGGACAAGGAGCAGAAATGGTATGAGTGACTGGCCAGACTAATGCAGCCCACCCAACATGCACAGCATGCATCAGTGACCGTGCCCTGGGATGGCATGTGACCACCCAGAGTGAGTGCACCCACTTAAGCCACCCACCAGGCAACCAAAGCCATGCAAACTGCTGCACACCATCACTGCCCATGCACTGCACAGCACTATCCTGGCTGTCCGGCATCATGGAAATGCAGTGAGAAGGCAGTGGCACAGCCAGGCACTGAGTGCACCCACAGCCCACCTGCAACACCCACCCACATGTGCAGGCCCACAGGATGGTGTCAGAGGGCACCACAGGAGGTGCACAGCTGGAGGGGCCATGTGCAGAGGGGCCATGCCACACCACCACCCTGCAACCCACCCTGCATGGGTGTATAGGTAATCATGGTACTCACCTGCATCCTGGTCAGCAGGGTGCTACTGACCCACAGCACCACCACCACTGTGGTCTGCCCACATGCCCACTCCACCAGCCTTGTCCTGGCCCTGTTGCTCCCTGGCCATCCATGCTCTATGGCATTCCTCTGGTCCTAGGGAGGAAACATGGAGAGAGGCGCATCAGTACATGTCTGACCCATAGGCCCCACCCAGTGCATCGGCCTGCACAGCATGTCTGAGTCATGGTGGCATAGAGTGGACATGATGCACCCTCCCCACACCTGACAACACAGGTGCTGGCCCCCCGTGGCCTGGCCTGCCGACCCCTGTGCCCCAAGGACAGTCGGAGATCACTAGTGATGGTCAAGGAGCACCTACCTGGCTGTAGCATTGCTCCCAATGGGCATGCACCTGCAGGCACCTCAGGCAGTCAGGGTCTTGCCACTGGAGGTCACCATAGTGGTGGTGACACTGCTCCCCAGAACGACGGCTCCCAGTGGCCACCTCCAGTCCATCCACAACCTCCTGGCACACTGCGGTGTGAGGCCTTTGAGGGGGTACTGCCCAAACAGGGCACCTGCATGTGGCTCTACAAGAGCCACCAGGTTAGCCAGCTCAATGGCACTCACACAGGGCTCTGGTGTGTGACATTATCCAATTGTTCACAGTGCAAAATGGCACCTGGTAGTGCACGTATCCCATGTGCTGAGGCAAGCACGGTGCTGCCTACCATTCACAATCATGCTGAGACCAGACTGCGCAAGGGGGGCAGCCATGTGGCCACATGGTGCTTAGAGGGCAAAGGTCAGCCACAGGGTCAAGGTCTGGCTGCTCATGGATTGCCACTGTGCAATTGGGAGGCTCCTGTATGGGGCATTGTAGGGTGCATGTGTGTGATGCCATGCAGTGGCCTACTGTGCAGAGGTGCCATGGCACTCACAGTGTAGTGGCACAATGCAGGGCATGATGGCACTGCACCATCCACACTATGGCACATGTGCCCCCCATAGGATGTACAGCGCCTACGAGTGCCATAGGCACAGTAGTGGCTGTGTGCTGCACTGCCTCCGCACTATCTGCTTATGATGTGCCACTAGTGTACATGTCAGCACCATGCACATGTGTGGTGTGGGTCCGATTGCGCATGTCACAGTGGTGCACCACAACCTGAGCATTCACAACACCATTGCACAAGGTGCATCCATGAGATATTCAGCCAGGTTATGCAAATAAGCTCATGATCCATTCTCAGTGCATCCACTGTATTTGCATCCCATTACAGTTACGAGATACCCTCATTTGCATGCGATGTGCTATAAAGGTGCCATGGAATTGCACAGGCCATGGATCAGTATTGCAGCCTTGGAGGTATGTGCCATGCAGTGGAGACACTGGGACAGTGGTCTGGTGGGGCTGTGTGGGACTGAACAATCCATGGTAACACGGTCCATCTCCCCAGGTTCAAGCATGACCAAACGTGAGGAGGATGAGGAGCAGAGGAGGGTCGGAAGCGGAGGCCCAACTTCACCAGGGCAGAATCAGATGCCCTGTTTGGAGGCCTACCTCAGCAGGGAGCCACTCCTCAGTAGACAGAGGGCACACCACAGGCCCATGCGGTGGCGTGGGGGTGGGGTGGCATGTGTGGTCATCCAGCAGGGCAGCCATCAATGTTCCATGTAGGAGTGCAAAAGAAGGTTGGCATGGACAGGAGGAGGATAAAGGACAAGGTGGCTGCCATCTGGGCAGCACGTGCCACCACTAGTGGGGCCAGCAAGATGTGCCATGCCTGTTGCCACTGGAGGAGCAGGTGGCTGGCAACATGGCATTGTGCCATTGTGGGTGAGCATGGCAGAGGCTTCCAGGTGGGCGGCAGCCCATCACTACGTGTAGGACCAGTGTTGGCAGTGTGTGGGTGGCAGGGGCAGGGTCCAGGGCTCAGGTGGAACCACTAACAGTACTCTGTTCCTTTATAGCTCCTGAGCATCTGCATGGGGCAGTGGTGGTGGTGGGTGTGTCCACCGAGGAGTGCCCTGGAACTGGTGGAGTACCCATCCACCTCCACTGGTGTCTGAGGGACAAACTGCCTGCAGCCCTGCACAGCTGTCTGGACTGATGCCTGTGGTCTTAGTGTGGTTGAGGCCCTGGCTGTGTTCCAGTGGGACACCAGGCATGGTGTCCTGTGTGTTGAGACACAGATCAGGGCCATCTCCAGTACTGATGATGACGTGAGCGCATGTCTGGACAGTGATGTTGGTGGTCACAGGGGAATCCCATGACTGGCATCCTCCTAGGCAGCAGTGCAGGCAGTGCTGGCATGGTTGCCTGCCCACCAGCCATTGTTCCTGTTGCATCTGCAGCATCCAGTGGGCAGCACTGGTGTGCAGATGTGACAGTGGTGCTGGTGGTGCCGATGCAGCCATGCTGGTGGTGCCGGCGCTCAGCAGCCAAAGTGGCAGTGGCAGCAGCTGGACAGTGTTGATGGGGGATGGGGGCAGGGCAGCACAGTGCAGCATGTGAGGATGTACCCCAGGAAGGCACCGCTGTGCAGTGCCACCGTCACGTGGCACTGTGCTGCAGAGTCAGGAACCACACAGGGATCAGCATGATGGCCATGCAGATGACTCCTTGGACGACCACAGCCATCTGCTCCAGGCCTCTGTGGATCAGCAGGTACAGCTCGTGGTGGCAGTGGATGCATTCTGTGTGGAGCTGCACCAGGCAGAGGCGGCATAGCAGGGACCATGCCCTGAGGTTAGCTCAACAGCGGTGGATGTGACTGCAGCCATTGATAGGCACACCACTGTGATGGCAACTGTCATGGCAATACTGGCCAACTGACTATGTGCCCAGCTGCTGCACACCCCACAGAGTGCAATGTCCACCCCTCATTCTGGCATCAGGTGACCCCTGCCATGCCGATGCCAGGATCAGCAGTGGGCATACCAAGTGCACCGGTGTTGGCATGTTCGGTGGCCTGCAGATGCCTTCTTGGACCGGTCACGTTCACACAGCATCACCCTGGGGACCATCAGTGCCACCCCATGAGGCCACTGATCAGCCTGCCACAGCTGGCGGGTCTCAGTGGGTCCACCCATGTGTCTGTGGTGGCTGTGCTACTGTGCAGCATGACTGACCCTTCCCTCATGACTGCTGTCTACCGCTGTCCAGTGTGCACTGTGGTGTTCCATGTGTGATGCAGAGGTGTGGTACCTGTCCTGAATTCACATGGGCCCTGTGCACTCCCCACCTGGATGCTAGCCACTGTGGTGTGTCCATGATGATGCCAGTATAGCTGTTCTGCCATTGTGCAATGGTGCTCGTGTCGAGACACGCACGGTTCTTTTGGGTCCTGTGTGGGTGTAGGGGGCATATGGGGGTGGGTGTGCAAGTGGCCCTGTGGGCATGGGATGGGATGTGTGTGCATGTGTGCATGCTGTGTGAAGCCCTGCTGTGCTCTGCCTTTGTGTGCAGGCCCCATCCATTCCCCGCACTCGCCACTGAATCTGCCTTGGTGTCCGCCCCTGCCTGTCTCTCAGCTGTGCCATTGCCCCTGGTTCTTGCTTGTGGCCCTGTTCACCTACCTGTGTGGTCCATAGTGCTCCTCTGCAATGGTGTCCCAGTGATGCTGGGGCATTTGGGCCAACCGGGATCCCTTCAGAGGGCTGCACAACACCACCTGGACCAGCACCCTCATCGTCCGCAACCACTGTCCCCTCTTCGACCTCAATGGCTATCCCATAGTCTGTGGTCGTGTGTGCAGGATACAGCTGGCCAGGAATAGCCCACAGGCCTTTGAGGGGCTGTACTGTAGGGCACTTCCAGAACTGTGCAGGCAATGGAACCGAGACTTCTGCAGCCAGAACACCCACTCAATGATGTTCCATGTGGTGTCATGTGCCTCATTGTACTGTTGCTGTGCTGGGGTCATGCGGCACCAGTATGGTGTGAGCAGCCAGGGTTGCAGTGGGTACCCACTGTCACCTGTGTGTGCAGAGGTATCATTAGCATGGTGGTCTGTGCCACTGTTCCCCTGGCTTTCCAGGCCTCTCCCATGGCACCCCTACCCTTGCCCCACACACCACCCCAGCTGCTCCCAGCATTTGCCATGCACTGCATACTCATCTACCAGATAGCCCCACTCTCAAACCTATGGCACAGTGCAGACTGTTGCCAGATGAAGGCATAATGTGCTCCCCAGGGGTGCATGGCACAGATATTAAGTATGCGCCCCTGGCATTGCACACCACCTGGCAGTTGACATTAAGGTATCCCTTGCAGTTTATATATGCCACCCCTCAGGGCCAGGTGGCATGTGGATGCTAACATGGCAGCCTAATGGCCCTGAGTGTGCCATTCAACTGTGCTACCCTGTAGAACTCCTGCATGTTTGCTGTGCGCTCCGCCTGTGTGCTGGGGAAATGGATTTACTCCCACAGCATGTTGTAGCAGTGCACTGAGGAACTGTGTGAGTAGGCATGACGTGGCCGACTGGGTTATGCCTGTTGTGTCCCCTGTTGGTCTCTGAAAGGTACCTGTGGCAAGCAGGCACATGACAGCTGTGATCTTTGTCTCCACGGACAGAGCATGGCTCCGTCTTGTGGGTGCCTGCATCTCCTCACTGCACAGCTCACAGAGCCACCTCAGAATGACCCAGTTCAGGCAGTACTGGCCCATGATCTTGATGTCACTGTACAGCTTGAAGCTGATGTGGGCATGGTACAGCCTGTTCTGGGCATACCGCTGATGGGTCCTTCCACGGCCATGCCTCCCTGAAGCCTGCCTCCTCACACCCCTCCTTACTGCCTCCATCTGGAAGGTGGCACTGGCCCTGTCCCAGGTTGGTATTCCTCCCCAGGTGGCTGACTACCAGTCCCTCTGGCTATGTGCTGCTGGTCCTGCCCCTGTACCAGATGCACCCCTGGCACTACACCACTGCATGCCCTGCCTATGCCCCACTGTTCTCCTTCCTCTGTGGTATGCACAGACACACACACACACACACACATATACACATGCTTCCTGTGGCCCCTGTCCACCTCTTGGTCACTCCTGATCATCTGTGTCTTGCCTTGGCTCCCTGCCACTCCATCTCCACTCTCCCCACTATGGCTCCTCTCTAGCGCAATCATCCTCCCCTCACTTGCTCCCTTTTCTATTCGCTCACATCCACTATCATGCAACTTCTGCTTGCTCCACTGTTGTGCATATCACCTGCTGTTGTATATCGCACTGTGACACATATTCTGGTTGCACCCCTGCACTTGTGCATGCATTAATTACCGCTGCACTATGGCACATTGAGTTTTGTGCTGCACATGTGCTGCCATTGAATATTGCATTATGGTACATGTCTGCTGTTGCGCAGGAGCATCCTTATTGCGCATGGTGCAACTGCTCTGAATATTCTCCCCTAGAATGAAAGGTTAGCAGTGGTTGTTTAGGGCCACCTGAGGTGATTTTGTCTTTTATTTTTGCCAAAAATGGTTTCTAGGTGATTGATAGAGCCAGTGTAAAAACCCAAAGTGGTCATTGAGGCCACCAGAGGTGATATTTAATTTTGTTGCCAAAATGGGTTCTAGGTGATTTATGAGGTGAAGTAAAGGACCACAGTGAAGCTTTAGGCCACCAGGGTGCTATTTTATTTTGCCAAAAATGGGTTCCAGGTAATCTATGGTGCCAGGGTGAATGTTAAGCAGCAGTCGTTTAGGCCACCTAAGCTGAAATTTTATTTTAGCAAAAAATGGGTTCCAGGTGATTTATGGAGTTGGAGTGAAAGGTCTGTGGTGGACAGTTATGCTACCTTATGTGATATATTTATTTCTGCCAAAATGGTTTCCAGGTGTTCTATGGAGTCATTGTGAAAGGTCTGCTATAGTTACTTAAGCCACCTGAGATTACATTTTATTTTTGCAAGAAATGGGTTCTGCTGGCCTGTCGGCACAGCAGTTGGATTTCTGCTTGCGCGCCAGTGACCCAGGTTCAGGAACAAGCTTGGGCCACTGGAGGGCCAGCTGGGGAGGCAGCATGGCATCCCATGACTGCTCACTGTCTCCAGGGAGGGAAGGGATTGTGACCCAGGGCTGGAAGTGACCACTGGTGGAAGCCAGTGGTAGAGCAACATGTTGGGGTCATTAAGGGTGGTGCGTGACAGATGTCAGCTCTCACCTTGACGTCCGGACGTCATGCACCTCAAGAAAAAGCCAGGAAAATTGCTTGCTGGCCTTTGAATGATGGCTTTCTGTTCCTGAGAGCCTCCAGTACCTTCCTGGTGCCTTCTGGTCCACAGCAGCATCCCTGGGCACTAGAAGTGTGCACTGGGGCTATCTTCCCCCTGGTGCCTTCCCGTCAGAGGAGAGGGACCCGCCTGGTGAAGGATACACGAGATATCACGGAGGTCGGCTGTGATCTGGGAAATCAGAGGAGGGCGGGAAAGGACAGAAGAGGTCAGGAAATGTGGCAGAGTCTGAAGGAGTGGAGGACCAGCAAGCACAGGGTGGAAAAATAGATCATATAAAAAAAAAAATGGGTTCCAGGTGATATCTGGAGCTGGGGTGAAAGGCCCACGGTGGTTGTTTGAGCCACGTGAGGTGATATTTTAAGTTTTGAAAAAGTGGGTTGTGAGTGATTAATGGAGCTGTTGTGAAGGTCTGAGGTTATCTTTAGGCCACCTAAGGTAATATTTATATGTTTCCCAAAAATGGGTTCCAGGTAATTAATGGATCCAGAGTAAAAGAACTGCAGAAGTTATTTAGGCCACCTGAGGTGATTTTGCTAAAATGTGTTCCAGGTGATATGAACCTGGGGTAAAAGGTCTGTGGAGGTCATTTAGGCCACATAAGGTGATATTTTAGTTGTTGCCAAAATGTGCTCCAGGTGATCTGTAGAGGCAGGCTGAATAGCGGCGCAGTGGTCATTTAGGACTCCTGAGGTGAATTTATATATTTGACAAAAATGGGTCTGTGGTGATTTTTGAAACTGGGGTGAAAGGTCTGCAGTGGACATTTATGCTACCTGATGTGATATATTTATATTTACTAAAATGGAATTCAGGTGATTTATGGGATTAGGGTAAAATGTAGGCAGTGGTCATTTAGGCCCCATGAGGTTAAACGTGTTAATTTAGGCCACATGAGGTGATTTTTTTTAGTTGTTGCCAAAAATGAGGACCAGGTGATTAATGGAGTCTGGTTGAAAGGTTATTCATGGTTGATTAAGCCAGCTGAGGTGAACTTTTATTTTTTCAAAAATGAGTTTTGGTGAGTTAAATACTTGAAGTGAAAGATCAGCAGCTGTTGTTTAGGTCACCTGAGGTGATATTTTTCCACTTTTGCCAAAAATGGTTTCTAGGTGATTGATGGAGCTGGTGTAAAGAGTACAAAATGGTCATTGAGGCCACCAGAGGTGATTTTTATTTTGTTGCAAAAATGGGTTCCAGGTTATTTATAGAGCTGTGAAAAAGGTCTGTAGTAGACCTATGGCCAACAGTTGTGCTATTTTATTTTTGCCAAAAATGTGTTCCAGGTGGTCTATGGATGAAGGCTGGATGGTACGCAGTGGTCATTTAGGATTCCTGAGGTGAAAATTATATATTTGCAAAAATGGGTTCATGGTGATTTTTGAAACTTTAGTGAAAGGTCTGCATTGGACATTTATGCTACCTGGTGTGATATATTTATATTTGCCAAAATGGGTTTCATGTGATTTATGGGGTTGAAGTAAAATGTAGACAGTGGCCATTTGGCCCACATGAGGTTAAAGGTAGGTCATTTAGGACACCTGAGGTGATACTTTTATTTTGCTAAAATTGGTTCCAGAAGTTCTATGGAGTCATTGTAAAAACTCCGCTATAGTTGTTTAAGCCACCTGAGATTAAATTTTATTTTTGCAAAAATGGGTTCCATGTGATATCTGGAGCTGGGGTGAAAGGTCTACAGTGGTCGTTTAAGCTACCTGAGGTGATATTTTAAATTTTTTGAAAAAGTGGGTTGCATGTGATTAATGGAGCTGGTGTGAAAGGTCTGAGATTGAGGTGATATTTCTATTTTGCCAAAAATGGGTTCCAGGTGATTTATGGAGCTGGGGTGAAAGATCTGCAGTGGATATTTATGCTACCTGATGTGATATATTTATTTTAGCCAAAAATGGGTTTCAGGTCATTTATGGGATTGGTATAAAATGCAGGCAGTGGTCATTTGGGCCACCCAAGGTTCAAGGTAGGTAGTGGTCATTTAGGCCACCTGAGGAGATATTTTTATTTTTCAAAAATGGTTCCATGTGATTTGTGAAGTCATTGTGAAAAGTCAGGGATGGTTGTTTAAGCCACCTGAGGTGAAATTTTTATTTCTGCAAAAGATGTATTCCTGGTGATATCTGGAGCTGAGGTGAAATGGCCATGGTGGTCGTTTAAACCACCTGAGGTGATATTTTCAGTTTTGAAAAAGTGGTTTGGAGGTGATTAATGGAGCTGGTGTGAAACATCTGAGGTTGTAGTGCAGGACAACTGAGGCGACATCTGTTTCTATTTCTGAAGTCTGTTTGTTCCAGTTAACAGATAGAAAAAGTGCTCTCTATTTGAAAACAGTTTGTGAAGTGCAATCAATATACATCTCCTTCTGTCACATACCACACACACTGAACATGTTTCTTGAAGTCTCTTTCCTCCATTCATCAGTTACATAAAGTGCCCTCTCCTGGAAACAATGTTTGCTCTTGCAATGAACACACATCTCCATCTATCACATACCACACACTGAACATTTTCTGAAGTCTGTTTGCTCCAGTTAACAGTTACATAATGTGTCCTCTCCTTGAAACACAGTTTGCTCAAGGCAATGAACATATATCTCCTTCTGTCGCATACCACACACTGAACATGTTTCTGAAGTCGCTTTCCTCCATTCATCAGTTACATAAAATGCTCTCTCCTGGAATCACTGTTTCTCTGGGCAATGAACACACATCAGTTTCTCTCAAATACCACACACAGAACAGGTTTCTGAAGTATTTTTCCTCCAGTCAACAGTTACATAAAGTGTCCTCTCCTGGAAACACAGTTTGCTCTGGCAATGAACACACAACTCTTTCAGTCACATGTACCACACACTGAACTAGTTCCTGAAGTCTCTTTCCTCAGACAACAGTTCCATAAAGTGTCCTCTCTTTGAAACACAGTTTGCTCATGGAAATGAACACACATCTCCATCTGTCACATACACACACTGATAATGTTTCTGAAGTTGCTTTCCTCGAGCCAATAGTTACATAAAGTGCCCTCTCCTAGAAACACAGTTTGCTCATGGGAATCAACATACATCTCTTTCTGTCACATACCACACACTCATCATGTTTTGGTGTCTCTTTGCTCTAATCAACAGATACAAAAGTGCCTCTCCTTGAAACACAGTTTGCAGAGTGCAATGAAGATACATCTCCTTCTGTCACATACACACGTTGAACATGTTTCTCAAGTCTCATTGCTCCAGTCAACAGTTACAAAAAGTACCAGCTAACTGAAACTCAGTTTTGGAGGTCAATGAACACACATCTGTTTCTGTCATATACCACACACTAAAATGGTTTCTAAAGAACTTTTCCTTCAGTGAACAGTTACATAAAGTGCCCTCTGCTGGAAACACAGTTTGCTCTGGCAATGAACACACATGTCTTTTAGTCACATGTACCACACACTGAACTAGTTTTTGAAATCTCTTTCTTCCAGACAACAGTAACATAAAGTGCCCTTCAAACACAGTTTGCTCAGGGCAATGAACAAACATCTTCATCTGTCACATACCAGACACTGATCATGTTTCTTAACTCTCATTGCTCCAGTCAACAATTACCAAAAGTCCCTCTCCTTGAAACACAGTTTGTGGAGCACAATGAACACACATCTCTTTCTGTCACATACCACACACTGAACATGCTTCTGAAGCCCTTTCCTCCATTCAACAGTTACATAAAGTTCCTCTCCTGTAATTACAGTTTGCTCTGGGCAGTGAACACACATCTCTTTTGTCACATACAACACACTCAACACATTTCTGAAGTCTCTTTCCTCCAGACAACAGTTATGTAAAGTGCCCTCTCCTTGAAACTCAGTTTGCTCAGGGCAATGAACTCACATCTCCATCTGTCACATACACACACTGAACATGTTTCTTAAGTCCCTCTGCTCCAGTCAACAGTTAAAAGTGCCCTCTCCTAGAAACACACTTTGCTCTGGAAAGTGAACACACATCTCTTTCGGTCAATCCCACACAATGAACATGTTTCTAAGTCTCTTTCCTCCAGACAACAGTTACATAATGTGCCTTCTCCTTGAAACACAGTTTGCTCAGGGCAATGAATACAACACCCTCTTTCTGTCACATACCACACTTGAACATGTTACTGAAGTCTCTTTCTTCCATGCAACAGTTACATAAATTGCCTCTCCTGTAAACACAGTTCCTCTGGGCAGTGAACATCTCTTTCTGTCACATACCACACACTGAACATGTTTCTGAAGTCTCTTTCCTCCAGACAACAGTTACATAAAGTGCCCTCTCCTTGAAACACAGTTTGTGAAGAGCAATGAAGACACATCTCTTTCTGTCACATAACACATACTCAACATGTTTCTGAAGTCTCTTTCCTCCAGTTCTCAGTTACATAAGCGCCCTCTCCTGGAAAACCAGTTTACTCTGGGCAGTGAACACACATCTCTTTCTGTCAATCCTCACACACTGAACATGTACAGTATCTGAGTATCTTTCTTCAGACAACAGTTACATAATGTGCCTTCTCCTTGAAACACAGTTTGCTCAGGGCAATGAATACAACACCTTGTTCTGTCATGTACCACACACTGAACTTGTTTCTGAAGAATCTTTCCTCCAAACAACAGTTACATAATGTCTTCTCCTTGAAACACAGTATTGCAAAGGGCGATGAATACTCATTTTCTTCTGTCACTTACTACAGACTGATCAAGTTTCTGAAGTCTCTTTGCTCCAGTCAAAAGTTACAAAAGTGCCCTCTCCGTGAAACACAGTTTGTGGAGTGCAATGAACACACATCTCCTTCTGTCACATACCACACAGTGAACATGTTTCTGAAGTATCTTTCCTCCATTCAACAGTTACATAAAGTTCCTCTCCTGTAATCACAGTTTGCTCTGGGCAGTGAACACACATCTCTTTCTGCAACATACACCACACTGAACATGTTTCTGAAGTCTCTTTCCTCCAGACAACAGTTACAGAAAATGTCCTCTCCTTGAAACACAGTTTGCTCAGGCAATCAACAAACATCTCCATCTGTCACATACTACAGACTGATCAAGTTTCTGAAGTCTCTTTGTTCCAGTCAAAAGTTACAAAAAGTGCCCTCTCTGTGAAACTCAGTTTGTGGAGTGCAGTGAACCACATCTCCATCTGCCACATACCACACACTGAACATGTTTCTGAAGTAAGTTTGCTCTAGTTAACAGTTACAAAATTTCTCTCTCCTTGAAAAACAGTTTGCTCTAGTAATAGAAATACATTTATTTCACTCATATGTACCATAAACTGAACTATTTCTGAAGTCTTTTTCCTCCAGACTTCAGTTACATAAGGTGCCCTCTCCTTGAAACACAATTTGCCCACAGCAATGAAATCACATTTCCATCTGTCACACACCACACACTGATGATGTTTCTGAAGTCTGATTACTCCAGTCAACAGATACCAAAATTTCCCTCCTTGAAACACAGTTTGCACAGTGCAATGGACACATATCACCTTCTGTCAATCCCACATGGTGAACATGTTTTAAAAGTTTATTTCCTCCATTCATCAGTTACATAAAGTGCATTCTCCAGGAATCACTGTTTGCTCTAACAATGAACAGACATATTTTCAGTCACAAACCACACACTGAACATGCTTCTGAAGTCCCTTTCCTCCATTCAACAGTTACATAAGTTACCTCTCCTGTAATCACAGTTTGCTCTGGGCAGTGAACACACATCTGTTTTTGTCACATACCACACACTGAACATGTTCTGAAGACTCTTTCCTCCAGACAACAGTTACATAATGTGCATTCTCCTTGAAACACAGTTTGCAGAGTGCAATGAACACATATCCTTCTGTCAATCTCCCATGGTGAACATGTTTTGGAAGTCTCTTTCCTCCATTCATCAGTTACATAAAGTGCATTCTCCAGGAATCACCGTTTGCTCTAACAATGAACACACATTTTCTGTCACACACCAGACAGTGCAGAATGTTTCTGAAGTCTCTTCACCAGTCAACAGTACTAAAAGTGTTCTCTCCTTGAAACACAGTTTGCTCAGGGCAGTGAACATATATCTCTTTCTGTCACATACCAAACACTGAAAATGTTTCTTAAGAATCTTTCCACCATTCATCAGTTACATAAAGTTCTCGTTCCTGGAATCACATTTTTCTCTGGGCAATGAACACACATCTCTTTCAGGCACATGTACCACACACTGAACTGGTTTCTGGTATCTTTCCTCCACATGACAGTTACAAAAGTACCCTCTCCTTGAAATACAATTTGCTCAGGGCAAATGAACACACATCTCCATCTGTTGTATACCACACACTGATCATGTTTCCAAAATCTCTTTGCTCCTGTCAACTGTTACATAAAGTGCACACTCTGTGAAACGCAGTTTGTGGAGCACAATGAACACACATCTCTTTCTTGTCAGATACCACACACTGAAAATGCTTCTAAAGTACCTTTCCTCCATTCAACAGTTACATAAAGTTCCCTCTCCTGTAATCACAGTTCGCTCTGGGCAGTGAACACTCATCTCTTTCTGTTACATACAACCCACTCAGCATGTTTCTTAAGTCTCTTTCCTAAAGGCAACAGTTACATAAAGTGCCCTCTCCTTGAAACTCAGTTTGCTTAGGGCAATGAACTCACACTCCATCAGTCACATACCACACACTGAACATGTTTCTTAAGACCCTTTGCTACAGTCAAAGTTAAAAGGTGCCCTCTCCTAGAAACACACTTTACTCTAAGAAGTGAACACACATCTCTTTCAGTCAATCCCACACAAAGAACATGTTTCTGAAGTCACTTTCCTCCAGACAACAGCTACATAATGTACCCTCTCCTTGAAACACAGTTTGTGGAGTGCAATGAATACACATCTCCTTCTGTCACATACCACAAAGTGAACATGTTTCTGAAGTATCTTTCCTCCATTCAACAGTTACATAAAGTGCCCACCTGTAATCACAGTTTGCTCTGGGCAGTGAACACATCTCTTTCTGTCACATATGACACTCTGAACATGTTTCTGAAGTCGCTTTCCTCCAGACAACAGTTACATAAAGTGTCCTCTTCTTGAAACACAGTTTGCACACATCTCCAATTGTCACATACTACAGACTGATCAAGTTTCTGAAGTCTCTTTGCTCCAGTCAAAAGTTACAAAAGTGCCCTCTCATGAAACCCAGTTTGTGGAGTGCAATGAACCCACATCTCTTTCTGTCACATACAACACACTCAACAGAATTTTGAAGTCACTTTCCTCCAGACAACAGTTATGTAAAGTGCCATCTCCTTGAGACTCAGGTTGCTCAGGGCAATGAACTCACATCTCCATCTGTCACATACCACACACTGATCATGTTTCTTAAGTCCCTTTGCTCCAGTCAACACTTAAAATGTGCCCTCTGCTAGAGGCACACTTTACTCTGGGAAGTGAACACACATCTGTTTCTGTCACATACACACTGAACATGTTCCTGAAGACTCTTTCCTCCAGACAACAGTTACATAAAGTGCCCTCTCCTTGAAACACAGTTTGTGAATATAAATGAAGACACATCTCTTTCTGTCACATAACACATACTCAACATGTTTCTGAGTATCTTTCCTCCAGTCATCAGTTACATAATGTGCCTCTCCTGAAAACCAGTTTACACTGAGCAGTGAACACACATCTCTTTCTGTCAGTGCTCACACACTGAACATGTATCTGAAGTCTCTTTCCTCTAGACAAAAGTTACATAATGGAGTTTGCCCTTTAAGGGGCAGACCAGGTTGTCCTGGTGAACTCCTTCCCTCTGTCATGGAATGGTTGTGCTCAGGAGGGAGGGGGAAGGAAGGGTGGGGCTAAGGGCCAAACAATGGACAGGTAACAGGAAAGGGAGGGGTGAAGGGAGGTACATAAGAGACAGCACAAGGGCCTCAGCCACTTTTGATGGAGTTTTGATTTACAGAAGCTGCAGCACATCAGATTGGCAGAACTATTGGTGAAGGTTTGTGAACCAGGAGAACAGGTAAAATTTAAAAGAGAGAATAATGAGTTTTGGATGTGTTTAAAAAGATCACATACAATGCTGAAAAGAGAAGAGATGTTTTACAATGGTTGCTAGTTGTTTAAAAATAAATAATTTATCTGTATAGGTGGTTTCTATGTTTATTTGCATGGCTTGGCAAGATATCATGTAGATTGCAGGGGCCAGGAGCAGAAGCCGAGGTGGAGCAAAGCGGTGCCTGAGCTTCTCGGGGCATGCTAGGCGAGGGCTGGTTGAAAAAGGACCTGGAAGTAACGTTCCTGGGAGAGCAAGTTTGGGTTGGAGAAATGAGCATTTTGTTGTGGCACATGGCTGAGAGTAGGGGCAGCTAGCAATCCTGTGATAGCAGATGTTCCAGAGGAATCGAGCTAAAATAAAAAATAAAAAATGGCGCTTGCAGCACATGGTTGGGAATATTATCAGTAGGCCTGTGGAGCACAGTTTAAGAGAAATCAAGTGTTTTTGTAGGGAGCAGTGTCGAGAAGCAATCTGGGAGAGCAGTTTTGTCAAGAGAGAAATGAGCATTTGGTTCCGGCACATGGCTTGTGGTATCGGTGAGGGCCTTCAGCAGTAACAAGTGGTGGCATTAACAAGCACTGAGTGAAAAGAAAAGATCACAGGAATTCCACCAAGAATGAGAGTGGTGGTGCAGCGCAAGGCTGATTCGAGGGACAATGAGTGTAGGGTGGCTGGCGTGGGCCTAGAGAGGATGAGGCTGGAGGAGAGGGCTGTCTAAGCCAGAATGGTCCTGGGATAGCACACTGAACTCATGGGGCAGCATGGCGTGGGGTCTGTGGCTGGCTTGGGAACTGCATGGGACCAGGATGGGAGGCTAAAGCCATTGGGGAGAAGGAGCAGCAAACACAGGGCTGGAAGGCCTGTGGGGCAGCAAGCTGTGGGGTTTGATGGCAAGGCCTCATGAGGGAGGTGGGAAAACACCAAAAGGGAGGAGGCCTGCAATGGGCCAGAAGCAAGGAGCAAGGAGCAGAGCCTGACTGGAGACAGCTGGAACCAGCGCTGGGATAACAGGATATTGGGGACTAACAAAACATGGTTACAAACCATGGGGAAGGGGAGAGATCAGGATGGGAAGAGGCCAAAAATACAGGGGTTTCTAGTGTGGGGACTTGCACAATGGCCTCATGGTGAAGGAGCATGCCATGGGTAGACCATGAGAGAAACACTTTCGAAGTTAAAGCAAGGCCTCGGTAGACACGAGGTTTTTGGAGTGTTCTCTACAAAGGGCCAACAGGAGAGGCCCATTAAAGGGAGGAACAAAAATTTTGCCATAGCGGCCCAGGTGATGCAGGGCAACAGCAAGTATAGTAATTGGTGGCATGGGGCCTTGCAGGGGGCGCAGAAGGTCAAACTGCCTGGGGACCCAGAGAGAAAAATGAAGTGGGTAGCAGCACAAGGCTGCAAACAAAGAAAAGGTGTAGCCATGAGGCAAGCATTTGAGGGGCATAGAGGCAAGGGTTTTGCAGACACAAGGGTGTGGTTGAAGATTTTTTCCAAAAAAATAAAAAATAAAAAAGGGAAACGTGGGCCAACAGAAGACGGCCCAATACAGGGAAGGAGTTAAGCAGGATAGTGACCCGCGTGAGGTCACACACAGCCTGGTGACCCAAAAAAGGGAAGAGACATCGGGGTGAAAGGAATACAAAGAAAAGAAGACAGGCAGGAAACAAAGAAAGAAAAGTTGAATGGGCACAAGGGTGCAAAAAATAATAATAATATATATGGTAATGCAGGCATAGAATGCCTCTTCTTCTCTTCCTATAGTTGTCTTCACAGGAAGGAAAAGCAAAATGGCACCAAAGAAAAGCAAGCCGTCAAAGGAGGGGCGCCTACAGGGCCATAATCGAGTTGGTGGAGAAGGCCGTGGGAGCTGGTGGAAGGGAGAAACCAGGAGACCGGGAGAAAGGAAAGTGGGCCCAGAGAAAGGGGCAGAGGGAAATGACCAGCCAAGGGTCATGTAGCCTCACCACGGTACATTGCTTGCAGTGGAACTCCCATGGGCGGTGGATCCAGTACCTCTGCAGCTCACAGATTTTGGAATGCCAGTACCTCCCTCCAATCAAGGGGATCTTCCCTGGGAACCTGGGCCTGACCCCAGAACATGGTTTTCCCTCCACAAACAATAGGAGTTCACCCTCCTCCTCAGCCACAAGGAGAGAAAAGTGGGCAGTTGGAAGAGGCCAGGCTGCACGCGCCCGGACAAGGTTACAGGTAGCACCCAGTGCAGTGGGGTATAGTATAAATGAATACATAGGTCAAATTGTAGTGGCACTGGGGACAAGAGGTTTAGGGCAGATGGAATCGGCTTTGCGGAAATTAGGGAAAAGAGGTGCCAAAAAGTAATGAAGAGAGTGCAGAAAAAGAAGGAAAAGGTACAAGGAGATGGGGCACCGGGATGAGGATAGGAGAGCATGTCCCACTGGCCACAAAAGAGAAAATATGGAAAGGGAAGTATGTGGATATATTCACTTTGGTGAGCCAGGAAGCAGCAACAAAGTACTGAAGAAACCGAGCACATAGGTAAGAGCGAAATGGTAGCGAATAGTGCTTTTGGGAAAGAAGGAGGAGGGCAAGTTCATGAAGGGAAAGACCTGGGATGGATGGTTTGTAGGTTTTGCCACTTTCTCAGCCATTGTCTTGGAGAGAAAGCCGGAGCTGGGTATTCCGTTCATCACGTATTCCTTGATAATAAGGAGCTCAAAGGCAAAAGGGGGTGGGGTGGCTATATTATGACGAATTCTTTTGACAGAGAATGGCAACATTCAGGGATGTTAGATGGGACACAAAGCAGTTAGATTTCTGGACAGACTACGTTACTGATCCAGTCCGCATGAAGGAATAGGGAAGAAAGGTTGACACCCAGAGATGTTGTTGGGCCTACAACAGGGCTTTTGCTCATGGCTCCAATGTCACTTTTTCCATACTTACTCAAAATGCGGTGGAGGACACCGGCGAGCAGATGCAGGATGGCATGGACCCAAGGGGCACAGGGACATGGGGACAAGGTCAGGTCAACAGTACTTTTGGGAAGGACAGGGGTTTAAAGGGTGGACATGGAATAAGGGCAGGAGGGTAGAGGAACACAAGCAGGGGGTCAGAACCACTGATCAAAGAACCCTGCACAAGACAGGAGGGGCTGGGGAGCAGAAAAGGGGATAGACAAGGAGCATTTCAGGGTGGCTAGAACCCCATCAATGTAGAGGCATGGGCAACCGGTTTGGACAGATATCTGGACAGAGCAGTATGGGGATGATTATACAAGGTTTTAAGATGGGGTTTTCACTACAGTGTAATGGGCTCAGGCAAGCAAGAAGGTGGGCAACTTGGGATCCGTTAAAGGAAAGGAAGAAATGTTGAGACAGAAGATAGAAAGAGAGGCAGCAGGGAGGGTAGAGGACCATTCGACACCCCCTCTGCAAGATATGCGGATCTCACCATTAGGTTTGGTACCCAAAAACAAGAAGGAAAGTACAGGGTGATTCACCACCTGTCTTATCCAGAAGGGATTCGGTGAATGACTTAATCGGGAGGAACACAGTAGAGTGACATATGCGACACTGGAGGATGCAGTTTGGATAATCCGGGCTACTGAGGATGCATGGATGGCAAAGGCGGATACTGAGTCCACCTTTAGACTACTACCAGTTAGGAGAAGGACTGGGATCTATTGGGTTTTAAATTGGGGAGCAGTATTATTTTGACAAAGCCATGCCAGTGGGATGTTCCATAGCATGCATGTCATTTGAATCTTTCACACATGTTTGCAATGGATATTCCAAGAAAGAACGGGTTATAGAATGGTCATTCATTATCTAATGACTTCCTTTTCATTGGGAGGGAAAAAGGAAGAGCGCAGAATATGCTGGGTAAGTTTCAGGAATTATGAGGAACTAGGTGTGCCACTGGCACTGGAAAAACAGAAGGCCCAGCAGGGTGATGGAATTTCTGGGGATTGAAATAAATGTACCAAAAGAGATATTCAGGCTGGTAATTGGTGGCATGAGGCCTTGTGAGGAGGTGACAGAAGGTAAAAAGTAAAGAAACTGAAGGAATTGATTCAATTACACACCAGCAGGAGAAGGGTACAGCTGAAACAAGTCCAGCTAGTATTGGGGCATCTGAACTTTGCCTGCAGGGCCATTGGACTGGGGAGGTGTTCTCACAGAGGTTGGCTAGGGCTACATCAAGGGTCACCAGACCACATCACTGGGTGGATCTGGCAAAGGTGTCAGAGAAGATTTTGGGATAGGAAGAATTCCTGAAGGGATATAATGGCTGTTCATTCTGGCAAGAAGAGTGGGTGTACAACACAGACCTCAATCTCTACACAGATGCAGCCGGGGGTCTGGCATGGGGGTTACCTGAGGGGTGAGGTGGTTCACAGAACCATGGCCTGATAGTTGGGTAAGGATGGGACAATAAAAATATAACCTTGCTGGAAATCATGCCCATATGGACATGCTCCCTGGTATGGGAGGAGGAACTATGGGATCAGAAAAGTGACCTTCTGGTGTGATAACAGATCAGTGGTAGAGGTCCTAATCAACAGGAGCCAGTTCAGAGATGGTCATGAAAGTATTACAATGTTTAGTTTTAAGGGCATTGCAGCTGAACATGTAATTCAGAGCAAAACATATAGAAGGGTACACAATGCTCTGGACAGCCTTTCCCGTCAGCGTCTGGACCATTTCCAGAGGCTGGCACCAGCAACAGAGGAACAAAAAACACCTATACCAACGAACATCTGGGACATTGACAAGAAGGAGCAGAATTGCTGTTTCACAGCTCATGGGCACCTCGGACTCTGAGGGCTTACAATGGGGCCTGGAGGGTGTTTTAGACATTCAGGGCTGAGCACCAGATGGAGGTAAGTGGGCCACTCACAGAGGAACAGTTGGGAATGTTCACCATGGAGCAGTGGCAGAAAGGGACCGCCCACACCACAATGGGGGTTTATCTGGCAGGCATTAGTGTTATCTGCAGCCTAAAGGGGTGGAAGGACCTGACAAAATCACTGCTCATCTGGAGAATGATGCAGGGATGGGGCAGGTTGAAATGTGGGCCAGGAGATAATAGGAGGCCAATAGGGAGCAGTGGCTAATAAGGCTAAAAGAGTGCTCCCAGTAATATGCAGATCAAAGGCTGAGGCCCAGCTTTTTCACACGATTTATGTGATAATGTTTGCAGGGCTATGAGGTAGAGTGAGGTGGTAGGCCATGGGAAGAGGACAAGGAAGGAGTCTTGGAATGGGCCAATGTAAGCTAGGGGTGAAAGAGATATGGATCAAGCTCAGGAGGTCAAAAATGGACCAAAGAGGGCAAGGTTGCATTGTGACACTGAAAGGGCAAGTAGAGGTTGTAATATGCCCAGTGCAGGCTCTGTGGGCTTTTGCCACAGAGCAGGGACCAGGACGGGATAGCTATTTGTACATGGTGATTGGAAAAGGGTCACGGCTATCAAGTCACAGCAGTGCTTAAAAGGGCATGCAATTAATGGGGAGAACCCAGCTAATTACTCATCCCATTCTCTATGGATTGGGGCTGCCTCACAGTGGGCAGCAATGGGGAACTGTGAAGGACATTTTGGAAAAGCGGGCGCTGGCAGTCAGCCAGTCATAAGAGATACATTAGAGCACTAAGTGAAAGAAAAAGTGGTATTGAAGTATTCCTAGGGGAATTGCAGGTTGGGAGGAAGGGAAAAGTTGGGGGCAAAGGGAAAGAAATGGGGGATAATATGGTGATGACACTAAGAGTATGTGTAAAATAATTAATTTTCCTTGAACCCCATAGGTAGAGGAGGAACACGGAAGTCTGGATCTGTGGCCATTCCTATATTTATTGGGCTAGAAAGAGCAGAGAAGAAAGCTGGGGAAAGCAGCTGTACCAGGATGTGAGACAGTGTAGGATGGTATGGCACGGCATATGTGGGATGAGATGGGCACATCTGCTTCCCGCATTGAAGGAACTCAAGGGACATCAGCCCAGTCCAGACCTAATTATTATACATCTAGGGGCAATGACCTGGCGGGCAGACCATAGGTACACATACTTACAGATAAAAGGGATCTAGTGGCAATACGACAGTGGTGGTCTCAGCTGTGCCTCGGCTGGTCAGATATGATACCAAGAAGGGTATGGAGACAGGAGCACAGCCACAGGATGGTGGAGAGGGCCAGGAGAAAGATGAATAGAAGGGTCGGGACATTGATAAGGCAGATGGGAGGACAGGTGATACTGTGGGGGTAGAAAATAGGTGGAGGACTTCTACAGGTCAGACAGTGTGCACCTGTCAGATCTATCCATAGACATGTTCAATACAGAAACAATGGGTTCATAGAGACATGGAGAAAACAGGCAAAAACTAGTATATTAAAAAAGGAAGAAAGGATCATCCCTGAGGTAAGGAGAGTGATACCTAAGTATGGGGAAGCCAGCCATCCAACGATGCTGAGACTGTCTAGTGGGAAAAAGGGGGAGGGAGGGGAAGAAAAAGGAATAACACAAGAAGAGGAAGAAGAAAGCGGTCTCGGTTTTCACCATTACCTAGTGGAAAAGGAGAAGCAGAAGGCACCCAGGTTTTCAGCTGGGGAGGGATAATCAGAGATTGATATGTGGATGGAAATAAATGAAATTTCTGGAAATATGATAATAAAGAAATGAAAATAGAATATTGGATTATGAATATAAATAAATTAATTGCCAATCTGAGCACAACAACAAACAATGGTCTCTGTCTTTTGTGAGGGAAAGGGGAATCTGGGACAATGGAGTTTGCCCTTTAAGGGAAGACCAGGTTGTCCTGGTGCACCCTTCCCTCTGTCATAGAATGGTTGTGCTCAGAAGGGAGGGGAAGGAAGGGAGGGGCTAAGGGCCAGAACAATGGACAGGTAACAGGAAAGGGAGGGTGAAGGAGGTACACAAGGGACAGCACAGGGGCCTCAGCCACTTTTGCTGGAGTTTTGATTCCTCCACCCACCCTACTAGACAGAGCAAGAGGGAAGACAGTCAAGAGGGTCTATGGTAGGTCTGTCAAGGTGGATGACAGGACGTGTCCAGTTGGATGGTTTGGACTGCCAAGGTGGATGGCAGGTGATAATATGGTTGTGGACTGCCAAAGGTGGATGGCAGGGGAAAAAGGGGAGGAGGGGGCAAAAAGGAATAACACAAGAAGAGGAAGAAGAAAGTGGTCTCAGTTTTCACTGTTACCTAGCGGAAAAGGAGAAGCAGAAGGCACCCAGGTTTTCACCTGGGGAGGGATAATCAGAGATTGATATGTGGATGGAAATAAATTAAATTTCTGGAAATATGATAATAAAGAAATGGAAAATGGAATGTTGGATTATGAATATAAATAAATTAATTGCCAATCTGAGCACAACAACAAACAATGATCTCTGTCTTTTGTGAGGGAAATGGGGAATCCGGGACAATGTGCCTTCTCCTTGAAACACAGTTTGCTCAGGGCAATGAATACAATACCCTCTTTCGGTCACATACCACACATTGAACATGTTTCTGAGGTCTCTTTCCTCCAAACAACAGTTACATAAATTGCTCTCTCCTGTAATCACAGTTTGCTCTGGGCAGTGAATACACATCTGTTTCTGTCACATACCACACACTGAACATGTTTCTGAAGTCTCTTTCCAGGGCTGGTTTTAGGACTTTGGGGCCTCCAGCAAACTCTATGACTGGGGCTGCACAGATGGGCGGGCCCCCAGTAATCTTTCTACATATTATTTAAATTTCATAAAATATATGCCAATGCATGCTTAGGTGTTAAATCACATTTGGAAGCCTAGAAACAAGCCCACCACATTTATAAAACTGAAAAAATGGTACTCAGACTAACTAGAAACCAAATCAAAAGTAAACAAAACAAAACAAAAAAACCACACATTTGAAATAATATGTACATACATGGGGCATAGATAATTTTGAATTTCTTACATAAATTCATTAGAAAAGAATCTGGCAAGCTCAACCCCTGCATTTACAATGCATCTTAATAAAATGTGTGGAAGCACCTGGTATATGTAACCAACCAAAAGCATCAGCAAAATCACTCACCACCCAAAGAAAGAGACTGCACACAAAGGTGCTTCATTTTAGAATAAGGTGCAAATGTGCAAAGTCCAGTCAAGAGCATATAGTTAAGGAACCAGGCGCCCTGATCTATTACCCCCACTCTGCTGCATTAAGTCTGCATTGTCCATGTAATCCAATATATTCATTGTTGTAAATTGTTGAGGGTTCTTAGTCTCATCATCCAGCTGAATTATGATTAAGTCTGACCACTACGCAAAGTGACCACCTCCATCAGTCAGGAACAAATATTATGGTTATAAATTGGAGGGTTCTTAGTCTCATCATTCAGCTGAATTATGATTAAGCCTGACCACCACTATAGCAAAGTGACCACCTCCATCGGTCAGGAAAAACATTTTATCTTGCCCTTCAGAGCTGATGTCCTCCTGCTTTCTCAGTCTTGTGGGGTAAACCACTCTCCAGCTTTATTATTTGGGCAGTGTGTTCCAGCCAGTAAGAGGCTCACAGGGTTTTACTGGGAGCTCACCAGTTTGAAGGTTACAGTTTTCTCTATACTAAGCTGTATAAAGAGGTTGCAAGCTCAACCCCTATAGTTGCAGTGAAATTGTGCATGAGTTTTAAAGCTTCAGAGGGACTTTCTGAACTTTTTGTTGATGAATTCACTGATTAGGTCACTGTAAGGGAGACTTTTGCCAACTTCGTGCTCAATGGACAGCACTGCTAGCCCTGACCGTCTTTCTTGGCTCATTGATGACCTCAGATAAGTCTTTATCAGCTTCAGTTTTGAAAAACTGTGTTCTGCTGTAGCCACAGTTACTGGTACTGTCAAAAAATGTGCAACACCACATAGGCATTGATATAGGTTTCATGTAGCTGGTTTCGAAGGAGAAAATGTAACACTTGTATGGTGATGTATCATTCTCAACCATTCCTGCCAGGTTCCTAAGTTCATGTGCAAGTTCATGAGCATCAAAGTCAGAGTGGTTAGTTGTGCTGTCTGTTAATTTTTCTTTGAGAACCTCACATTGTTTTATCAGGTCTTCTATGGAAACAGAATTTAGCATTTTTATGTTCGACAGAAATCTGAATGTTTTAGCAAACTCTGACATTTGCTGAAATTGTTCACTAAAGGACATCAGCGTGGTGTCCAGTAGTGTGTTGAAAACTCAACCTGAAAACTGAGTTTTGGGTCCTGTACTGCATTGTTGTGTCCTTCATAATCAATTAGTCGCTTGACCTTTCTGTGTTTTGTCTGACGGAATCCAACTGGGACATCCAGTTCTGCAGCAATCTTTGAGCCCTGTGCCAATGCCTGTTCAAACCCACTCTCTCTGTACTTTTTAAGTATGTCAGTAGTTGAAGCAAGCACCTTCACACAGGTTGATAAGTCAACTGAAGCACTCTGCAATATCTTGCTTGCACGGTTCACTTCAAGCAGGACATCATACCAGATGATGAGACATACAATGAATTTGTATGAGAGGAGTTCAGCACAAAGTGACCTTGTCTCTGCATATGTTGCAGCATCTTTGGCTCTTACAAACTCTGCAATCTCCTGCAAAGCACTCCTAAATTCTTGGAGCTGATAGCGAAGTGCTTTTACAGACTCTATCTGGCACTCCCACTGAGTCTCAGAAAGTGGCTTTGAAGTGATCTGAACATGTTTTTCAATATTTGCCAGTGGCTTGTTGAGGCAGAGCAAAGATTGTAGACCTTCTGCAAGCATCCAAAGAATGAGACAGCATGTCTTGATGAATGGGCTTCATCGCTAATGATGAGGTTCAGGCAGTGGCAAGCGCATAGCACATAAAATGCTCTGCATTTCAATTATTTTATGTGAGCTTGCACACCAGCTCGCTTGCCTTTCATGTTGCTCCCATTATCATATCCTTGCCCCGACAGTTGCTGATGTCCAGATTATGTTGCTGTAAAGTCTGAAGAAAGGAGTCAGTCAGTCCTTCTCGGTTGTGTCATTGACAAGTATGAACCCCAAAAAATGTTTCTTGAGGGTGGCGACATTTTTTGAAACATCCACATGTCGAACAACAAGTGTCATCTGCTCTTGGTGGCTAATGTCAGGAGTACAGTCCAGGATCACTGAAAATATCTGGATTCTTGTATCTGTAATACAATGGTCTGTACAATTGCACCTGAAATTAGTTGAATAATTTCATTTTGAATGTCCTTACCCAAATAGTGGTCCATTATCTCCGTGTTCTGAATCTGACGAATATGTTCAGCCATTAGTGGGTCAAACTTTGGCAGGAATTCAACCTGCCCCAAAAGTTTCCATTGCCTTGGGTATGAAGCACATCACTTGTGCCATGGAAAGTCATATTCCTCTCAGCCAAGAATTGAATAGTTGCTATGATACGTTCCAAGACTCCACGCCAGTGTATGATTTCTTTCTCTATTAGCAGCTGTCTCTTTCCATCCAATGTCTGGCCACTCTTCAATCTGTCTCCAGTTCCTTCCACCTTATCATGCTTGCTACATATTCGGGTGCATGGTCATGTGAACTGAGAGCCTTTGACATGTCTCTCCATGCCCGATAACCTCCAGTCCAAGAACATTGTTTGAGTGTCAAATAATTTGCAGGCAAAGCAGAACAGTGCATCCTTGGAGACAGAAATCGTTAACCATTTAAACAATTGACATTTAAAACAAAGAGTTTGTTTTAATTTCCAAGCACTTTGTGCTGCATGGGACCTCATGACCCCTGTTGGTACTTCCATGTCATCACTCACCTTATAAAATCGTCCCTGCAGTGAGCAGGGTGAGCACGATGCAGGCGTGTGGCGAGGCGGAGGCACGCAGGGGCTACTTGCAGCGTTGCGTGTGTCTGCCATGTCCACCGGGACAGCAGGGATCAGGCCCCACATTGTAAGTAACCAATTGTTGTTGTTTGTAAGTGACCTATAGCCTGGCTACTGAAGTTTATCATGGAGGCTCCAAACAATTATTGTCTGTCATGCTCTATGTATGCCGCTGGTCCCCAAATTACCAACTTTGTATGCAATAAATGCTTAATGGTTGAAACCTCCATGAAGAAATAAACCACTTATTGGCTTCTACAACAGTCAACCCTGAGATTGAAGCATTGGAGGACTATATGGACTCCATGCTGGGTCAGTCTCTATCTCTAAACCCTCCATTGGCTGATGAGACAGCAACTGTCACAAGAAACAAGTTAATTACATCCTCTACACCTGCTGTCATCCCTGAGGACCTGACAGTTGGGCAGTGGTACCCAAGGACAAATCTAAATGTAGAGGGGGCAAATTAGCTGCAATGTTCCGCCCCTACCCTTATATAATAAATATGATGCCCTCAAACATGACACAATTGTTCCATATCATGATGCTTTTCTCAATATCTCCGCAGTGAACCTTTAGTTTCTAGTCCCTCCATAAAGGGAGAATAGTTGTACAGAGATTTCAGACCCAAACAAAATAAAAATAAATCTCAAATAAATGAAAACCATGAACCAGTTACTTTGTCACCTACTTGTAGTAATATGGACCATCTCCCATTATCCAAACAAATTTTTGTTATTAGCGACTCAATTATTAAACATCTGGACCACCCTATATGTAATGTGGATAAATTTAGCCGTACATGCTCTAGTCTGCGAGGTGCTCGTGCATCAGATATTACTTCTACTGTGAAAAACATACTGAAGAGTTGGTGAAAAACAACTGTTTATATTACATGCAGGTACCAATGATATAAACAGGGGTAGTATAGACGAACTTAAACAGGACATCAAAGCACTTAATAATGTGTTAGCAGAAAAAATAGCCTAGTATGTTTCTCAGAGACTCTTCTGGTACCCAGAGCTTCTGATGTTATTACTACTAAGATTAAAGCCTTTAATGACCGGCTGAGACGTTGGTGTCTTCAACAGAACATTCTTTGCCTTACTCATTGGGAAACCTTCTATCTAAAAGATTCACTGTTCTGCTGGGATGGACTCCACCTCAGTCATAGGGGTAGCTCTCTCCTGGGTAAAAGCTTTACAACAGCCATCAATAAACTTTTAAACTAAAACCGGAGGTGAGAACAGTGACAATAGATCCTGTTCTCTAAAGAGACCTTCTACTGACTTCTCTGAGTGTGAGGTACTCAGTTTAAATGCTAGATCCTTAAACCAGGTTAAAATGACGGAATTGGAAGCTATGTGTCAATTGAATAAATACGGACTCATTTCTATTACAGAAACTTGGCGGGATCCTGATACTTCCTGGATCCAGCGTATTCCTGTGTATAAACTATATCATAAGGACCGCCAAGGTCAGATGGGGGTATGTCTCTATGTTAGGGATGACATATCCTCATTCCAACTTCCTATCACTAGTGATATAGAAACTATCTAGGTAAATATTCAGTTTAAGGGATACCCACAATTGCTGGTAGGGATATGCTATAGGCCTTCAACATCCAATAAGAAATATTCTGCCTCCTTCACAATGAGATTTTAGATATGGCTTCTAAAGGAAATATCCTTATACTGGGTGATTTTAACATGCCTACCATAAATTGGAATTCTTTAACTGGTGACGCATGAGCCGAGAAAGACTTAATTACACTCATGGTTGATATGGGCCTAGAACAAATTATTACGGAACCAACACGAGGTGTTAATATTCTGGATTTAGTTATCACCAATATAGGAATCTAATATCCAAAATTATAGTTGGTGCCCACTAGGAACAAGTGATCATAATACTATTTCCTTTCACTGTTACTTTGTCAACATACCACCAACTTACTGAATTTAAGAATTATAATAAAGCTAATTTTAATGCTACTAATCAACAATTAAACTCAATTTCTTGGGATACTATATTATCTTCCTTCTCCTGAAGAATCCTGGGACTATTTCAAATCGTCCATTTATTATTTGGAAAAATTGCATGTTCCAACCACAAACAAATATAATAAAAAGGGAAAATACCCTTGTGGTTTAATAAAACTATTAAGGCCTTAATTAGGATAAACAGAGACTTTTTACATAGAAACATAGAAACATAGAAGTCGATGGCAGATAAGGACACAAGGCCCATCCAGTCTGCCCATTTCTTTCTACCTTATAAATGTGCCATCAGCCTTGCTCTGTCAATGGCCTATCTATTCATACTCATTTATATTGCTCCCTTATGCCTATCCTATGCCTGTTTGAAGCCCTGCACTGTATTCATAGCCATCACTTCTTGAGGTAGGCCATTCCATGCATCCATCACCCTTTCTGTAAAAAGAATTTCCTCACATTCCCCTTAATCGGCCCCTCTCTAATCTCATGCTGTGTCCTCTTGTCCTGCTATTTTCTTATATTTAAACATGTTAGACTCTTTCACCTTGTTAATGCCCTTAAGATGTTTGAATGCCTCGATCATATCACCTCTCTCCCTCCTTTGCTCAAGGATATACATATTGAGCTCTGTTAATCTGTCCTCATATGTCTTCTGATGCAGTCCCTGCAGCATTTTGGTTGCCCTTCTCTGGACTGCCTCAATTTGGTTAATGTCCTTGTGAAGGTGTGGCCTCCAATACTGCATGCAGTACTCCAGATGGGGCCTAACCAGTGTCTTGTAAAGAGGATTATTACCTCCCTCTTATGACTTTGATACCCCTACACATACACCCTAACCCCCTAGCCTTACCTACTGCTTGGATGATTTCAGGTCATCAGTGATGATGATGCCCAAGTCTCTTTCTTCCTTTGTGACTGCTAGAAATTCCTTCCCAGCCTATAGGTGGCTAGGTTTCTCTTCCCTATGTGCATGATCTTGCACTTCTTTGCATTAAATCCCAGTTGCCACTCTTCTGACCATTTTGTTAGTTTATCCAGATCTCTTCTCATTCTGCCCACCCCATCTGGATCATCTACTCTGTTGCAGATCTTGGTGTCATCTGCAAACAGACAAGCCTTACCTCTTGTCCATCTGCAAGGTCACTAATGAAGGTGTTGAAGAGGACTGGCCCCAGGACTGATCCCTGAGGTACCCCACTTGTGACTTGCATCTCTTCTGACTGTATACCATTTACCACCACTCTCTGTTTTCTGCCCGTCAACCAGTTTGCCACCCAGTTGACCAACTTCTGACCCACCCCAAGCCTACCCAGCTTATTTATCAATCTTCTATGTGGAACAGTGTCAAAAGCTTTGCTGAAGTCAAGGTAGGCGACATCAACTGCTCCCCTTGGTCCACCACTGGTTACCCAGTCAAAGAAATCTATGAGATTAGCTTGACAGGACCTTCCTTTGTAAACCCATGCTGTCTTGGATCCTGTGCCCCTATGGATTCCAGGTGTTGCACCATCCTTTCCTTAAGGAGTGCCTCCATAATCTTGCCCACTACTGAGGTAAGACTGACTGGTCTGTAGGTCCCTGTCTCCTCCCTGCTACCACTCTTGTGGAGCGGATCACATGAGCCCTTCTCCAGTCTTCTGGGACCTCTCCTGTGCTCAGAGACTCACTAAACAGTTCTGCAAATGGCTCTGCTAGTCCCACCTTCAGCTCCTTAAGTACTCTGGGATGTATGCCATCAGATCCCATTGCCTTGTCCACCCTGAGCTTAGCAAGCTCTTGCAGGACCCTTTCTTTTGTGAAGGAGTAGTGTCACCTCCTCCCCCCTGTGTCCATGGTGCTGAGCTGTGGGCCCTGCCCTACCTTCTCTTCAGTAAATACTGAGCAAAAGTATCTATTTAGGATAGATGCTTTTACATGGTCCTCCTCCTCACATGCTCACTTTTCTCCATTAAGCTTAGCAATACCCTCTGGACTTTCTCCTTTCACTAATGTATCTATAGAAAGTCTTGTCACCTTCTTTTACTGTTCGTATAGTGTTTCCTCAGTTTGGGACTTTGCCTGCCTTACTGCCTTCCCTGCTTCCCTTAGGGCAGTTTGGTATGCCTCCCTATCTTCATCCGCTGTGTTCCCTTATATTTCCTGAAGGCCAGCCTTTTGGCTCTGACCTTGTTCTGCTACTGTGTAAAAAACATTAAGGAGACACCAAGGAATATTGCTCATTCAATACAGGAAAACTTTAAAATTACTAAAACAAGCCATCTTGCAATCTAAAAGAAACTTGAGTTTCGTTTGGCTCATACCAAAGACAGCTATAAAGCATTATTTTCCTAACTCAACAATAAAAAATGAATAATAGATATATGGGGCCCTTATGCATAAATGATACAATTATATCTATGGACAGGGATGTAGCAGACACATTTAATAAGCAATTCTGCTCAGTTTTACCACGAAAAAAGTTCCTAAATTCTTTAAGCATTCAAATAATGTTACTCCCTCCTATACTATCACTGAAGAGGATACATTAAAAGCAATTTTGTCCCTAAAACCCAATTCTAGTCCGGGGCCAGATAACATCAATCCCAGATTTTGAATTGAGTCTGCCTGCTATTGCCAAATCCCTTACAATTATTTTTAATAAATCCCTATATGAAGGACTTATTCCTCAGGACTGGAAGATGGCTACAATAATTCCAATCTTCAAGAAGGGTAATCATTCCAGACCAGAAAATTATCGTCCGATAAGTTTAACTTCTGTTATAAGTAAAATCATGGAAAAAGTTATTAAGAAATTGCTAAATCATGAATCTACTGAGGATAACATGACTGATATTACACAACATGGCTTTAGACAGGGTATTCCTGTACTGCTACTAATTTGGTTTCCTTTTATAATCATGTTAGTATGGGAATGGATGATGGCATACCTATAGATGTAATACTTCTCGACTACAGTAGAGCATTTGATAAAGTTCCTCACGATATCCTGCTTGACAAAATGAAAGAAATGGGTTTTTCACATTACATAATTATTTGGGTATCAGGTTGGTTGAATAATAGATATCAGCAAGTCAGAATTAACGGCACACTTTCTCAGTCGCTGAGTGTGACCAGTGGGTCCACAGGGATCTGTGTTGGGACCGACCCTGTTTAACATCTTTATTAGTGATCTGCAGGTCAGGCCGAAAATGTTCTCTTGAAATTTGCTGATGATACGAAGTTGTGTGGCTCTTTTCTAACAGTGTTAAACAGAGAATCCATGAGGAACAATTTAAAAGCTATTGAAGAATGGGCAGTTTTAAACAAAATGACACTCAATTCTGACAAGTGTCATGTTGTACATTTTGATAAGAACAATCCTAGGCAGACTTACTTATTGAATAATGTGGCCCTTCATGTGTCACCATTAGAATGAGATCTTGGGGTAATCATTAACAACAAATTATCTTCCAATGATCATTGTATGATGATAGCCAGGTGAGCCTTGCTCACTGGATCCAATGTTCATTTGTGTCTAGGACACAGGAATGTGAGATTCCACTGTATAGAGCTTTTGTTAGGCCCCATTTGGACTATGGATCTCCTGCTGGAATTCTTACTTAAAGCAAGATGTTGACAGAATTGAGAGGGTGCAGAGAAGAGCCACAAAAATGGTCTCGTATTTATCCAAACTAGATTATGAGGAAAGGTTAAAGATTATGGGGTTACATTCTCTCTGCACAAGACGTACAAGAGGTGATCTTCTCCTCTTGTATAAAATCAGAATTCTCAGGAGTTAATGCATCATTGTGGCTTACATTTCTCAACTAGTTGGAATTCCCATGGTACCATAACAAACAGATATTTGTTTCTAAAACTAGAACAACAAAAGGTTAAACTACTTTACAGTAAAAATTCTAAATTATGGAATCTTCTTCCACAACATTAGTTGATAGCAGCTCTAATCTAGCCTTCAAGAAAGGGTTAGATTGTTGGTTGGAGTGGAATAACCCTAAGGTATAATTATCCCACCAATGTGGTGGGGGACAATCTCGATGGGCAGTAGCCTTCTTTTGTCCCTTGAAACCAAGTAAATCAAGTGTGCTTTACTCTCTCACCGCTGGGTAGAGTGTGAAAATAATTTTCTGCTGTGAATCTTCTCTTTTCCTCATTCACTGGGAATTGTGGCAGTATGACTTGAACAGGTCCATGTTTCACAGATGACACCTACCTCATCCCTTAGTGTGTCTGCAAAGTTCCAAGATCCTCAAATGAAATTTCAGAAGATCCAGCTAAATTATATATGATGGTATCTATGCAGGTGGGCACAGTACTGACAGTGGCAGGCGCATTCCTGGTCTCTTCTGAAGGCAAAATTCCTGGAATGATATGTTGACAGGTGGTGGAAACAGTACAGACTGTGGCAGGTGCATTCCTGGTCTCCTCTGAAGGCAGAACTTCTGGGGTGATGTGGACACCATTTCTTCCACTACAGCAGTTGCAGGAACTTGTGCTCCAGGTTCAGGTGCTCTTTCAAGATCACCTCCGCTTCCTAAGCTTTCACATGAATGTGAGGGGTAGTAAAAATTTCTCAATGGCACCTCTTTGCCGTTGTGTCATCATCTCTCTTCTGGTGTAACCTTCTCTTCGCAGCTCCCAACAAATATGTGCACTTCATGTTTTTAAACTGAAGGTGCAAAAAGCAAATGCCATTAAACGTTTGCACCAGAATTTTCAAATGTACTGCAGAGCAGGTTTGTACTTTCCCATTCACTTAACTGGAAGCTGACTACATCAGGCATTTTAATATTTGGCTTTGTGGATCCAGCAATACTTGCATTGGCCTGCTCTCTCTGAAGATTGTGATATGTATATGCCCAGGCCCTAAGCCCTACATTGAGATGGCCACAGAAAAAAAACTTGTACTGTGATAGTCAGCACCCTCACACTAGGAGGATCGTGAATCCAAAAAACACACATTGGGTGTGTCACAGCCCCCAGGAGTCCATGGCCACTTTACCATTTGCTAGACTGGAAGAGTCTGGTCCTCATACCCCATGCTAGGATGATCACACCTCCACCCACCCCACCCCCAGAGTCATGAGTCTTAGCTGGATATCCAAATTTGGGTGGAGAGACGTTGATTTTGCTGGACATCAATAGGTAGGAATGTTTACCAGTGGGACTGCACATGTCTGTGTGAGTTAGACTGAATATTTATATACACACATACACACACACACACACTGTATGTTCATGTAAATAAAACCAATTTTAACAGAAATTTGCTTGGTTGTTTCTTTAACTACCCACACACCACAACTCAACAAACTCAGGGGACCTAAGTAAGCTAGAGAAGTGGTCAGAGTGGTGGCAGCTGAGGTTCAATGCAAAAGTGTAATGTTATGCACTTTGGGGTGAAGAGCCCAGGACAGAATACTGGTTGGGAGGTGTTAGGCTGGGGATCACTTGAGGAGGAGAAGTACCTGGGGTAATGGTAACAGGAGCCATGGACAACACTGCCCAGTGCATGACAGAGGCTGTAAAAGTGAACAAAATGCTGGGGTGCATAGCGAGGGTTTCATCCAGGCAGAGAGGCAATTTGGCCCCTAAACAGGTCACTGGTAGCACACACTTAGTGTATTGTGTGCTGTTTGGGATGTTGTACCAAAGACTGGCTACCAATCTATGAAGCAACAGATGTTAACTTGGCTCTTGATCACTTCATCTTAATTTTCAACAAAGCCTGCAACCTCTTTGCCCCTGCTAAAAGGCACAAACAAAATCTCTCTAACCCATGGGTCACCGTGGCTCTTTTCTCACAGCTGAAACTAAGGGATCACCTCTGGGCAGTTGCCAGGGCCACTGGCAAACAACTGGACATCCAAATTACAAACAAGCATGAAATGCTGCACAAAGCCATATGGCTAATGAAATCCACCTATTACAAAGCGCTCTCACCAATACATGGGGAAATGGTCGTGCTTTCTGGGACAATATCAAGGATGTCACAGGAAGCAGCCAAAAACCTCTCCGGCCATGTTAATGGTTGATGGATCCTCAACCCTTGACCCCAAGGTGATCGCAAACATCTTTAACACGGCTTTTTCAGACTTTGTGCTGTCCTACCCCCATGACTTTTTTCGAAAATAGGGCCTACTCCCCAAATTCCTCAGCTCCTCAGTCTAACCATCCCTCTTCTACTTCAGAAGGTAAGGCTGAATGAAGCTCGTCGCTATATTACTGCAGCTATCTCTAAATCTAGATCTAGTAGCGACACCCTGGACCTTAAGCTTCTGTTGCTTACCCTCGATGAGGTAATTCATCCATTAACAAAAATCCTAAACCTCTCTCTCAGCTGTGGAAAATTCCCGGACCTATGGAAAACAGCCACCGTGACACCTGTCCATAAAAGTGGGGACAAGACGATTCACTCAAATTATCGCCCTATCTCCATACTGCCCCCACTCTGTAAGGCACTTGAGCGCATTGTGGCTGATCAACTTACGACCACTTGGATAAATACAATATAGCTTGTCCACAACAACACGGCTTCTGGAAAGGTCACAGCACCACCACAGCCCTTCTTGAGTTCACTGGAGCTTTCGCAAATCCCTTGACAACGACCTTCTCACAGGGCCGTTTTCATTGACCTCTCAAGACCTTGATACAGTACACCATGGACTACTAATACACCAACTACTGAATGCCAGGCTATCACCTGACTCTTCTCTCTGGTTTTAAAAGCTACTTAGAAAACCAGTCACAGAGAGTAAAAATTGCTGATGCTCTTTCTAACACGGGTTTTGCTATGGTGTCCCTCAGGATCCATACTGGGACCCCTCCTTTTTAGCCTTTTCTTAAACTCCCTCCCTTACCACTGCTCTGAGCAGATCATACTATATGCCGATGATGCTGTTGTATTCTCCACTCACAAAGATCCTGCAACTTCAACACAACCTTCAACTTGGTTTCAGTTCTGTAGAGTCATGGTTTATTAATCATAAACTGGTCCTCAATGACAAGAAAACCAGATCTATGCTCTTCTGCAGCTCTCATAACCCACACAAGCTACACCACTTGGCTATCTCCACCACCCAGGGCAACACTCTAGATCAGGCGGTGTCCTTCAAATACTTAGGGATTCAGCTTGACCCTAATCTCTCCTATGGACTTCATGTAGATAATGTAGCTAGAGCTGCTAATACATGGCTTGGTCTCCTCTACAAACACAGACCACACCTCACGCCAGAAGCTTTGAAGGTTGCAGTCCTGAGCTCTGTGATCTCTGTAATAGACTATGGTCTCATCATTTATGGCTCAGCCACAACCACAACCCTTAGACGCCTCTCAACTGCCTTAAATAAAGCATGTCGGCTCATCACTGGTGCTCACCGTCTCACCCACACATGTGACCTGTACACTCAGACCGGCTGGCTCCAACTATCAAACGCATAAAGTTTCTCACCTGCTCCATGGTCAAAAAATCTACCTTGGCCTTGCACCTTCGAGGGTCTCAACTCTGTTACAACACCGAATTAACAAAAACAGTGCCTTAAGAGATCCACGTTACAGCTACTGAAAGTCCCCACTGTCACACTTCACAGGACAACGCTCTTTTGCTTATCGAGGCACCAATCTGGATCAATGGCCTCAGCCCAACCATCTCCTCTGCCCCAACTATTGGTATGTTTAAAACTAGGCTCGGGACTATCTCACTACCAACAGCTCCTGTGACTGCCCAACTTAACCTTGTTTCTACACTTCCCTTTCTGCTCTAGTTGTCCCCCTCCTCCCTCCTCACTGGATTCTACCCTCATCTTGGTATACCCAATGCTGCACTTTTCACCCTCTTGCCACCCTTCCTACATTCCTTCTCCCCTACCCTCTTCCCTCTCCCTATGACTCTGGCACTTCTTATCTGTTGTCTGTTTTCTCTGACAAATGTCACAGGCTGCCTTGTTACAATGCTACCCTTGAACTGTATTTAACTGTATTAATCTGTACTCTGTTTGCAATGTCCACATTGTTGTAATGCCTGTCTTGATGTTCCCCATAATTTGTATTTCTCTGATGTGGAACCTTGTAAAAGAGCCATGGCTCTAATGTATTTGTAATCCTAGACTTGATAAATAAATAAATAAATAAATAAACAAATAAATAGTGTGATATCAGGCTACTGGAAGGGGTGCAGGAGGGCAACAAAGATGATGTGGAATAGAAGGGACACAGACTATGACAGTAGGCTGAGAGACCTGAATATGTACACCCTGGAGGATAGAAGGGACAGGGGGACATGATAGAGACATTCAAGTATCTCAGGAGGGAATCAATATGGATGGGGTCTTTGAGTTAAGAGGGAAGGATCATCAGGGGCATGTGCCAAGAATAGAGGAGGGAAGATTTAGGAAGGAAATGAGGAGACGCTATTTCACAGTGGGGTGGTAGCAAAATGGAACAGCCTAGCAGAATGGGTGATATCATGTTAATCTGTGAACAGTTTCAAAGGGCATGGGACAGGGAACAGGGAGGGTGGGGGTGGCAGTGGATGACAAATGGGAGGTGGGGTAGTTGCACACTTGAGCAGACTTAGCTGGACCAGGTGGTCTGTTTCTACTGGTACATTCATATGTTCGTATGTTCCATCTCTACAGGCTTTGCTTTAATCATCCTACTGGGTATTTCTGGTTTGACATTGCATGCAAGAATCATTTTTAGAACTGTGATGTAGTTTATGACCCTTGCTTGATCATTCATTGTTGGCACAATACATCCATGTTCTGCTATAGAACTTTGTGGCTGAGAAGGACATAAACTACATAGAATTCTAAAATGTTACTTAAACACCAGAGGGTAGATGAGAAACACCCACTGAGGTAACTAAAAGCATTTAGAAATGGAACAATTACAGAATTAGAAAATATATTGAAAAACAGCTTCCAGTGAGCAAGATGACTTCAAATTCAGTGCTGTTCCCCATTAACACATTTAGTGTTCACCTGGTGTGTGATGTAGTATCTACCAAGTACACCTAAGCAGTTGTTAATGAGTTAAATTCCAAAATTAAGCTGTCTGCATTTTTTACATTGTCCTACAGACAATACCAGGTGAGCATAGTAAAGAGCTACTAATGAGCCCACGGCCACATGCATTTTTAAACATTTGTCCTACTAATGCCATCAGGATCTCATAAAGATCTGTTAATGAGTCATGAGTTAGCTTAATCACACATTTTGTCCCACATTTGTGAAAGCATTCCAGGTCTGAGACCTCTAGAAAAAATTTAGTTAATGCAACAAATATTTTTCAGCCCGGATTGGCACTTTAATTTGCTTTCAAAAGGAGTGTGGGTCTTTTGATATTCACCTCAGGGCCCTACTGGCACGTCACCCAGGTAGACCACCCATCAGCTGGGTCCCTACGCCAAAGTGCATCTGCCTCAAAAGGCTTAACTATATAACAGCAACCCAAAATAAGCATAACTGAGGTGTGGTCCCCAGCAATGTGCAGAGCTAGTTAAATGAGAGCCATACATCTTCCTTTACAAACCTTATCCAATGGTAGCTACTCACACTTGCTCATTCAAACTTTAAATGAGAGAGGTGTGCTACTACATATGGCAAACAAGATGTTAGTGCACCTCACCCCCCACCCCATCACTCACCCCAAAAGGGTAAACCTTAGCCCTTGTCAAACACAACACAAGACAGCAAGAGAAATAAAACCTCATGCAGACATTTTTTGTCACAATACAAAACAGTGCCCACAGGAGGACTTTGAAGCAGTGGCATTTAAACATGCGTGGGACAGGTATAAGGAACAGAGGTGAAAGGAGGGGTGAAAAGTCATTGATCAGGTAGGGTCAGGCAGAGGCTGCAAGCTGGTATAGGGCTTATTATGGAAAGACTAGATGGGCCTACTGGTCCTTATCTGCCAACAGTTCATCCCTGTTTTCCACAGAAAGCTAATGCAATCCTGTCCTATTGAGCCAGACATAATGTAACAGTTCATGCTTCCAACAGTCATATCTGCATACCTAGAGAAAGCCTGAAACTGCCACACTTCCCAATTGTAATTATAAAGAAAGCTTCCAGGGAAATCATAATTGTAACATTTAATCATAAAATGTACATTATTAGTACTACTAACATCTACAAATTCAGTGCCACTAATCAAATATAGTTCAAATCAATACCCAAAATTCACCAGAGCAGAGAAACAAATCTGAACTGATGCAGAACTTTACCAGTGGCTATCTAGCAAATCACATGTAAACAGTAACAATGGACATGTAAACTTATTACAAATGTTCAAATTTTAACCATCAAAATTATCACTGAGGTGTGGTAGTTTCAGGCTTTCTGTAGATAATGATGTGACTGCTGAATATCAAAACAGATGCTCCAGCTTCTGTACAAGTAGTCTTGTAAAACACCACTATAAATACTGCAATTCAATAATTTAGAACTTGAAGAAAAACTTCCTTAACTGCTCAGCCAGCTGCACAATTTTGACAGTAATACAAGACCTGAAGAGCAACACTATAAATTATGCATTTAGACAAGGCTATTTCTGGGTCATTCTTTAGAAAGTCTTACCATTATGGTAGACTCAGTGAATGTAACTCTGTTTCCTGTCTTAAGTGTACATTTAAGGGTATTTTTATTCCATTTATTCACAGTGATAAGACTTGCAAATTTAAATCATTACTACTATCCAGCTACCAAATACTGGGTAAATATATGTTTTTAATAATTGTAGTAAGAATCCAGTTCCATTTCCCACAAGACATTGATCAAAACAAATGAACTGAAAAGAAATGAACTGGTTCTTTAAAAAGCTTCATTGTGCAGCTTACTTGTTGAAGTAGTGTAAAGAACCCCGAATCATTTGTACCTGTGGCCAGGTAGTTGATTTCATACTTCTTAATTTGTGCTGACTTTTAACTTGCTGAAACCAGCAGGCTTTATCTTCTCCATTAGTAACAAGCCTATTTGATTTACTATGAAAAGACTTCTACAGCATGCAGTAGGCTCTAACAAAGCAGAATTGACTGCCTGTTACACTTTTGACAGCCTTGCAGACTTCTGACTGCAAATACTGAACAACTCCATTAGTACAGACTCACTACACAGCTTTTAAACATTCTCTGCCACATGGACTATAGAAGCTGAGCCTTAAAGAGAACCGAATGTAAAGACAGTATACTGTGCTACCCCTTGTAATACAATAATTAAAGCCTTGCACCTACAACATTCTTTACATTTATGTTGGAATTACATGGGAGGGTTGCCAGTGCTCAGCTCCATAGCTTTGAAATAAGCTCCTGTAGCTCTTACACACTGTTATTGACTTAAAATAGGAAGGGTGTGCAAATTTAAAGACATAAACCCGAAGCACCAATAGTTCCCAAAACTGCTTAGGTGTAATTCCAATGCTGCTAGTAGCATAGAGTTGCCTTCTGCTGTAAGTCTATGGACATCATAATAAGGAATTTTATACATCTACAGTACGCTCACAGTAGTGACTTAACAGATATTTTGCCATGGGCATCCATGCTCTGTCACTTACAAGTTATTACCTCCCTTGCCCTGCTTGCTAGATCTTCCAGTGCTGTATTGGGGCATACTACAATATCCTGAGTGTACTCATTTTGGATACAACCATATACCACCTTTTGCTTGTTTATAATGGATCACTACAATGTATGGTATAGCCACTATTATTAGATCCAATACCACTTCACAAAGTAGGATTTACAGTAACTATCAATTTCTTTATTCCTCAAAACATTTCTTATGTTTTTACTTATTCTTAACAGTTTTTTTATAGTGTAGGGTATCTGAATTCAATTATTGCCAACTGCCTAACATGAGACAATGTCCTTGAACAGCATACCTTAACAGTTCCTCCTTTACATACCACTTACAACCCCTGTCCCACATGATTGAGTGCTGCAGGTGCATGCTGCTCAGCATTGTACACTAAAGCAGAAATTCATAGTAATCTGTGTTTCACAATGGATAGCACACTTTATGAACAAGAAAGCATTTATTTCCACAGTGAGATTTCTAGAAACAGACAATGATGGAAGAAAAGACCTACAGCCCATCCAGTCTGCAGGAGTTCCCCATTTAGCCCTGGTCCATGAACCTACTATATGTGACTCCCACATTTTGCCTTTTACTCCCATTGTGAGGGACAGTGGCCTGTACTGAGGAACATAACCTCCACGATTAACACTACTTAACCTTCTAATAACTAACTCCAATTAATGTTCCATAGAACAACCTGGAAGACTACAGAATCTGGTCAATTAAAAAAATGACAGACATGTAAAAATCATTAATGCTAGAGCCATATTAATGTTTCTGAATATAGCTTGTTGTTCCACCCTGAGCCATGAAAGGTGTGCTAAACACTATTTCCTCCTACCCTAGAATTGCCTGTCCAGACTTACCCCATCTCAGTACCTACATAAAAACAAAAACACACTGCAAAACCCGGATCTCAGTTGTTAGTAACCTCATCTAAAGCAAGCAAGAGTATACTTTTCTATTTCTGCTGCTCTGTGTCTATGCATTACCCTCTTGGCTTTAACAGTCAGTCAGTAGCAGCCATCTCATCTCCCAGTCCCAACTATCCTTACCTTAATTGTATCAGTATAATGCTGACAGCATTTAATTTAGCACAAGCATTGAAGTCAACAAATACACATACCTAAGAAAACTTGGTCTCTGACTCTGTGAGGGTGTAAGTCTCCTCAAATCTGGGCACCAGTAATTTACAGACAGTGGATTTGTGGGCTTCTTTCCAGCTGCTGCTTGTTGAGCTTAAGAGTTATTATTTCTTAAAAGAAATAAATGATTTACAGAAACAGACAGCAGTCAGCACAGCAAGCAGTACTGAGGGCACTAGCACTGAGGGCTGGCTGTATCAGCGGCGATGAGGATAGCGGCAGGCTGGCAGCAGTAGTCAGATCAGGAACTGGGTAGTGGCTAGTTGGCTGTCTGGCTTCAGATGCAGACAGTGGTGGTCTTCTCTCTCTCTCAGCGTGCACTCTCTCTCCCGACTCTCTCTCCTTGGCTCCAAGTTAGTGATAGCGACTCACAACAGCAAGATTCTCTGACGCTCTGGAACTAGTCCTCAGCTGAATAGTTCCAAGCGCCAAGGATAATCTTTATGGAACAGTCATGGACCTGAGTGGGGACCAAATGTTTCAGGTCCGAGGGGAGGAGGTGCAATAGCAAGGGACTGAGTGGAGCCCTGTGATTGGCTCCAACAGCACCTCCACATCACCATGTTGTGCAGTACAATAGGGGAATGTGTGGAAACATACATGCTTCTTGCAGACAGTCTCTGTAGATAGGACAATGTGGAGGTGCATGCACAAGTGGGCAGGATGATTTTTTTTAACTGTGCGAGCAGCTGAGAGATCGGTGGGCCCCAGACTTCTTTTGTGTTTGCGCGGATGTCCAGTGACCTTGCAGCCAGTCAACGGTTCCAACTTCAACTTGCCTTGCCACCAGTGAGTTCTGAGTTGCTAGTAACTTAAGGAAATCAGGCAGGTGGTGGGCCCAGCCAGGCAGCATGAATAGCAAGGTGATATGAATACAGCAGGAGAAAATGTATACAAAGGAACTACCGAAGCAACTTAGGTATGTAATGCTTGACTGCTGCTGCTTTTCTATTTTTTCTGTTTTAACAGGCTTCTTTTTCTTGCAACAGTGACAAACTGCACTTAAAAAGCACACAACGAGTTAATGGTTTACTATATCAGCCCATGGATGTCTGAAGGTAAGCGCTGTATGTAGCAGAGCCAGGCTGTTTAAATGGTGTTTTAATTTACTTGTCCCAGAAATATTATTTCAATTGGAGCCAGGAGGGTCACTTTTTTGTGTGTGCAGCAGGGATTTGGGAAGAGTCACCTCACCACTTGAAGTGCTAACTGTATACTGTCCTTACATGTGGCAGGGGTTTCGGGGGGTCGATGGGGGCCTCCCAAGGCCACGGGGTCCACGGGTGCCTAACACCAACTCCTGTCTCTTCCTCCAGACAGCAGTTACATAAAGTGAACTCTGCTTGAACCACAATTTGTGAAGGGCAATGAAGACACATCTCTTTTCTGTCACAAAATACATTCTCAACATGTTTCTGAAGTCCCTTTAAACCAGTCATCAGTTACATAATGTGCCCTCTCCTGGAAAACCAGTTTACTCTGGGCAGTGAACACACATCTCTTCCGTCAATCCTCACACACTGAACATGTATCTGAAGTCTCTTTCCTCCAGACAACAGTTACATAATGTGCCATCTCCTTGAAACACAGTTTGCTCAGGGCAATGAATACCTCACCTTGTTCTGTCACGTACTCACACTGAACATGTTTCTGAAGAATCTTTCCTCCAGACAACAGTTACATAATGTGCATTCTCCTTGAAAAATAATTCTGCTCAGGGCAATGAACACTCAGTTCCTTCTGTTGCATGCCACACACTGATCATGTTTCTGAAGTCTCTTTGCTCCAGTCAACAGCAACAAAAAGTGTCCTCTCCTTGAAACACAGTTTGTGGAGTGCAGTGAACACACATCTCCTTCTGTCACATACCACACAGTGAAAAAGTCTCTGAAGTATCTTTCCTCCATTCAACAGTTACATAAGTGCCCACACCTGTAATCAAAGTTTGCACTGGGCAGTGAACACACATCTCTTTCTCTCACATACGACACACTGAATATGCTTCTGAAGACTCTTTCCTCCAGACAACAGTTACATAAAATGTTCTGTCCTTGAAACACAGTTTGCACACATCTCCATCTGTCACATACTACAGACTGATCAAGTTTCTGTAGTCTCTTTGCTCCAGCAAAGTTAGAAAAGTGCCCTCCGTGAAACACAGTTGCTGGAGTGCAATGAACCCACATCTCTTTCTGTCACATACAACACACTTAACATGATTCTGAAGTCACTTTCCTCCAGACAACAGTAACGTAAAGTGCTCTCTTCTTGAAACTCAGTTTGCTCAGGGCAATGAACTCACATCTCCATCTGCCACATACCACACACTGAACACATTTCAAGTCCCTTTGCTCCAGTCAACAGTTAAAATGTGCCCTATTCTAGAAACACACTTTACTCTGGAAAGTGAACACACATCTGTTTCTGTCACATACCACACACTGAATATGTTTCTGAAGGCTCTTTCCTCCAGACAACAGTTACATAAATTGTCCTCTCCTTGAAACACAGTTTGCTCAGGCAATCAACACACATCTCTATCTGTCACATACTACAGACTGGTCAAGTTTCTGAAGTCTTTTTCCTCCAGTCAAAAGTTACAGAAAGTGCCTCTCAGTGAAACACAGTTTGTGGAATGCAATGAACCCACATCTCCTTCTGTCACATACTACACATTGAACATGTTTCTGAAGTTAGTTTGCTCCAGTTAAATGTTACAAAAATTTCACCCTCCTTGAAAAACAGTTTGCTCTCGAAATGAACATACATTTCTTTCACTTACATGTACCACAAACAACTGTTTCTGAAGTCTTTTTCCTCCAGACATCAGTTACATAAGGTGCCCTCTCCTTGAAACACAATTGGTTCACAGCAATGAAATCATATTTCCATCTGTCACATACCACACACTGATGATGTTTCTGAAGTCTGATTGCTCCAGTCAACAGATACCAAAATTCCACTCCTGAAACACAGTTTGCAGAGTGCAATGAACACACATCTCCTTCTGTCAAACCCCACATGGTGAACACGTTTTAGAAGTCTCTTTTCTCCCATTTATCAGTTACATAAGGAGCATTCTCCAGGAATCACTGTTTGCTCTAGCAATGAATACACATATTTTCAGTCACAAACCACACACTGAACATGCTTCCTGAAGTCCCTTTCTCCATTCAACAGTTACACAATGTTCCCTCTCCTATAATAATAGTTTGTTCTGTGCAGTGAACACACATCTTTCTGTCACACACAACACACTCAACACATTCATGAAGTATCTTTCCTCTAGACAACAGTTATGTAAAGTGCCTCTCCTTGGAACTCAGTTTGCTTAGGGCAATGAACTCACATCTCCATCTGTCACATACTGCACACTGAACATGTTTCTTAAGACCCTTTGCATCAGTCAACAGTTAAAAAGTTCCTCTCCTAGAAACACACTTTACTCTGGGAAGAGAACACACATCTCTTTGGTCAATCCCCACAATGAACATGTTTCTGAAGGCTCTTTCTCCAGACAACAGTTATATAATGTGCCTTCTCCTTGAAACACTAGTTTGTTCAGGCAATGAATACAATGCCCACTTTAGGTCACATGCCACATTTTGAACATGTTTCTGAAGTTTCTTTCCTCCATTCAGCAGTTACATAAATTGGCCTCTCCTTGAAACACAGTTTGTGAAGAGCAATGAAGACACATCTCTTTCTGTCACATAACAATACTGAACATGTTTCAAGTCTCTTTCCTCCAGTCATCTGTTACATAACGTGCCCTTCCTGGAAAACCAGTTTACTCTGGGCAGTGAACACACATCTCTTTCTGAAAGTCTCTTTCCTCCAGACAACAGTTACATAATGCCTTCTCCTTGAAACACAGTTTGCTCAGGGCAATGAATACAACACCTCGTTCTGTCACATACCACACACTGAACATGTTTCTGAAGAATCTTTCCTCCAGACAACAGTTACATAATGTGCATTCTCCTTAAAACACAGTATTACTCAGGGCAATGAACATTCATTTCCTTCTGTTGCATACCACACACTGATCATGTTTCTGAAGTCTCTTTGTTCCAGTCAACAGCAAGAAAATTGCCCTCTCCTTGAAACACAGTTTCTGGAGTGCAATGAACTCACATCTCTTTCTGTCACATAACACACACTGAACATGGTTCTGAAGTCCCTTTCCTCCATTCAAAAGTTACATAAAGTTCCATCTCCTGTAATCACAGTTTGCTCTGGGCAGTGAACACACATCTCTTTCTGTCACATACAACATGCTCACACGTTTCTGAAGTCACTTTCTCCAGACAACAGTTATGTAAAGTGCACTCTCCTTGAAACTCAGTTTGCTCAGGGCAATGAACTCACAACTCCATCTGTCACATACCACACACTGAACATGTTTCTTAAATAACTCTGCTCCAGTCAACAGTTAAAAAGTGCCCTCTCCTAGAAACACACTTTACTCTGGGAAGTGAACACACATCTATTTCTGTCACATACCACACACTGAACATGTTTCTGAAGACTCTTTCCTGCAGACAACAGTTACGTAAAATGCCCACTTCTTGAAACACAGTTTGTGAAGGGCAATGAAGACACATCCCTTTCTGTCACATAACACATACTCAACATGTTTCTGAATTCTCCTTGCTCCAGTCATCAGTTACATAATGTGTCCTCTCCTGGAAAACCAGTTTACACTGGGCAGTGAACACACATCTCTTTCTGTCAATCCTCACACACTGAACATGCATCTGAAGTCTCTTTCCTCCAGACAACAGTTACATAATATGCCTTCTCCTTGAAACACAGTTTGCTCAGGGCAATGAATACAATCCCTTGTTCTGTCACACAACACAGACTCGAACTTGTTTCTGAAGAATCTTTCCTCCAGACAGCAGTTACATACGTGCCTTCTCCATGAAACACAGTATTGTTCAGGGCAATGAACAGTCATTTCCTTCTGTTGCATACCACACACTGATCTTGTTTCTGAAGTATCTTTGCTCCAGTCAACAGCAACAAAAATTGTCCTTTCCTTGAAACACAGTTTATGGAGTGCAGTGGACACACATCTCCTTCTGTCACATACCACACAGAGAACATGTTTCTGAAGTATCTTTCTCCATTCAACAGTTGCTTAAAATGCTCACTCCTGTAATCACAGTTTGCTCTGGGCAGCGAACAGAGATCTCTTTCTGTTACATACAACACACTGAACATTTTTCTGAGTCTCTTTCCTCCAGACAACAGTTACATAAAAGTTCTCCTTGAAACACAGTTTGCTCAAGCAATCAACACACGTCTCCATCTGTCACGTACTACAGACTGATCAAGCTTCTGAAGTCTCTTTGCTTCAGTCAAAAGTTACAAAAGTGTCCTCTCCGTGAAACACAGTTTATGGAGTGCAATGAACCCAATTTTCTTCTGTCACATATTACACACTGAACATGTTTCTGAAGTTAGTTTGCTCTGGTTAAAAGTCACAAAATGTCTTTCTCCTTGAAAAACTTTGCTCTGGAAATGAACATATATTTCTTTCACTCATGTGTACCTACAAACTGAACTGTTTCTGAAGTCTTTTTCCTCCAGACATCAGTTACATAAGGTGCCCTCTCCTTGAAACACAATTTGCTCATGGCAAAGAAATCACATTTCCATCTGTCACATACCACACACTGATGATGTTTCTGAATTCTTATTGTTCCAGTCAACAGATACCAAAATTCCTCACTCCTTGAAACACAGTTTGCAGAGTGCAATGAACACATACCTCTTTCTATCAATCCCACATGGTGAACATGTTTTAGAAGTATCTTTCCATAATTCATCGGTTACATAAAGTGCATTCTCCAGGAGTCACTGCTTGCTGTAGCAATGAACACACATATTTTTCAGTTACATACCACACACTGAGCATGCTTCTGAAGTCCTTTCCTCCATTCAAAATACATAAAGTTCCTCTCCTGTGATCACAGTTTGCTCTGGCAGTGAACACACATCTCTTTCTGTCAATACAACACATTCAACACATTTCTGAAGTCACTTTCCTCCAGACAACAGTTACGCCAAGTGCCTCTCCTTGAAACTCAGTTTCCTCAGGGCAATGAACTCACATCTCCATCTGTCACATACCACACACTGAACATGTTTCTTAAATCCCTTTGCTCCAGTCAACAGTTAAAAAGTGCCTCTCCTAGAAACACACATTTTATTCTGGGAAGTGAACACACATCTGTTTCTGTCACATACCACACACTGAGTATGTCTCTGAAGGCTCTTTCCTCCAGACAACAGTTACATAAATTGTCCTCTCCTTGAAACACAGTTTGCTCAGGCAATCAACACACATCTCTATCTGTACATACAGACTGATCAAGTTTCTGAAGTCTCTTTCCTCCAGTCAAAAGTTACAAAAGTGCCTTTCAGTGAAACACAGTTTGTGGAATGCAATGAACCCACATCTCCTTATGTCACATACTACACATTGAACATGTTTCTGAAGTTAGTTTGCTCCAGTTAAATGTTACAAAAATTTCTCTGTCCTTGAAAAACAGTTTGCTCTGGAAATGAACATACATTTCTTTCACTTACATGTACCGTAAACTGAACTGTTTCTAAGTCTTTTTCTTCCAGACATCAGTTACATAAGGTGCCCTCTCCTTGAAACACACAAATGGCTCACAGCAATGAAATCATATTTCCATCTGTCACATACCACACACTGATGATGTTTCTGAAGTCTGATTGCTCCAGTCAACAGATACCAAAATTCCCCACTCCTGAAACACAGTTTGCAGAGTGCAATGAACACATATCTCCTTCTGTCAAACCCCACATGGTGAACATGTTTTAGAAGTCTCTTTTCCCATTCATCAGTTACATAAGGAGCATTCTCCAGGAATCACTGTTTGCTCTAGCAATGAACACACATATTTTTCTGTCACATACCACACACTGAACATGCTTCCTGAAGTCCCTTTCCTCCATTCAACAGTTACATAATGTTCCCTCTCCTGTAATAACAGTTTGCTCTGTGCAGTGAACACACATCTCTTTCTGTCACACACAACACACTCAACATGTTCATGAAGTATCTTTCCTCCAGACAACAGTTATGTAAAGTGCCCTCTCCTTGAAACTCAGTTTGCATTAAGGCAATGAACTCACATCTCCATCTGTCACATCCCGCACACTGAACATGTTTCTAAGACCCTTTGCTCCAGTCAACAGTTAAAAGTTCCCTCTCCTAGAAACACATTTACTGTGGGAAGTGAACACATATCTCTTTGGTCAATCCCCACAATGAACATGTTTCTGAAGTCTCTTTCCTCTAGACAACAGTTACATAATGTGCCTTCTCCTTGAAACACAGTTTGCTCAGGGCAATGAATACAATGCCCACTTTCGGTCACATACCATACATTGAACATGTTTCTGAAGTCTCTTTCCTCCATTCAACAGTTACATAATGGAGTTTTCCCTTTAAAGGGCAGACCAGGTTGTCCTGGTGCACCCCTTCTCCACATGTTTCAAATGGTTTTGCTCAGAAGGGAGGGAGGAAGGGGGTAAGGGTAGGCCAGAACAATGGGCAGTCAAAGAGGAAGGGAGGAAATAGGGAGGTACTTAAGGGACAGCACATGGGAGCCTCAGCCACTTTTTCTGAGTTTTGATCTGGAACTGCTGCCCATCAGATTGGCATCAGAGCCGGTTGGGTGGATTTAGTCTCAAGCAGTGACAGATTTTTTCCAAACTTTAATGGTAGGAGTGATAAAGACTAGGACATAGTGCCTTAGGTAATTTTGAACAGATTAGCCTCAAAAAAAAAAATAAGAATAATAAATAGAAGAAGCTGCCCTTATAGGGCATGGGTAGTTTGTTGTCTGACCACAAAGGTAAAAGTCTGGTGTGGTTTGGTTCTTGTGGAGCCATTAAAAAAAAAGGTGGAAACAATTGGGTAAAATCATCAGACTGGGTATTGGTATGCCTGCCCCCCATTTTAAGAATTGTGGTAATGAAAAGGCAGGATTAGAGGCAAGAGTGGTGCCCGGTGAGTTGAAACAGATTTGTGGTGATTGGTAATGCTAGAAAGAGGTCAGAGGAGGCACAAGAACAACACGCTGAGGACATGGCATTTTAGGTTGCTGGAGGCAGGCTCCCAGTCCCAGGGCATTAGTGGTGGTGAGAAGGAGAGCGAGAGCACTGCACAGGCTGTGTGGTAACTTTTGGGCAGGACAGAATGCCTGTTGTTGTAGGGAGAAGGTCTGAGGGACTAGGGGAAGGCAGCAGGTAGAGTGGAGAGCGAGGCAAGGGGGGTGAGAGTGCCACGTGGTCTGGGCATGTGGCTTTAAAATGTTGTCCAAGTGTTCCATGCTTTACACTGTGCCTGTTTTTCTCCTCAGCAGATAACAGGGCAGGGAGAGTGGACAGTGAAGCAAGGAGGGGAGAGTGCCATGTGGTCTGGGCATGTGGTTTTAAAATGATGTCCAATTGTTTTCTTTGCTTTACAACTGTGCCTGCTTTTGTCCTCAGCAGACAACAGGGTAGTCGCCCATATGGTCAAAGGCAAGAGCAGTAATTATCCATTTTCTTCTTGCCCATGATGTTTAATGGGCTGCTGGAACAATAGGGCAGTGTTTTTATTGAGGGTGCACTTTGCAGCAATTTTGTATAAATTTCTACGGGTAGCGAGGGAGGAAGCAAGTGCAGAGCCATAAGTGGGGGGGAGATGACCATGTGTCACGGGTCTGAGGTTTGTGTCTTCAGATAAGCAGGGCAGTCGCCTGTCTGGGAAAAGGAAGGAGCAGCAATTGTCCATTTTCTTGCCCATGATGGTTAAGGGGAAGTGTTGAAGACTAGAGCAGATGACTTAATGACTGGGTGGCACATTGCAGCATTTTTAACCGTTTGGTATCATGATGACTGGGTTAAGGGGTTTCTTTGTCATAGAATTAAGGGCTTGAGGAGCAGGCCTAGTGGAGGATAGATGGCGTGATGTCACATGGCAATATGAGTCAGGGCATTGAAGGATCAAAACAAAAAGGGGTTTGGAGGCCTGACAGGGGCTGTGAGGCTGGGAGGAACCAGAAGGACAAGAGAGGGTAGTGCAAGGCACGCACTCACGAGGGGAGGGGTCTCAGCAGGTGCGTGCACCCGCTATTCAGCTTTTACTTAGCGAGGTCACATGCCACAGAAGTAGCATTTACCAAATCTTTGGGGAGGGCTAAGGGGCCAGAATGAAAGGTATGGCAACAATGTGACCACTGTTGCTGGGAATGTTATGAAGGCCTGGGGTTTTGTAAAATGACCCCATCAGGTTTTCTTCTAGAGCCAAGGCACCGGGTCACGAACTGAGGTTGATGGCCTGATGAGCACCATGGATGTTAAATCATGAGGGAGTAATAACTTCACAAGGCGGGAGGTTTTGGGTTTGGGCCTGCATTTGGCAATCTGAGAGTGGGCTGTTGTCGGTACCTCCCTAATGGGGGTCAGCCTCACAGAATACAGCATTTGCAATATTCGGCCCACTAATAGCACCTTGGGGTTTAGTTTAGAGATTGGTAGAGAACATAGTGGGACAGACGGCCTGGCACACATAAAAAAAAAAACAAAGGAAAGTGAAGGCAGGGGACGAGACCCTATTCCCTTTGCAAAACAGAGGATTACCAACAGCGAGTGCTGAAGGGACAACAATGGGCCAGTGAGCGGCGCCTGGGTTAAGAAAAGAGGTTAAACGGGGGTGGGTTGTTTCTTGATGATCAATGGGAAGCCTCGGGCAGACAGCAAGTGGGGACTTGCTAAGAACAGAGAAGGGAGGACCGGATGGGTCACAAATGAGTGACAGAGAGTGGCAAGAATCTGGTCAAGAGAATGGGGTCTGGACTGATGTCCAGACTGCTGAACAGGGTGGGGGGTACAGACAAAAGTAAAAACATTCTGGATGGTACAATTAACCTTGTTTTCCTCTCATAGTTGTTTTCACAGGGTAAAGAGAAAGAGGACAATGGCACCAAAGAAGAGCAGGCCATCAAAAGAGGAGGCTTACAAGGCTATAATGGAATTGGCAGAGAAAGCAAACAGGATGTGGGAGCTGGTGGAGGGAGAGGAACCAGGGAGACCTGGGACAAGAGAAAGGTAGCCGCAGGAAAAGGCAGCAAGGAAAAACAACCAGCCAGAGGGACGCATGGTACCAGGAAGGCACCGCTGGTGGTAGTGGGCCAGCCAAGATGGCAGACCCATTACCCCTGCAGTCTATGGTCACTGTGTCACCGGTTCCCCACCAGATAGGGTGGCATCCCCTGGTTGAACCCAGTCATGATGCCCAGAATGGTTTGCTCCCTCCACAAAATCAAGCAGCCCACCCCCCTCCTCAGCTGCTGGGAGAAGCAAGAAGGACCTTGGAAGACTCCAGGCAGGACAGCCCAGACAAGGTCACAGGTAATACATCCAGTGCAGTGGGGGACAGTATAAAAGAATATATAGGGCAAATTGTAAGCGGCATTAGGGGCAGGCAGTATAGGACAGATGGAATCAGCACTGGCAGAGATCAGGAGGGAGAAAGAAGGGACAGAAAGGAAGGAACAGGGAATGGAGAAGAGAGGAAGGGACAAGAGAGATAGGCACCCTGGAATGAGGATAGGTGACCATGTGCCCATGACCACGAAGGAAAAATTTGGAAAGAGGAATATGTGAACACATTTGCCTTGTTGAGCCATGAGGCCACTGCCAAGTATGAGGAAGCTGAGGGCATAGGTAAGAGGATGGCAGCGGCTATAGTGCTTTTAGGCAAGAAAGAGGTAGATGAGGTCACAAAAGGGAAGACTTAGGATAAGTGGTTCCTAGGTTTTGCTACTTTCTCAGCCATTGTCATGGAAAAGAGGCCGGAGTTAGGCATCCGCTCATTACCTATTCCCTGATAATTCGGATGGCAAAGGCAAAGGGTGGGATGGGGTGGTTATACTATGATGAATCCTTTCAGCAGAGAATGGCAATGTTTCAGGACATGAGATGGGACCCCAAACAGATAGATCTATGGATGGATTACATCACAGATCAGTCCACACCCAAAGGGGAATGGAGCAAGAAGGGTTTTGGGACCCAGAGATGCTGCTGGGTGTATAACAGAGCTTTTGTTCCTGGCCTCAATGTCAGCTTTCAGCATCGTGCTCAAGATGCGGGGAGACCACCCAGCAAGCAAATGTGGAACAGCAAATGTGAAATGTAGGTGGAAGATACTATTTTGACAAAGCAGTGCCAATGGGTTGTTCCACAGCATGTGCTACATTCAAGGCTTTCAGCACTTGTTTGCAGTGGATATTTCAAGAAAAATGGATTATAGATGGTCATACATTATCTGGATGATTTCCTATTCATTGGAAGAGGAAAAGGAAGACACAAATGATGCTGGGTAAATTCCAGGAATTGTGTCAGGAGTTGGGGTACCACTAACCCCAGAAAAGACAGAGGGTCCAGCAGGGTTATAGAATTTTGGGGATTGAGATAGATGCCCCGAATGAGGTATTTAGACTACCAGACAAGAAAGTCAATAAGCTGAAAGAACTAATACAATTGCACACCAGCAGGAGATGGGTACAGCTAAAGCTGGTACAACAAGTGCTGGGGCACTTGAACTTCACCTGTAGAGCCATCAGGCCAGGTAGGACATCACAAAGAGGTTAGCCAGGGCTACAGCAGGGTTCACCAGATCGCATCACTGGGTAGACTTGATGCGAGGAGTTAAGGAGGATTTTATGATTTGAGAAGAATTCTTTAGGAGTACAATGGGTGCTCGTTCTGGCAGGAAGAATGGCTATACAACACAGATCTCAGTCTATACACAGATGCGGCTGGGAAATTGGGCATGGGGGGTACATGAGAGGTAGATGGTTCGCAGAACCCTGGCCGGCCAGTTGGGTGCAGGATGGGAAGGTGAGAGACATTACATTGCTAGAGATCATGCCCATATGGGCATGTACTTTGGTCTGGGGAGGAATTACGGATCAAAAAGTAACTTTTTGGTGTGACAATAGAGCAGTGGCAGATGTGTTGAACAACAGGGAGCCAGATTGGACACAGTCATGCAGGTGTTACGATGTTTAGTTTTAAGGGCATTGCAACTGAACATGTCATTTAGAGTGCAACACATAGAAGGGGTACATAACACTCTGGCTGACAGCCTTTCTCATCTGCAGCTGGACCATTTCAGAGGCTGGCACCAGCAGCGGAAGAATTAAAACACCCATACCAATGAACATCTGGGACGTTGGCAGGAAGGAGCAGAATGGTTGTTTTGCAGCTCATGGGCACCTCAGACTGTGAGGGCCTACAACGGGCCTGGCAAGTGTTTCAAACATTCAGGGCAGAGCACCAGATGGAGGTAGTAGGCCACTCACAGAGGAACAGTTGGGAATGTTCACAGTGGAACAGTGGCAGAAAGGCACAGCCCACACAACAATGGGAGTTTATCTGGCCAGGATTAGTCTTATCTGAAGTCTGAAAGGGTGGAGTGACCCAGCAAAACATTGCTTATCAGAAGAATGATGCAAGGATGGAGCAGGTTGAAACAGAGACCAGCAGATAGTAGGAGGCCTATGGGAGAGCAATGGCTTATAAAGCTGAGGAGGTGCTCCCAGCAATATGCAGATCATGGAATGAGGCCCAGCTGTTTCACATGATCTATGTGATAATGTTCGTAGGGGCCATGAGAGTGAGTGAGGTGGTAGGCCATGGGAGGGAAGACGAGGAAGGGGGGCTAGACTGGGATGACATAACCTGGGGGGGGACTGAGATACAGATCAGGATTAGAAGGTCTTAGACAGATCAAGGGGAAAAGGTTGCATGGTGACACTAAAAAGTCAACCAGAGGGTGCAATATGCCCAGTACAGGTGCTGTGGGTTTTCGTCACAGAACAGGGGAGCAGGACAGGAAAATTATTTCTACACGGGATGGGAGAAGAGTGACTGGCTACCAAGTCATGGCAATACTGAAAAGGGCATGCAATTCTTGGAGAAGAACCAGCTAATTATTTTCCCATTCTCTGCGGATTGGGGCTGCCTCACAGTGGATGGCAGCAGGCGAGACAGTGAGCAAGATATTGGAAAAGGGACACTGGCAATTGGCCAGTTATAAAGATACATTAGAGCACTGAAATAAAAAAGGGACACGAAACTATGTAGACATAGATAGATAGATATTTAGACATAAGGAGTTGTGGGGCTCCTGGCTGGGAGCCTACAGCGATGGGGGAACAAGAAATGGGGAATAGACAGGGAGGGGGCATGAAAAGAGAGGTGAATGAATGGAACGACTCTATGAATTTGTATAGTAATGACTTTGCTTGCACCCTATAGGTAGAGGGAGGATCATGGAAGTATGGATCTGCGGCCATTCCTACATTTATTGGGCGGAAAGAGCAGAGAAGAAGGCTTGGGGAAGGCAGCTATACCAAGATGTGAGAAGGTATAGGTTGTTTTGGCATGGCATACGGGGATGAGGTGGGCTCAGCTACTTCCCACATTAAAAGAACTTGGAGAATGGTGGCCCAGGCCAGACCTAATTATTATACATTTGGGAGGCAACGACCTGGCAGGCAGGCCTTGGGTGGACACATACTTACAAATAAAAAGGATTTAAGAGCCATACGGCAGTGGTGGCTGCAAGTGCACATCGCTTGGTCGATATGACACCAAGGAGTGTGGAGGCAAGAGCACAGCCACAGAGCGGTAGAAAGGACCAGGAGGAAGATGAATAGGAGGGTTGGAACATTGGTAAGGCAGATGGGAGGACAGGTGATACTGAGGGGGTAGAAGAATGGGTAGATGAATTTTACAGGTCAGACGGATACACTTGTTGGATATAGCTATAGACATGTTCATACAGAAATGATGGGATTTATAGAAGAATGGAGGAGACAGACAAACAATGGGAATTAAAAAAAGTTAATAATAACAGATATAGATGGAAAAGGAGCTCCCTGACCAAAGGGTGAATGCTACCTCTAGATAAAGGGGAAGCCAGCCATCCAACGTAAGCTGGAGACTGGCTAGTGGGGAAAAGGGGGGAGGAGGGAGGGAGAAGAAAAGGAATAATACAAGAAGAGAGGAAGATGAAGGAAAAAGCGGTCTCGGTTTTCACCGTTACCTAATGGAAAAGGAGAAGAAGAAGGCACCCAGGTTTTCACATGGGAAGAATAATCAGAGATTGATATATGGATGGAATAAACAAAATGTTGGAAATATGATAATAAAGGAATTGGAAAGGAATATGGAATTATGAATCTAAATAAATTAATTGCCAATCTGAGTACAAGAACAAACAATGGTGTCTGTCTTTTGTGGGGAAGAGGGGAATCGGGGACAAATTGCCTCTCCTTGAAACACAGTTTATGAAGAGCAATGAAGACACATCTCTTTCTGTCACATAACACATACTCAACATATTTCTGAAGTCTCTTTCCTCCATTCAGCAGTTACTTAAAGTTCCCTCTTCTGTAATACAGTTTGCTCTGGCAGTGAACACACATCTCTTTCTGTCACATACAACACACTCATCACATTTCTGAAGTCACTTTCCTCCAGACAACAGTTCGTAAAGTGCCCTCCTTGAAACTCAGTTTGCTCAGGGCAATGAATTCACATCTCCATCTGTCACATACCACACACTGAACATGTTTCTTAAGTAACTCTGCTCCAGTCAACAGTTAAAAAGTGCCCTCTCCTAGAAATACACTTTACTCTGGGAAGTGAACACACATCTATTTCTGTTACATACCACACACTGAACATGTTTCTGAAGACTCTTTCCTCCAGACAACAGTTACATAAAGTGCCCACTCCTTGAAACACAGTTTGTGAAGGGAAATGAAGACACATCTCTTTCTGTCACATAACACATACTCAGCATGTTTCTGAATTCTCTTTCCTCCAGTCATCACTAACATAACGTGCCCCATCCTGGAAAACCAGTTTTCACTGGGCAGTGAAGCACATCCTTTCTGTCAATCCTCACACACTGAACATGTATCTGAAGTCTCTTTCCTCCAGACAACCGTTACATAATATGCCTTCTCCTTGAAACACAGTTTGCTCAGGGCAATGAATACAACACCTTGTTCTGTCACGTACAACACGATGAACATGTTTCTGAAGAACATTTCCTCCAGACAACAGTTACATAATGTGCCTTCTCCTTGAAACACAGTATTGTTCAGGCGATGAACACTCATTTCCTTCTGTTGCATACCACACACTGATCATGTTTCTGAAGTCTCTTTGCTCCAGTGAACAGCAACAAAAGTGTCCACTCCTTGAAACAGTTTGTGGGCGTAATTAACACATATCTCCTTCTGTCACATACCACACAGTGAACATGTTTCTGAAGTATCTTTCCTCCATTCAACAGTTACATAAATTTCCCACTCCTGTAATAACAGTTTGCTCTGGGCAGTGAACACACATCTCTTTTCTGTCACATACGACATTGAACATGTTTCTGAAGTCTCTTTCCTCCAGACAACAGTTATATAAAGTGTCCTCTCCTTGAAATACAGTTTGCTCAAGCAATCAACACAATCTCAATCTGTCACAGACTACAGACTGATCAAATTTCTGAAACCTCTTTACTCCAGTCAAAAGTTACAAAATTTCCGTCTCTGTGAATGGGTTTGCCCAAGGTGAAGACCAGGTTGTCCTGGTGCACCCCTTCCCTCTGTCATGGAATGGTTGTGCTCAGTAGGGGAAGGAAGGGGAGGTGCTAAGGGCCAGAACAATGGACAGGTAACAGGAAAGGGAGGGTGAAGGGAGGTACATAAGGGACAGCACAGGGGCCTCAGCCACTTTTTTGCTGGAGTTTTGATTTTACTGAAGCTGCAGCACATTGGATTGGTATAATTGTTGGTGGAGGTTTGTGCACCAGGATAAAACAGGTAAATTAAAAAGTGAATAATGAGGTTTGGACGTGTTTAAAAAAAGAAAAATGCATATAATAATTAAAGAAAAGGAGATGTTTGGAAATGGATGCTAGTTGTTTAAAAAACAAAATATTTTGTTTGTGTACGTGGGTTCTATGGTTAAATACATGGCTTAGCAAGATATAGGGTAGTACTGAAGTGCTAGGAGCAAAAGCGGTAGGAGAAAGTTGTGCCTGATGCTAGGTGAGGAGAGGTTTAGACAAAGGACCTGAAGGTAGCGCTCCTGTGGTGAGCAGGTTTTAAGAAGAAAATGAGCATTGTCAGCACATGGCTGGGGTAATTTTGTGCAGCAAGCAGTGGCGTTTTGTAGGCGTTGACTGAGTGAGGAGAAGATTGAAGGGCAAGGCTATTCAAGCCGTAAAGGAGCATTGTTTGTTGCACAGGGCTGGTTTGAGGGACAACAAGTGGTAGTGTGGTTGGCGTTTCCCCTAGAAGGTGCGACTGGAGGACAGGGCTCGTAAGCTGAAAAGAGGCGTGGTAGTGCATTGGAAGTTGTTGGGCAGCATGGAATGGGTCGGCTGGCGTGGGCTCAGCAAGGGATCAGATGGGAGGCTAAGAGGCTATTCAACACTAAGGGAGTGTGCAAGCACAGGGCTGAAAGGCCTGGGGCAACAAGCAGTGGTGTTTTTGATGGTGCAGGGCCTCACGAGGGAGGCAAGAAAGGGAAAAGCCTTTAATGGGCCAAAAGTGAGTGGAGCTGGGAGCAGCGCATGGCTGCAAAAATTGGGATAGCAAGAAGGGATTTTGGCTGGACTGGGATAGCAAAAAGGGATTTTGGCTGGCGTGGCCTGGCGAAGCAAATAGCTAAAGGAACACATTGGGGCCTGGTTTTGACTGAAGGATGGGGATTTAGGCCAGAGGAAATGCGGTTGAAAAGCATGAGGGGAGACCAGAATGAGGAAGAGGTCCAAACGGGAGGACTCGTGGGGGCTGGACATGTGGCCATGTGGCACGACAGCGCACGCCATGGATAGGCCACGAGCAAAGTGTTTTCAGGAGGGATAGGGGCAAGATTTTTTAGCCACGAGGTTTTGGGGAAGTTTTCTCCACTAAAGGGCCAACAGAGAAGGTAAAGGGGAACTGAAGTGCGTTATAGTGACCCGCTGGTGTGACATGAGGCAACAAACAGTGGTATTTTGGTGGCATGGGGCCTCATGAGGAGGCAAAAATAAGGGACAAAAATGTCTAATGGACCAAAAAGCGAATGGAGCAGGTAGCAGTGCATGGCTGCAAAATTGGGTGAGCCTCGAGGCAGGCGTTTTCGGGGGGATAGGGGCAAGGGTTTTCTTAGCCACAAGGACAAAGTTTTGGGATTTTCTCACTAAAGGGCCAACAGAGAGAGGCCCAGTAAAGGGATGACCTGAAGCATGCTATAGCGACCTGTGGCATGGCGTCACATGCCGCATGGCGATCGCAAGGACAAGGGAAAGGGAAAAGAACAAAAAACAAAAGAAAAGGAGGATTTTTTCAGGGAGGCTGGCTAATGGGGGAAAAGGGGCCACAAGGCACACAGGCTGATGGGCCGGGGGCTTCCCACCCAAAAAGGTCCTCGTGGCAGCCTCAGTGGGGGCTGATTAAGGAGAGTGAAACCCCTAAGAAAGGTATGCATACTCCAGCGGCACAGGGATGAGGCATGTTCATTAAGGAAGGCAGCATAGCTGCTAGTGGCCCATGAGTGGCACGAAGAAACAAGGAGATGCCAAAGGGGGGCATATGGGTATGGAATCCAAAAACACAACCTCGGGAGTGAAAAGATACAAAGAAAAGGAGGCACGTGGAGAACTAAAAGGAAAAGTGGAGAGGGCATGAGGGTGCAAAAAAAAAGAGAAGAAAGGGGGACACAAACATATGGTAATGTAGGTACAGTATATAATGACTTTTGTTCTCTTCCTGTAGTTGTCTTCACAGAGAAAAGCAAAGGAAATGGCACCAAAGAAAAAGCAAGCTGTCAAAGGAGGACACCTACAGGGCCATAATCAAATTGGCAGAAAAGGCCAACCGAATGTGGAAGCTGGTGGAAGGGGAGGAACCAGGGAGACCCGTGGAGAAAAGAAGCGGGCCCAGAGAAGGGGCAGAGGAAGCGACCAGCTGAAGGGCCACGTAGCTCCTACTAGGGCACCACGACCAGTGGAACCCCCAAGGGTGGTTGATCCAGTACCTCTGCAGCCTATAGACTCAGGAACACCAGAACTTCTCCCTGATCAAGGTGGATCTTCCTGGGGAACCTGGGCCAGATCCCCAGAATGTGGTTTACCTTCCACAAACCATAGTAGTTCACCCTCTTCCTCAACCACAGGAGGAAAAGGGGCAGTTGGAAGATGCCAGGCAGCACAGCCGGACAAGGTTACAGGTAATGCACCCAGCAGTGGGAGATAGTATAAAGGAATACATAATCAAATTGTCTGGCTGGGGACAGGAGGGTTAGGGGCAGATGGAATCGGCTCTGGCGGAGATTAGGACAGAAAAAGAGGTGCCAAAAAGTAATGAAGGAGTGCAGAAAAGAAGGAAAAGGTACAAGGAGATAGGTGCACCGGGATGAGAAAAGGAGCTCATGTCCACTGGCCACGAAACAGAAAATATGGAAGGGGTATGTGAATATATTCACTTTGGTGAGCTGGGAAGTGGCAGCAAAATATGAGGAGGCCAAGAACATAGGTAGGAGCAAAATGGCAGCAATAGTGCTTTTGGGGAAAAAGGAGGAGGACAAGTTCACGAAGGGAAAGACCTGGGATGGATGGTTTGTGGGTTTTGGCACTTTCTCAGCCAATGTCTTGGAGAAATGGCGGAGCTGGGTATCCCTGGGTATCCCATCACATGTATTCCTTAATAATAAGGAGGGCAAAGGCAAAAGGTGGGGTGGGGTGGCTATATTATAACGAATTTTTCAACAGAGAATGGCAACATTCAGGGATGTGAGATGGGACATGAAGCAGTTAGATTTATCTACAGACTATGTCACTGATCAGTCCATGCCTGAAGGGGAATGGGGAAGAAGGGTCAACACTCCAGGGATGTTGTTGGGCCTACAACAGAGCCTTTGCTCATGGCCTCAATGTCATTTTCGGCACGCTTGCTCAAAATGTGGTGGAAGACACCGGCAAGCAGATGCAGGATGGCATGGACCCAAGGGGCACAGGGACACGGGGAACAGGGGTCAGGTCAACAGTTCTTTGGGAAGGACAGGGTTTAAAGGGCAGATATGGAATAAGGGTGGGAGGGTAGAGGGAACACAAGGGGGATCAGAATAACTGATCAAAAAGAACCCTGCACAAGACAGGAGGGAGGGCTGGGGAACAGAAAGGGGGATGGACAAGGAGCAGTTCGGGGTAGCTAGAACCCCCATTAATTTAGAGGTATGGACAGCCTGTTTGGACAGATATCCAAACAGAGCTAATGCGTGAATGATTATACATGGTTTTAGGACAGGGTTTTCACTACAGTGTGTGGGGCCCAGGCAAGCAAGAGAGGCGGGCAACCTGGGATGGGTTAAAGAAAGGAAGAAATGTTGAGAGAGAAGATAGAGAAAGAGAAGACAACAGGAGAGTAGAGGGACCATTCAACACCCTTTTCTGTGAGATATGCAGATCTAGCCATTGGGTTTAGTACCCAAGAAGCAGAGGGAGAGTACAGGGTGATTCACCACCTGTCTTATCCAGAAGGGATTCAGTGAATGACTTCATTGGGGAGGAACACAGTAGAGTGACATATGCGACACTGGAGGATGCAGTTTGGATAATCCAGGCTACTGGGGACACATGGATGGCAAAGACAGATATTGAGTCTGCCTTCAGACTGCTGCGGTTAGGAGAAAAGACTGGGATCTATTGGGTTTCAAGATTGGGGAGCAGTATTATTTTGACAAAGCCATGCCAATGGGATGTTCCATAGCTTGTGACATTCAAGCATTCAGCATGTGCTTGCAATGGATATTCAGAAAAAGACGGGTTATAGAACGGTCATTCATTATCTAGATGACATCCTTTTCATTAGGAAGGAAAAGAGACACACAGAGGATGCTGGGCAAGTTTCAGGAATTATGCAGGGAACTAGAGGTGCCACTGGCACTGGAAAAAACAGAAGGGCCCAACAGGGTGATGGAATTTCTGGGATTGAGATAGATGTCACAAAAGAGAATATTCATGCTGCCAGACAATAAAGTGAGGAAACTGAAGAATTGATTCAAGTGCACACCAGCAGGAGAAGGGCACTGCTGAAACAAGTTCAGCAAGTACTGGGGCACCTGAACTTCACTGCAGGGCCATTGGACCAGGAAGGTGTTCACACAGAGGTTAGCTAGGGCTACAGCAGGGGTCACCAGACCACATCAGTGGGTGGACCTGACAAGAGGTGTCAGAGAAGATTTTGGGATATGGAGGTATTCCTGAAGGGATATAATGGCTGTTCGTTCTGGCAAGAAGAGTGGGTGTACAACACAGACCTTGATCTCTTCACAGAGCGCAGCTGGGGTTTGGCATGGGGAGTTAAGTGAGGGGCAGGTGGTTTGCAGAACCATGGCCTGATAGCTGGGTAAGGTCGGGAAAATAAGAGATATAACATTGCTGGAAATCATGCCCATATGGGCATGTTCCCTGGTCTGGGGAGGAACTATGGGATCGAAAGTGACCTTCTGGTATGATAATAGAGCAGTGGTAGGGTCCTAAACAACAGGGGAGCCAGGTCAGAGGCGGTCATGACAGTATTATGATGTTTAGTTTTAGGGCTTTGCAGCTGAATATGTCTTTCAGAGCAAAACATATAGAAGGGGTAACAATACCCTGGCTGACAGCCTTTTCCCGTCTGCAACTGGATCATTTCAGAGGCTGGCACCAGCAGTGGAGAAAAAAAACACCCATACCAACGAACATTTGGGACATTGGCAAGAAGGAGCAGAACTATTGTTTCACAGCTCATCGCGGCACCTTGGACTCTGAGGGCTTATGATGGGGCCTGGCGGGTGTTTCAAACATCCAGGGCTGAGCACCAGATGGAGTAAGTGGGCCACTCACAGAGGAACAGTTGGGAATGTTCACTATGGAACAGTGGAACAAAGGGACGCCCACACCACAATGGGGTTTATCTGGCAGGGATTAGTGTTATCTGCAGCCTAAAGGGGTGGAAAGACCTGACAAAATCATTGTTCATTACGAGAATGATGCAGAGATGGGGCGAGTTGAAACATGGGCGGAGATAATAGGAGGCCAATAGGGAGCAGTGGCTAATAAGGCTAAAGGATGTGCTCCTGGTAATATGCAGATCAAGGTCGAGGCCCAGCTATTTCACATAATTTATGTGATAATGTTTGCAGGGAGCTATGAGTGAGTGGTGGTAGGTCATGGGAAAGAGGACAAGGAAGGAGGCTTGGAATGGGGACGATGTAAGCTGGGAGGTGAAAGATATGGATCAAGATCAGGAGGTCAAAAATGGATCAAAGAGGACAAGGTTTGCATAGTCACACTGAAGGGGCAAGTAGAGGTTGCAATATGCCCAGTACAGGCTCTGTGGGCTTTCACACATAGAGCATGGGACCTGGACAGGAGGATTATTCATACATGGTGATGGAAAAAGTGTCACGGCTGCCAAGTCACAGCTTTGCTTAAAAAGGGCATGCAATTTATGGGAAGGACATGGCTAATTATTCATCCCATTCACTATAGTTAGGGCTGCCAGTGGGCAGCAATGGGAGAATCTGAAGGACATTTTGGAAAAAGGCGTGGCAGGCAGCCAGTTATAAGAGATACATTAGAGCACTGAAGTAAAAAAATGTTGAAGGTGGTACTCTTGGTTGGAATTGCAGGTTGAGGGGGGCAAGAAAGGAAAAGTTGGGGAGGGCAAAAATGGGGGATAATACGGTGATGACACTATGAGTATGTGTAAAATAATTAATTTTCCTTGAACCCAATAGGTAGAGGAGGATCACGAAGTCTGGATCTGCGTCATTCCTATATTTATTGGGCTGGAAGAGAGCAAAGAAGAAGGCTGGGGAAAGAAGCTGTACCAGGATGTGAAACAGTGTAGTTGGTCTGGCATGGCATCTGAGGATGAGATGGGCACAGCTGTTTCCCATTGAAGGAACTCAAGGGACTTGCCCCAGTCAGACCTAATTATTATTATTTTTTATTTAGTATACTTTATTCACACTTTCAACAACATCCATATAACACCATGGGTTGTTAGGCATATGCATTATTATATAATATTGTGAGACATGTCATGATAGCCTTGTGGTTACATCGGCCAAAGTAAACATCATATATTCTAACATCCACTACATTGTCTCAAGCTAAGAAATCCCTCGCCCTCTTCCAAATCCTCAAATTCTCCAGTTACCCCTCTTGCCCTCCCCATGTCAAGTGTGTGCATTATTCTTGAGGATATCACCTTGGGTTCTACATGTTAGCCAATGGGTCCACTTCTACTGAGTCAATGTGGATTATAAGCGGTAAGTAAGGCCTCCAGGGGCCCATCTGGGCTGATATAAGTGCGATCAGTTTGCCCATGTACAGCATATGCTTTTCTAATTGTAAAAGCGGTAAGTATCTCTTTATACCATTCCCTCACAGACAGCTGGGCTTCTTCTTTCCAGTGTCTCATAATAATGAGTTTGGTTACACTTGAGACTAAAGGCAATATATTGCCTTCCTGATTTTGGGAATACCTTTTGGCAGCAAATATAATAAACATATTTCGGGGTAAAGAGGAGTCCAGACCAAAGCCATGGATCCAACAAACGTCTAATAGCCTGCCAAAATGTCTGAACAAGTGGACAACCCCACAACATATGGTATAGCGAGCCAGGGTGGCGACACCTAGTGCATACAGGAGAGCAGGACGCACCCACTTTATGCAATCTGGCTGGTGTGAAATACAAATTGTTCATAATATTGAATTGTATCATTCATAACCTGTCCTGCTTTACCAAGGAGTAAATTGTTCCTCCAGGCCCCTTCCCAGGTCAGGCCAGGACATCAGGTGAAGTGTTAACTCCTGGACCCAACAGTAGCCAATCCACGGGTAGACTAATGTCCAAAACCTGAAGTTCTTTATAAGTCTTGGACACTGCATGGGATTGATGCTACCTGCAAAAGCCTTTTCAGTTCCTCGAGTCTACACAGTTGGTGTCGCCTCCCAATGTGACTCTTAATCGCCACTACCACCTGCCTATGTTTGAAGAAGTCCATAATTGGGACCAAGTAGCGTGTTTGAAAGGTTGAAAATGACATCAGTTGTCTGCCCTCAAGGAGGTCAGCGACCTTCCTTTCAGTTAGAAGCGGCCAGAATCCAGGCGATATGGGTTTATGGTCTGTTTGAAAATGGAGATTACCCACAATAGGCTGATACAAGGATGTGTGCGAGTTGCATGAAAGAAATGTTTTGTATCTGCTGAAGGGCTTGGACTGACCATCCTATGGGAGTATTTCTCAATTTAGTAGGGAGCTTGGAGGACTAACATAAATCAAGGAGGTGAAGCTTACCCTGACACTAGGAGCTTATTGACTGTTCTATATCCAGCCACGGGGTGTATACACTGGTTCTCCTGTCTGACCCTGTTCTTGACCACTGAGCTACCCTACTGAGGTGGTGGGCACAGTAATAGAGTAAAAAGGAGGGTAGAGTTAGTCCACCTTGTCTCTTGGGCCTGTAAGTTTGTGGTATGTGCGTCTGGCTTTCTTGCCCTCACAGGAAAGCAGTTATGACTGATGTAAATAGTTAAACCACTTTTTGGGAAGATAGAACCTAACATTCAGCTGGTATAAAACCCTGGGAAGAACATTAATTTTATTATGTTAGCTCTCCCCCCACAATGTGAGGAAGATTACTCCATCTCTCAGATCCAATTTAACAACCTTAAGTATTTCTGCAAGATTCAACTTCATCATGACGGGAGCTCTCTGGCCACATGAATGCCTAAGTAGATAAGAGTGTCTGGTGCCCATTCCAAGCCAGTGCCATCTATGGACGCTTGGATGGTCCTGTCATTAGGAAAAGACTTTGGATTTGGATATATTTAGTTTGTAGTGGAGACCAAGGACTTAATCAGCTTCGAAGTGCAGGGATCCCACTTCGGCTCTTCCATATGTATCAACAAGTCGTCTGCATAGGCAGATAAAGTATACCGATGTCCCTAATTTAATTCCTCTAATTTGAGGAGAGGCATTAATTTTCTTGAGGAGGCTCAAGTAGAGATTGAATAGGAGAGGATAGTAGGCATCCCTGCCTTGTCCCCTCTCAGCCGAAAAGGGCCAGAAGGTGCCATTGCACCATACCTGTGCAGATGGGGAGGAATACAGAATCTGAACCCATTTGATCAATTCAGCTGGAAGACCATATCCTGCCATTGCTTGGAATAAAAAGTCCCAAGAGACCATATCAAGGCCTTCTCGGCGTCCAGGACACCAAAACCACTGGTATCGAGTCCCTGGACACTGAGAGGATGTGCATGATCTTTCATATGTGGGCAACAGATCTCCCCACCATAAAACCAATTTGCTCCTGCCCAAAAGGGTAGCTAGTACTGGACTTAATCTATTGGCCAAGACCTTCGCCAAGATCTTGGCGCCAGAATTGATCAGCGAGATAGGACGATAACTGGGGATCCTTACCTGCTTGGGGATGAGGTGATCAACACTTTTGAAAACTGTCTTCCGACATGCCCTCAGAGTGCCAATGATTGAAGACCTCCGTGAGTCTAGGGGCAAGCTCTGGCATATAAGCTTTGTACAGGTTGTTGGAGAGACCATCAGGTCCCGGTGCTTTATCGGTGCGAGCTGCTGGATGGCCTCACGTGACCTCCTGTACCGTTATCAGCTTGCCCAACATTTGGGCACTCTGAGGGGTCACCATTGGCAGCTGTACTGTAGCTAAGTAATTATGGATAGTTTGGACATTGGGACCACTCACCTGATCGACTGAGTACAATTTCCTATAGTAGTGCTTATTTCCTCCACCACCTCCTTGGGTGATGTAATAAGGTGGTTTCCCACTTTGAGACCAGCAATGAAGCATGAAGGCTCTATCTGCCTGACCCTCAGGGCTAACAATTTCCCAGCTTTTTCCCCAGTGTCAAGATATTTGATTTTGGCGTCTCGGTGACAATTCTACCTTCTGAGTGATTAGGGATGCATACTGGGCTTGTAGTTCATGCAGCATTGCCCATTCTGGCATCAGGGACTTGTTATTGAGAGTAGCTCCAGTCTCCGGATGTCTGAGAGCAATTTGTCTTGTTGGGCTTTATGTTGCCTGGATCTAACAGATGCCAAACGTAGGCATTCTCCTCTAAGGGCGCATTTTGCTGCCGCCCAAACTATGTCAATTCTCGAGACTGAACCCCTGTTTATTGAAAGGAAATTGGTAAGAAAATCTCTTATCTACTGTATGGTCTCAGACTCTGGAGTAGCTGGTTGTTAAACCTCCAAACAAATTCCTCCTATATGCTTCCCAGAGTGAAATGTTAGTGAGACAGGCGAATGATCAGAGATGACCCTCTCGTGGATTTCAGAGCAAACTGTATGTGGAAGTGGTGGGAGCTTAATAATATAAATCAATCCGAGATAGTGATTTATGAGGGGAGAGTAAAATGTATATTGGCGCTCCGTAGGGTGCAACACACGCCATACATCTAGGATATTCGCACCATTCATCAGATCATGAAGCACCCTTTGTGTTGGGAGAGTCCCCATCTTGAGGTCAGAGTCCTATCCAGTCGCATGTCCAGAACCACATTCCAGTCCTCCATTATAGTTGTCACCAGTGGATTAGTGACTACCATACTCAATAAACATATAAAGAAGTCAGGAGCCTCCATTCGGACCATATATTGCTCCCAGTAGGACTGGATTCAGTCCTATGCTGCTCAGCAAGATGATATATCTCCCATTGGGGTCCTTCTTTAGTATAAAGGGATACTCTGTTTATGAGGATGAGACTCTTCACTATTGTTAGACCCCCAGCCCTGAAAGCCTGTCCCACCCAGGCTTTGATAAACAATTGAGCGTCTTCCCATTTCATGTGCTTTTCTTGAAGGCAGGCTATCCCCACTTTCCAATTGCTGCAGGTGTCTAAGAATAACCAGCCTTCCTTGTCCTGGGCACCCTTGATGTTCAAGCTCAGTAACCTTATAGTGACTAGTCATTGCCAGAAGATAAAAAAGAACTGGAGGGTTACTCCCTTACTTAACCCATTAACCCAATTGGCTTTAGTATGGCAACCTGTTCCGTGATATGTCACGTCAGCCACTTTAGCCACATTTGACATCCTCCCCTCCCCATTAAGTCCTTTTCATTATTTATCACCCTTATTCCTCCTGGTCTACCTCCTTTCAAATTAAACATTTTCCTTAATCCCTTTAGATCCCCCAGTTCCCCGACACAACTCCCAAAACACCACGTCGCAATGTCTTATCACAGAGTACGCTTCCATGCCCCCCCCTCCCATCCTCCATTGTACAAAAGTATGCCCAACCCAAGTGAATTAGACAATCTCCTTAACCCAAATTAGTGAGTTAGCATTATGTATATCTAAACAGACGAACATGACCCTGCATAACACATGTTAGAGCTATGAGGTGCTTGCCTCCATTGTCAAGATATCCTAACAGAGGATGACATGGGAGAAGCAAAGTAATAACACTGAAAAGAAAAGATGAGAGGTTAGTAATTATAATAAGTCTCCATATGATTATTCTTGTTGCTCTCAGCAGCTGGATTCAACTAGCGCATGAACCATAGGCCCCCATGCCTCCGACCACTACATAACCCAGCCGAGCTGCAGAAGCCATCAAGTGGCCCAGATGCCTCATGAAACACTTGCAGTTCCCAGGGTTGCTTCTGGATCAGTCCCATTTGTTCTTCTTAGCTATATACACCTTCCAGTCAAATGGGCAACTTAACATGAGGGAAAGTCCCAGCTCAAATTATAACTGGAATATAGTTCTCATTTCTGTAATAGTGAAGGCTCAGATGTGAATAAAAGCCACCAATTCCACGGCCGAGAAGCAAGAAAGAAGAAAAAACCCTCAGGGCCTAACAGACAGTGCTATTGTACTGTTTCTTCGGTCCTCATGTCCTGCTATTATAAACAGAAAATTCGCCATCACCAGATACAATCCTTCCTGACCCAAAAGCAAAAAGAAGCCATTGGTTAATCCACCACTGTTCCAGGCGCACCTGCTAAAGAAAAAGGTCTAGCTCCAAGAACCGGTCCTCTGAAGTCACTGACAGGTAGACTTAGAACACCTTCCATGGCCACCCCAGACCACTGTCTGTGAGAGGAAAACAAAAACCATAAGCCCAGACCACTTGCTGAATTTCACACTGTTTCCATGCCCTGGGAGTTGTTGGTTAGACCGACAAACACTAATGCATCCAGACACTCTATCACTGTGAGCCTTCATCAGGTACATCATGCCCTTTAATCACTCTATTCCTTTGAACAGATCCGGGAATAATTCTGGAGCTCTGTCAGGACTTGCTCTTTACTTTCTAAAGAGATCCATTTATCTTGATGCTTGATCTGAAGCACTGCAGGTTATCGCATTCTCAAGGGTTTACTCGCTGCGATCAATTTAGAGACAATAGAATGCATCTCCGCCATTTCACTCTGACCGACTGGGGCAGGTCTTGCGTAACCTCAGTCGGTGTCCTTCCAGAGCAGCTCTTGTAGATTTTGATTTTAGACAGGATATGCTGCTTGTCTAAATAGTTGAGCAGGCAACAGATCAGGGGTCGTGGGGGCGCTGGAGGCGGGGGAGGTCGTAGCGCCCGTGTGCTCACTCAATAACATACACCGCTCCATTTGGAGAGGGTCCTGCTGTTTTCTCAGAATTTCTGAAGGAAAAGGATCAGGTTTGAGCCTTCTTTTTCGGCACACCAAAAATTAGTAAGTTATTTCTTCTATCCTCCCTTCAAGATCTTCTAATTTTCTTGAGTTTTCACTCTTCTCCCAAGTTGCATAATCATTGCATCATTTCTATCTTGTTTTCTCTCTAATGAAGTGATTTTGACTTCTGAATCCCCACTCTCAAACTCAGGGCCTGCACTGAGGTTTTGACTTCTGCATATCTTCAGCGATCTCTGAAATCGCTCTTGGGCGGTCTCATTACCTCCAGGAATCTCTCCTCTGATAGAGCTGTAGGAGGCTCGATTTTTGCTGTCTCTCACCTGCTGGTGTCGAGGCCTCTTCGCGACCTGCTCTTTTCTGGCATCATTGGTGGAGAGTGTCTCTGCATCGGTTTCTTCATAAAGATGTCCATTCAAAGGACAATTGTCCACTCCAGTTCTAGTGGCCTTAGAGTATAGGTAAGGTACACTTTTTGTGATGGAATTTGGCAGAAAGTAAAGTTTACTTGATCAGAGGTGCGGAGCTACAGGAGGTTGCTGCTGCCTTTCACCCTGTCATCATGTGACTCATCAGACCCTAATTTAACCACATCTAGGGGCCAACGACCTTGCAGGCAGGCCATGGGTAGACACATACCCACAGATAAAAAGGGATCTAGTGGCAATATGACAGTGGTGGCCTCAGGTGTGCCTAACCTGGTCAGATATGATACCAAGAAGGATATGGAGGCAGGAGTACAGCCACAGCATGGTGGAGAGGGCCAGGAGAAAGATCAATAGAAGGGTGGGGACATTGGTAATGCAGATGGGAGGACAGGTGATACTGCAGGGGTAGAAGAATGGGTAGATGACTTCTACAGGTCAGACAGTGTGCACCTGTTGGATCTAGCCATAGACATGTTCAATACAGAACAATGGGCTTTATAGAAGCATGGAGGAAACATGCAAAACTGGAATATAAAAAAAAGAAAGGATGCGTCCCTGGTGTGGAGAATGATACCCTAAGTATGGGAAGCCAGTCATCCAATGCAAGCTGGAGACTGGCTAGTGGGAAAAAAGGGATGGGAGGAGGAGTGGGAAGAAAAAGGAATAACACAAGAGGAAGAAGATGAAGAAGAAAGCGGTCTCGGTTTTCACGTTACCTAGTGGAAAGGAGAAGAAGAAGGCACCCAGGTTTTCACCTTGGGGAGGATAATCAGAGATTGATATATGGACAGAAATAAATGAAATTTTTGAAAATAAAGAAATGGAAAATAGAATATGGAATTATGAATATAAATAAATTAATTGCCAATCTGAGCACAACAGCAAAACAATGGTCTCTGTCTTTTTGTGAGGAAAAGGGGAATCGGGACAATGGAGTTGCCCTTTAAGGGACAGACCAGGTTATCTTGGTGCATACCTTCCTCTGTCATGGAATGGTTGTGCTCAGGAGGGAGGAGGAAGACAGGAAGGGAGGGAGGGGCTAAGGGCCAGAACAATGGACAGGTAACAGGAAAGGGAGGGGCAAAGAGAGGTACATAAGGGACAGCACAAAGGGCCTCAGCCACTTTTGCTGGAGTTTTGATTCCTCCCACCCACCCTACTAGACAGAGCAAGAGGGAAGACAGTCAAGATCGGACTGTATGGTGGGTCTGTCAAGGTGGATGACAGATGCATCCAGTTGGACAGTTTGGACTGCCAAAGGTGGATTGCAGGTGATAATATGGTTATGGACTGCCAAAGGTGGATGGCAGGGGAAAAAGGGAGAAGGAGGGAGGGGAAGAAAATAGGAATAACACAAGAAGAGGAAGATGATGAAGAAGAAAGCGGTCTTGGTTTTCACTGTTACATAGCGGAAAAGGAGAAGAAGAAGGCAAACAGGTTTCACCTGGGAGGGATAATCAGAGATTGATATATGGATGGAAATAAATGAAATTTTTGAAAATATGATAAAAATGGAAAATGGAATATGGAATTATGAATATAAATAAATTAATTGCCAGTCTGAGTACAACAAACAATGGTCTCTGTCTTTTGTGAGGAAAAGGGGAATCTGGGACAAACACAGTTTGCAGTGCAATGAACCCACATCTCTTTCAGTCACATACCACACACTGAACATGTTCCTGAAGTTAGTTTGCTCCAGTTAACAGTTACAAAATTTCTCTCTCCTTGAAAAACAGTTTGCTCTGGTAATGAACATACATTTCATTCACTCACATGTACCACAAACTGAACTGTTTCTGAACTCATTTTCCTCCAGATATCAGTTATATAAGGTGTCCTCTCCTTGAAACACAATTTGATCACGGCAATGAAATCACATTTCCACCTGTCACATACCACACACTGATGATGTTTCTGAAGTCTGATTGCTCCAGTCAACAGATAGCAAAATTCCCACTCCATGAAATACAGTTTGCAGAGTGCAATGAACACATATCTCCTTCTGTCAACCCCACATGGTGAACATGTTTTAGAAGTCTCTTCCTCCATTCATCAGTTGCATAAAGTGCACTCTTCAGGAATCACTGCTTGCTCTAGCAATGAACACATATGTTTTTCAGTCACATACCACACACTGAAAATGTTACTGAAATCCCTTTCCTCCATTCAACAGTTACATAAGTTCCACTCCTGTAATCACAGTTTGCCCTGGGCAGTGAACACACATCTCTTTCTGTCACATACAACACACTCAACGCGTTTCTGAAGTCTCTTTCCGCCAGACAACAGTTACTTAAAGTGCCTCTCCTTGAAACTCAATTTGCTCAGGGAATGAACTCACATCTCTATCTGTCACATACCACACATTCAGCATATTTCTAAAGTCTCTGCTACAGTCAGCAGTTAAAAAGTGCCCTTCCTAGAAACACACTTTACCCTGGGAAGTGAACACACACATCTCTTTGGTCAATCCCCACAGAATGAACATGTTTCAGAAGTCTCTTTCCTCCAGACAACAGTTACATAATGTCCTTGAAACACAGTTTGCTCAGGGCAATGACTACAATGCCCTCTTTCTGTCACATACCACACATTGAACATGTTACTGAAGTCTCTTTCCTCCATTCAACAGTTACATAAATTGCTCTCTCCTGTAATCACACTTTGCTCTGGGCAGTGAAAAACATATCTGTTTCTATCACATACCACACACTGAACATGTTTCTTAAGAATATTTCCTCCAGACAACTGTTACCTAATGTGCATTCTTCTTAAAACACAGTATTGCTCAGAGCGATGAACACTCATTTCATTCTCTTGCATACCACACACTGACCATGTTTCTGAAGTATCTTTGCTCCAGTAAACAGCAACAAAATTGCCTCTCCTTGAAACAGTTTGTGTGTGCAATGAACACATCTCCTTCTGTCACATACCACACAGTGAACATGTTTCTGAAGTATCTTTCCTCCATTCAACAGTAACATAAAGTGTCCACTCCTGTAAACAAAGTTTGCTCTGGGCAGTGAACACACATTTCTTTCTGTCACATACGAAACACTGAACATGTTTCTGAAGTCTCTTCTCCAAACAACAGTTACATAAAGTGTCCTCTCCTTGAAACACAGTTTACACATCTCCATATGTTACATACTACAGACTGATCAAGTTTCTGAAGTCTCTTTGCTCCAGTCAAAGTTACAAAAGTTCCCTCTCCTTGAAACACAGTTTGCTCAGGGCAAATGATCACACATCTCCATCTGTTGTATTCCACACACTGATCATTTGCCAAGTTTCTTTGCTCCTATCAACTGTTCCTTAAAGTGCACACCCATGAAACACAGTTTTGGAGCACAATGAACACAGATCTCTTTCTGTCCCATACACACACAGAACATGTTTCTGAAGTCCTTTCCTCCATTCAAAAGTACATACAGTTCCCTGTCCTGTAAGCACAGTTTGCTCTGGGCAGTGAACACACATCTCTTGTGTCACATACAACACACTCGACACGTTGTTGAAGTCACTTTCTCCAGACAACAGTTACATAAAGTGCCCTCTCCTTGAAACTCAGTTTGCTCAGGCAATGAACTCACATCTCCATCTGTCACATACCACACACTGAACATGTTTTTAAATCTCTTTGCTCCAGTGAACTGTTAAAAAGTGCACTCTCCTAGAAACACACTTTACTCTAGTAAGTGAACTCACATCTGTTTCTGTCACATACGACACACTGAACATGTTTCTGAAGTCTCTTTCCTCCAGACAACAGTAACATAAAGATCCCTCTCCTTGAAACATAGTTTGTGAAGAACAACGAAGACAAATCTCTTTCTGTCACATAACACATACTCAACATGTTTCTGAAGTCTCTTTCCTCCAGTCATCAATTACATAACGTGCCTCTCCTGGAAAACCAGTTTACTCTGGGCTGTGAACACATCTCTTTCTATCAATCCTCACACACTGAACATGTATCTGAAGTATCTTTCTCCAGACAACAGTCACATAATGTGCCTTCTCCTTGGAACACAGTTTGCTCAGGGCATTGAATACAACACCTTGTTCTGTCACATACACACACTGAACATGTTTCTGAAGAATCTTTCCTCCAGACAACAGTTACATAATGTGCATTCTCCTTGAAACTCAGGGCGATGAACACTCATTACCTTCTGTTGCATACCACACACTGATCATGTTTCTAAGGCTCTTTTCTCCAGTCAACAGCAACAAAAACTGCACTCTCGTTGAAACACTGTTTGTGGGTGCAATGAACACACATCTCATTTTGTCACATACCACACAGTGAACATGTTTCTGAAGTATATTTCCTCCATTCAACAGTTACATAAAGTGCCCACTCCTGTAATCAAAGTTTGCTCTGGGCAGTGAACACACATCTGTTTCTGTCACATATGACACACTGAACTTGTTTCTGAAGTCTCTCTTTCCCCAGACAACAGTTACATAAAGTGTCCTCTCCTTAAAACACAGTTTGCACACATCTCCATCTGTCACATATTACAGACTGATCAAGTTTCTGAAGTCTCTTTGTTCCAGTATAAAGTTACAAAAGTGCCCTATCCGTGAAACACAGTTTGCAGGTGAAATGAACCCACATCTCCTTGGTCACATACTACATACTGAACACATTTCTGAAGTTAGTTTGCTCCAGTTAACATTTACAAAAATTTCTCTCCTTGAAAAACAGCTTGCTCTGGTAATGAACATACATTTCTTTTCACTCAAGTGTACCACAAACTGAACTGTTTCTGAAGTCTTTTTCCAGACATCAGTTACTTAGGTGCCTTCTCCTTGAAACACAATTTGCTCACAGCAATGAAATCACATTTCTATTGGTCACATACTGATGATGTTTCTGAAGTCTGATTGCTCCAGTGAACAGATACAGTGAACACACATCTCTTTCTGTCACATACAACACACTTAACATGTTTCTGGAGTCACTTTCTTCCAGACAACAGTTACATAAAGTGCCCTCCTTGAAACTCAGTTTGCTCAGGCAATGAACTCACATCTCCATCTGTCTCATACCACACACTGAACATGTTTCTCAAGTTCCTTTGCTCCAGTCAACAGTTAAAAACTGCCCTCTCCTAGAAACACACTTTACTGTGGGCAGTGAACACACATCTGTTTCTGTCACATACCACACACTGAACATGTTTCTTAAGAATCTTTCCTCCAGACAACTGTTACATAATGTGCATTCTCCTTGAAACACAGTATTGCTCAGGGCAATGAACACTCATTACCTTCTGTTGCATACCACACACTGATCATGTTTCTGAGGTCTCTTTTCTCCAGTCAACAGCAACAAAAAATTGTCCTCTCCTTGAAGCAGTTTGTGGAGTGCAATGAACACACATCTCCTTCTGTCACATACCACACAGTGAACATGTTTCTGAAGTATCTTCCTCCTTTCAACAGTAACATAAAGTGTCCACTCCTGTAAACAAAGTTTGCTCTGGGCAGTGAACACACATCTCTTTCTCTCACATACCACACAATGAACATGTTTCTGAGTCTCTTTCCTCCAGACAACAGTTACATAAAGTGTCTCCTTGAAACACAGTTTGCACATACACTCATCTGTCACACTACAGACTGATCAATTTCTGAAGTCCTCTTTGCTCCAGTCAAAGTTACAAAAGTTCCCTCTCCTTGAAACACATTTTGCTCAGGGCAGTGAACATTGTCAGGAGGTCTAAACCTCACTTTCAGATTCTTGACGATAGTGGGAATGCAAGTAATCACAGACACGTTGCATTAGAGTAATAAACAAGTTAATTACTACCAAAGGGTAAATCACAGTTGCCCTAAGCAGTTCTTGCCAATCTGAACCAGGAGCCAGTGGTAAGCATTCCTACACCTAAAGGTTTCTCTGTGTTCTTGGGGTCTCTCAGGTCTCCGAGGTATATGGCTTGTGCATTACGTTATATATCTATGATAATTACTATGGTTACCAAAAGATAGAAACATTTCTAGTTACAGAGATGAGCCCTATTGGCTAAATTAGAGGTGGCTCCACGGTCCAAGATAACATTATGCAATTCTGTAAATTCATCAGTTTGACAGCAAAAGAGTTCTTATACAGAGTCTTACATAACTCAATGTAGTAGTACAAATCACCAAAAGGTGGCAATGCTGTCTTATATAGTATAATTACTCCAAGGACACAGATGTCCTGGCATCTTACAAGTAAGAAATACACAGAAAATACATAACAGAATATATGTATTAGCAAAGATGTATTACAAAATATGCATTCATATCCTGACATCTACTTGTACAGTAGATGCCCTTAGCCCTATATGTTAGTATAACATATACTTAAGTGCTATCTGTCTATGGTGTACCTCTGAGGGTACCAATTAGGGTGCAGGGACCTCATGTAACATTCCCCTTTGTTGCCTCCAAGGGCAACACAGGCAGCTGTCTTGGGAAAGGACAGGAGCAGTGGTCATTTACAAACCCAATGCGCGAGCTTTGTAAAGGAACTCAAGTTGCTCACTGTGTTATGCAGTGTGCGCTATAGTACAGAGCATTATAATCAAAAGAAAATTAAAATGCTTGTATAGTAACAAAACCTTTAAAAGTAATCTCTAACCAGGTGTTAGTTAATGCGTTATTCATATCACCATCATTAATCAAGTCGAGAACAGCTTCATTGGCTTTGGTCATATTATTGCTGATGTGGATGAGGCGTGTGTCTTTCCTGTCTAAAAGTGATTTTAATGTAAGTGTAAGTGGGTCTGTGTGTACATTAAAGTATGGCAAATATTCTGACAGTGTGAGCAGATAATCAGTGTTACCATCAATAATGTCTACATCAAGGAGGGGACAGGGGTTATAACAGTATGTCCAATGACAGTCTTCTGGTGGGGACAAAATGGAGATTGGGGTAATCAATAGCACATGTAACAGATCCATAGGTGTAAGACTTGTAATTTGTGACCACGCAGTGACCATGCATCGGAGTTATACTGTGAGTGCACAGTAGGCAATCTCCACTTTTGCAACGGAAAGAGCAGGTATAGGTCGTCTTCGAAATCCATGTTGACAGGCGATGAACCTCCCATGATAGGAATGGTAGAGCTTATCTGGAGCCAGAGCTGAGTCTAAGGAGTCGGTGCCATTCACAGTGATGTCATCATCCATGGTGAAAGTCCAATCAATGCTGTCTGGAAAGCAACCACAAATAGGTTGAATACCAAATACATCACATCGGCACAAGTAAATGTATTGCTTTTTCACACAGCAGTCTGTGTGCGGAGCCACCCAGGCATCCAGGAAAGGGTGGTAAACCAGTAGAGGTGGTAGATCCAGGCATTCTCTGTAGATGTCTTCAACCAAATGCCCAATCGAATGAACCAGTGCAAGCTTGTCAAACAAGGCTGTAGTGGGATCAAAGCGTAAGGAGACAGTAAAGGAAACAAACATGGTATCTGTTATGGAACACTTCTTAGCAGTGAAACAAGGACCAGTATTAGGGTGTCTGGTCACAAACCCCAAATTCACTTAGCTGTAGAAAAGGTATAGTTACAAAGTCTGAACGCTTCAAAAATGTTCCAGCGTTTAATATCAATGTGCAGCAAATGCTATATGGAGGACAAGCAGACAAATTAACGTTTCACCTAGTCTCTGCTAGGCTTCATCAGAATAAATTAGTGCCACAATTTTAAACCATTTAAATATCATTTCATGTGCAACCATATGACAAAATTGGGTATCGGGGCAGATGTTTTGAACTTACTGAAATATTTTAATCACATTTTTGTGGGCGATATGGAATTTAAATGTATTTTAAACATTATTTGTATGTTTTTGCACATTTACCTTTTAAAGTTGAATGACTGGTCAAGAATGGGTTAAATGATCTTGATTCTATACATGATAGTGATTGGCCCACTTTTGTCATATGGTTGCACATGAAATGATATTTAAATGGTTTAAAATTGTGGCACTAATTTATTCTGATGAAGCCTAGCAGAGACTAGGTGAAATGTTAATTTGTCTGCTTGTCCTCCATATAGCATTTGCTGCACGTTGGATATTAACGCTGGAACATTTTGAGCGTTCTGCCTTTTTTTAAGAAACCAAGGCAGCACTATTTAAGCCAGAGTGAGAATCCAGACGGAGTCTTTTGGATCGGACTCTGTCACGTGATGGCTCATGCCGAGAGGAGACCAGGGATGCAGCGTTTGGTGTGCATGATGGCATTTTCAGAGGAGGATTTGGAGAGTTTGTTTTCACAGCACAAGATGGAGAGATCCTTTTTCAGGAACCGGAGAACGATATCGCAAGGTGGTGGTGAGTTTGACATCAAATCTTTATTTCGCAAACTTGAAAATTGGTACTTAAGGGACGACGAGTTATGGCACAAACAGACCTTAGAAAGCTTATCTTCAGGTCAAAAGGGTTCCAAGGGGCTCCGTATCATTCAAAAGCCCTCCTATGGTACTGACAATACAGAATTTATGAAAAGATGGTACCAGAACATGGAATCAACCTCCTTCAAAACATTGAACTCATTTTGGAATTTGCCCGACCAGTGAGGGAAGAGTTAACTGTTCAGATTGGGAGGTTGAGACTTTATTAAAACAACATGTTGATGCTTCAGAATGGATAGATTAAACAAACTATTATTGGACAAAGTCACTAAATATGATGCAAAGATTAAGAAACAAAAACAAAGAAAATTTATCAGGGATGAAAACGATTATCTAAATGATAGAGTTTTTAATTGGACAGACTCAAAAAGATCTGAGTTATGATCCATTTTGAAAAAAGGAAGTAATTCTTCCAATGACTCCATAGATAATACTTTACTGGATTACACTACGGCCCCTCTGACACCGATGAATCAGAAATATTAACTAATGGACTGATGGGGAACAATTAGCAGGACCATCTCCTATGTACAATCAGGAGACCAGGCGCAGTCAACGGCAGCAATCAGCACTTGCTTCCAAACAGTCCAATTTCAAAGAGGCGGACAAGGAGGGGGGACAGCGTGGAAGAAGAAACAAGAACAAATACTAATATATAATGCCCTTAATGTAACAGCTCTTGGGTCTTTGTCTAATGAAGATCGTTCCCATGCTGAATTTTTGGTGAACCTGGTCATGAAAATACATACAGAACCCTTAACTTAACATCGCAATTGGGTAGTAAGCTAGTTTGTGAACGTTTAGATAAAAGTGATGGAAATGAGTCAAATGGGGTAATGTTGAATATGGATGGGCACACTGTAATTGACAATGTCTATAGTAATATGAAAATTTCTTCTGAACCAACTTCTGTTGAAAATATTCTGAATAATATGGTGGCTGTGATGAATTTGTCTGATCATAGTTTAACATCCAGTGAAAATGCGGTATTAAGCAAGGGCTTTCATTTTGTCCTACAGCTGATATCAATTTTTCAATGTGTGTGTTGATTTACAAAAATTAGGAGAAATCTCACATTTAAATGTATTTATGGTAATGATGACATTGAATTGGGGATAAAAGGATTTGTCAAAATTACAATCTAGGTCTGAATATTGTCCTCCTATGAATCCTGTGGTTTCAACATTTGTAAAAAAATGTGAACTTGATTTACAATGATTACAGGGTGAAAAAATTTTAAATTTTGGGACAATTGTACTAAAATGAATGGGCTGCTTTAAAGATGTTAAGTGAAAATAAGTCCCTAACAATTAATCCCGTAGACAAAGGGGGAGTAGTAGTAGTATTAAATACTAGAGATTACATCATGGAAGTTAACAGGTTAATTAATGATGAATCATCCTATAAAAAGATCTCACAGGAGGTGATTAAGAAATTTAAAACAGGTTGAGACAACATTCTAAATGAAGGTTTTTGAAAGGCTATATTTCAGATGTGGAATACAGAACTATGACTGTTAATTGTCCAGTAACACCCACGTATATATGCATTACCTAAAATACATAAAGTTTAGCATAACCACCAGGAGACCAATAGTCTCGGGAAAGGTTGGTTAACAGAACCTGTTTCATTATATCTAGATGCCCTTCTACAACCAATAGTTAGACAACTAAGATCATTCCTCAGAGATTCTACTCAAGTTGTCCAGATAATTGAGGATTTAAGTATGGAACCTGATTGGTCCTTTGCAGTAATTGATGTTAATTCCCTTTATACGATGATTCCACACAAGGAAGGATTGGATGCCCTTTCCTATTTTTTTTTGATAGGAGAAGTGAAGAAGAACGTGTAGAAATACCCACTTTTTTCTGGTACAGCTTTGCTGAATGTGTCCTACAGATGAATGTTTTTTGTTTCAGGGACAACTTTATCATCAAATACGGGCACTGCTATGGGCACAGCCATGGCACCCTAGTTATGCCAACTTATTTGTTGGCAAGTAGGAAATTGATCATCTGTGACGGCAGCTGCCACAAATCATATTATTCATCTGGTTTGTGGCTACATTTTTATAGATGACATCTTAGTTATATGGAAAGGATCACGTGACGTGTTTGTTTTGTTTGTTAAGTGGATGGAAGATACTAGTCTCTTAAAATATCAGTTTGAACTTAACAAAGTTAGTATTAACTTCCTTGACTCAAGTTGTATAAGGATAACAAAGGAGGGGTATGTACTACTTTGTTTCAGAAAACCACGGACGGAATAGTTTACTGAGATTTGAGAGCTGTCATCCACACCACACTCGCCATAACATACCTAAGGGACAGCTTATTAGGACATTAAGGAATTGCACTGAACCAAATGAATATGATAAAACAAAGGAGAACAAGTAAAGAGGTTTTAGAAAGAGGCTACAGTCATCATGGTATTGCATCTGCCATTCAACAGGTAGATGCTATGGACAGAAATCAAATTTACAGTACAAATTAAGGAGCCAAATAAAAGGAGGGAATTTGAATGTCCTTTTGTCACTAACTTTCTAGTTGGGCTGACAGAATTAGAAGTATTATTAATAACTAATTGGCCCATCTTACAGTTGGAACCAAGATTAAAGGAGATAGTGGATAAGGGCCAAAGTTATTTTTCGTAAGTGCAAGAGTATTAAGGATCATATAGTGTTTAATTGCACTGAAAAGAATAATGAGATGAAACAAACTCTTGTGGCTTCCAAACCAATGGGCACATACAAATGTGGTAACTGTATGTATTGTGGCTCATACATAACAGTAAAAGCATACTACACCCAATCACAGGAAGGTGATAACAACTAATGATTTGATTACCTGTAACAGCACTGCTGTGGTTTACTTACTACTGTGTGAATGTGGAGCCTATTATGTAGGAAGAACAATACTAAAATTTAAGGTTAGGATTGGTGAACATGTAAGAGCAGTTGACAAGGGTGATTTAAATTATGCCATTGTCAAGCATCTGCTAATTAATCTAGCGTACAAACACAATTTCAAGTTTTTGGTCTAGAACTAGTAAAATTGGCCCCTCGGGAAGCGACATTAACAAAAAAATAGGCCAGAGAGAAAGTTTTGGATTTTTTCACTGGGAGCTTGTACTGGTAAAGGGCTTAATCGAAACATAGATCTCTCAGCATTCTTGCAAAAATATAAAAGTTAACGCAAGCAGAGTCTTTTAGGCACTGATTGTTGTGTTCCATATAGTCTATGTTGGTTCCTTTACCATGTGCATATTATAGTCATGCCTTTATAAAGTATTAATATAGGCAAATACTATAGTTATTTAATGTCGTGAATTTCTAAAAACATTGCCTACTAGTTTATTTTCTAAGTCATTTTCCACCAGATATCAAATAGGCACATATTGTAGCCATCAAATGCTGTGTAAGAGTAGTGCCTGTAAGTCAATTCTCTAAACCCTTAGCCACTTTGATAAGTTTGTTGTTTAAAATAAAAATAACATGACATCTATTTTGCCTAATAAAATATGTTAAAACAAACATTTTATATTTAATTTTGAATTATGACATATGTATTTGATTGTGATTATTGCAATTTGGACTAATAATTGATTGACCATTTGCAAACAAAAATAAAAATATATTTGAAAGTTTAAAATATAAATTACATATTACAATAGAGATTGGACAAAAATGGCTATCGGGGCAGATGTTTTGAACTTACTGAAATATTTTAATCACATTTTTGTGGGCTATATGGAATTTAAATGTATTTTTTAAACATTATTTGTATGTTTTTGACATTTACCTTTTAAAGTTGAATGACTGGTCAAGAATGGGTTAAATGATCTTGATTCTATACATGATAGTGATTGGCCCACTTTTGTCATATGGTTGCACATGAAATGATATTTAAATGGTTTAAAATTGTGGCACTTAATTTATTCTGATGAAGCCTAGCAGAGACTAGGTGAAATGTTAATTTGTCTGCTTGTCCTCCATATAGCATTTGCTGCACGTTGGATATTAAGCCTGGAACATTTTTGAAGCGTTCTGCCTTTTTTTCTTAAGCTGTGAGTGCTTATTTGTGTATATTGGTTGTCTTGAATACATAGCACCACACAATTCTATGGTGCTCTTGCTTTCCATTGTTATAGTTAAAGTCTATTGCATACACATGGAAACACAGCTAGCGGTTTACATCATGGACAATACCATTTGGAGATGAGTCTATCGTGTATAATGTCAGGTATCCTTCCAGATTCTAGATCATGGAAGAGGTTGTTGATGTAGTGATAATGTAGGAGCCATAAGCAGGCAAAATATCTCTCCAGCATTGTATTGTTTATCTGCTTCTTTACTGTTCTGTTGTATGAGTGCGTTGATCTTATCTTTAGAATCAGTGAATGCCTTAGCAATGTCGTGCATGTTGTATACAGTGTATCTTTCTTCCTGACTAAGGCCATCCACACCATGCAATAATGGGGGTATTACGTTGTTGACCAAACCAGTGGAGAATTTGCAGAATGACTTTTGATAGCAGCAATGTCTGCTTTGTTCCGGATAGACATAGCGCATCAAAAAGGCCTGTGACAGTACCTGTTGCACCTGTGACATCAGAACTGTCAACTTCACGTTTTTACATTTATGAGTTAGATTATCAGGGCAGGGCTTTCTCCTGAAGTTGCCTCTATGTTCAGTAGAATGGACCCGGCAATAGTCTTGTCTGTACGAATCTGAAATGCAGCTAAACTATCAAGCAATAATGTACTATAAAATGCTGATGTGTTAGTATTGTGACACATACCAAATTCTTTCATATTCAGTAAGTTAGATTAAACAAAACAGGTATATGCATAAACTGTAAGTTATTAATCAAAAGAACTGGGAGGCAGTGGCTGTTAGACCACTACGGGGACCAGGGTATGCTTTGACATTCCAAAAGCTGTTTGTCAGTGGGTGGTAACACGGAGAGGTACATGGCTGCAGAAGCCATGTGGTATATAACACAAAATTTTCGAGCAGAATCTCTGGACAAAGAATTACAGTATGAAGGATCAATTAAGGCAGATATGTTGTACAAACCAGAATGTCTTAATGCAGTTTGTAACTAGGACAGCGAACCATTTGGGGATAATTTAGCATTGGGCCAACCTTGGAAAGTTTCTTTGGAGAGTTTGGCCACAGGGAGAATTGTCCTTGTGATGTGGTTTGCCACTCAATTTGAAGGGTAGATTTATCAGGAGCAACAACCGAGGCAGTGAGGTAAGTATCGGAACCTTCCTGGACAGTGATCATACTATCTGGTATATTGATGGATACCCTCTGGAGGAGGTGCTGGAGGATCGAAGGTCGTAGGAGGTCTGGATCATGCCTTGGAAGCAGGGATAACTCCTGAGAGGAGGAGATAATGGAACAAGATAGCCATTTTGTCAGTGTATCTGAAAAGGAAGATCAAAGATTAGTGTGTTAGTACTATTCCACCCAATGGGGTGAGGAAAAGTAATTTTAAGCTCCTTTATACAGTTTCAGCTGGTTTGCATGTAACCATTTGTCAGTCAGTTTGTTGTTATGGAGGAGTATAACTGATAGACTGCCGGACTGAGCTTGTTAACAATGGGTATGGGCCTTCCACTTATTGGACAAGGAATGGGTGAGATGTGCAAATCGAGGTACCATTACCTGATCTCCAACTTGCCAATCCACTTTTTGTGTGTGTTTGTCAAACTGTATTTTGTATTGTTGCTGGGATTTGCCCATGCAGTTGCAGCATACAAGTGTGTGTGTGTATGAGGTCTTTTCTGAGTTTTTCCACATATTGGTCCACAGACACGTGGTCTGCAGTGGGAGTATGCAGGTCAAACAACAGGTGTTCAGGTAATCTCATCTGTCTGCCAGTCATCACCTCAAAGGGTGTGAGCTGGGTGGTGGCTGAGGTGTACCCTAATTGCCATAAGTAGTAACGGCAATAGGGAATCCCAAGTTTTGGGATTGTCCTCAATGAATTTGGAAAGCATTTGCTTAATCCGTCTGTTGGGTCTCTCTACTTGACCTGAGGATTGAGGGTGGTAAGGTATGTGGAACTTCTGCTGAACTCCAAGGAGTTCAAGGGATTCTTTCATCAACTCACCTGTAAAACTGGTTCCTTTGTCAGAGTCTACCTTGAGGGTAGACCCACCTGGAGAAAATCTGTTCCACCAGGATTTTGGCAGTAGTTTTCGCTGTACATGTCTTAGTGGGGAACACTTCTACCCACTTAGAGAAGAGATCAGTTACCACAAGAGCATACTTGTTATTTCTGCCGGTGTTGGTCAGAGAACCAATGAAATCAATCTGTATGGCATGGAAGGCAGAATGTCATTGTGGTAAGAGTCTGGCATTTCATTTGGTAGGGATGGGGTTGTTTTGTGCACAAATGAGACAGTTGTCTATGTATTGTTTAACATCGTTGGTGATACCAGGCCACCAGGCAGTGGTCTTGAGTCGTTGAAGGGTATTTTCTGCCCTGGTGTCCACCAGTGGGGTGTCATGCACTTGGTGCAAGAATTCAGACCTTAAATGTCTGGGGACCACCCACAACTTGGTGGTAGAGTCATCTGGTTGAACCAGATGAGCTTGTCATCCGATGACATGCATAACCTACTTTCATGCATCCGATAGGGATTATGTGTGGAAGTTTCTCTTCAGCATCTTTGTCAAGGAATATAAACACCTCTTCAAGTTCAGTGTCAAAATGCTGGGCTGCAGAGAGGTCCAAGGGGATAAAGGTTCAGGTTTCTTCCGAGTGCTGCAATGTGTACAGCTGCATTAGCCTCTGGATGGTTCATCTTCCGACATCTCCCCTCAGGCCCCTTCCTTAGCAAGGGTGTCTGCTGTGTCATTGAAGGCATGATAGGGATCATGGAGAGAGTGGGCTTTGACTTTGTGTACATAGAGTTTGCGTGCAAATGTTTGTGCCAGTGAATGTATATATTACCAATTCCTTGTATTTCACTAGGTTGCCATCAGAGGAGAGGAAGGAGTTCTTCTGCCAGAAGGGAAGAAAGTCTGTAAGAGAACAACAAACCCAGTTAGAGTCTGTGAAGATGATGGTGTCCTCAGTTCTATGCTGGATGAACTCGAGGGCACAGGTCACTCCTGCCATCTCTGCATATTGTGATGATGCTACACTACAGCACTTAGATATTTTGACAGTGTTCCCATAAGGGTAAATCACTAAAATGCCTATCTCGCAATTTGTTCTCCTTGGTAGTAGGATGCTGAACCATCAGTAAAGACACGACACAAAGAAGTGTTGTCAAGTATTTGTGGAGTGGCAGGAAGGAAAGGACCTGGATCTGGAAGATCAGGTGACTGTAGTGTACAGTCATGGGGTTCTCCCTGGAAGAGGAGGCCATGAGCTAACATAGATAGAACTTTAGTCGGTTGTACCTGTATGTCTCTATCCTGGAGAAGAAGTGACCAGTGTGTTAGTCTGGTGTTGAGACTGACCCATCCTTCACTCTATCTGGAGAGCAGAAAAGTAGTTGGGTGTGGTTGGTGTTGATGATCAGTGGTGAGTACCCAATAATATACAGGAGTGCTTGACAGCCCAGAGGAGGCCAGAAGGTTCCTTTTCACTTCTGTTCCACTGAGGTCAAGAGCTGTGAGGCATATGCAATGGGTCTCAAGGTGCCATGCACCTTCTGAGCCAGCACTGCTGACATGGCAGTGTCAGAGGTGGCACATTCCAGATGGAATGGTAGTGCTGGATTACGGCTGACCAGAGCTGGGGCAGAGGCCAAGGCTTGCTTCAGAGATGTCACAGCCTGGGTGTGTATAGGCCTCAAGTCCAGGGTACATCCTTTTGAGTAACTCATACAGAGGAGCAGCTTTCTGAGCAAAATCACAAATAAAATCTCTTGAATAATTCACCATACCTAGGAACCTCAAGAGTTGCCACACTGGTGGGTAATGGCCAGTCTTGCAGTCCCTGTACCTTCTTCCAGGTAGGGCTTCGACCTTGGTCAGTTGTTTTAGACCCAGAAAGAGTACCTCTTTCTGACATAATTGTGATTTGCTGGCTTACATTTCAAGCCTGTTTCTGAATGAGAGTCAGTAGTTCATCCAAGAGATCCAAATATTGTTCCTGTGTGGCTGTTGCCAGCAGCAGGTCATCCACATATTGTAAGAGACACTGGGAATACTGAAACTCTCGAGGTGTCCATCATGTGAGATGGAACAGGGATGGACTGTTATGGAATCCTTGTGGCAAGCAAGTCCATGTGTACTGTCTTCCTTCAAAGGTGAAGGCAAACTTATATTGACTCTTAAGGGCCAATGGTAATGACCAAAAATCATTGGAGATGTCCAGGGCACTGAACCATTTCAAATCAGGGGTCAGAAGGTCATAGACATCTGATGCTGGTGCCACAGTTGGAGAACAACTGGGGTGACCTGATTCAGTTTCCTGTAGTCATTAGTAAGGCTCCAGATGCCTGTCAGTTTCTTCATGGGCCACACTGGGAGCTGGCAGTGGAAACACAAGTTCTGATTACTCCTTGCTTGAGGAGTGGCATGATTATTTCTCTAAGGGAAGGCAAGGCCTCAGTTGGGAAAGGATATTGCCTTTGCCTCTCATGTGCTGGGCCTGGCACCTCAATGACGGAGTGCATTCTACCACAGTCATGCTTGTTGATTGCAAACGCGTCCAAATGTTGTTGCAAAATAGGGAGGAGCTTTGGGAAAATTCATGATTCTGGAACAAATCTATGACGCCATACTCTTTGTCATTGGCAGATATCGTTGGCACAACATGTGAATCAGGAATCAAAATGGTATGATATTGACCCTGAATCTGTATCAGTAGTATGTTAGGTCCACCACACAGCCATGTGGTGCAAGGAAGCCAGTCCCTATGATACTAGGATGATCATGCAGTACCATTAGTTGGAAGGTATGTGAGGCCTTTAGATGGCCTAACTCTCACCGTAGGGGTAGAGAACGGCACGCAGGTAGCCTAGTACCATCAACTCCTGACATGTTGGTCTTCCATCTGGTGGACCAAGGGGATGTGTCTGGGTGTTCATCATGTAGCACAGATATAGCTGCACCTATATCTAACAAAACTACTAGAAGGCAGCCCCGACCTCGGCCTCGGTGCAGGGCCTTCCATTTGTATCCAAGACTAGCTTGTTTACAATCCAGACTGGGGCCTGTAATTGTCAATCTATACTGCCAGAAGCATGTAAAGGTTGGGCCTGGCTTATGTGAATCACTTCACCATGTTGCACTGATGCTATATAAGGAGGAGTGCCTGGGTTCAGGCCTGAATGGGCCTGAGGGTCTGTACTGCCGGTGTCCCCATGGCCGGTTGTGGCCTGGGTTGCCGGGTTGTGCCGAAGGGCTGTGCGGAACAGCATCTGCCACGGAGCATACTTGTCCGAGGAGCTCTCGAATTTCCAATTCTCTTCAGCTATCTCCCCATATGAAGGGCCTGTCCTCTGCTGTTGTGGTTTCCTCTACCCTTATGCTTCCTGTTCTTATGCCAATTCCTGTTTCTACCCCATTGTTGCTGCTGTTGTGGTTGCTGTTGATAGGCCTGTTGGGGTGTTGATTATCAGCTGGAGGGCTTGCTGATGTTGTGCCTGTTGGCATTGGGCCTGCTCTTCCACTGTGTAGTGCGTCGTGGCCTCCGGAGCGGACTCCACGCGGCTACCTTCTTGGAACCAGAGTCCAGATCATGGATATAGAGTTGATACACTCTTCGGTTTTCTGAAGGATGTTGGCAAACCTATCCATATTGGGGTAGGTGGTTGGCTCTACCTTTTCTCTTACTGCTGGAATCATGTTCCTAAGGAACAGAGTCTTATATTCAATAAGATCTACAACCGCAACTTCTTGTGCCAAGTGCTTTCCTGTTGGTAGGCCATCCAGAGTCTCTGGTGGTAAGTTGCTGGACTTGTCTTTGCATTCTGCTTCACAGGTTATGCAAGCATCACTCCTATTACACCTGGGCTGTGAGCAGAAATGAGCTCAGCTGCAACCTCATCAACAGTAACATTCCAATCCTGGCGAACAGCATCAGGGAGTTTGGCCCACAAACCAGGAATGATGGTCTGGCGTAGTATTTGGACCTGATATTCTGCAGTGAGGCTCAGCATCTTGCATTTAGAATGCACCTTTTCCAAGTGACAGCTGAGGTTGTCAGATGGATTCATCCGACTGATGCTGTCAGGAATTTGCTGAATAGAGTAGGCCATTTGTAGGGGATTACTGGGTTAATCAGGCAAAGATAGATTGTCTCGAGTGCCATCCAGGGCAGCCCGAGCTGCCTCTTCAGCTGCAGTGCAGACAATACCTTCCTGAGTGCCAGCCTCTTGCAGAAGCTGCCTAAGCTGGGTTTAATAGCCCGTCACTTCTCTCGAAAGAGGTACATTGCCTATTACAGTTTCAATCATGTTTTCTATCTCTTGCCTGTCTTCCACATTAATTACAGCTACCAGAGGTGCCATTGGGACCAGACTTGGGCCTGCTCCCCCATCATGGGGCCATCATGTAGGCATCTCCATGATGAGCATCACAATGTCGCTGATGTATGACATGGGAGTTGTGGGTTAGGACCGCCATGTTGTGGGTAGCTGGGTGGGGTCTCTGGGCCATAGTAGGGGCGTGACGTGGCATTGTACTGTGAAATGTCATCATCATCAGATAACTCTCTTTCTGATGATGAATGAAAGGCAGGGGCTACGCTCCCATTGTCTTAACAGAACAGAACAGAACCAGAACCTCTCGCTGATGGCAGAGTTTCACCATCTTAGTTCTACATTCATCTTGACTCACACTTGCAACACCCATATTAACCTCATCGTGCTTTTGCTTTTGCAACATTCTATACGCAGTGCTCAATTCGTGATTGTCCCTGATAGACATGTCTAAATCATTACGTACCTGGTTCATCTCATCCTGCAGCTCACCCATTTCATCACTTAAGTAAGCATTCAGCACTCAGCAAATCATTCATTGTACTGCCTGACTCTTATCCTCTCAAACTTTCACACTGCTGCTTTAACATACACAGTTCCTGCTCTCCAGCTTGAGCTGAATGATGCAATAGTGAATCTTTTCATTTCGCAGAGTTTGGATTCAGACTCAAGTTCTGCTGCACTCTTATACATTCTGTTTCCTGCAAACCCATCTGTTGCTTAAGAGATGAAATCTGGAGATCAAGGGCTCGAAATCTCACCTGGAGGCTTCCAAAGCAGCGTAGAGACCATGACCATCAACCCTTTAGCGTAATGTTTATTGGCTGATTGTCTCATCTCTGTAAACTAGGTTGAAACTGCAGTATAGGGTTTTTGGATTGACTTGCGTCCCACGCGAAGTCAGCCTATCCTCCATGGGAGGCAAGGAAGTTTGAGACATCAAGTCTCAGTTTTGCACAGATATTTGATACGGTGGCCATTGTGTTGGAGGGAACGAAAATTCAGACTGTGAAAGGGACACCGTGCTGCGTATCGATCCACAGCACGAGCAATTTATACACAGCTGGCTACTGTAGGCTTGCAATTCAAAACTGCTATGGAGTGGTCACACGGCATCGACCACACCCAAAAGACAGCCAGACTTTGCAAGTTATTACAAACTGGTTTTAAAATGGGAGAGGTGATACGGGAATGTACACCTACTGTCCCCGTGGGAAAGGGAAGAGTTTAAGCAACAAGTGAAAACTTACAAGCACCAGATATCGCCTGCACACGGTGCGCCAATTTGTTAGGATGTCTCAACCTCACTTTCAGATTCTTGAAGATATTGGGAATGCAGGTAATCACAGACACGTTCCATTAGAGTAATAAACAAGTTTAGTACTACCAAGGGATAAATCACAGTTGCCCTAAGCAGTTCTTATCAATACAAACCGGGAGCCAGTGCTAAGGTTCCCTCGCTCTTGAGGTTTCTCTGTGTCTCTGGGGTCTCTCAGGTCTCCGAGGTATAAGGCTTGTGCATTACATTATATACCAATGATAATTACTATGGTTACCAAAGATAGAAACATTTCTAGTTACAGAGATGAGCCCTATTGGCTAAATTAGAGGTGGCTCCATGGTCCAAGATAACATTATACAATTCTGTGAAGTCATCAGTTTGAGAACAAAGAGTTCTTATACAGCGTCTTACATAACTCAGTGTAATAGTACAAATCACCAAAAGGTGGCAATGCTGTCTTCATATTATAATTACTCCAAGGACACAGATGTCCTGGCATCTTACAAGTAAGAAATACACAGAAAATACATAACAGAATATATGTATTAGCAAGCAAAGTGTATTACAACAATATGCATTCATATCCTGACATCTACTGGTATGCAGTAGATACCCTTAGCCCTATATGTTAGTATAACATACACTTAAATGCTAGCTGTCTATGGTGTCCTCTGAGGGTACCAATTAGGGTGCAGGGACCTCGTGTAACAACATACATCTCTTTCTGTCACATACCACACTCTGAAAATGTTTCTTAATAATCTTTCCACCATTCATCAGTTACATAAAGATCCCTCTCCTTAATCCCTCACTACTACTACTAGACGCCTGCTCCATGCTGGGCTATGGACTCTTAAACTGCTCCTGCAGAAATCACTGAGCTATCTCTCATCCTCATTAGTATTTCATATAGTGCATACTAGCTAAGAAAATCTGACTTTATTATGCTTAATATACCAAGGACGCGGACCTCCTTTGGTAAACGTGCTATTAGTCCTTCCTCTATTTCAACAAATTACAAACTGTACTGAAACTAACTAGCACAGTTTCAATAAACTCTACAAATTGCTAAGCTCAGCTAAAATAAAAGACACCTGTAACTGTTATTGCCTCTTCCTTCCCATGTGTGCTATGTGCATCCATTGGTAAGACATAATTGCTTTATTCATATTAACTACTTATTGCTTGCACTTTCATTTACATTAAGATACTATTCCACTATCTGGTACCTGGCTTATATCTGCTACGTTGCTGCAGCTACCCAACTACTGCTATCCCTTCCGATCCTACTCCTGGCTTTGTCTATGTATGCACTCCACTGTTCACACTATCAAATCATTCCTGCCCTCCTTATCTGTTATATTCTGTTGTTTGTTCCATCTGCCAGAATGTATGTATTGCACACACCAGTCACCATGTTTCAATTATCAGTATGCTATCTATAAGTCACTTCCCTGTGTTACATTAGTTGACTACCACCCTGCGGTCATCCTATGTGGTGTCCTTGTATGTATATCTTGCCTGTATTATGTTATGCATGCTTTATGTATATACTGTTTACTATCTATTTATGTATGTACATTGTGTAAGTCTATATGTCACAGGACCTCCTTGTGAATGAGCTTGCTCAATGGAGTTTTCCTGCAATAAACTTGAACTAAAACACAGTTTGTGAAGGGCAATGAAGACACATCTCTTTATGTCACATAACACATACTAAACATGTTTCTGAAGTCTCTTTCCTCCAGTCATCAGTTACATAATGTGCCCTCTCCTGGAAAACCAGTTTACGCTGGGCAGTGAACACACATCTCTTTCTGTCAATCATTACACACGGAACATGTATCTGAAGTCTCTTTCTTCCAGACAACAGTTACATAATGTACCTTCTTGAAACACAGTTTGCTAAGGGCAATGAATATAATGCCTTGTTCTGTCACGACTACACACTGAACATGTTTCTGACAAATCTTTCTTCCAGACAACAGTTACATAATGTGCCTTTTCTTTAAAACACAGTATTGCTCAGGGTGATGAACACTCATTTCCTTCTGTTGCATACCACACACACTGATAATGTTTCTGAAGTCTGATTGCTCAAGTCAACAGATACCAACATTTCCCACTCCTTGAAACACAGTTTGCAGAGTGCATGAGCACCTATCTGCTTCTGTCAATCCTCACATGGTGAACATGTTTTAGAAGTCTCTTTCCTCCATTCATCACTTTCATAAAGTGCACTCTCCAGGAATCACTGCTTGCTCTAGCAATGAACACACGTATTTTTCAGTCACATACCACACACTGAACATGCTTCTGAAGTCCCTTTCCTCCATTCAACAGTTACATAAAGTTCCCTCTCCTGTAATCACAGTTTACTTTGGGCAGTGAAACACATCTCTTTCTGTCACAGACAATACACTCAACATGTTTCTGAAGTCTCTTTCCCCAGACAACAGTTACTTAAAGTGCCTCTCCTTGAAACTCAGTTTGCTCAGGGCAATGAACTCACATCTCTATCTGTCACATACCACACTGAACATGTTTCTTAAGTCCCTTTGCTACAGTCAACAGTTAAAAGTGCCCTCTCCTAGAAGCACACTTTACTCTGGGAAGTGAACACACATCTCTTTTGGTCAATCCCACACAATGAACATGTTTCTGAAGTCTCTTTCCTCCAGACAACAGTTACATAATGTGCCTTCTTCCTTGAAACACAGGTTGTTCAGGGCAATGAATACAATTCCCTCTTTCTGTCACATACCACACATTGAACATGTTACTTGGTATTACTTGGTTTTGGGACAAAAGAAGGCCGTGGTCCATCAAGATTGTCCCCACAATTTGATTAGAACTCAACATAAGTTCTCCCTTATCCATAGAGCCAAATTATATTTAAATGCTTCAAAACTAGATTTGGTGATTAATTCTTTGGGCATTGTATCATTGTATTCCACAGCTTTGCTGCTTGTATGGTGAAAAAATTCCCTTTGTTAGTATTAAAAGGTTGTATTTCTAGCTGTTTTGTTATGTAATCTAGGGACTATGCTTCTGGTTGAATAATCAAGTCCACATTGGTCATAAGAGTGGGTGATTGACATATTTTATAAGTCATTAATAAATCACCTCTTTTCTCATAATTTCTAATTAATTTAGACCAGTATGTTTCAATCTTGTAGTATAATCAAGATGTTTAAGTGTTGGAACAATTTTAATCGCTCTTCTCTGAATATGTTCTAGGCAAGATATGTCTCCTTAAGATAGGGGTTCCAGAACTGGAAGCCATAATCAACATAAGGTCTTATAATAGTCCTATACAGGGGATAATGCATTGTTCAGTACGGGTAATGAAGGTACATTTAATTTGTTTTAAAAGACCATTAGTCATTTTAGCTGTTTTTAAACAGTGTTCCTTAGATGTAAGTTTGTTATTTATCAGTATCCCAAAATCTTTTCACAACTTGATGTTTTAAGTTTAATATTATTAAAATAATAATCATGCATTGGGTTATTTGTTCCAAAATGAAGAACCACACATTTTCATGATTGAAAAACATTCCGTTCTCAATTGCCCACTGTTCTATTTTCCTAAGTCAGCAACTAATGTTTCCAAATTATTAAGGTCATTAACCTTACCCCACAATTTGGTGTCATCAATAAACTTTGAAAGATAATTATTTTGTCCAGATTGCATATCACTAATGAATAAATTGAACAGTGTAGGTCCCAATACTGAGCCCTGAGGAGCCCCGCTCGTTACCAAGACCCAGTCAGATAAAATGTTATTAAATTTAACTGTTTGGGTTCTATGTAAGCCAATCAGTTATTCAGTCAACAAGGTACATTGGGATGCCAAATGTTTTTAATTTCTGTAAGAGTTTAGTATGTGGTACCTTATTGAATGCTTTACTGAAATCAAGTTGTATTACATCTGTAGAAATCCCATTATCAAGATGTGTACTAATTATGTTGTAAAAAGCAATAAAATTTGTAGTACACGAGTGACCTGACATAAAGCCATGTTGGGTTAAATCTGCTATACCTCTGGTTATAACTTCATCCTCTAACTTTCTTTGATAATCCTCTCCACAAGTTTCCCTACAACAGAGGTTAAACTAATGGGACGATAATTTTCAACATTTCCTCAATTTCCTTTTAAATATTGGTGTAACAGTTGCTATACACCAATCATAAGGTATTCGACTTTCCTGCAGTGATGCAGTGATTTATTAAAGATGATTAACAAAGGGAAAGAGATAAATTGGAAAGTTGCTTTAAGAATTTTTGGTGAATGTTATCAGGGCCAGGGCTTGTTGTTCGTTTCAATTTAACAATTGCCTGTTGAATATTAATATTAATTATTTCATTAATTGAAAGAGATAGAGAATGAGATGCACTGTAAACTTTTACGTCAGATGGAGAAAAACTGAACAAAAGTATTTATTGAAAAGATTTGCAGTATCAATATTTGATTACGCATTTGGTTCCCATATTAAATATAGGGCAAATTTCCCTGGAGTTTCCTTTTTATTATTTAGGTAAGAAAAAGTGACTTATGACAGTCTTTTGTATGGGCTAATTTCAATTCCAAATTAACTTTAGCTGTTTTTATCATTTTTTCAATGTTTTAATTGCTATTCTGTATTTAGTTAATGATATGTTTATTAGATTGTAGGCTAGTTTTCAATTTACTAAACAATTTAGTTTTAAGTCAAATCTGGGATATAATGGATTTATTAAACCATACTGGGATCTTCCTTTATTATTATAAATTCTTTTAATTGTATATACTGATTTTCTAATTTACTTATTATATGATTAAATGAATTCTAAGCCTCCTCAGCTGGTAATTTAGAGAGCAAGGTTTCCCAATTAATGTTTGCAATTTCATTGTTAATAGCTTGGAAGTTAGCTCTATTATAATCTTTCATAAATCGGTGCCCTCTAGGGGTGCAAATTCAAAGGAATTTCAAACAGAAGAGAAAAGTGATCAATTTTTCAAAAGGGTCACCAGTTTAAAATTATTTATTTTTGCTCAATATTAGTAAGAAGAAGGCCTAAAGTATTTTGACCTCTTGTAGGTTCCTAAACAATTTTCTCAAGCCCTGCTTCCATTTTAATATTTATTAAGTACTTTTCAATATTGGTATAGTAAAAATCTTAAAATGCCTGAGTTACGTGTGTCCATTGAACTGTGGCACCCACTGCACCTGTAACTTGAAAACGATGTGAGATAGAGATTTCATCGATCTATCCCCTAAGAAGGTCTCACTGTCATGATTGCAAGGACATTTGCATTGTTTTCATAGATGCTACGGTTGCTGAGATATTGGCAAATAAGTGTTACAAGTGTTGCTTGCCCTGTAAGGGCTCCTGTATTGCCACTGTTATGTTCAGTGGGAGGCAGAGCCCAGAGTGGTGGTGATGGGTTAGGGCTCTTCCTGATGTCTCATTTCCCCACTTTGTCAGCTTAACCATAACTGATGAATTATCAAAGGTTTTGGCAGTGCATATTAATTATATATAGAAGGTGAAGATGGGCACCCTCAAAAGTGTGGTACCGACAAACTGCAGATGGGAAAGTGGGATGATAAAAAAAAAGAATGCAGGCCCCTTTCATTGCTCATGCATGTATTACAAAGCTACATGCTCTTAAAGATGAGACCAGCAATTTCACCAAGCTCCTCAGGTGGTACACTGGATGTCACTTGGCTTTAAGAGCAAAAAGGCAGAGGTTTCAACCTAGATGAGGGTGATAGTATAGTGCCTCATCAAGGATACTCAGGAATTATGCAGTCCCTGTTATCATGGTTTCACCTTGTCCTTCCTGTTTTACTTCCTTTAGTGTTCATACTTAAACCCCACGATTACTTAAAAAAAAATAAAAAACTATTGCCTGAGTGTTAAGGTCTTCAATGTAGTGCAGAGGTTAGAACATTGAGTTATAAGCCTCAAAATCCTCATAATCCTAGGTATGAACCTCAGAAACACCAGATGAACAATGCAACTGAAGCAGCCACTGCCCAAGTCAGAGCATCTCATTTTGCCTCATAGTCAGCATGCAAACCACACCTCTAATCTCACCCCATATAAGCCCTGCCTTCAATATCACCCAATGTAAGCCCCGCCTCCAATATCAACCCATATAAATCCGCCTCAATATCACCTCATGCTAAGCCCTGCCTTCAATATCACCCCATATAAACCCCACCTCCAATGTCACCCTGTAAGCCCCACCTCCATTATAACCTCATACAAACCCCACATCCAACAATGTCACTGACATCTTGTTACTTGGTCCAGAAAGCTGAGTTCACTATCGCTGCTCATAATCACCTTTTCAGACTTAAAATCAGCTTTGGGACTGGTTAAAAACAGCAGTCCCAGCCTTCATGAGCTCAGGACGCAAAAGTCAATTTTGAAAATGTGGCACAAAATTACCCAAAATGGCCATCTTACAAGCGTGCATTATGCAGTTTCTATGCAGGATTGTCACTGACAATTTTACTATTTTCACTCCACATTTTCAGTGTTGCCATTTTTCCCACCTCCTCATGAGCGGTGCTGCTGTCATATCTCACATCCTGCCAGAAATGTGTTTTCACACCTCTGGCACAGAATGGCGGTCACAGTGTGAAACCAACTTTCAGGATAAATTAACAAACTCACAGGGCCAGTTTTGATGAGGGATTTCCCAGAGATCACATGTTGAACATCTGACTAAAATTCTGAAAAATGTGCTCATTACGAGCGTGCATTGTGCAGTTTCCACACACGCCGTAATTGCCAATTTTCATGTTTCTCCTCCTGATTTTCAACATTACCCTTTTCCACATCTCCTCATGAACAGTACACAGCCATCATTTTTCAAAGCCAGCCCAAAACTTGATTTGTACATCTGGCACAGAATGGCGCATTTGCTGTGCGAACTCAACTTTCGGGACAGAGTAATGAAATGACTGAGACATTGTTCCTGAGATTCGGTCCCTGAATTGTGATGTTGTAAAGTGGGTGGAAAAAACCTTAAAAATGCCTGAGTTACGTGCATCTGTTGAACTGTGGCACCAGTGGCACCTGTAACTTTAAAATGCTGTGAGAAAGAGATTTTGTTGACTTTAACCCTGAGAAGGTCTCACTGTCATGATTGCAATGACATTTAAATTGTTTTCATAGCTGCTATGGTTGCTGAGATATTGGCAAATTAGTGTTACAAGTGTTGCTTGCCCTGTAGGGCTGCTGTGTAGTGCCAGTAGTTATGTTGAAGTGGGAGGGCAGAGCCCAGAGCACCTGCTCTCCCACACATGCATATCATTACTCAGGAATGGGCATCATGGTGGGAGTGCGGGGCCACCCAACACATGCTATTTGCTAGATATATTACACTTTTCAAAAAGTGAGGCAATTTATTGCAAAATCTGTTGTTAATACATTGGTTAGGGTTAACATGACAAAAGTAAGAAAATGAGATGTTAGGGTAGAGCCCTAACCCCAACCACCCCATCTCCCCATCCTCCACAGACCAACGGACTTTGGGGGTTTGCTGTGGGTAATGAGGCCAAACTCTCAGCCCATTCTCCTTTACTGTAGCATGTCAACCTGTTTATACTTGGAATGGGGTGAGAGTTGAGCCTCGCTACCAATGGCACACTCTGGTGTCTCTCGCTGTATAGAAATTGTGAGGGTGATTGGTTAGGGGCTCTTCCTGATATCTCATTTCCCACTTTTGTTGGTTTAACCCAAAATGATGCATTACCAAAGGTTTTGGCAGTTCACATTAATAATATAAAGAAGGTGAAGATGGGACACCCTCAAGTGTGTGGTGCTGACAAACTGCAGATGGGAAAGCGGACTGATAAAAAAAAGAATGCAGACAATGAAGGTGAGTCCGATAACATTAATACGCATCTCTAGTGGAACCAGGAGAAACAGAAGAGAGAGAAAAATGAGTGCATTAGCTAGGATTTGAACCCAGGATACCCAGAATTCTGTTCAAATAATAAATAAGCAATATTCAGATGTTGTGATCAGGATATACTTCGTGCTCTTAACAGCCAGCAGCCCTTCCATTGCTGTATGCATGTATTACAAAGCAACATGCTCTTAAGGAAGAGACCAGTGATTTCACCAAGCTCCTCAGGTGGTACACTGGATGTCTCTTGGCTTTACAGGCAAAAGACAGTGGTCTGAACCTAGATGAGGGCACTGGTATACTACCTAATCAAGGACACTCAGGAATTATCGGTCCCTGTTATCATGGTTTCACCGTGCCTTCCTGTTTTTACTTCTTTAGAGTTCATACTTAAACCTATACAATTACTTAAAAATATTATAAAAATATTGGCTGAGTGTTCAGGTCTGCAATGTAGTGCAGAGGTTAGAACATTGAGTTATAAGCCAAAAGTCTTCATAGTCATAGGTTTGAATATCACAAATACCAGATGAACAATGCACCTGAATCAGTCACTGCCCAAGTCAGAGCATCTCATTTAGCCCATAGTCAGCTTGCAAGACACACCTCTAATCTCACCATATATGAATCCCACCTCCAATATCACCCCATATAAGCCCTGTCTCCAATATCACCCCATTTAAGCCCGCCTCAATATCACCCCATATAAGCCCGCCTGCAATATCACCCCATGTAGCCCGCCACCAATATCACGCCATATAAACCCTCCAGTATCACCCCATGTAAGCCCTGCCTCAATATCACCCCATATAAACCCCACCTCCAATTTCACCAAATGTAAGTCCTACCTGCATTATAACCTCATATAAGCCCGCCTCCAGCAATGTCACTGTCATCTGGTTACTTGCTCCAGAAAAGTGAGGTCGCTATCGATGCTCATAATCACCTTTTAGGACTTAAAATCAGCTTTTGGGACTGATTAATAAAACAGCAGTCCCAGCATTCATGAGCGCAAGACGCTGAAGCCAGTTTTGAAAATGTGGCACAAAATACCCCAAAATGGCCGTCTTACAAAGTGTGCGTTACGCAGTTTCTACGTAGGTCAGTAATTTCACCAATTTGTACTATTTTCATTCCAAATTGTCAGCATTGCCATTTTTCACACCTCCTCATGAAAGACACTGCTGTTGTTTCTCACATCCTGCCAGAAATGTGTTTTTACACCTCTGCTACTGAATGGCATGTCGTAATGTGAAATCAACTTTCAGGATAAATTAACAAACTCACAGGGCCAGCTTTGATGAGGATTTGCAGAGATCCCATGTTGAACCTTTGATTAAAACATTCTGAAAATGTGCTCATTATGAGCATGCTTTGTGCAGTTTCCATGCACTCGTAACTGCCAATTTTTCATAATTTTCCTGCTGATTTTCAACATTACCCTTTTCCACATCTCCTCATGAACAGTATAGAGCCATCATTTTTCACAGCCTGCCCAAAACTTGATTTTGTACCTCTGGTGCAGAATGGTACATTCTCTGTTGGGACTCAACTTTGGGACAGAGTAATGAGATGACAGTGACATTGTTCACGAGATTCAGTCCCTGAATTGCCATGTTGTAAAGTAGGTGGAAAAATCCTAAAAATGCCTGATATACGTCGTCTGTTGAAGTGTGCCACCTGTGGCACCTGTAACTTAAAACGATCACGAGATACAGATTTAGTCGACTTTATCCCCAAGAAGGTCTCACTGTCATGATTGCAATGACATTTGAATTGTTTTCAAATCTGCTGTGCTTGCTGAGATATTGGCAAATTAATGTTACAAGTTTTGCTTGCCCTGTAGCACTGCTGTGTAGCACTGTAGTTATGTTCAAGTGGGTGGGCAGAGCCCAGAGCACCTGCTCTCCCACATGCATATCGTTACTCAGGAATGGGCAGCATGGTGGAGTCGCGGGGCCCACCAACACATGCTATTTGCTAGATATATTACACTTTTTCAAAAGTGAGACAATTCATTGCAAAAACTGTTGTTAATGCATCAGTTTGGTTAAACTGACAAAGTCAGAAAATGAGATGTTAGGGTAGAGCCTAACACCCAACCACCCACATCTCCCCATCCTCCACAGACCGGCCGGACTTTGGGGTTTGCCATGTGGTAATGAGGCCAAACTCTCAGCCCATTCTCCAATACTATAGCATGTCAACCTGTTTATACTTGGAATGGGATGAGAGTTGAGCCTCGCTACCCAATGGCACACTCTGGTGTCTCTCGCTGCATGGAGAATTGTGGTGGTGATGGGTTAGGGGCTTTTCCTGACATCTCATTTCCCTACTTTTGTGGTTTAACCCTAACTGATGCATTACCAGTGGTTTTGGTGTGCATATTAATTATATAGAAGGTGAAGATGGGACACCCTCAAGTGTGTGAAGTGTGTGGTGCCGACAAACTGCAGATGGGAAAGTGGGCTGATTAAAAAAAGAATGCAGGCAATTAAGGTGAGTCCGATAACATTAATACGCATCTCTAGTGGAATCAGGAAACAGAAGACAGAAAAAAATTAGTGCATTAGCTAGGATTTGAACCCAGTCTACCCAGAATTCTGTTCAACTAATAGGCGAGCAATAGTCAAATATTGTGATGAGGATATACTCATGCTTTTAACAGCCAGCAGCCCCTTCCATTGCTATATGCACGTATTTCAAAGCTACATGCTCTTATAGATGAGATCAGCAATTTCGCCAAGCTCCACAGGTGGTACACTGGGCGTCATTTGGCTTTACAAACAAAAGGCAGAGGTTTGAACCTAGATGAGGGCACTGGTGTACTGCCTTATCAAGGACACTCAAGAATTATGTAGTCCCTGTTATCATGGTTTCACCTTGCCTTCCGTTTTACATCTTTTAGTGTTCATACTTACACCCCTATGATCATTTAAAAATATTGGCTGAGTGTTAAGGTCTGCAATGTAGTGCAGAGGTTAGAACATTGAGTTATAAGTCAAGCGTCCTCATAGTCCTAGGTTTGAATCTCACAAATACCAGATGAACAATGCACCTGAATCAGTCACTGCCCAAGTCGGACCATCTCATTTTGCCTCACAGTCAGCATGCAAGCCCGCCTCTAATCTCACCATGTAAGCCCGCCTCCAATATCACCCCATATAAGCCCTGCCTACAATATCACCCCATATAACCTCTTCCTCAATATCACCCCATATAAGCCCCACCTCCAATGTCACACCATATAAGCCCACCTCCATTATAACCTCATATAAGCCCGCCTCCAACAGTGTCACTATCATATTGTTACTTGGTCCAGAGAGGTGAGTTACGCTACCACTGCTCATAATCACCTTTTCAGACTTAAAATCAGCTTTTGGGACTGATCAATAAAACAGCAGTCCATGCCTTCATAGCGTAGGGCATAAAAGCCAATTTTGAAAATGCAGCACAAAATCGCCAAAATGGCCGTCTTACAAGTGTGCTTTGCACAGTTTCTACGCGAGACTCATAACTTCACCAATTTGTACTATTTTCACTCCAGATTTTCAGTGTTGCCATTTCTTCCACCTCCTCATGAACGCACAGCTTTCTGTTTCTCACACCCTTCCAGAAATGTGTTTTCACACCTCTGCCACTGAATGGCGCATGGCAGTGCAAAATCAACTTTCAGGATAAATAACAAACTCACAGGGCCAGTTTTGATGAGGGATTTCACAGAGATCTCTTGTTGAACATTTGATAAAAAATTCTGAAAAATGTGCTCATTACGGACGTGCTTTGGGCAGTTTTCACGCTGACGCTCATAACTGCCAATTTTCGTATTTTCCTCCTGATTTTCAACATTACCCTTTTCCACATCTCCTCAGGAACAGTATACATCCATCATTTTTCACAGCCTGCCCAAATCTTGATTTTGTATCTGTGGCACAGAATGGCGCATCTGCTGTCGAACTCAACTTTTAGGACACAGTAATGAAATGACAGTGACATTGCTCATGAGATTTGGTCCCTGAATTGCCATGTTGTAAAAGTGGGTGGAAGAAATCTTAAAAATGCCTGAGTTGTGCATTCATTGAACTGTGGCACCCGCGCACCGTAACTTGAAACTAGTGAGATAGAGATTTCTGACGACGTAATCTCCTGAAAAGTTCTCACTGTCATGACTGTAATAACATTTGAATTATTCTCATAGCTTCTACGGTTGCTGAGATATTGGCAAATTAGTGTTACAAGTGTTGCTTGCCCTGTAGGGCTGCTGTGTAGTGCCGTAGTTATGTTCAAGTGGAAGGGCAGAGCCCAGAACACCTGCACTCCCACACATGGATATCGTTACTCAGCAATGGGCAACATGGAGGAGTGCGGAGCCCACCAACACTTGCTATTTGCAAGTTATATTACACTTTCAAAAAGAGTGAGGCAATTCATTGTAAAAACTATTGTTAATGCATCAGTTAGGGTTAAACTGACAAAATTCAGAAAATAAGATGTTAGGGTAGAGCCCTAACCACTAACCCACAATCTCAAATTCTCCACAGACCGATGGACTTTGCTGTTTGCCAAGGGTAATAGGCCAAACTCTCAGCCCATTCTCCTTTACTGTAGCATGTCAACCTGTTTATACATGGAATGGGGTGAGAGTTAGCCTTGCTACCCAATGGCACACTCTGGTGTCTCTCGCTGTAGGAGTATTGTAGTGGTGGTGGGTTAGGTGCTCTTCCTGACATCTCATTTCCCCACTTTTGTAAGTTTAACTTGAACTGATGCATTACCAAGGTTTTGGCAGTGCATATTGATTATATACAGATGGTGAGAATGGGGCACCTTCAAGTGTGTGGTGCTGACAAACTGCAGATGGGAAAGCGTGCTGATGAAAAAAAGAATGCAGGCAATTAAGGTGAGTCCGATAACATTAATATGCATCTCTAGTGGAACCAGGAGAAACAGAAGAGAGAAAAAGTTAGTGCATTAGCTAGGATTTGAAACCAGGCTACCCAGAATTCTGTTCGACTAATAAATGAGCAATGTTCAAATGTTGTGATGAGGATATACTGTGCTTTTAACTGCCAGCAGCCCCTTCCATTGCTATATGCATGTATAACAAAACTACATGTTCTTCAAGACGAGACCAGCAATTTCAGCAAGCTCCTCAGGTGGTACACTGGATGTCGTTTTGCTTTACAAGCAAAGAGGCAGTGGTTTGCACCTAGATGAGGCACCTGGTATACTGCCTTATCAAGGACACTCAAGAATTATGCAGTCCCTGTTATCATTTTTCACCTTGCCTTCCTGTTTTCATCTTTTAGTGTTCATATTTACAGCCCTATGATTAGTTAAAAAATATATATTGGCTGAGTATTAAGTCTGCAATGTAGTGCAAAGGTTAGAACATTGAGTTATAAGTCAAAAGTCCTCATAGTCCTAGGTTTGAATCTCACAAATACCATATGAACAATGCACCTGAAATAGCCACTGCCCAAGTCAGACCATCTCATTTTACCTCATAGTCAGCATGCAAGCCCCACCTCTAATCTCACCATATAAGCCCCACCTCCAACATCACCCCATATTAAACCCTGCCTCCAATATCACCCCATGTAAGCCCTGCCTCCGATATTAACTCATGTAAGCCTGCCTAAAATATCACCCGATATAAACCCTGCCTCCAATATCACCCCATGTAAGCCCTGCCTCCAATATTGCCCCATGTAAACCTCACCTCAATATCACCCCATGTAAGCCCAACCTCCATTATAACATCATATAAGCCCCGCCTCCAACAACGTCACTGTCTCTCATTCCTTGGTCCAGAAAGGTGAGTTTGCTATCGCTGCTCATAATCACCTTTTCAGACTTAAAATCAGCTTTTGGAACTGATTAATAAAAACAGCAGTCCCAGCCTTTATGAGCACAGGATGCAAACACCAGTTTTGAAAGTGTGGTGCAAAATACTCCAAAATGGCCGCTTACAGCCGTCTGCCAGTAGTTTGTATGCTGCTCTGTGAACGTCCACCAATTTCTACTATTTTCACTCCAAATTTTCAGTGTTGCCATTTTTTCACACCACCTCATGAATGGCACAGCTGTCGTTTTTCACATCCTGCAAATGTGTTTCACACCTCTGCCACTGAATGGCGTGTCGCAGTTTGAAAACAACTTTCAACATAAATTAACAAACTCACAGGGCCAGTTTTGATGAGGGATTTCCCAGAGATCTCATGTTAAACATTTGATTAAAAATTCTGAAAAATGTGCTCATTACTGAGCATGTGTTGTGCAGTTTCCACGAGCCTTGTAACTGCCAATTTTTCATATTTTCCTCCTGATTCCCAACATTACCCTTTTCCACATCTCCTCATGAACAGTATACAACCATCATTTTCACAGCCTGCCAAAAACTTGATTTTGTACCTCTGGCACAGAATGGCACATCCGCTGTCGAACTCAACTTTGGGACAGAGCAATTAAATGACAGTGACATTGTTCATGAGATTCGGTCCTGAATTGCCATGTTGTGAAGTAGGTGGAAAAATCTTAAAAATGCCTGAGTTACGTGTGTCCATTGAACTGTGGCACCATGGCACCTGTAACTTGAAAACGGTGTGAGATAGAGTTCGTCGACTTATCCCCAAGAAGGTCTCACTGTCATGATTGCAATGAAATTTGAAATGTTTTCATAGTTGCTGTGGTTGCTGAGATATTGACAGATTAGTATTACAAGTGTTGCTTGCCCCAGGGCTGCTGTGTAGTGCCATAGTTATTTTCAAATGGGAGGGCAGAGCCAACACATGCATATCGTTGTTCAGCAATGGGTAGCATGGTGGGAGTGTGGGGCCCACCAACACATGCTATTTGCGAGTTATATTACACTTTTTCAAAAAGTGAGGCAATTCATTTCAAACAACTGTTGTTAATGCATCAATTAGGATTAAACTGACAAATGTCAGAAAATGAGATGTTGCGGTAGAGCTCCCTAACCTCCAACCACCCCATCTCCCCATCCTCCACAGACCGGACGGACTTTGGGGTTTGCCAAGGGTAATTAGGCCGAAACTTTCAGCCCATTCCCTTTACTGTAGCATGTCAACCTGTTTATACTTGGAATGGGGTGAGAGTTGAACCTTCCCACCAAATGGCATACTCTGGTGTCTCTCACTGTATGGAGAATTGTGAGAGTGATGGGTTAGGGGCTCTTCCCTGATGTCTCATTTCATTACTTTTGTCTGTTTAACTCCAACTGATGCATTCCCAAAGAATTTAGCTATGCATGTTAATTATATATAGAAGGTGAAGATGGGGCGCCCTCAAGGTGTGGTGCCAACAAACTGCAAATGGGAAAGCGGGCTGATAAAAATGAATGCAGGCAATTAAGGTGAGTCCAATAACATGCATACCCATCCCTAGTGGAACCAGGAGAAACAGAAGAGAGAGAAAAAAATGAGTGCATTAGCTAGGATTTGAACCCAGGTTACCCAGAATTCTGTTCAACTAATAAATGAGCAATATTCAGATGTTGTGATCAGGATATACTTCATGCTCTTAACAGCCAGCAGCCACTTCCATTGCTATATGCATGTATTACAAAGCTACATGCTCTAATGATTAGACTAGCGATTTCACCAAGCTCCTCTGGTGGTACACTGGATGTCTCTTGGCTTTACAAGCAAAAACAGAGGTTTCAGCCTAGATGAGGGCACTGGTATAGTGCCTTATCAAGGACACTCAGGAATTATGCAGTCCCTGTTATCATGGTTTCACCTTGTCCTTCCTGTTTTTACTTCCTTTAGTGTTCATACTTAAACCCTATGATTACTTAAAAAAAAATAATAAAAATGTTGGCTGAAAGTTAAGGTCTGCAATGTAGTGCAGAGGTTAGAAAATTGAGTTATAAGCCAAAAGTCCTTATAGTCCTAGGTATGAATCTCACAAATACCAGATGAACAATGCACCTGAATCAGCCACTGCCCCAGTCAGAGCATCTCATTTTGCCTCATGGTCAGCTGCAAACCCACCTCTAATTTCACCATATATAGGCCCTGCCTTCAATATCACCCCATATAAGCCTGCCTCTACTATCACCAAATATAAGCCCTGCCTCCAATATCACCCCATATAAGCCCGCCTCCAATATCACAACATGTAAACCCGCCTCCAGTATCACCCCATATAAACCCCACCTCTAATATCACCCCATGAACCCCACCTCCATTATAACCTCATATAAGCCCCACCTCCAACAATGTCACTGTCATCTCGTTATTTGGTCCAGAAAGGTGAGTTTGCTGTCACTGCTCATAATCACTCGGGCATAAAATCAGCTTTGGGAAGGATAAATAAAACAGCAGTCCCAGCCTTCATGGGCACAAGACACTAAAGCCAATTTTGAAAATGTGGTACAAAATACCCCAAACTGGCCGAGTTTACAAGTGTGTGTAGTAATTTCTATGCAGGCTTGTAACTTCACCAATTTGTACTATTTTTCACTACAGATTTTCAGCATTGCCATTTTTCATCCTCCTCATGAATGGCACAGCTGTCATTTCTCACATCCTGCCGATGCGTTTTCCAAACTTCTGCCTGAATGCGTGGTCATGCAGTGCAAAATCAACTTTCATACATAAATTAACAAACTCACAGGGCCAGCTTTGATGAGGGATTTCCAGAGATCTCATGATAAACATTTGATTACAAAATTTTGAAAATGTGCTCATTACGAGTGTGTGTTGTGCAGCTTCTACGCACCTTTGTACCTGCCAATTTTTCATTTCCTCCTGATTCCAACATTACCCTTTTCCACATCTCCTCATGAACAGTATACAGCCATCATTTTCACAGCCTGCCAAAAACCTGATTTTGTACCTCTGGCACGGAATGGCACGATTGCTGTGCAAACTCAACTTTGGGATAGAGTAATTAAATGACAGTGACATTGTTCATTGGATTCAGTCTCTGAATTGCCATGTTGTGAAGTGGTGGAATAAATCTAAAAATGTCTGAGTTACGTGTCGTTCATTGAACTGTGGCACCTACGGCACCCGTAATTTTAAAACGATGTGAGATAGAGTTCTTGTCGACGTTATCCCCCAAGAAAGTCTCACTGTCATGATTGCAATTAAATTTGAAATGTTTTCTATAGTTGCTGTGTTGCTGAGATATTGGCAAATTAGAATTACAAGTACTGCTTTGCCCTGTGAGGGCTGCTGTGTAGTGCCGTGGTTATGTTCAAGTGGGAGGCAGGGCCCAGAGCACCTGCATTCCCACACATGCAGTTATCATTATTCAGGAATGGGCGGCATGGTGGGTGCAGGGGCCACGCAACGTGCTATTTGCTAGATATATTACATTTTTTCAAAAAGTGAGGCAATTCATTGCAAAAATCTGTTGTTAATGCATCAGTTAGGTTAAACTGGTGAATGTACAGAAAATGAGATAATTAGAGTAGAGCCCTCAACCTCAAACCACCCCATCTCCCCATCCTCCACAGACCGATGGACTTTGGGGTTTGCCAGGTTTGCCATTAGGCCAAACTCTCATCCCATTCTCCTTTACTGTAGCATGTCAACCTGTTGATTCTCTGGAATGGGGTGAGAGTTGGGCCTCGCTACCAGAATGGCACACTCTGGTGTCTCTACTGTATGGAGAATTGTGGTGGTGATGGGTTAGGGCTCTGGCCCTGACATCTCATTTCCTACTTTTGTCGGTTTAACCTCAACTGATGTATTACCAAAGAATTTGCCTGTGCATATTAATTATATATAGAAGGTGAAGTATGGGCACCTTCAAGTGTGTGGTGTAACAAACTGCAAATGGGAAGCGGGCTGATGAGAAAATGAAATGCAGGCAATTAAGGTGAGTCTGATAACATTAATATGCCTCTCTAGTGGAACCAGGAGTAACAGAAGAGAGAAAATATTAGAGCATTAGCTAGATTTGAACCCAGGATACCCAGAAATCTGTTTAATAAATAAGCAACATTCAAATGTTGCATGAGGAAATACTCTTTGCTTTTAACAGCCTGTAGTGCCCCTTCCCATTGCTGGGTATGCATGTATTACAAAGCAACATGCCTTTTGGTTGAAGAGACGAGCATATTTCACCAAGCTCCTCAGGTGGTACACTGGATGTCTCTTGGCTTGACAAGTAAAAAGTCAGTGGTTTGAAACTAGATGAGGGCACTGGTATGCCCTACCTCTATCAAGGACGCTTGAGAATTATGCAGACCCTGTTATCATGATTTCACACTGCCTTCCTGCTTTTCACTTCTTTGGTGTTCATACTTAAACCCATATGATTACTTTAAAGAAAAATAATAAAAATATTGGCTGAGTGTTAAGGTCTGCAATATGGTGCAGAGGAGGTTAGAGACATTGAGTTATAAGCCAAAAGTCCTCATAGTCATATGGTTTTGGAGATCTTCTTACAAATACCAGATGAACAATGACCTGAACTCAGCCACTGCCCAAGTCAGAACATCTCATTTTGCCTCATAGTACGGCATGCATGCCACACCTCTAATCTCACCATATATGAACCCCGCCTCAATATCACCCTTATAAGTTCTGTCTCCAATATCACCTCATTTAAGCCGCTCAAAATCACCCCATATAAGCCCCGCCCATTATCACCCCATGTAAGCCCAGCCTCCAATATCACACCATATAAATCCTGCCTCCAGCTATCACCCCTGTAAGCCCTGGTCTCCAATATCACCACATACAAACCCTGCCTCAATTTCACCAAATGTAAGCTCCCACCTCCATTATCTGCTAACCTCATATAGCCCCGCTTCAGCAAAGTCACTGTCATCTCATGCTATTTGCTCCAGAAAGTGAGGGACGCCATCGCTGCTCATTATCACCTTTTAGGACTTAAAATCAGCTTTTGGACTGATTAATAAACAGCAGAAGTTCAGGCCTTCATGAGCTAAAGACGCTGATGCCAGTTTGAAAATGTGGCACAAAATACCCAAAAATGGCTGTCTTATAAGCGTGCATACTGCGGTTTTCTCTCATGAGCTCCTGACTTCATCGGTTTGTACTGTTTTCACCCAGATTGTTAGCATTGCCATTTTTCTGCCTCCTCTTGAAAGGCACTGCTGTTGTTTCTCATCCTCGCCACTGAAATGTTTTTTCACACCTCTTCCCGTAGATGAGGCGATCGCGGTCACGTAAATCAAATTTCAGGATAGGTTCTGAAACTCCTGGGACCAGCTTTGATGAGGATTTCCCAGAGATCTCACGTTGAACATTTGATTAAAATAATTCTGAAAAATGTGCTCTATTATTAGTGTGCGTTAGTGCTTCCACACACTTGTAACCTCTGAATTTTTTCAGTTTCCCTCCTGATTTTCAACATTACCCTTTTCCACATCTCCTCAAGAACAGTATACAGCCATCATTTTTTCAGCAGCTTGCCCAAAACTTGATTTTGTACCTCTGGCAGAATGGCTATTCGGCTAAAGATTCTAACTTCCGTGGGACAGAGTAATGAGATGACAGACATTTGTTCATGAGATTCAGTCCCTGAATTCACAGTGTTGTAAAGTGGTGGAAAATTTTAAAATGCCTGAGTTAGTGCAGTAGGTGTTGACATTTGCCATGGGACCTGTAACTTGAAACGATGTGAGATATATATTTAGTGACCTTACTCATCAAGTTATTAGGTCTCACTGTCAAGATTGCAAATGACATTTGAATTCTTTTCATAGCTGCTACATTTGCTGAGATATTGGTTTGTGTTACAATTTTTTCTTTCCCTGTAGGGCTGCTGTGTAGTGCCGTTGTTATGTTGAAGTGGAGGAGTCTCAGAGCACCTGCACTCTGCACATGCATATCACTCAGGAATGAGCAGCATGGTGGAGCGCGGGTTCCCACCATCACATGTTATTTACTAGTTGTATTAACTTTTCGTAAGGTGGTTTTCAGTTCACTGCAAAAGTTAAATGCACTGTTAGGGTTAAACTGAAAGTCAGAAAGAGATTTTAGTGTAGAGCCCTTATCTCAACCACCCTATCTCCCCATCCTCCATAGACCAACGACTTTGGGTTCATGGGTAATGGGGGATAAACCTCAGCCCATTCTCCTTTACTGTAGCATGTCAACCTGTTTTACTTGGATCGGGTGAGTTTGGTCTCACTATCCAATGGCACACTCTGTGTCTCTCACTGTGTGGAATTGTGGTGGTGATGGGTTGTGGTTTTCCTCGACTCTCTTTTCCTACTTTTGTCAGTTTAATCTAGTCCGTATTACCAAAGGTTTGCAGCATACATTATATATAGGTGAAGATGGGCACTGGGTGTGTGGTGCTGACAAACTGGCAAATTTGGAAAGCGGGCTGAAAAAAAAAAAAAGAATGCTGTCAATTATGTGAGTCTGATAAATTCACATGCCTCTCTAGTGGGAGCAGAGAAGGAAGAGAGAGAAAATAGTATTAGTCAGATTTGAACCCAGCTAACTTGTTCAACTACAATAGAGCAATATGCAAATGTTATGAGGATATACTCATGCTTTAACAGCCAGCAGCCCCTTCCGCTTCTATACATGTATTGCAAAGCTATATGTCTTAAGGACTATACCAGCAATTTCAATCACCTCAGGTACACTGATGTCTCTTTGGTTTCCAGCAAAAGGGCAGAGGTTTGAACTGAGAAGGCACTGTGTACTGCCTATCAAGGACACTAAGGAATTGCATTGTCCTGTTATCATGGTTTCACTTTGCCCTTCCTGTTTTTACTCCTTTAGTGTTCATACTTAAACCCCACGATATTTAAAAAAAATTGGCGGAGTTTTAAGGTCTGCAATGTAGCGCAGAGGTTTGTTTATTGAGTTATAAAACAAATGTCCCATAGTCTATGGTTTAACTGACAAATTCGAGATGAACACACCTGAATCAGCTACCCTTAAGTCAGAGTGTCCCATTTTGGCTCATAGTCTACATGCCCCACCTCTAATCTACCATATAAGCCCATCTCCAATATCTCCCATAAGGCCCTGCCCAATATCACCCCACAAGCCCCACCTCCAATATCACCCCATGTAAGTCCCCTCCATTTTAACCTCATATAAGCAATGCCCCACAATGTCACTGTCATCTCGTTATTTGGTCCAGAAAGGAGTTCGCTATCGCTGCTCATAATCTCCTTTTACTTAAAGCAGCTTTGGGACTGATTGATAAAACAGGTGTCCAGTCTTCATGATCGCAGGATGCAAAAGTCAATTTTAAAATGTAAAATACCCCAAAATTGCCATCTGCTGTAAGCTGCCATGCCGTTTCTCGTCGCCTAACTTCACTCATTTTATGTTTTCACCCAGATTTTCAGCTACATTTTTCACACCTCCTCGTGAACGGCACAGCTGTCATTTTCACATCCTGCCAGAATGTGTTTTCACACCTCTGCCATGAATCGGTGTCACAGTAATAATCTCTGTGATAAATTAGCAAACTCGTAGGCTAGCTTGATGAGGGATTTCAGATCTCATGTTGAACATTTGAGTAAAATTTGTGCTCATTATGACTGCATGCACAGTTCTGGGGCATTTAATGGCAGAGGTCACCTAGAACACCTTGTCCTTCTGGATCAAGGTTGTCTTGTGAACTAACTGGAGTGTCTTCCTGAAGTTGCTTCTCTGCCTGCTCGAGCTGTTCTTTCTCAGCTTTTAGTCTTTGTATGTATGTTTGTGAGTAGTCAGTTTGGAAATTCTCATAAGTGAGATTGAACTGTTCTTCGAATGTGTCAGAGTCACCTTTAATTCAGACTCACTCCTCCAGGGTCTAAATAGGAATAGGAGAGCAAAGTAGTAATGTTCTGTGCTCTCTGATGCCTAGATGCAGTTTGCAGTGATCTATAAGCCATGGCTTGTTCCTCTTCACAAGACAGCCATCTAGTCCATTGACCTTGTAAATGTGCCGTGTTGAGTCATGTGCTGCACCTGTCTTGTAGTCATACCACTTAGCCACCTCAAACAGACACATATCATTCATCTCGTTGTGTCTACGTGGGTAGTATGTGTCTATCAGGTTATTCTTCAAGATATGTTTTGAAGAAGGTGTATTGACAGCAAGCTCCTCAATTTCGGCATGAGGAATCAGTACACGCTTCCATTTCTCTTTGTAGTTTACACTGAGGAAACGTACAGCGTCAGACTTCCCGTACAGATGTGTACCCATTAAGCGGTCACTGGCTTCGTAAGCTCCACATTCTCTGTGTGAAAGAGTCTTCAAACCCAATGACCACAGCTGAGATGTCAGGCTTTTGCTTGAACTGGCAATATCTTCCCAAAGATCTTGCAAGCTAGTCTGTTCATGTTTGGTTATGTACGAAGTGACATAGCGAACCAGGGCTAGTGAGTTGTCAGCCACAAACTGAACATCTATGTTTGCTTGCCACATTAGGAGAAGAGTTGGGTTGTAGTCATTGATATACACCTCTTTTTCATCTCTGGGTAACTCTTATACCCTCTTGGTTGATTTTGCCTTCAAGTGGTGTCGCATTGCTGAGAAAAGGTCATTCATGGCACCATTCTGACAAACTCTTCTAGGAAATCCAAAGCGACATCGCGTGTACCAATTAGATTTGTTCTTTACTGCTCACCGGCAATATTTGTGCAATATGTCGCTGGAACTTTGAACCAACTTCCATAGTGTAGGACTGTCATACTTGTCTGAATGTGACAAGTGATATATTTTTATGAATGATAGCACTTCTGCTGCATCATGTTCACCGATTCGTGGTGCATCCTTGATCCATAATAACATATGGATATGAGGGGCACCTCGTGCTTGATATTCTGTCCTCCAAAAGTAGTGTTCTACAATGCCTAGAGGAGGATTGTCCTTTGATAAGATGAAATTGAGAATGTCATGGAAGCGCTTGTGAAAGTGTCTTGTGACAGACACAGGATCAAGTGAACACATTTCTCCGATAGTCATTGATGAGATGCCTTTGACATCGGAATTTGCCCACTTCAACAGTTCAATGAGTTTGTCCCAGGCATATTCTGCACAACTAAGTGTGACAAACCATGTGGCTGCACCATACTCTCTAGACATTGTCATCACTTCGAGTGTCTGCGATACCAATATTCTTTGGTGCCACAGAGGCTTGAAAGTATGGAAGACAGATTCATTGTACACTTTCATCTTTCTGTTTCAATTTCTCCAGAAATTGAGCAGCTGTAATTCCATCTAGTGGAGTTGTTAGTCGAATGGTATGTGCTATAGACGCAGACAGAATGCTAAGCTCACTTTCCCAGAGCAGATGGAACAGGTACTGTATGTTACGTCTGAATTTGCCATCTTTGCTCAGGATACGGCTGGTGCGGTACTCAGCACCCTGTACCTGTACTTCTCTTTCATCTAGGCATCCGCCTGACCCTTTTGGAAATAGGTCTGGGAAGCAGCGTGCTTCTAGTGTTGCCTCCCAAATGCTGACAGGCTCACCTTCCACCTGCTTCATTTGATAGAGATCAATGTTGTCTCCTAATGGATCTCTACCATGTAGTGGGTGAATTGTGTACTGTTCATACACATTGTCACTTGTCTGTGTAGTGACTTTCTCAATGATTGGCTTACTTTTTTCTAATAGATCATGTTGCACAGAGAGGCTGGCCATTTGATCTATGTCAAGGTCTATATAGAAGGAATTGTTCCTCTTTAAGTAAGCCAGAGCAAGCTTTACCTTTTGCAGGTTGACAACATCTTGCCAGATGACCTTGGCCTTTGTAGGCACACCATTTACTAGAATGACCAAGCTATTTTCTGTTGAGATAGCTTGAACATTTTCCTGTAGAGGAAGTGGTAGATACATCACAGAACCCTTTAGAGATCTAACTAGCTCTTTCTGTGGAATCTTCTGTGTCTTTGTGTTCGACGTAGAGTCGCTTGGAATGGTTTCATTGTCTGAATTAGAATACGCTCAAACATATTCAATGTTGAAATCTCAGTTGGTGTAACATCTGTTTCCATGTTGTTTAGCACTGACCTTCCTGGCAAAGTGTTGCACTTCAGTTTTGAAAAACAGTGTTTGCATAGTTTTATGGTGTCTTGTGGATGAAAGTCAGATTTTAGAAGTAAGAATGCTGTGGAGGGTGCAACCACATGTCATTGTATGATGACCAGGTTTCTAGGTTGACTGTGACAGTTTTGTTTTATGTGGTACTAAACGGGTTTACAGACACACATACAGAATCAAACTTCATACTTTGCAATCTCAAACTTAGCAATTTCTTCCGTATTGTTTCAGAATGTCATTTCTAACACTGAACACATTTTTCTGTTGAAGTGTGACACTGGAAATTTCCTGTTTCTGGCTCAGAAGGAATGTGTTGCACTTTTTTCATGGGTGATGGCACTGTGCATGTCGCCTGACCGCAGTAAGTCATTTAAACAAGTGTACTGATGCACAGCTCGCTGTACTTCATATACTCTGTAGACAAAGTTTTCGGCATTGTGTGGTGCATCATGAACTGTGACAAGCTGTGAAAAAACTATCTACAAACACCACTATCAAGACATGCGCGTGAGTGACCCATGAGTCCAGTATATGGACGAATTTCACAAATGATCGATTTCAGTAAATAGCTTATGTCTCTCTTTAGCATCTGTTATTATGAATAGGTTAACAAACTGTTCTACTTTTAAAATGATGATTGCCTCACGGTTGCAGGTAGCATCACATGACCATGTAAGGGTGACCAGTTTATTCAAGACTATGGTTGGACCTTAGTCATCGTCAGTATCTAATTGATTGTTATCAGAGATATTTGAGGACATTTGTAAGTTTGCCGGACTCATTGATATTGAAAGTCTGTTGTTTTGTAAAGTCATGATAAGTCTCTTACCAGAAATATGCTTCTGAGTGCTGTGTGTGCATCCACTGTCCTGTGAAGACATGGCAGAAGTTGTCAACAGTCAAACAAGGATACTGTTGAAGCCTTTTTTTGATGCTATATACAAGTTTTCTGAATTGTTCGAGGACATGAGACATCTTACGCCACAATCTTTGTAGTACAAATAGTGCTCTGTTGACAAATGTTTGTACTTTCAGACGTAAACTCATCAGAGAAAGGTGACTCTTGATCTGTTTGCGGCTGTGCCGTAGTACAGCAGTAATGAGTCTTTCGATCTTAGCTTTACCTGCTAGTGATCAAAAATACTTTCTTTTTCTAAGTTGTAAGTCACAATTTTTCATTTTACGTTGTTGATTTGAGCGTCCCTTGATGGTTACACTCAAGATAGTTGTGTTTCGTCTTACAGATCGACACAACATTTGTGATGTTATACATTTTTTTTTATGGGTTTTTGTTTCTCTGTGCAGTGACTTGATGTAGGGGTCACTGTTGCAGTAATGCTCTGTCGATGTTCATTTTTTTAGTAACTTACTTTTTTGTTTGTTGCCCTTATACAACAGTGTAGTACTATTATACTGCTCTCGTTTTGAGATACACCTATGTCTGTGTTTAGTTGGCATTTTCAGGTACTATAGTTGACAGTCACAGTAAGCAATCTTACACAAGTATCAGGCACCTGCATGAGAAAGAAAAAAAAGCTTTAGAATATGCTTCAGTTAATTTCTTATAGCAATGTGTATTAATACAATAGCATGTTAACAATGTTAATAATTTGGTGAAAAGACAAGTAAATGATAGCTGTTATGAATGCATTACACAGCTGCTACTGTAATATCAGAAATTTTTACATTCTCAATCTCTCTGTGGAGATTTGCTTTTTTTTCTTCACGTGTGTTCTACGATTATGATGGATGTTATTTTTATCTGTGTACTAAGATGTGCTTAATGCTGTGTAGTGTGTTGGTAGATAGTCACTTTGATGACTAAGTATATGGAGCAAGAAATTCAGAGTGACAGTGTGCATTATTAAATGTATCACAATTAGTATATTTATAATAATGGAGGATATGCCTCTATTGCTGTTTGTGTGACTGTGTGTGGCAGAATTGGTAGATATGGTTGCATGTTAGCTAGATTTCAATGTTGATGCTGGATTGTAGTAACATATGCATTTTTGTGCTGGTGTGTATTGTTATTCGAGATGTGATTTTCACAGCATGGCAAAAGAATGGTTTTCTATATGTGCTGTGCAATGATGAAGTTCTTGCAGAAATAACTGTGTGGAACACAGTATGATAATTACTGTGTATTCGTTTCTGAACTGATAAATTGAATATGTTAAGAATGTGTGTGAAAACTCTAAATGTTTCTGATTTAATGCTTGTGCATTACAGTTCTCAGGTACACTAGTAACTTTGTTTGTGTCATACTTTCAGTTCAGACTTTACTATTTTGCTTTTGAAAATGGGTCTGAAAATCCTAGCCTTCTGATTGGCTATGATACCAATCTGAGTGGCTCGGTATTTCTGAATAGATGCCGCAAAAAACAGTTACTATTCGGGTGCTGCATTATTTGTGTATTTGTTGCCAACCCGAGTCTTCAAGCTTTCACCTGCCATTTTGTAGCCACTTGCAAGCAAATGAATGAACAAGACCATGAGTTCCCTCTATGCATACACACACACACAGAGACACACACACAGACAGAAAACCCAACAGAAGCAGAGTACTCATATAAAACTTCTAAACACTGACATCTACCAGCAAATAGCTAAGAAAAATGCCGTGGTATGATGGTCTGTCAAAGACTGGGAAATCCATTCACATGGCGAAAGCTTGCGGCATGTCTCCATTCATGGCCACTGTAAGTTATGAAAGTGCTGTTTTTGTTGCCTGGCCCTATTAAGAAAATCTGAAAACAAATGCCACAAGTCCCTCTACTGTATTTGCTAATGTCGCATGTGTTCCAAACTACTGGCAGGTACAGAGTACCTTACAGAAAGAAAAAACATCTTCAATGAATGGTTACCCAGTATCTTGATCGCAGATTCAGAGCCCTCCCGTGTCTGGTAGCTTTAGTCCACAAAGTGCATGCCAAGAAAGTGCCCTGTCACATAATGGAGTTCCCAATAGTTTAGAAATCAAAACAGCCAGAGGGATTACTTATTCATAAAAGTTGTATGAAGCTCATTTTGTATTTTTATATATATTTTTAAATACTTTTTCCCTCCTTTTTTTTCATTTACAGTGCACATTTTCTAAGTGCAAAAATACGCCCCAGGGTGGCTGATATTTGGAAATACTGTGCCTTCCAGATCTTATAAGCCCTTCCTTCTGTGTTGTTGGGTCTCATTACGCCTCTGGTTGGTTTGGTCTTTCCATACACTATCCAGTCTGGAGGGTGTTTTTGTTAAGTTCAGACAACGATGTTCTGAAAAGTGTAGATTTCATTTGTCACTTCTTGATGATGCTGTGTTTTTGTTTATGTGCTGTGTTTTACGTGAGTTGATGTGAGAAATGACTATTCTGTATAAATTTTACATACAAGAGTGTAATGTTATGAGCAGAGGTTGTGCAATGGATATATGAGGGCATTTGAGTGTTAAAAATACAACAAATAAGTGTTTTGTGAGTGTGCGCTGCACGGTTTGTGGGTATGCATTAAGCATTGTAAATCTTAAATATCTGCACTGCGCTGAGTTTTAGGCAGTTATGTAGCAGATTATGTGTTTACAATTGATAATTAAGTCATTTTTTCCATAAAATGTGAAACTGTGTCAATATATAGAAAGTTCTTGAAAAGTACTTTCGTGAGCACGAAAGTGTCGAAAAAAATACTTTCGTGCATTCGAAAGTGTCGCAAATTGTAGTTTCGTGCATTCGACACTATGGTCAAAAGTAATGTCGAAGTTCGACACTTTCGCAAATTTTACTTTCGTGCTATAGAAAGTGTCGCAAATGTACTTTCGTGCATTCGAAAGTATAGTAAATGTAATACTTGGGAGTGGCTGAAACATTCATTATCAAATCATTAAATAGTCTGTTTGAGTGACAGATAGCTCTACCAATGAAATTAAAGATTTATCAGGCCACTTCTGAGAACCAATCAGTGACGGACAACACTGAAGAAGAAGAAAACAAGATCCATTTTGAAAATTGCACAGACAGAAGCAGTTCAAACTGTAAGTACAGTCTATGTTCACATGATATTTTCTAGTATTTAAAAAAACTTATTAGAACATGTACATATTATTAATCAAAACGTTTTTGGGTGTTTAATCTGATGATGTTAATTGTTATGTGGCATGCTATTTTCTGAAGAGAAAATAGTTTAAAGTAAGAAAGAAGTTCAGTACTCACTTGTACAGATACAGCTGCAAATGGAGGGAGATAGGAAGGTGCACGTGGAGTTGTATGACAAAACACAACCAATCAGACTTCTTTCTGATGTTGTAATTGTTTAAAAGTGCCTATGAAAAGCATGCATTTTGTTTAGTTCTCAGTGGTTTTAGATTTTTGCAGGAACATAGTCTAGTAATACTGAATGCATGAGTTACATTGGTTCATGAAGCCAGAGCAGGAGGGAATGTTTTTTTTATGTGTGTGTTTTGACTGAATGCAGTGAAGCTAGCTTGAAATAAGGAGGGAAAATATCAGTTTGATTTTCAGTGCTGTCTGGTCACTGCAGGGTGAACAGTCCCTTTCTTAGTAGCTTTCTGTGCAGTTCTGGGTAAAAAACTTAGAATGGCAGAAAATAGGAAAAGGATTTTGTGGATAATTGGAAGCAGTTACATAAGACGAGCAGCTGAGTTTGCACTTCATAGTGATTTGGAAGGACCTGCAGCTCGAATTGCTATGTAAAATGGTTTGGTCCTGGTGGGATGAGATGGGAACATCTTATGCCAACCATGCACAGACTTTTGAGAACTCACTCTCCTCCTGACATACTGCTAATCCATCTTGGAGGCAATGATTTGGGTTTAAAACGATGGGTAGATTTAGTAACAGAAGCAAAATTGGACCTTGCTTCTATTATGTTTATGTTGCCTGCCTGTATTATCATATTTTCAGATATTACAGAGTGCAGAGTCTGGCAAGCAGAGCATCATATGTATCTGATTGACAGAGCTCGCAGAAAAGTAGATGTACAGATTACTGCTTTTTTACGCATGCCTGGAATGCATACTATACGTCACCCCAAAATTAAATTCTGTTATGATTGGCTATTCCTACCAGATGGTGTGCATTTCTCGGATGCTGGCAATTGTCATTTTCTGGGAGACCTTCAAGATGGAATCCTGAAAGTCCTTTAAGATTGTGAGACTGTTTGAGGAAATATGATAGTATACACAAAGGTTCTTTTCAGAACCATATTAATGTGGTCAAAAAATAGATTTAATAATATGCAGTAGCCTAGCTGCCATGGTGAACTGAGTGTCTGCCAATTTATCTGAATGCTTTGCTGTACTAATGGTTTAGTGTTTTTCGGAAGTTTGTCAGGTTGTAGGAGAATATATCCTTACCTGGTTTACTGTTGAAGGATGTTTGCCAGTGATAACTGTTTGATAATACCTGAAACCTGTCACAGTATGATTCCTTTCACAGAATGTTAAAGTGCATATGTGAATTAATGTAGTTTTACATTCTGACATGATGTGGCAGGGTACAGGTAAGGTATTGTACAAATGAACACTGGTAAACATCCTTGAACACTAGAGCAATGGTTCTTAGACTTCATCACAGTGAGCCTCCCCAAATCCGTGGAAAAGATTTGGAGCCTCCCCGAAAAACTGAAATAATCTTGGGCCTCCCCAAGGAAAAATAACATGCTGTACTTTGCACAGTACACCATGAATAAATTGAAACCCCCTTTGAGTACTTGGCTCACATTCAGTTCTTTGTCTTATACTGATGTGGAACCTTTGAAAAAGAGCTCTTGTGCTCAAAAGTGTTATCTGAATAACAAATAAATACAATAAACAAATATTATTATTCAGTTTATTGTAACACACACCAGTCAGCCTACTTGCTCTGCTATTTTCATTCTTGAACCATTGTTACCCTTGTTGCAGTACCTTCATGGGTCAGACTACTTTCTTTGTTTCTCTCTACATGAAATAACCTTCCTGCATACTTTGCCTCTCCCCCTCTTTCTCTGCTCCTAAGCAACTTCTCTGGGATTACTTTGCTCCTTCCTGCTATTGCTCTTAGCACTTCTATGCTCAACCCTTGTATTTGGACTGTTCTGCCATCAGTCTACAAATTGATCAATTACCACCACTCATTATCAGTTTATTGTTCATATTTGTTTGCACTATAGTTCATTGTGTATTTCTTGATTGTTTTGCAGTTACTTTTGAAATGTATTCACTACCTTCCCTTCCCCGGGTACACCTGAAATGAGCTTTGGCTCATTCACCTTTCCTTGTCACCTATTAGTAAATAAATACATAAAATTCACCTACTGTTATCCCCTTTCAGTTTGCTTAATCTCTTCACACAAAATACATAAAACTCAAAATTTAAATACTGTACTTTTTCAGACTTGCCTGAGCCTCCCTTGGAACAGTTTGGGGCCTCCCAAGGGAGGCTGGCCTCACCATTTGAGAACCCCTGCACTAGAGCATAAAGGATATATTTGAATCACACCCTGTGACATTTTGTGTTTGCTAACTTGCCCTCATGAAGTTTCATGTATAGGAGTTTTGGCTTTCCAGAACCATGTTAAAATATTTTATACCCCTTTCCGGTCCTGCTTGATGGATTGACTCACCCACATAACATTTTGGGTACCGTGTGTAATTTATTTACTACGCAGGACAGACACATGAGGAGCTACTAGGAGTGCCCTTAAGTTGCTGCCTTTTAAAGCAGCAGGTGGCAATTACTAAAACTGAAGTGCATATTAGTGGTCAGTGCCCACTTATTTCGAGTCCTGTGGTGCATCTTAATATCATGAGGTCCTGACATCCCTTTTTTCTATATAGAGTGCTGTGGTTGGGGCCTGGCAGCCTAATATGTGTGGAAAAGTTGTAAATCAGAAGTGCCTGTCCAAAGGACAGGCCAAGAAAGTAAAACGCCTGTCCCAATGAAAAAACAGGTGTCCAAGCCGGGTGGAGAGTATGTTATTTCAAGGCCTGTGTACCAGTAATGTATGTTTGCGACTTCAATTAAACACAGTTCTGTGATGTGTGGTTCATCTGTGTTTAAGAACACATTACTATGTTATGCGAATATTTCACTGTGGTACAGATGGATATGTCATGGTATCCCAAATTTGATGTTTGATACAGTTACTCCAATGCATGAGACTAGAGCATAGCATGTTAGTGTACTAGTAGTTGCTTTTACTGTCAAGGTGGCTGTATCCTGTTTTTTTTTGTTCTATTATGGTACTGATCTGTGTTTCTGCTATCTTGAAGGACAGGTGGTCTTTGATGTAATTTAATTACTATTGTATAGAATTTGTTTAAGAAATGATGAATATTGTTACATGATACTAATGTGCATCTTTTTGGGTTTTGTATTTCAGAACTAGTAAGAGTGATCAACTAAGATGAGGCAGTGGACCTTGCAAGAGGTGTGTGCACTGCTTGAGGCAGTCCAGGCCCGGGGGAATGCCCGTGTGCTGATGAGGAGTACTAACCGGAAGCTAGATTCAATGTGGAGGTGCGTTAATAGTTTTTTATATATTGCACTTAAAGTCAAAAACAAATCAGTTGTGCAATTAAAAAAGAAGTGGAAGCTGTTGCGCCAACGGTTCTACATACTAAAGGAACGGGAGGTGATACCGGACAACGACACGTGCTGGTACTACCTCGCTCATGAATTGTGGGAGGCTGCTGGGAAGCCAAGTGTGGGGGAGCGCCTTACTCACCGTAAGTAAATCAGCACAACTTTTAACTATAATTGTGAATGTTTTCAGACTTAGTGAAAAACGTCTTATAGTGTGGAACACATATTTAAAAGGGTTCCTCCATGTGAACAGGGTTGTGTATGTGCAAGTCCAACTTTAAACTATTGTGCGACATGCACCAGGAGGCAGTTATGTCATTGAGAACAGATTGTGCTGAAGATCAATGGAAATGAATGCATGGTTAACAGGAGGGGGAGGACCGATGCATAAGCTGTCCAACACAATATTCAGTGCGGTTGTAGATAGTTGTGCATGCGCAACCCCCAACATACGGCTGCACAACTTTGAGCCCCCCCCAAGAAATGAAGTTGACGGCCACCTACAGGTGAGCTGCTGTATTGCAGGGTACAACACAGCAACTGCCAGTCCTGGCTGGACCTGTAGTTGGTTCTTGTGCCTCCACCAGCTGAATTGTGTGCATGTAGTAACATACCCCCAACCTACACATCTCTTGATGCCCGCCTGCAGGGATAAAGTTACATGCCCCCCCTACCGATCTCCCACAGTGTGATCGAGGGCAATAGAGTAACATGACCTCCCCTGCTCACACATCTCCAGAAGCACAATCATGGCCAGAACATGCATCACTTCCACAGTGCGTGATAATGTGCAGAATGTGAAACCCTTCTCAACCAAAATATCTCCCTGATGGTCTAGTGGATTGTAATGTCTGATTGTGGGCAGAATGTCAAGTTAGTACCACGTCAATAAGTCAGCCTGGTTCCTAGTGCCCCTCCAGTCCTGTATGAAGCCCCTCTACCCTGCTCCCCCCTTTGCAGGTGGTGGGCGGCAGCATCCCACCCATGCTGCCGCGCTGCCTGCCATTACAGCTTGGACGACTGTATGCCCATTGATGCCAACTATAGCCAATGGACGCAGCCCATAATGTAAATGACACTCCATATTTATGAATGATGTTACTATATTGCCCGTGATGGGGCGTCGGTAGCTGTGTGGGTGGGGGGGCCATGTTACTTTATTGCCTGTGATTGGGCTTCAGGATCTGTCTGGGGGAGGGTAAATGTCGACAGAGAGATAGTGTGTGTCATTGGGTTGCAGGTGCATTGGTCTCCCCACCTGCTGCCTGGTAGGGTGGTGAGGTGCAAATCCTAGCATCATGCACCTACATGCTAATGGAATGCAAATGGGGCCATAAATATGTACATTATCCCACGTTCGTCTTGTGTAAACTATTGTCCCATTTGGATGCCAGCTTTGAATATCTGGAAATTGTGCATGGTGAATGATACTTCTGCCATTGCAAATTTTATGCTCAACTCTGGCAACTTGTGGTGGCGCAAGTTGCAGCGCTGTATGTCCAGGGGCTGTGGCTGGGGTGATAGTCAGTAGTTGGTCCATAGCACTATTTGATTGAATATTACCCTGGACACACCGTGCAAATTGTTTGTGAAGCAGCGAGGGCTGGTGATTCGAATGGCGTAGTTTTCATATCTATGCATGCATAAATAAGCAATGAGACATCAGTAGGGATTATTCAATGTTGTGTAAGTGTGTGCTTACTGGTGTTATGTGGTATGAGGTACAGCTGAGTACTACATCAGTCACGCAGTGATTCTGTGACCATTGATATATACAGTCAGAGTGCCTTATTTGTATTATCATAGTAATATTTTGAAAATCGTTTTGAACATTGTTTTGTATGTGCTTAGTCTCTACATATATATCAATAAAGCAATAATGCCCAACAGGGTGTGTGTCGTGCTGTGATAACGTCGTGCCTCAGGTGGTTGGGCACGAGGCCACAGTCCGAGTGTGTCCAACAACTGAGGCGTGATGTTATCCCAAACAAGACACATCCTGGAGGGCAGTATTGCTATAATGCAATGCTTCATTGTTATAGAGAAAAAAAAGATAATTTTTAAGATGTTTTTGGGTGGAAAAATATTTTTTTTTAAGAGCAGATGAAACAATCAAGCAAATGATCAGCATGGTCATCCTGATCAGCATGTTCACAGTAAGGCTGAGACTATACCCGTGATGTTGTACTGATTAACATAACACCTGTGATGTTGTACTGATTAACATCACGGTCCAGCCCAAGACTGACCAATCAGAGCCCAGGATTTTTCTTGCATTGTATAATCAAAGATTGAATACAGTAACAACGCTGTGATAGAAATTAGAAAGTAGTATTTTTTAACAGGTGTTGCTGTCAGTGTTAAAAAATGTTGGTCTGATTTACAGCCAACATTCAAATGTTTTGTTTTGGATTTATTGTAGAACATCTGAGGCATTCCCCAGCTGCGAGCGAGGTAGCTGCAAGCAAACCGGCTGTGGAGGGTGGTCAGTCAGACACTGAGAGTGTCATAGTGATAGAGTCTGACGGAAAGACTTTATTATTACAAAGTTCCTAGGTTGTTTTCAACAAGAAATGAGGGTTTCATGACACAAGTGTGTGATATTGAAATTGTGTCATTGATACACGAAAGGAATTGTGTTTGCAAATTAGCTGGACAGCTCTATCTCTGGGGCACTATTTGAAATCTGACATGAAATGTGGTATTATCATCATTGCAAGATGCAGTGTGTGGGTCATTTGTATGTTGTCATGATGTGATTTGCATGATATTCCTATCTGTGTCTGTTGTTCCATGAGAAATTGTGTGGGTGGCGAACAGGCTGCAGGCATGGGGAAATACTGTGGTGCAGCTTTATGATACATAAAGGAATGTAACATATCCTGCAACACTTACTCCACCACGCCTATCTTCAGACTTAGGGGATTACGCTAACTAACAACAAATAGACATTTCAGTGAGTAGAACAGCAATGTATAAGTTCAGGCAAGGGTTGAGTTTCTAACCAACTGGCTGCAATTAGCATTTTGCAGCTCTTTGAGCTGAAGGGACACATTTAGTAGGTTACGAACATTATACAATGGCAAGAAAAAAATCCTGGACTGTGATTGGTCAGTATTGGGTTGGACTCGTGATGTTAATCAGTACAACATCACGGGTCTAGTCTCAGCATTACTGTGAACATGATGATCAGCATGAGCATGCTGATCATTTGATTGATGACCATGCTGATCATTTGCTTGATTGTTTCATCTGCTGTTAAAAAACAAAAAACTTTTTCTACACAAAAACATCTTTACAATTATTTTTTCTTCTGCATAAGAATGACCCATTGTATTATAGCAATAATGCCCTCCAGGGTGTGTGTTGTTTGGGATAACGTCATGTCTCAGTTGTTGAATGCACTCGGACTGTGGCCTCGTGCCCAACCACCTGAGGTGTGACGTTATCATAGCACGAGACACACCCTGTCGGGCATTATTGCTTAATTATGGATGAGATCGGCATTTCATGGCACTGTAGCATCAGGGATACATTTGGGGGGAGCTACAGTGGTGCATGGCGTTTGGTTAACTATCTTGAATATGCACCCAAAATACTTAGAAAAAGGTGTTTACCAACTCAAATGATTGTGCACTGCCACCATGGCAGAAGATACTGTACTACCATAACAAACTGGTAGTACTACAGATGTCAGTGGGATAATATTCTTCATGAATCTGGCAATGTATGGGTGTGCATAGTGGTAGATGTGGTGTTGTGGGGGGGCAGGTATTCTCCTCTGCTAATTTTGTTGGAGGAGTTCAATGTACAATTAAGCAACAATGCCCGACAGTGTGTGTTGTGCTGGGATAACGTCACACCTCGGGTGCTTGCACACGAGGACGCAGGCCGAGTGTGCCCAACAACTGAGGCGTGACGTTATCCCAAACGACACACACCCTGTTGGACATTATTGCTATTATGCAATGGCTCGTAGTTATACAGAAAGAAAAATAATTTTACAGATGTTTCTGTCTGGGAAAATATTTTTGTTTTTAAGAGCTGACGAAACAATCAAGCAAATGATCAGCATGATCATGATGATCAGCAGGTTCACAGTAAGGCTGAGAGTAGACCCGTAATGTTGTACTGATAAACGTCACGGGTCCTGCCCAAGAGTGAGGAATCAGAGTACAGGATTTTTTCTTGCATTGTATAATGAGTAATAGATAACAAATTCTAATGTTATTGTAGTGTTGTAGGTGTGTCGGTGGAATTCAATGGCGCACTGCTAAATAATCTGATGCGAATTATGACATGTCTCTTGATTGTATTTAGTTAATATTTATATATGTCATTCCAATGTTTCATTTTTATTATTGTAATAGTTATAAATGTGCATAATAGAATATCTACATGTTTGTTAATTTGTTTTTATACCCCTGTAGGGGAATTATGGTTAATAACACATCCATGCCCGCTACATTCAGCTAGAGGGTCATTGAGTGAACAGTGACAATATCGTTGTGTTTGTGTTTTTTTTATTATAACTCACATTTTTTAACTATTAAAGGAACAGAGTGTCATATTATTAGGTATGCATGTATGTAAACTGAACATACATGTAATGTTTTTAGGATGTTCATGTGTCTCAGCCATGCATTATGACAATGTTATAAGTATTGTGATTCATGGTCAGGCACTACTTGTTCTGCAGTGCATACAGTATATTTGTGAGTATGTTTCTTAAAATACGTTATTGAAGAAATTTATGTTTTAAGAATAAACTTTGACCTTGATATTTCATGTCAATAATGATCTTTTTTTTCTTGTTTCCTTTAATGGAGCCCGGGAAGCTTCTGTCATGGAACGTGTGGCGGTGAAGCAGGAAGCCGGCGCCAGCCCACCACGTAAGTGACAATCTGTTGTTGATATTATCTGCATCATTGAGAAGTACCATAGGGTTGTCAACATTCTGTGGTGATCAATGCTCTTGTTGAGAATCACACGTTGCAGTCCTACTGTATGATAGGGGGAGTGCACTGTCTATTGGATACTCACTGCAAATGTTAAATAGTTTGGTGTGTGATCGACAGAGCTTCGTTGCTGAGGAGTACCACTTTCTTTGTTTGTTGTGGGTGGGTGAATCACTGTTAACCTAACTCTGCATTTACGTGGACGTGACCTGTAAGGGTGGTAATGCATTGATCACTACAGACACCCAACCACCCCAAAACACAAACATGGTGGTAGGATATTGTAGTAACATAAATGTTGTGCACTGCATGAAGTGTAAAATAATGCTTAATTTGTTTTTTTTCAATCTACAAATTTAAAAGTGTGCCTTATAGTGTTCTATGAGCCTCTTTCCCCATGACAGTGAAAGCTAATGCAGTGTGTATGTCTTCAGCCTCTCACAGCATGCATACTTCTGCAATGTGGTGCGATGCTGTTCAGTGCACTGGCCATGTGTGCATTTTTTAAAGGTGACCATGAACTGAGGCAATGTCGATAAAACCATAATGGAGGTGATGATGTGACTGCTTGCGCTTTACCCTATGAATATCGTGACGCTTTAAATAGCACTATGGAAGTTGTCTCACCACACTTAGAAATGGGGTTTTATTTCGTGAATCTGACTGATTAGTACTCTTCCCAGGGGTGTATTAACTTTCAACACATGCCCAGCAAAAAGTATCAGCCCAGTACTCTCACCCACTCAAGTATCCTCTTTGCCATGCAGGTTGCTCATTACTAAAACATCTAAATAAATTTGAACTCACTGCCATTTTTTTTCTGTCACTTAGTGAGACATATTGGCCCATTAATGACAAGCTGTCTCAAAAAGACACTGCCTCCCCACCACACACAAACACACACACACTCTCACTGTTCCTCAACAAGTTTTGTCAGGCGAATTCATTCGATGCAGAAGCGTATTGATTTAGATTTCTTTTAAAGATGTTAGTCTTTAAAACAATGCTAGGATGTCGTGCGCTCAGCGTACTTTAACACCTTTTCCATATTATAGTTTTATTGTAGCCGTAGCTACACTACCGATGACTTTCATTTAAGCTACGTCCCCCGATGTCACTTACCCACCTGCCAAGACTGTGGTCCTGCATTTTTAGGATCGTCAACCACAGCAGTCACCGGTATTCTGATGGCGCCCTCTCAGCACTGATTCTGTTCCTAAATGAGATAGCACTAGCCGAAGATTCACTGCTCCTCGATCCCTTCTCTATATCGCTGCCCTACCGGTCTACTGTTTCCTGCTCAGAAGCTTCACTCTACTTTTGTGAGATTAGTTTGGCCTGACTGGGAAGCTGTAGCATCACGGAACGGTAGCGCTGGCGAGCTCGAAATTACGTACAGCCTCTGCTGGTAGAAGGAAAATCGGCAGTCCGACACATTTGAACTGGGAATTTGTGACGCAGCTCAGCATCACCAGGGTCGAAGCGGTGGAGGGGCCGTGCTGTGCTAGTGGTGACAAGGAACAGACAAATTTATTAAACATATCTTGATCGAAGAGTCTGTAGTCCTGTGTGTGTGGGGGTGGTTATATTAACATGACAACAGGCTCGAAACCACAACTACAGGATCTGCGCTAGAGACATGCGGAAGAACTATTTTATTACAAAAAGAAATAAAAAAGCTGTTTTCACATTAAAACATTTAAATATTTTTCTTTGATAAAAATAGTGCCATGGCCTATTTTTCTAAGTGCTGCAATAATGCCCTTCAGGATGGGCGGTATTGATCAAAACTAGACTTACCAGGGAGGTATAGGCGTCCACCTGTGACGCCGGGCCTCATTACACGCCTCTGTCTGGTCCGTATTCCTAATACTGCCTACACTGTCAGGCATTATTGCTTAATTAAATGTGCAGTACTATGACAGGTTGCAGTGGTGCAAATGCCACTACATTATATGGTTCGTGTTTCTGGGTTGGGTGTTATGAAAAGAAGTTGCTGAGTAGTGAAACTGTCCTAGATATTGGCCGTTATAGATCTGATTGCTAAATTGTTCAATGATGCATGGGTTAGCAACAACACAGTGTAATAGTTTGAATGAGCAACTATTCTTTAAAACAGTGTTTTTAAATTGACTATATGATGGTTTGGCTGTTGCTCGAAATTACTTTTTGGGACATTGTAAGATGTGTCGTGAGAGGTATGTGAGTAAAAGTAGTGTAAATAATGCTAAAGTATGCACATTCAGAATAGTTCTGAGTAGTGAAAGGAAATCTTAGAGTACCACTATAAGCCACAGCTAAGCATACATTTTTATGTTGTGAGCTTATTAGATAATACTCGATAGTCAAGCATGACAGAGAGACAAATTAGATACTTGTGATTCATCCCTCCAGGGAGTAGGTACACTGGAGGATTTACCATGGCTGGTGTGATTCGTCACGAGTCGTAGCTGAGTGACCGAGTCACACAGTGTAAGCAACCTCCAGGTTACCCACACCCTGGAGGATAAATTTTTATTATACAATGCAGAATGTTGTTTGTTTATATTTTTTAACTGCGTTATAACTCACTTGAGCTCCTACACTTCGAAAGAGGAAGTAATTTAGCTAAAATTTCCCGGTGTTTTATCAGTGGCACCGGGATAAACTGCGGCAGTTTTGTTTGAAGTGAATTTGACAGATTAGCACGGTGTAAGGTTGGCTGGCACTTCTTCCAGTGGGTACACTGGAGGATTTATCACGGTGGTCATTGTGCCAGCCAACCACTCAGGAGGCAGAATTGCATATCGGAGTTTACCACATTGTATAATAAATAGTTTATCATCATAGTTTAAACTATTATCATTACTTTAAAATGACTGCATTTCTGATTTGTATTAGATAAGAAATATTTGAAGTGAAATATTTTACAGTTGTAATTGCTTAATTTGTGTTATATATTCATCATAACTGTTTTTTTTTTTTTTGTTTGTGCGCCAAGCGACTGCGGTGAGATGCACAGGCCATTGTTGCGCTACAGCCGCTCACTGACGAGGTTCGTAGTCTGCGCAAGGAGAACGCTGTCATCCTTGAGAAGCTGGACAAAATCCAGTCTCTCTTGGATGCACAGCAGCAGACTGTGAACCTCGTTCTTGAGCCGGTCGTGGTAGTGGGTGATGGTGCTGTTGCACATAGCAGTGCTTCACCTCCACAGCTACCAACTGTTCCTGCAGCTTCCCTGGGTGAGACTGGCCACCCTTCATAGAGGTCTGGTATCATGTCCCGAGGGCGCAACAGCTTCTACTTCTTTTTGCGCCTCCACATTGAATCCAGCTTCCAGCCTGGATTGCCTGATGCAGTGCACACACCTCTCGCAAGTCTTTGAGTGAAGTGAAATAATTAAAAAATATTTTATATGTTTTTATGAATATTATGAAAAAACAAAATTTTATTTAATTTATATGTTGTGTATGGAGTAATACACACCTTTTTTTTCCATTATATGTATATATTTTTTATAAAATCTATTTTTGTATGTATGAAAAAAATATTTTGTTTTCAGTTTTATATTGGAAATATTTTATAGTAAAATTATTTATAATATGCTCTCTTGTGTTTGGTGTCTTATTCATATTCAAGAGAAAAGTGTGACATTCAAGTAAACATTTTTGGGCAATTGTGATAACCATATCATCTTAACATTGGGTATATGTGGCAGTATTGTTATCCCTAATATAAAGACAGTTAATAGAAAGGTTAATACTAAATTTCAAAGGGAGTGAGAGGCCAGACACAAAAGAATCGGCTATAGCTGTTCCCAGCCAATATCTCTTATGTAGTCATGTTAGCTTATCAAACATTTATATACAGCTGAGTTTTAAAAGCATCTTTGATTTAGGACAAATAAGTGACAAGGGACCTCATTCAAAGGGGCACCAGTCTCTGTGTGACAAATGCCTTCCTTCTATTGGTTAATACTTTATGGGCCAGATATTCAAAAGGGTTGCGACATGTGTAAAGGTAGTGCCTGCAAGTCAAGACTTGCTCCATTCTGCAATATTCAGCAGGAGGCAGTTGCACCACAGAAAACATGCTGAGTAACAGTGCAATGCAAATGAATGCAGGATGAACTGCAGGGGGAGCAACCATGCATTAACTGCACAGCCTGAGATTCAGCAAGTCTGTGTAGAGTTGTGAAGGCACAACCTGCAACCTGCGCTTGCACAACTTTCAGGCCAAAAAAATGCTCAAGTCAACAATCACGTAGAGGTAAACTGCTGAATTGCATGGCACGACACAGCAGCTGACAGCTGTGGCTGGCTTTCAACCTACTCCATGTCCCGTCATGCAGCCTAATCGTGGTCAAAAGAGTGACAATTCCCAGCACCACCCCACCACTGGGCTTATTGTGGGCAACAGCAGAAATATTCCTCACCCACAAGCCTGAGCACAGGCTGCTCTAGTTTAAAAACAGTCCTCCTGTGAATACATCCCTGGTGGTCCAGCGTACTGAAAAGCTGATTTCAGGGTGTATCAGTGTGAGACACAACCCCCACTCCTGTGGAACATAGCCTTGGTGGTGTAGTGGACTTAAAATCCCATTCACGGGATGTAAACAGTAAAGCTGACCCCTGAACATGGCCCTGGTGGTCTAGTGGAGCAAAACTCCCGTTAGCAGGATGTAAGCAGTAAACCCCCTCTGAACATACCCTGGTGGTCCAGTGCACCGAAATTCCCATTCTTGGGATGTAAGCAGTAAACCCCCCGAACATAGCCCTGGTGGTCCAGTATATGTATTCAGTACAACAAACCTCTTCCACCGCTGTTCACATGATTGATGGTACGACCTCAGTTGGTAGTGGAATCACTCTATGAAATCTCAAGTTACTATAGTAGCATATCGATTTGTTCAGTACATGAACTAATAGTGTCCATGTCATGTTATATTGTCTTTTAGTTCTGCACATTTTCAAAGTTACATATGTGCTCACAAACAAAATGATTAAGACACTGTAACATTAAAGCTACTACATGGAATGAGAATGAGAAATGACAATTAATAAAGTTATTAAGACTATGTGAGTAAATGCAACCACAACAGTTGAAATATATCTGACACTGGAACATTGTTTTATATGTATGTGCACTATTCTTAGGACTATTAATCATGTACATGTGAGTGATACTTCTGAAAAAGACAGGATATTCATGGCAAAAAACTCCGTTTAATGCATCAGTTAGGGTTGTTCCAGCGACAATAGTGAGGAAATTCGCTGTTAGGTTCAAAACCTAACTCGAGTCCCACCCCCAGCACCACACACACACAGACACACACACACATTCAAGTATGGGGGAGGACCAAGTCAACACAACCAATGACAGACATCCAGCAGCAGGTGACAGAAATAACAAACAATTGTCTAAATGTACTACTAGACATCCCCACCCACCTGACCAGGTACTGCATGCTCAGTGGCGATCAACAGCAAAACTGAGGCCATGTACACCAAGCGTACACATCCCTGATTGCAGCTGCACAATGTACCACACTTAGTAGTTGCATGGCCTTACCTACTGATGCCCCACACCACACCACACCACTTGTGGTGGCCACCTGAGCAATAGAGCTAAGAAAACCAAGGAGTTGTACAGGTATTATATCTGTGATTATAACAAGGGTTTGAGAAATGCAGCTTTCTAATTGACTGTAAACATTGTAACAGCCCTATGGTTAGTTTTATTAACATACATGAAGAGCCTAACCATATGATGAACATGGTTTAATGTTGTTTAAAAACAGTTTTATTATGATAGCAATAAGCCACTCCCAGGTATTATGTAAATGGTCAGTTTATCACTGTCTAGCGACATGTGGTACTTGGATATGCCTCATTCAACATTAAACCCCTACAGGGTGATTAACAGACCATTTAACATTACTGTTGGTCATGTCTTATTGCTTAATTCTCTTTTATGAGTAGATACTCCTCTGCTAGGCACTGTGGCAGCTTTGCAACACAGTGTCCCACTCAGTTACGCCATACACTGTCTAGTTGCTGGAGAATGGCTGTGAATATGAACTCATGAAGATGAACAGTGTTACTTGATCATTACAGTCATCAAAACCCTAGTGCAATTATGACTGACAGTCTCAGTGATAGAGGATAACCCCTGCTGTCCTAGTACATTTACCCCAGTATGAGTTAAATCAATACTAAGAGACATTCTGTTTATATCTACACTATACCTACTTGCTTTATGTTGTAGTGGAATTAACATAGTTATCACTTTGATAGCATGAGTGACAGAAGTGTGGCAAACCAAAACAGTAAGCATACAGCCTGAGTATGAAACAACTGTTAAAAAAATCACACTGTGTCCATAAGTGGGATACATCACTCATTGTGTATGTGTCTTTGCAGATGTCACAAAGATCTGCAATAGAGTTGATGCACAAGGTGGAGTGGAAAGGATGAGAAGGGACTTGGCAAGGTTAGAGGAATGGTCAAATGTATGGCAGCTTAGATTAAATGCTAAGAAGTGCAAGGTAATGCACCTGGGAAACAAAAACCAGGGAAGAGTACACAATGGGGGTTGAGAAACTAACAACAACAAAAATGGAAAGGTACCTGGGGGTAGTCATATCAGATGACCTAAAGGTGGGAAAGCACTGTGAGAGGGCAGCAAGGAGGGCTGGGGGGATACTTGGATGCATAGGAAGAGGCATCACCAGTAGAAAACAGGAAGTTATTATTCCTCTGTACAGACAGCTAGTGAGACCCCATCTGGAGTACTGCGTGCAGTTCTGGAGACCCAGTCTCCACAAAGACATAGACAGGATGGAAGCTGTCCAGAGGAGGGCAACTAAAATGGTGCAGGGTCTGCAGTGGAAGACATATGAAGAGAGACTTAAGGAGCTTAATATGTATAGCCTCGAGGAAAGGAGGCAGAGGGGAGACATGATAGAAACTTTCAAGTACCTCAAGGGAATCAACAACATCCAAGAGGGTAGCATCTTTCAAAAAAAGAGGTGTGCAAGAACAAGGGGGCACAATTTGAAGATAGAAGGGGGCGGCTCAGAGGTAATTTAAGGAAGTATTTTTTCACAGAGAGGGTTGTGGATGTATGGAACGGCCTTCCAGAGGAGGTTGTGGAGTCAAAAACAGTGGTGGAATTCAAGCATGCATGGGACAGTCATAAGGCAATTCTAGGGGGTGGGGGTAGGAAGAAGTAGGCTGCTGGTTAACTAGGACCTGCAGCTTATCCATCAGGTAGGGAAATTGGCAGACTGGGTGGGCCAAGCGGTCCTTATCTGCCGTCAAATTCTATGTTTCTATGTTTCTATTGGAACAATAGCAAATGTATTACTATTTTAATAAGTTAGTCATCACAGATGCAATTAGATTGTCTTTATGAGGTACAACATACTCAGTAAGTGCCTACAGGAAAATCTATTCTCTATACATGTCCGAAACAGGTACATCATTGTTGGCTCAGTAGTGCTATGATATTTAGAAGTTTCTTGTCCAGATCCATGGTATTACAATCTTTCTTACAAAGAATACTTACTGCATCTTTAATATTGAAACACACTGGAGGTCTATGTAGTTACATCACCAGTACACCTTCACCAGTAAGAATGCATGTGATACTGTCAGTACCAATTTCACAGCATCGAACAGGCAATGCTTTTCCATACGTTTACATCAGCCTCTCTATGTTGAGTAAACCATTGCAGTAAATGTACTACTATGTAAATCACCTAGTAAATGTATCACTACTTTTATCTTGAGTATCCTAATGTCTTGTAGTTAATTCATGTGCTTCTCTTAATTAATCTATACTCAGAAGTGGTAAAACCTTTGTACAACTGTCATCATGCACCTTCAGCATTTATATTGAATAACGGCACAGTACCAGTTGTGGTGTGGTGTGGGGCATCGTAGGTAAGGCCATGCAACTACTAAGTGTGGTACGTTGTGCAGCTGCAATCAGGGATGTGTACGTTTGGTGTACATGGCCTCAGTTTTGCTGTTGATCTCCACTGAGCATGCAGTACCTGGTCAGGTGGGTGGGGATGTCTCGTAGTACATTTAGACAATTGTTTGTTATTTCTGTCACCTGCTGCTGGATGTCTGTCATTGGTTGTGTTGACTTGGTCCTCCCCCATACTTGAATGTGTGTGTGTGTCTGTGTGTGTGTGGTGCTGGGGGTGAATTCAGAGTTAGGGTTTTGAACCCTAACAGCGAATTTCCTCACTTTTGTCGCTGTGGTACAACCCTAACTGATGCATTAAATGGATTTTTTTGCCATGAATATATATATATATACACACACTCATAGATTGATAGCTAAACACAGACACACTGCCTGTGGCCACTATGGCCATACATGCCCTGGAGGATGCCCCTCCAACAACATAGGTACCCCACTGCAGTAGTGGATGACATACAGTGGGAGGACTCAATGCATGGGACAGGCATAAGGTGTACCTGGTGTGGGAAGGAGGCCATAGGTTCATTAGGATATGCAGAATATCCATTAGATAGGGAACAGGGAAGATTGGATGGGCCAGGCAGTTCCTTCCCTGCCATCATGGTCCCTGTGCCCATGTGTGCCTGTTACACACTCTGACATACCCCTCAGCTCTTGTGTCACTGAATAGAGGGACATGGACATATGTGGACACTCAAGAGGAGGGACAGGTCAGTTACAAGGGGTAGAATGAGGGCTGTCCCTCATAAACAGGGACAGTGGAGTGGTATGCACACTAGTAGGGTAGTGTCCCCCACCCCTCAGCACAATCTCTGACCTCCAGAGCAAGTGATAAGTAAGATAATTTCACCTGGTAGTCTAGTGGTCCACCCCAACCCCACACACATATCCCGACCTGGTGCATATATTTAAATAACATTTTCCCTGGTAGTCTAATGGTTCCCCCACCCACATGCACATATCCTGACCCCGTGCACATATTTAAAATAAAATTTTCCTGGTGTCTAGTATTTACCCCATACGTATCCAATCCCAGTGCACATATTTAAAATACTATTTTCCTGGTAGTCTAGTGGCCCCCCACCGTGCATGTATCCGAATCCTGGTGCACATATTTAAAATACCATTTTCCCTGGTAGTCTAGTGGTCCCCCCACCCCCACTCACGTATCCCAACACCCGTACAAATACATGACATATCCTTTCCCTGGTAGTCTAGTGTCCCCCATCTACTGGTGGTGACACCCCGCTCATCCAAATAATCTCCAAGAACAGAGCCATCGACTGGCTTAGCCCTCCTCTGACCACCATGGCCAGCCACTGACTGAGGTCAGTCGGTGAGCTAGCAGTGGTGGTCAGAAGAGGCTGAAACCAATCGCCGGCTCATGAACGACTGAATAATCGAAGATGTCACTGCTGGGAGGGGAGCCGCGAGACTACCACGGAAAGACTCTATATGTATTCTGAGGGGGTCCGAAATGTGTGCGTGGGGGTGATTCTAATTACCAGGGAAAATATTTACAAACTGTGTGCGCAGACTGAATACAGCATGGGGCACTGTTCATGGAAAAATATTGAATTTACATATGTGTGCACTGAAGATCGAGATACGTGTGGGCGGGACCACTGAGCTACCGGGAAAATGTGATTTAAATATGTGCACCGGGGGTCGGGATAATATTGAAGTGGTGGGACCACTAGACTACCAGGAAACTGTTAGATATAATGCGTGCACTGGGGATTGGGAATTGTGCTTTGGGGGGTAACTGCTGCCACATTACTGCCGGCATATTACCGACGGCCTTTTCTCAGCGGTATTCAGCGCCACGCTACGGGTTGTGCTAATGCCTGTAGCGAGGCGCTATACCTTTAAATATGCCGGTGCGCCGCCATTCAGGGATCCTCCCCTCAGTCCCTCCCTGGCATACATTATGATTTAGTGCAGGCGTTAACACCTAGCGCTAGCACTAAATGTCCTTTTAAATATAGCAGTCAGGGCAAATTCGGTGCTAGTCCAGTGCAACGGATTTGCGCCCTGTGCTAAACTATGAATATCTGGCCCCAGATCATTATATTATATTATATTATATTATATTATATTATATTATATTATATTATATTATATTGTATTGTATTGTATTGTATTGTATTGTATTGCATTGCATTATATTATATTATATTATATTAATTTATATAATATCATGATATAATATATTATTGTTTTGTATTGTATTATATCATATCATATTAGATAAGTCATATCATATCATATTCTATTATATTAATCACCACTCCGTAACAGGAATAATTTCCGACAGTTAAGCATAACCGTGTAATAGAGAGCATTTAACTCATTGTTTAGAACCACGCTACAACAGAAACAATTTTACCAATGTTTGAGAAAATTTAACATATTAATTAGTGCAAGACTGTCACAGAGAAAATGTCTGGACCACACTGTCACAGAGATACATTAACACATAGAATAATGTAATGTATGTTATAACTATTAAATTAATTAACTATGTGTTAATGTACCTCTGTGAAAGTGTGGATCATTTCACATAGTTAAGCACACCACTGTAACAGAGAACATTGAACTCATTGTTTTGAACCACACTGCAACAGAGAAAGTTTAATCCATGTTTGAGATTATTTAGCACAAAACTTAGTACCACACTGTCAAAGAGACAAATTATCACATAGTTAATTAATTTACTAGTTTTAATATTATAACACCACACAATTATATTATATTATATTATGTTATATTATATTATATTATATTATATTATATTATATTATATTATATTATATTATATTAATCACCAATCCATTACAAGGATAATTTCATACAGTTAAGGACAACACTGTAACAGAGATAATGTAACACATTTAATCACTACACTGTTACAGAGATAATTTAACACATAGTTAATTTAATATTCATAATATTATAACACCACACCATTATATTATATTATATCATATTGTATCGTATCATATTATATCATAATGTATCGTATTGTATCATATCGTATCATATCATATCATATCATATCATATCATATTATATTATATTATATTAATCATCACTCTGTTACAGGTATAATTTCACACAGTTAAACACAACTCTGTAACAGAGAGCATTTATCTCATCGTTTAAAAACATACTACAACAGATACAATTTAGCCCATGTTTGAGATGACTGAATACATCGTTTAGCACCGCACTGTCACAGAGATATTTTAACGGTTAGGTTAACACCACACTGTCACAGAGATAAATTAAGGCATAGTTAATTAATTGAATAGTTAAAATATTATAACACCACATCATTATATTATATCATATCATATAATTTCATATCATATGACATCACATCACATCACGTCACATCACGTCACGTCACGTCATGTCATGCCATATCATATCATATCATATCATATCATATCATATCATATTATATTATATTATATTATATTATATTAATCACCAATCCGTAACAGGGATAATTTCACACAGTTAAACAAAACACTGTAACAGAGAGCATTGAACTCATTGTTTTGAACCACACTTCAAAAGAGACAATTTAACCCATGTTTGAGATAATTTTACACAGTAATAAGCACCACACTGTCACAGAGATAATGTAACACATTTAAGCACCACATTGTCACATAGATGCATTAAAACATAATTAATTTAATAGTTAAAATATTATAAACCCATACCATTATATCATATCATATCATGTCATGTCATGTCATGTCATTTCATGTCATGTCATGTCATATCATATCATATCCTATCCTATCATATCATACTATACTATACTATATTATATTATATTATATTATATCACCACTCCATAAGGGATAACTTTTTCAGAGTTAAGAACAACATTGCAACAGAGAGCATTTAGCTCATTGTTTAAAACCACAATATAAGAGAGACAATTTAACCCTTATTTGAGATAAATTAACACATAGATTAGCACCAGACTGTCAAATAGATAGTGTAGCACACTGTTTTAGTGTTGCACTGACACAGAGATAATGTAACACATAGTTTAGCATGACACTCTCAGAGTTAATTTAACATGCAGTTTAGCACCACACTGTGAAAGACAATTTAAGACAGTTTATAATCACACTCTCACAGTCACAGTTTAACACATTAAAGCACCACACTGTTACACAGATCATGTAACACATAGATCAGCACCACAATATTGCAGATATATTTTAACATAGAGTTTAGCACCATATTGTCACAGAGATGAATAAACACATACGTAATGTAATAGTGATAATATTATAATACCACACCATTATATTACATTATATTATATTATATTATATTATATTATATTATATTATATTATACTATACTATACTGTATTATATTATATTATGTTATATTATATATTATATTACTCACCGAAACAGAGATAATTTCATACAAGTAAGCATTAAGTAGCACCACACTGTCACAGAGATAATGTAACACATTTAAACACCATGCTGTTACAGAGATAATTTAAAATATATTTCAGCACCACACTATTGCAGAGATATTTTTACACATAGATTAGTACCACACTATCACAGAGATAAACTAACACATATTTAATAAGTTTAATAGTTATAATAGTATAACACCACAACATTATATTATATTATATTATATTATATTATATTATATTATATTATATTATATTATATTATATTATATTATATTATATTATATTATATTATATTATATTATATTATATTATATTATATTATATAGCACTCCATAACAGGGGTAATTTCACACAGTTAAGGACAACACTGTAAAAGAGAGCATTCAACTCATTGTTTTGAACCACACTTCAACAGTGATAATTTAACCCATGTTTGAGATAATTTAACACATAAATTAGCACCACACTATCAGAGAGACAAATTAAAACATAGATAATTTAATAGTTATATTATAAAACCACACCATTATATTATATTATACTATAGTGTATTGTGTTGTATTTTCTGTACTATATTATATGATATTATATCATATCATATTATATTTTATTATATTAATCACCACTCTGTAAAGAATAACTTCACACACCTAAGCACAACACTGAAAAAGATGGCATTTAACTCATTATTTAGAACTACTCTACAAGAGAGACAATTTAACCCTTGTTTGAGATAATTTAACACACAGATTAGCACCACACTCTCACAGTGATAATCTAACAAATTTAATCACCACACTGTTACAGAGGTAATTTTACACATAGTTCAGCACCACACTATTGCAGAGATATTTTAACACATAGTTCAACACCATTCTATCACAGAGATAAATTAACACAGTTAATTAAATTGTTATATTATAATACCACACCATTATATTGTATCATATCATGATAAGATGTGATATGACATGACATGCTATGATATGAAATTATGTGAAATATTATAATATAATGCTGACGTGGTATCATATTATAACTATTAAATTAATAACTATGTGTTAAATTATCTTTGTATCACTGTATTGCTTAAATGTGTTACATTATTTTCCATAACAGTTTGGCACTACTTAGTGTGTTAAGTGCTCTAAAACATAGGATAAAATGTATCTGTTGCAGTATGGTTACAAACAATGAGTTAAATGGTCTCTCTTACAGTGTTGTGCTTAACTGTGTGAAATTATCTCTGTTACAGTGTGGTAATAAATATAAAATAATATAATATAATATAATATAATATAATATAATATAATATAATATAATATAATATAATATAATATAATATAATATAATATAATATAATATAATATAATGTTGTGGTGTTATAATATAATAACTATTAAATTAATAAACTATGTGTTAATTTATCTCTGTGACAGTGTGGTGCTAAAATATGTGTCAAAATATCTCTGCAATAGTGTGGTCCTGAACTATGTGACAAATTGTCTCATACATGGTTTAAATTGTATCTCTTCTAGTGAGGTTCTAAACAATGAGTTAAAAGCTCTGTGTCACAGTGTTGTGCTTTACTGTGTGAAATTATCCCCATTACAGAGTGGTGATTAATATAATATAATATAATATAATATCATATATGCTACGAGACGATACAATATGATATGCTATGATATGAAATGATATGATATGACATGATATGATATCATATCATATGATATAATATGAGATGATATGACATAGTATAATATACTATAATCTCTTATGTTAGGATATGATATGATATAATATAAAAATATAATACAATGTAATGTAATGTGATTATATGATATGATATGATGTGATATGATGTGAAATAATATGATATGAAATTATATGATATGAGATGATATATAATATCTCATAACATATGATATGATATGATATGATATGATATGATATGATATGATATGATATGATATGATATGATATAATGTATAATATAATGGTGAGGTGTTTTAATATTATAATTATTAAATGTATTCACTATGTATTAATGCATCTGAAACAGACCATTTATCTTATTGTTTAGAGCCACACTGCAGCAGAAACAATTTAACCACACTGTTAAATAAACAATTAAGACAGTTTAGTATCATGCTCTCTCAGTCATATTTTAACACATTGTTTAGCACCACTGTTGACTGAGATAAATTAACACATAGTTAATTAATTTAATATATATAATATTATAACAACGCACCATTATATGTCATGTTGTTGTTATGTTATGTCATGTCATGTTATGTTATGTTATGTTAATCTCCACACTGTAACAGAGATAACGTCACACTTAAATTAAGCACTATATTGAAACAGACAGCATTTAACTCATTGTTTAGTACCACACTGCAACTGAGACAATTTAACACATGTTTGAGATAATTTAACGCATAAATTAGCACCACAGTGTTGCAGAGTTAATTAATTTAGTAGATATAATATTATAACACAACACCATTATATGTTATGTTATGTTATGTTATGTTATGTTATGTTATGTTATGTTATGTTATGTTACGTTATATTTATCACCATAACATAACAGAGATAATTTCACACAGAGAAGTACAACTGCAACAGAGAGTATTTAACCCATGTTTGAGATAATTTAGCACACAAATTAGCACCACACTGTCACAGGGATAATGAAACACATTTAAGCACCACACTGTTACAGAGATAATTAAACACATACTTTAGAATCACACTGTGCTAGAGATAGTTGTAATGAAATGTCTGCTTTATATTGTCACAGAGATAATTTAACATATACTTTTAGTGCTGCACTGTCACAGAGATAAATTAACACATACATAATTAATTTACTACTTATAATATTATTATACCACACCATTACATCATATCATATCATATCATATCATATCATATCATATCATATCATATCATATCATATCATATCATATCATATCATATCATATTATATCATATCACTCACCACTCTGTAAGGGATAACTTCCCACACCTAAGTACAACATTGAAACAGAGAGCATTTAACTCAATCTTTATGAACCACACTACAAGACAGACAATTTAACCCTTGTTTGAGATAATTTAACACATAGATTAGCACCACACTCTCACAGCAATAATATAACACATAGTTTAACACCACTCTGTCACAGAGATAAATTAACATAGTTAATTAATTTAATAATTATATTATAATACCACTCCATTATATTGTATCATATGATAAGATATGATATGACATGAAATTAAATGATATGATATGAAATTATATGAAATATTATAATATAATGCTGTGGTGTTATAATATTATAACTACTAAATTAATAACTATTTGTTACATTATCTTTGTACCAGTGTATTGCTTAAATGTGTTACATTATCTCTGTGACAGTGTGGCACTACTAAGTGTGTTACATGCTCTAAAACATGGGATAAAATGTATCTGTTGTAGTATGGTTCCAAACAATGAGTTAATTGATCTCTCTTACAGTGTTGTGCTTAACTGTGTGACATTATCTCTGTTACAGTGTGGTGATATAATATAATATAATATAATATAATATAATATAATATAATACTAATATAATAATATAATGTTGTGGTGTGATAATATTAGATACATTACTGTTAGAAGATATACAAAACATGACAGCTAAAGGGGAGGTTCTGATAATGGGAGACTTCAACATGCCAGATGCAGATTGGACAATACCAGTAGGAACATCTGCCAAAACTAGACACATAGTGGATTCCCTGCAGGGGAAGGACTTCAAACAACTGGTACAACAACCCACAAGAGACTGGGCTATTCTAGATCTAGTACTGACTAACAAGGAAGGGATCCCAGATCTCCAGGTAGAAGGTCACCTGGTGGCCAGTGACCATCACATGGTATGGCTAAATTTGACCACTACATCTAAATTATCCCATTCCAAGGCAAACATATGGAACTTCAGAGGAGCTGACTTTGATAAGATGGCCAAGAGAGTTAAGCTAGCCATGGCAAAAAGAAAAATAGGTGAGGGGGTACAGGCAAAGTGAGCAAGCATTAAGGATGCAATACTTGAAGCAACATCCCATTGTATTAGGCAGAAAAGGAAGTGCAAAAGAAGAAGGAAATCACTTTGGTTCTCAAATACAGTAGCAGAAAAGGTCAGAGCCAAAAGGCTGGACTTCAGGAAATATAAGGAAACACAGCGGGATGAAGATAGGGAGGCATACCAAACTGCCCTAGGGGAAGCAGGGAAGGCAGTAAGGCAGGCAAAGTCTCAGACTGAGGAAACACTAGCACGAACAGTGAAAGAAGGTGACAAATTCTTTATATAGATACATTAGTGAAAGGAGAAAGTCCAGAGGGGATATTGCTAAGCTTATAGGAGAAAAGGGGGCATGTGAGGAGGAGGACCATGTAAAAGCATCTATCCTAAATAGATACTTTTGCTCAGTATTTACTGCAGTGAAGGTGGGGCAAGGCCCACAGCTCAGCACCATGGACACGGGGGGGGGGAGGGAGGTGAGCACTACTACCTTCACAAAAGAAAGGGTCCTACAAGAGCTACTTAAGCTCAGGGTGGACAAGGCAATGGGACCTGATGGCATACATCCTAGGGTTCTTCAGGAGCTAAGGGTGGAACTAGCAGAACCATTACCAGAACTATTTAGTGAGTCTCTGAGCACAGGAGAGGTCCCAGAAGACTGGAGAAGGGCTCATGTGAACCCGTTGCATGAGAATGGTAGCAGGGAGGAGGCAGGGAACTACAGACCATCAGTCTTACCTCAGTAGTGGGCAAGATTATGGAGGCACTCTTTAAGGAAAGGATAGTGCAACACCTGGTATCCATAGGGGCTCAGGATCCAAGACAGCATGGATTTACAAAAGGAAGGTCCTGTCAAACTAATCTCATAGATTTCTTTGACTGGGTAACCAGATTGGTGAACCAAGGGGGAGCAGTTGATGTTGCCTACCTTGACTCTAGCAAAGCTTTCGACACTGTTCCATATAGAAGATTGATCAATAAGCTGGGTAGGCTTGGGGTGGGTCATATGTTGGTCAACTGGGTGGCAAACTGGTTGACAGGCAGAAAACAGAGAGTAGTGGTAAATAGTATACAGTCAGAAGAGATGTAAGTCACAAGTGGGGTACCTCAGGGATCAGTCCTGCTGCCAGTCCTCTTTAATATCTTCATTAGTGACATTGCAGATGGACTAGATGGTAAGGCTTGTCTGTTTGCAGATGAAACCAAGATCTGCAACAGAGTAGATGATCCAGATGGGGTGGGCAGAATGAGAAGAGATCTTGATAAACTAGCAAAATGGTCAGAAGAGTGGCAACTAGAATTTAATGCAAAGAAGTGCAAGATCATGCACATAGGGAAGAGAAACCCTGAAGCCACCTATAGGCTGGGAGGGGAGTTGCTGGCAGTCACAAAGGAAGAAAGAGACTTGGGCATCATCATCACCAATGACCTGAAATCATCCAAGTAGACTTCTAAAGCAGTAGGTAAGGCTAGGGGAATGTTAGGGTGTATTAGTAGGGGTATCTCAAGTTGTAAGAGGGAGGGAGGTAATAATCTCTTTTTACAAGACACTGGTTAAGCCCCGCCTGGAGTACTGTGTGCAGTACTGGAGGCCACACCTTCACAAGGACATTAACAAAATTAAGGAAGTGCAGATAAGGGAAGGGACTGCATCAGAAGACATATGAGGACAGATTAATGGAGCTCAATATGTATACCCTTGAGCAAAGAAGGGAGAGAGGTGATATGATCAAAACTTTCAAATACCTTAAGGGCATTAACAATGTGAAAGAGTCTAACATGTTTAAATATAAGAAAAATAGCAGGACAAGAGTACACTTCATGAGAATAGAGGGAGGCCGATTAAGGGGGGAATGTGAGGAAATTATTTTTCACAGAAAGGGTGGTGGATGCATGGAATGGCCTACTTCAGGAAGTGGTGGGTATGAATAGAATCAGGGCTTCAAACAGGCATATGATAGACATAAGCGAGCAATACAGATGAGCATGAATAGATAGGCCACTGACAGAGCACAGGCTGATGGCACATTTATAAGGTAGAAAAATAAATGAGAAGACTGGATGGGCATTGTGGTCCTTATCTGCCATCAACCTCTATGTTTCTATGTTTCTATAACTACTAAATGAATAAACTATGTGTTAATTTATCTCTGTGACAGTGTGGTGCTAAACTATGTGTTAAAAGCCAGTTCTACTTTTATAGCCACTGGATTTGACTGTCAACAGGAACTTCCTGTTTGGCAGTAGGAAGGAAAGGATCATAAAGAAACATTGGTTTTGTCAACCCTAAAGTAAAAAAAAGTAGCTCACTCTCCCCCCCCAGCTGCTGGTGGTCTGATATTGAGCAAGGAAGAAGGAGGCTACTGAAGAAGATAGGAAGTTGCTGTCCCAGAACAGGAAGGGTCAGAGTTGTAAGGAGAGGAGAGAGTAAGCATCCAGAGAAACAGTAGAGAGGACACAAAATAAGACATGATAGGAGTGGTGCAGTGCAATGGCTGTGGGGCGGCAGTGTTCCGGGAGACATTCTGGAGGCTGCGATGCTGCCCTATTTGCAGGCACCTCTCTGGTCTGAGAGAGGAGGTTGCCCATCTCCAGGCTGACCTGGCTAGGATTCGTGAAACCTCCTCCCCCACCCAGGGACCACCAGGGCCAATGCCACTACCTCAGAGGTTGCCAAGAAAGAGGAGAGGCTGGACCAGGGTGGGCTCAAGGAGGGAGAGGGTGGTGGAACAGAGTTGCATCCCTCAAGCTGTACCTCTCCACAATTCATTCGCTCTTCTGGTGGATAGTGGTTCCTCTATGGAGGCACCTGCAGTGGAGACCAAGGAGGATGCTGGGAACCTTCACAAAGAAGACCCACAGGAGGGTGGCATGGGACCCCACAGGGGAAGGAAACAACTCCTGGTGGGGACTCAATCATTAGGGGTAGAAATGGGGGAAGGGAGAGGAGGTAAGGTGCCTTCCTGGCGCCCACGGCTTGGAGGGACAGAGGCGAATCCTCAGGATCATGGGAGGAGCTGCACGAGGAGGGAGCTGGATGTCATTGTCCACTTGGGACAAATGACCTGGCTAGGAATGGGATCAGAGCAGTGCAAGAGGAGTTTATAGATTTGGGAAGGGGCCTTAGACAAGTAGCGCATACGGTAACCTTCTCGGAGGTGCTGCCTGTCTATGGCAAGGGAGATGCTAGGGCACTTCTCACCAAGGAATTCAATGAGTGGTTGAAAAACTGGTGTGGAGCTCAGGGTTTTGGCTTCATTGGGGACTGGGGAGCCACCTGGAGGGATGCAGACCTATACTGGTGCGATGGTCTGCATCTGTCCGGGGGGAACCAGGATCCTAGGTGAGAGGTTTAAATGCTTCATTGGCAAGCATTTAAACTAGCCAAGGGGCACTGAAAGGAGCAGGGAAATCCGAGCCTCCCCACAAAACATGGTGATTAGTGAGGTAAACACCAAGGTACAGAAGTTATTAGGGAGCAGAACAGATTTAAATGTAAAAAAGGCAAAGGCAGTAAGGACAGAAATGGGGCTAAAAGGGGTAAGGCTATCAAAAAGTGGAGGGTGATGAATACCAATGTCTGTAGTCTGTGTAACAGGCTCCCTGAACTAGTGGCCTTGATGGAAGAGGGTTGCCTGGATATTGTGGCAGTCACAGAAACATGGTACACAGAGAACCATGACTGGGATGTCAACATACCAGGATACACAATCTACAGGAGGGACAGGGAGGGTAAAAGAGGAGGAGGGTAGCTCTATGTAAAGGAAGGGATCAGCAACAGAACTAAAGAGTAAACAGGAGCAGATGAGGCACTTTGGGTCACCCTGGAGACAGGAAATGGCACCACAATCTGTATGGGGGTTGTATACAGACCCCCATCTCAGGGGGAGGGAATGGACAAGGAAATGATAGAAGGCTTTCTTAGAATGGCAGAAAAAGCAGATATATTGTTGATGGGGGAACTGAATATGCCAGATGTTAACTGGAGCACCTTTGCTGCAGGCACATCCAAGAGCAGGGTCATTCTTGATGCCCTACAGGGGGCATGCCTCAGACAGCTAGTATTGGAACCCACTCGGGAGGGAGCAATCTTAGACCTGATACTCTCAAATGGGGATGGAGAAAGAATCTCAGATTTAGAAGTGGGTAGCCATCTGGGAACAAGTGACCACCAAACAGTGTGGTTCACGATAAACACAGCCATACAATCAAGCCATGAAAAGCAAGAGTACTGGACTTTAGGAGGGCCGACTTTGGGAAAATGAGAGAGTGCCTCAGAAAAGCACTAGCAAACAGGCAAGAAGGAGGGGTGGAGGAACAATGGGGAGTGATCAAAACAGCCATCACAGAGGCAACAAGCCTTTGTGTAAAGCAAATCAATAAAACACAATGAAGGAAAAAACCGCTATGGTTCTCAAAAGAGGTGGCAGGGAAGGTTAAGGAGAAAAGGGCAGCATTCAGAAAATATAAGGAAACCCAGAAGGAGCAAGACAGAGAACTTTATCAGTTAAAGCAGAAAGAGGCTGGGAAGGCAGTCAGAATAGCAAAGGCCCAAACTGAGGAAAGGATAGCCAATTCTGTTAAGAAGGGGGATAAGACCTTTTATAGGTACATTAGGGAGCGAAGAAAGACCAAAGGAGGGATACTGAAGCTTAATAACGGGGAGGGAATGTGGGTAGAGGGGGACAGTGAAAAAGCAGGGATACTGAATGAATATTTCTGCTCAGTATTCACAAAGGAAGAGGAGGGGGGGAGTTACCTAAACCAAACAAGAGAAACATTCTGAAGACGGGGGTCGATACCAGTCCATTTACAGAAGAAAGGGTTCTGAAAGAACTGATAAAATTGAAGGTGGACAAAGCAATGGGGCCTGATGGGATTCACCCAAGAATTCTAAAAGAACTAAGGGTATGACTAGTGACACCGCTGACTACTCTCTTTAACAAATCATGGGAGGATGGGGTGGTACCCAAGGACTGGAGGAGGGTAGATGTGATTCCTCTTTAGAAAAGTGGGAGCAGGACAGAGGCAGGAAACTACAGACCAGTTAGTTTGACCTCAGTGGTAGGGAAAATGATGGAATCATTTCTGAAGGAAAGAATTGTTGAGTACCTAGAGGCCAGTGGGGCACAGGACCCAAGGCAGCATGGATTCACGATGGGAAGGTCATGTCAGATGAATCTAATAGATTTCTTTGACTGGGTGACCAAAGTAGTAGACCAGGGAGGGGCTGTGGACATGGCCTACCTAGATTTTAGCAAGGCATTTGATACAGTCCCACACAAAAGATTAATTCACAAGATAGCCAGCCTTGGAGTGGGTCCCAAGGTGGTAGCCTGGATAAAAAATTGGCTAGACAACAGGACGCAAAGGGTAGTAGCAAATGGAATACACAGTGAAGAAAGGAGGGTTACTAGTGGGGTACCGCAGGGTTCAGTACTGGGACTAGTTCTTTTTAATGTCTTTATAAGTGACATTGCAGAAGAACTGGAAGGAAAAGTATGTCTCTTTGCAGATGACACAAAGATCTGCAACAGGGTTGATACACAAGATGGAGTGGAAAGGATGAGAAGGGACTTGGCAAGGTTGGAGGAATGGTCAAATGTATGGCAGCTCAGATTCAATGCAAAGAAGTGCAAGGTAATGCACATGGGAAACAAAAACCCAGGGGAAGTGTACACAATGGGGGGTGAGATACTGACAACAGTAAAAATAGAAAGGGACCTGGGGGTAATTATATCAGATGACCTAAAGGTGGGCAAGCAATGTGAGAAGGCAGTAAGGAAGGCAGGGGGACACTGGGATGCATAGGAAGAGGCATCAATAGTAGAAAACAGGAAGTTGTTATCCTCTGTACAGACAGTTGGTGAGACCCCATCTGGAGTATTTGTGCAGTTCTGGAGACCCCATCTCACAAAGACATAGACAGAGTGGAAGCTGTCCAGAGAGGGCAACCAAAATGGTGCAGGGTCTGCACCAGAAGACATTCTGAAGAAAGACTAAAGGAGCTTAATATGTATACCCTAGAGGAAAGGAGGAGAGAGGGGACATGATAGAAACTTTCAAGTACCTCAAGGGAATTAACAAAGTCCAAGAGGGTAGCATCTTCCAGAAAAAGAGATGTGCAAGAACAAGGGGGCACAATTTGAAGATAGAGGGAGGATGGCTCAGAGGTAATGTGAGGAAGTATTTTTTCACTGAGAGGGTTGTGGATGCATGGAACAGCCTCCCTGAGGAGGTTGTGGAGTCAAGAACAGTGGGGGACTTCAAGAATGCATGGGACAGGCATAAGGCAGTCCTAGTGGGGGGTAGGAGGAAGTAAGCTGTTGGTTAACTAGGATTTGCAGCTTATCTGTTAGGTAGGAAAATGGGCAGACTAGGTGGGCCAACTGGTCCTTATCTGCCATCAGATTCTATGTTTCTATGTTTCTAAAATAACTCTTCCTTAGTGTGGTGCTGAACTATGTCTTAAATTATCTTCAACATGGGTTAAATTGTATCTCTTGTAGTGAGGTTCTAAACAATCTGGTAAATGCTCTCTGTTACAATGTTTTACTTAACTCTGTGAAATTCTCAATTACGGAGTGGTGATTAATATAATATAATTTAATATAATATCATATATAACAATATAATATAAAATACTGTAACATAATAAAATATAATATAATATAATATAATGTAACGTAACATAAGATAACATAACATAACATAATATAATATATTTTAATATAATATGATATAGTATGATATGATATGATGTGATACGATGTAACAAAAAATATAAAATAATTATATGATTAGACATGTCATAATAAAATATGATGTAATATAGTATAGTATAGCATAATGGTGTGGTGTTATAATATTATATCTATTAAATTAATTAACTGTGTTAATTTATCTCTTTGACAATGTGGAGCTAATTTATGTGTTAGATTATCTTGGACATGGGTAAAATTGTCTCTGTTGCAGTGTGGTTCAAAACAATGAGTTCAATGCTGTCTTTAACACTGCTGTGCTTAACTGTGTGAAATTATCCCTGTTATGGAGTGGTGATATAATATAATATAATATAATATAATATAATATAATATAATATAATATAATATAATATAATATAATATAATATAATGTAGTATAGGATAATATAATATAATACAATACAATACAATATATACTATAATATAATGTAATGTAATGTGACATAATATAATAGAGAATAATGATGTGGTGTTATAATATTATATGTAATAAATTAATCATATGTTAATTTATTTCTGTGACAGTATGGTGTTACATACTGTAGATACATAGATACATAGACAGTGTTGGCAGATAAGGGCCTATGGCCCACCCAGTCTGCCCATTTGAGCTTGTAAGTTCAGTTTATGTTTTCCTAGAAGTCTGTTGCCCTACCCTGACCTCCAGAATTCCTTTATGTCTATCCCATGCATTCCTAAATCCGTGATTGTTTCAGCCCCCACCACTTCTCTGGCAGGGTGTTCCACTTGTCCACCACCGTTCTGTGAAGAAATTCTTCCTCATGTTTCCTCTGAATCATCCTCCTCCAACTTCATCCCATGCCCTCTAGTCCTGGAACATCTTTTCACTTAAAATAGTGTATTCCTGCACCCTGTTCCTCCTGTGAGATACTTGTATGTCTCTATCATATCCCCTCTCCATCCTCTCCTCCAGGGAGTACATGTTCAGTTTCTTCAACCTGTCTTCATAGGACTTGTGATGCAATCCATGCACCATCTTTGTTGCCCTCCTCTGAACCTTCTCTACCCTGTCTATGTCCTTACATAGGTATGGTCTCCAGAACTGTACACTGTACTCCAGGTGGGGCCTCACTAGTGTCTTGTATAGTGGAATTATGTCCTCCCTTTTCCTGCTGGTGATGCCCCTGCCTATACATCCCAGCATCCTATTTGCTTTACCTGCTGCCTAGTCACACTGTTTCCCTACCTTGAGGTCATCAGAGATGATAACCCCAAGATCCCTTTCCTGCTTGGTGCATGCTATATCCTCACCCCTCAACTGTGCCAGGGGTTTTTGTGCCCCATATGCATTATCTTGCACTTCTTTGCATTGAATTTCAACTGCCAAACCCCTGACCATTCTTCAAGTTTCTGCAGGTCCCTTCTCATTCTGTCTACACCCTCTGGTGTGTCTACTCTGTTACAGAGCTTTGTGTCATCAGCGAACAGTGAAATTCTGCCTTCTAGGTCCTGTGCAATGTCACTGACGTAGATATTGAATAGGACCGGTCCCAGCACTGATCCCTGTGGTACCCCACTGGTCACTCTTCCCTCTGTGAAGTGACAGCCATTTACCACCACCCTCTGTGTCCTGCCACCCAGCCAGTTACCTACCCACCACACTACTGTCCTGCCCACACCCATATTCCCCAGTTTGTATAATTGTCTTCTATGTGGCACAGTGTCAAAGGCCTTGCTGAAGTCCAGATAGGCCATGTCCACTGCCCTCCCCGATCCACTTCTCTAGTCACCCAGTCAAAAAATTCAATGAGGTTGGTCTGACATGACCTCCCCCTGGTGAAACCATGCTGCCTTGGGTCCTGTAGTCCATTGACAACCAGATGTTCCACCAATCTCTCCTTCAGTAGTGCTTCCATGATCTTCCCCCACTACCGAGGTGAGGCTGACTGGTCTGTAGTTCCCAGCTGTAGTTAAACTAGCTGTTAAAATATCTTTGCGATAGTATAGTGCTGAACTTTGTGTTAAATTATTTCTGTAACAGCATGATGATTAACTGTGTTATAGAATCTCTGTTTCAGTAATGTGCTTAACTGTGTGAAATTATCCCTGTAACTAAGTGGTTTATAATATAATATAATATAATATAATATAATATAATATAATATAATATAATATAGTTTAATATGATATGATATATGATATGATATGATATGATATGATATGATATGATATGATATAATATGATATGATATGATATATTATACGATATGATGTGATGTAATGTAATGTAATATAATATAATATGATATAGCATAGTATAATATAATATAACTTAATAAGATATGATATGGTATGCTATGATATGAGATATGAGGATATGATATAATACAATATAATCTAGTATGATAGGATATAATATGACATACTATCATATCATAGCATATCTGATATGCTATGATATGATATGACATAATATATTATATAAAATAATCTAGTATAATATGATATGATATAAAATACAATATAATACTATATAATATAATGTAAGGTTATGTAGTATAGTATAATATAATATAATATAATATAATATAATATAATATAATATAATATAATATAATATAATATAATATAATATAATATAATATAATATAATGGTACGGTCCTATAATATTACAGATATAAAATTAATTAACTATATGTTAATTTATCTCTTTGACAGAGTGGTGCTAAAGTATGTGTTAAAATATCTCTGCAATAGTGTGGTCCTGAAATATATGTTAAATTGTCTCATATATGGTTTAAATTGTATCTCTAGTAGTGAGGGCCAAAACAATGAGTTAAAAGCTCTCTGTTACAGTGTTGTGCTGAACTGTGTGAAATTATACCTGTTATGGATTGGGGATTAATATAATCTTTCATAATATACTGCAATATAATATAATATGATATATTATAATATAATGCTATATAGTATATTATAATATGATATGACATAAAATATGATGTGATATGATATGATATAGTATAGTATAAAATATAATATAATATAATATGACATGACACGACATAACATAACTTAACATGACATAATATAATATAATATATTATAATATTGTGGTGTTATAATATTATAAGTATTAAATTAATTAAATATGTGTTAATTTTTCTCAATGACAGTGTGGTGCTAAACTCTGTGCTAAATCATCTCAAATATGGGTTAAATTATTTCTCTTGTAGTGTGTTTCTAAACAATGAGTTCAATCCTCTCTGTTACAGTGTAGTGCTTAACTGTGTGAAATTATCCCTGTTACAGAGTGGTGATTAATATAATACAACAAGATATATGATTGGATACGATATGATATGATATATGATATGATGTGATGTGATGTGTTGTGATATGATATGATATGATATGATATGATATCATATAAAACATATAATATAATATATTATGATATAATATAATATAATATTGTCAGTGTCAGTGGCTCAGTAGGTAGCACACTCGCCTCTGAGGCCGGGAGATCAGAGGGCTGTGGGTTCAGTTCCCACATCTGGCACTTGGGTTAATATCCCAGTGCTGACACTGTAGTGCAGCATGAGAGGGGTGCTGCACTTCTGAGGTGCCGTCTTTCAGATGAGACATTAAACCGAGGTCCCATCTGCCTGGATTGGTGGTAGTTCAGGTGGATGTTAAAGATCCCATGGCACTTATCGAAAAGAGTAGGGGAATTTCCCCGGTGTCCTGGCCAAATTTCCCTCATTCACTAAAAATACCACCAACAGCTTAATCTGGTTCAAGGTCAGTTGGCATTCATCTGTATCCCCCTCCCCCGGGTCAAGCCTGAAAATAGGCAGGATTTGTCTAGTGCACTTACCCGGTCAACAAAAGATAAAAAAAAAAAATAAAAATAATATAGTATAACATAGTATAGTTTAGTATAACATAACATAACATAACATAACATAACATAACATAACATAACATAACATAACATAACATAATGGTGTGGTGTTATAATATTATAACTATTAAATTAATTAACTGTGTGTTAATTTACTTCTTTGACAGTGTGGTGCTAATTTATGTATTAATTGATCTCAAGCATGAGTTAAATTGTCTTTGTTGCAGTGTGGTTCACAACAATGAGTTCAATGCTCTCTTTAACAGTGTTGTGCTTAACTGTGTGAAATTGTCCCTGTTACGGAGTGGTCATTAATATAATATAATACGATACACTGCGATATGATACCATACGATATGACATGATATGATATGATATGAAATTAAATGATATGATTTGATATAATATATTATATGATATGTATGATATGAGATTAGATGATATGATATGACATAATATAATATATTAGAATCTATTATGTAGGATATGATATAACATAACATAACATAACATAACATAACATAACATAACATAACATAACATAACATAACATAACATAACATAACATATTGTAATGTAATGTAATATATTATGATATGATATAATATGATATGATATATGATGTGATGTGATGTGAAATTATATGATATGATGTGATATGATATATGTGATATGAAATTATATGATATGATATGATATAATATAATATAATATAATATAATATAATATAATATAATATAATATAATATAATATAATATAATATAATATAATGGCAAGGTGTTATAATATTAAAATAATTAAATTAATTCACTATGTATTAATGCATCTGAAACAGACCAATTTAACCACTCTGTTAAATAAACAATTAAGACAGCTTAGTATCGCACTCTCACAGTGATAATTTAACACATAGTTTAGCATCACAGTTGACTGAGATAAATTAACACATAGTTAATTAATTTAATATATATACTATTATAACACCACAGTATTATATGTTATGTGATGTTATGTTACATTATATTATGTTATGTTAATCACCCTTGCGTAACAGAGATAACTTCACACTTAACTTAAACACTATACTGAAACAGACAGCATTTGACTCATTGTTTAGAATCACTCTGCAACTGAGACAATTTAACACATGTTTGAGATAATTTAAAACATAAATTAGTTCCACAGTGTTACAGAGTTAATTAATTTAATAGATACAATATTATAACACTGCACCATTATATATTATTTTATGTTATGTTACATTATATTTATCACCATAGCGTAACATAGATAATTTCACACAGATAAGCACAACTGAAACAGAGAGCATTTAACTCATTGATGAGAAGCACACTGCAACAGAGACTATTTAACCCATGTTTGAGATAATTTAACACATACATTAGCACCACACTGTCACAGGGATAATGTAACACATTTAACCACCACACCGTTACAAAGATAATTTAACACATACTTTAGAACCGCACTCTGATAGAGCTAATTTAAACCATATTTCAGCTTTGCATTGTCACAGAGATAATTTAACAGATAATTTTAGTGCTGCACTGTCATAGAGGTAAATTAACACATAGATAATTAATTTAATACACTAATATTATTACACCACATCATTATATCATATCATATCACATCATATCATGTCATATCATATCATATCATATCATATTATATTATATTATATTATATTATATTATATTATATTATATTATATTATATTTATACACCACTCCGTTTCAGGGATAATGTCACACATTTAATCATCACACTGTTACAGAGACAATTTAACACACAGTTCAGCACCACACTATTGCAGAGATATTTTGATAGCCTGTTTAACACCACACTGTCACAGAGGTAAATTAACACAGAGTTAATTAATTTAATAGCTATAATATTATAACACCACACCATTATATTATACCATATCATATCATTTCATACCATATATTATATCATTTCATATCATGTCATATCACATGACAAACATGACAGCACATGGCATCACATCACATTATATCATATGATATCATATTATATTATTATATAATATTATATTATATTAATCACCACTTTGCAAGAGGTATAATTTAACACAGTTAAGCTCAACACTGTAACAGAGAGTATTTAACACAATGTTTAGAAACACACTAAAACAGAGACAATTTAATCCATTTTTGAGATGATTTAATAAAGGAATAATGCATGACAGGGTGTGTGTCGTGCTGGGATAATGCCACGCCTGGGGAGGTTGGGCACGAGGCCGCAGGCCGAGTGTGTCCAATGTCCCAGGCGTGGTGTTATCCCAAACGACACACACCCTGGAGTGCATTATTCCTATTATACAATGGCTAATGTTTAACTACAAGAAAATAAAATAAAAAAAGTATTTCTGTAAACTTTTTTACTTATTTTGTTTTGTGAGTGGAAGTGTATTTATAGAAAAAAGTTCCTTTTTATGTGCATCCAACAGGTGGCGCTGTCTGTACAATAGCTGAATTTTGTTCTGTTTTGTATGCCTGCTGGTTCCATATGTGATTTCATTTCATTCGGTCACCCCCCCCGTCTGCTAGTGCTTTTCTATGGAGGTAAGGGGAACTGCTTTTCTACTGAGGTAAGGGAAAGTATTTTTTTACAACAGAATCCTGGCTATATTTTTAAAAATGGATGCATGTTGAAAAGCGAGAAAGGAGAGCAGCCACGTGATGACTGTTCACAGATGTGGTTTCCCGCTCACTTGCTTGGTCGGTTTGGAAAATGATGTGTGAGGCAGAATGGGGTTTGCGATCTTTGTGCTGCTTCTCCGACTTTGAAATGGGAGATGATTTCTTCAGTGATTCAGTGGGTATAGCATGCATGCTCAGAGTGATGAGTGTAAACAGTGAAGCTGCTCACACTGACGGCTTCATTTGACATTGATTTTTTTTATTTAACAGATCAGAGGAATAATGTTGTAGGATTTTGGTGGTGACTTTATCTTGAGGCATTTTTTTGGTTGTGTTATTAAATTTGTGAGCTGTGGGAGGGAAGGGTTTCACAAAGAAAAAAATCATGAAGTACTGGCAAAGTTCACTTCAGCCATGACGAGTGTGGGCAACTCGGACATGGCTTGCGTAGTGATAATTTTAACGTTTGATACGGTTTTGTGTTACCTGGCACTGTGCCCATGGTGATATGCCAGGATATTGCCACGGGCATAGTGTGAGATTGGCCAATCACAGAATAGGAATCTTTCTTGCCATTGTATAATACATAGTTTAGCACCACCCTGTCACTAAGATAAATTTACACATGGAAAATTAATTTAATAGTTTTAATATTATTACACCACACCACTATATTATATTATGTTATTTTATATTATATTACATTACATTGTATTACATTACATTATATTATATTATATTATATTATATTATATTATATTATATTATATTATATTATATTATATCACCACTCCATAACACAGATAATTTCAAACAGTTAAGCACAGCACTGCAACAGAGAGCATTTAACTCATTGTTTAGAATCACACTACAACAGAGACAATTTAACCCATGGTTGAGATAATTTAGCACATGGTTTAGCACCACAGTATCTCCGAGATATTGTGACACATTATTTAGCACCACACTGTCACAAACATACATTAAAACATAGTTATTTAATTTAATAGTTATAATATTATCATCTCATGTTTTCTTATCTCATCTCATGTCATGTCATGTCATATCACATCACATTACATCACATCACACCTTATCATATCATATCATGTGATATTATACAATATTATATGATATACTACATTATATTATGTTATATTAATCATCACTTCATAATGGATAAATTTTACACAGTTAAGTACAACTTTGTAAAAGAGAGCATTTTACTCATTGTTTAGAATCACACTACAAGAAAGACCATTCAACCAATGTTTGAGAAAATTTAACACATTTATTAGCGCCATCCTGTCACAGAGATAATGTAACACTTAGTTCAGCACCACAGTATCACACAGATATTTTAACACATAGTTAAGGATCACTCTGTCACAGGGATACAATAACACATAGATAATTAATTTATAGGTTATAATATTATAACACCATACCATTATATTATGTTATATTACATCATATCATATCATATTGTATTGTATTGTATTATATTATACTATATCATATCATATCATATCATATCATATTATATTATATTATATTAATCACCACTCTGTTACAGGGATAATTTCACACAGTTAAGCACAACACCATAACAGAGATAATGTAACACATTTAATCATTACACTGTTACAGAGATAATTTAACACATAGGTCAGCATCACACTATCACAGATATATTTTAACAGTAAGTCACAGAGAGAAATTAACATATAATGAATTTAATAGTTATACTATTATAACAGCACACCCTCATATCATATCATATCATATCATATCTATCATTATATATCATTTCAATCACATGACATAACAATACAACACATCACATCATGTTATGTTAAAATATAATATATTATATTATATTACATTATATCATATTGTATCATATCATATCACATCCCATCACATCATATCAAGTGATATATTATACTGTATAATATGATATTATATGAATCACCACTCCATAACAGATCATTTCACACAGTTAAGCACAACATTGTAACAGAGATCATTTTAATCATTGTTTAGAACCACACGACAAGAGAGACAATTTAATTGATGTTTGAGAAAATGTAACTCATTAATTAGCTCCACACTGTCACAGAGAAAATGTAACACATTTAAGCAGCACACTTTTACAGAGATAATTTTACACATAGTTCAGCACCACACTGTCACAGAGATGCATTAACACATAGTTAATTAATTTAATAATTATATTATAACACAAAACCATTATATTATATCATATCATATCATCATATATCGTATTATATTAGATTTTATTATATTATAATATATTATATCATATTACATCATAATATATCATATCATATCATATCATATCATATCATATCATATCATATCATGTGATATCATATCATATCATTCATATCATATATATCATATTATATCATATCATATTAATTTATATTATATTATATTAATCACCGCTCCGTAATGGGGATAATTTCACACAGTTAAGCAGAACACTGTAACAGAGAGCATGGCACTCATTGTTATGAACCACACTGCAACAGAGACAATTTAACCCATGTTTCAGATGATTGAATACATAATTTAGCATCACACTGTCACAGAGATAAATTTACACATAGTTAATTAAATATAATATAATATCAGATAATATAGTACAATATAATAGATTAAAATATGATATGATATAACATGTGATGTGATGTGATGAGATGCGATACACTATGATATGAAATTATATAATATAATATCACATGACATGTATTGTGATGTGATATATATACTATAATATCATATAATAGAATAGAATATGATATGATATGCTATGAGATGCCATGACATGTCATGACATGACATGTGATGTGATGTAATGTGATGTGATATGATATATGATATGATATATGATATGATAGCATATGATATAACATAACATAACATAACATAACATAACATAACATAACATAACATAACATAACATAACATAACATAACATAATGGTGTGGTATTATATTATACCATTTAAATTAATTATGTGTTATGATATAATATAATGTAACATAACATAATATAACATAATATAGTACAATATGATATAATGGTGTGGTGTTATAATAATATAATTATTAAATTAATTAACTATGTGTTAATCTATCTTTGTGACAGTGTAGTGTTAAATCATGTGTTAAAATAGCTCTCCGATCATGTTTTGCTGAACTATGTGTTAAATGATCTCTGTAACAGTGTGGTGATTAAATGGGTTACACTATCTCTGTGACAGTGTCGTTCTGAACTATGTGTTAAATTATCTCAAACATGGGTTAAAGTGTCACTCTTGTGTGGTTCTAAACAATGAGTTAAATGCATTCTCTTAGAGAGTTGTGCTTAAAAGTGTGAAATTATCTCTGATACTGTGTGGGAATATAATATAACATAATTTAATATAATATAATATAATAGAATATAGTATGATATGATATGATATTATATTATATGACATGACATGACATGACATGACATATAACATAACATAACATAACATAACATAACATAACATAACATAACATAACATTATGGTGTGGTGTTATAACATTAAAATGATTAAATTCATTAATTATGTGTTAATTTATCTCTGTGACAGTGTGGTGCTAAACTATGTGCCAAAATATTTCTGTGATAGTGTAGTGCTGAACTATGTGTTAGATTGTCTCTGTAACAGTGTGGTGCTTAAATGTGTTACATTATCTCTGTGGCTGTGGTGCTAACTTATGTGTTAAATTATCTCAAACATGGATTAAATTGTTTGTGTTGGAGTGTGGTTCTAAACAATGAGTTAAATACACAGGCCCAGATATTCAACCTGTGCCACAAAAGTGCACAACAGCAGAAGCAAGCACAAGTACACTGCGCCCATGTGCAATACACACGATATTCAAACACTGCGCAGGTCAAGATGCGCCTGCAGCACACGACTGAATATCTTGCCAACTGTGCCATAGCTCAACCAGGGATGTGCAATTGCGTGGGTCAGATGCACAATAGCAAAACCAGGGATGCCTAGTGGAGCAGGACAGCAGTGCAACAGCATGACCAGGGATGCACAGGGACAGGTTGCAGGGGCCCACCACCCATGGTAGGGATTGGCACAGGAGCACTCAGCAGAACAGACATTGCCCCCATACCCCATGCACTGCACTACTGGAGGAGAGCAGGAAGAACCAATGGCCCAGGGACACCTGCAAGAAACCCATTGCCATGGCACGGTGCACCAGCACACCCCCGTGCAAGCTGTGACCATCACATATGGATGCCCATCCACCCCATGCCACACCAACCCACCAATGCAGAGCACACCCTGCACCATGATCCCCATACACCCTGCCCAGGAGTAGTGCCCAACAGTGCAGGACACTCCAAGCATGCCAACACCCCCACTGTGACAATACAACCCTGTGCACCACAGAACCATGCAAGGCAGCCCCACCATGAGCACCCAACAGCGGGAAGCAGCAGCAGATAGCGAAGCAACAGCTGCAGACACAGTGCCACCACACACATCCCCCACAGGGAAAGCTATGAGGCTGACCCAGCGTCAGCACACGAGGTACCACACATGTGACAGGGCATTCCCCAGAACCCACCACCAGTGCCACTGCACCCTGCCCACCCTCCCAAGAACACACCCCATCCCAGCACTGGCCACAACATCCAGTGCAGACACTCACAGTGTTGCATGGAAGCATGCACCACACAGGATGCAACACAGTGCACAGACAAACAGCCACCCATACCCAAGGGCACACCAACACAGGGACACAGTAATTGGTCAACCAAGCCCTGGCATGTGACCACGGCAGCTGTGTACACATGGCCAGAACCTCTCCATGGCACAGGTGTGCCAACAACCCTGTGCAGGCACCACAACACTGTATGCCACCAGCATGCAGCTGGAGCACAAGTGACAGACAGTGGAACACATCCCCTGCAACAGGCACAAGTCATAGCATCGAGGTGGGACAACAACAGCAGATGCAACAGTGCCACCTGAGGCAGACGTGCACCACACCAGTGACAGGAGGCAACATCGCATTGTGTCGGGTACAGGGGTTGTTCAGCATGGACAGCCACCACTGACATGCCAGCAGACCATGCATAGCATAGACATGCAAGGGTGTCAGATGCACAGGCCATGGACAGTCTGACAGGGGCACCATGGACACAGCGCATGCACTGTGTACCACTGCACACAATCATCCATTGCACAAGGAACAACACACAAACCACAGACAGTGACTGACAGCTACACCCACACTACACTTGCCTCCCCTATGAACACACCCCCCATGATAGCACCACCTCGACACCATGCACACAACTGCAGCTGAGCACCATTAACCTGTTGCAAATCAGAGTCCACAACAGTAGGCAAAACTAAACAAATATATTATAAAAGTGGTCACAAAACTATGTACAAATAAAAACATGTGAAAGAGGTGAGGGACACAAACAGGGTGGAGGTGGGTAAAGGGCAGGGGTAAACAAATGGGAGAGGGAAGGAGGGGTGTGAGGGTGGCTCCATGGGGCATTCCAAGATGCAACCTCAGTCCATCTTCAGTGGAAGCCCTGCTCCCCACTCCTGTGGCACCTCCTGTTATGATGATGCCTCACACTGTGGCACTCCAGCCTTTCAAGGATGGCCAGAGAGACTCTGGCCACCTTCAACAGCTCCTGCAGTGCACACTCCACATGTACCAGCTGCCATCCACCTAGGACAAGGGAACAGAGTCAATAGGCATGAATGCACATCTCCCTGCAGCCCACCCATTGTTCATGGCATACAGCCATGGGACACACCCCTGTGATGGTGTGCGACCACCCACAGTGATCATGTCCACAAGACCTGCCCACCCAGGCACACACAGCCATGCAGACCATTGCACACACCCATCGCCCAAGTCCCGAACAGCACCACCGTGGCTGTACAGTGACATGGCTTTGTGGAATGAAGGCAGTGGCACAGTCATGTACCCAGTGCATGCATGGACCACCATTGCTGCACTCCCAGACATGCAGTGCCACTGGACAGTGCTGATTGTACCATGTTACGTGCATGGCAGTGGTGTCAGTGGATGGTGGCCATGCCCCGCCGCCTGCACTGCTACACAGCATGCACAAAATATCCTGGATGTAAGGTACTCACCATCATCAGGCTGGACCCGGCACTGGGCTGGTATGGGTGCTCTGGCATCTTGATGTGCCTAATGCCACATCTGCCCCTCTCTGGCACGCTGATGCTCCTCAGGGCCTAGGGTGCAAACATAGAGAGAGGAACATCAGTACAAACATGTAGCAAAGACCCTCCACCCCCCCGGGTGTGTGCGATACCACACAACCATACCCATCTGCCCAATACCCCTATACCACCACCACCACTACCATGGCCTAGACTGGACGGTCCCCCCTTGGGCTTGACACATGCCCACTGTGATACCCATATGGATGTAAGCAGTGTATGGATGGGGCACCAACCAGGCCGTGGAACTGCACCCCTCCTGACATGGAAAAAAAATTAGTGCATTAGCTAGGATTTGAACCCAGGCTACCCAGAATTCTGTTCAACTAACAAATGAGCAATATTCAAATGTGATGTGCATATACTTGTGCTTTTAACAGTCAGCAGCCCCTTCCATTGCTATATGCAAGCATTACAAAGCTACATGCTCTTAAAGATGAGACCAGCGATTTCACCAAGCTCCTCAGGTGGTACACTGGATGTCTCTTGGCTTTACAAGCAAAAAAGGAAGAGGTTTGAACCTAGATGAGGGCATTGGTATACTGCCTCATCAAGGACACTCAGGAATTATGCAGTCCCTGTTATCATGGTTTCACCTTGCACTTCCTGTTTTTACTTCCTTTAGTGTTCATACTTAAACCCCTACGATTACTTAAAAAAAATACTGGATAAGTGTTATTGTCTGCAATGTAGCACAAAGGATAGAACATTGAGTTATAAGCCAAAAGTTCTCATAGTCCTAGGTTTGAATCTCACAAATACCAGATGAACAATGCACCTGAATCAGCCACTGCCCAAGTCAGAGCATCTCATCCCACCTCTAATCTCACAATATATAAGCCCCCCTCCAATATCACCCCATATAAGCCCTGCCTCCAATATCACCCCATGTAAGACCCACCTCCAATATCACCCCATATAAGTCCTGCCTCAAATATTACCCCATGTAAGCCCCACCTCCATTATAACCTCATATAAGCCCCACCTCCATCAAAGTCACTGTCATCTCATTACTTGGTCCAGAAAGGTGAGTACGCTTTCGCTGCTCATAATCTCCTTTTCGGACTTAAAATCAGCTTTTGGGACTGATTAATAAAACAACAGTCCCAGCCTCCATGAATGCAGGGTGCAAAAGCCAATTTTGAAAATGGGGCAAAAAACACCCCAAAATGGCCATCTTACAAGCATGCATTTGAGCAGTTTCTACGCAGGCTCGTAACTTCACCAATTTGTACTATTTTCACTCCAGATTTTCTGGGTTGCCATTTTTTCACACCTCCTCATGAACGATACAGCTGTCATTTCTCACTTCCTGCCAGAAATATGTTTTCACACCTCTGCCACAGAATGGCGCGTTGCAGTTTGAAAACAACTTTCAGGATAAAGTAGCAAACTCACAGGGCCAGCTTTGATGAGGGGGATTTCCCAGAGATCTCATGTTGAACATTTGATTAAAAAATTCTGAAAAATGTGCTCATTACGAGCGTGCGTTGTGCAGTTTCCACGCACGTTCAAAACCGCCAATTTTTCATATTTTCCCTCCTGATTTTCAACATTACCCTTTTATACATCTCCTCATGAACAGTACACAGCCGTCATTTTGCACAGCCTGTACACAACTGGATTATCTACCTCTGGTGCAGCATAGTGCATTCGCTGTGTGAACTCAACATTCAGGATAGAGTAATGAAATGACAGTGACATTGTTCATGAGATTCGGTCCCTGAATTGCCATGTTATAAAGTGGGTGGAAAAAATCCTAAAAAATGCCTGAGTTATGTGTGTCCGTTGAACTGTGGCACCCGCAGCACCTGTAAGTTGGAAACGATGTGAGATAGAGATTTTGTCTATTTTATTCCCCGAGAAGGTCTCACTGTCATAATTGCAATGACATTTGAATTGTTTTTGTATTTACTATGTTTGCTGAGATATTGGCAAATTAGTGCTACAAGTGTTGCTTGCCCTGTAGGGCTGCTGTGTAGTGCCATAGTGATGTTCAAGTGGAAGGCAGAGCCCAGAGCACCTGCACTCCCACACATGCATATTGTTACTCAGGAATGGGCAGCATGGTGGGAGTGCGGGGCCACCAACACATGCTATTTGCTAGTTATATTACACTTTTTCAAAATGTAAGGCAATTCATTGCAAAAAACTGTTGTTAATGCAACGGTTAGGGTTAAACTGACAAAAGCCAGAAAATGAGGTGTTAGGGTAGAGCCCCTAACCCACAACCACCCCATCTCCAAATAATCCACAGGGGGTCCCAGGGTCACGTGATGGCAGCCTGAGCTAGAGCAGCAGTTTCCTGGAGCTCCGTTCCCTGCGCTGTGATCCCAACTTTATAATTGGTTTTAAAGCTGAGAATTGCCTACCAGAATAAGCCACCGGTAAGGTAATTGTGCCAGGATCCTCGGGACCGAAGATTGAATGGAGGTGTACATGAAAAAGGCATTACCCAGACGATCCCCGCCGCAGACCCCAGAGAAAGACAAGGCCACTAAACGCCCTCGGCAGCAAGCGCCGAATTTACCAAAAATGGCTACGATTGCTACTGCACTTTCTGAGGAGAAATTCATGGAAATTATGCAACCGCTGCAGACAACAATTGCGACAATATCAGAAGACCTGCAAGTTATTAAAACTACTGTTGAATCCCTGTCACGGAGGGTCGAGGATTCGGAAACCAGAATTGTGTCACTAGAAAGAAGGCAGGACATGGCTGACCTAGACGTTGTGAATATCGGACGCAGGTTTAAAAAATTAGAGGAGAAGATAGAGAACCTGGAGGGACGAAGCAGACGGAACAATCTAATTGTAATTGGTATTCCTGAGAAGGAGGAGGAGAATGCAGCAATTACTTTTATGCAAAAGTTCTGTGTCAAAATAGTCGGCCCCCCTCCAAACGGTGGTGACTACGTGATTGAAAGGGCCCACCGGGCGTTATGCCCCCCTCCAGCCCCGGGTCAGCCTCCGAGACCTATGATTTTTAAACTCTTAAATTTCGTTGACAAACAACATATTCTAAATAAAGTGAAAGAAATCCAAGAAGTGACCTGGGAGGGCAGGAGAATACGTATTGCGCAGGACCTGCCTTATTCGGTGCAGCTCAGGAGGCAGGAGCTCCATCCAATTGTGTTGAAATTGATCGCAGCGACAAAACAGTTCAGGGTCAAGTACCCAGCAATTTTAATGGTTAAATGCAATGACAACTGGGTCTCCTTTGACTCTCCTGCTCAGGCTCTACAAGGATTAAAAGAGCGTATGCCAGATTTGTTTAAGTAAAAGGCAGGACGAGTGTGAGAGTGGTAATGCTTATCCACCTATTTCTCGAGCCCTTTTCAAATATTGGGGGTGAATTCCTGGAGAATATGGTGATCAAGTGGGATCGTATATGTCAGGAATTGTTAGACTGGACAGAAGATATTGATAGGGTTTTACACGTTCTCCCAGGATGTTTTGTATATATACCAGGCTTATCCTGTAGACTCGACTTGCCCAGATGTGCCTATGCGTTCTGTATTTGATCAGTCTCGGTAAAGTTTTTGATCCCGCCAGACAATTGCAGCGCTATACTTTCGCTATGCTTTGGTTTGACACTGTGGTCTAGTAGGAGTGAGAAATGGTAAAGTTTCTAAAGTTAGGAATGTAAGGGGGCATGATGTTTCAGAGCTATTGTGACTGCCTAATTCCCTGCAGACCAACTAAGCTAAAGTGCCAGCATAGACTGTGAGGTGCTGCTTTGAATAAATGTGTCAGCTTCATCTGCATCATAAACCCTGTATACGAGTCAAGAACTCGGCGAGATCAGATATGGGGTACTGGACTGTGTTGATGTGACCTTGCTCTAATTCTGGTCACCGATGCCCCCGTTTTGTTGTGGTTTTTTTTTCCCCCTTCTCGCTGGTCAGCAGGGTAAATTCGTATTCCTGAGCACTGCCATTACCATCTCCGTGTTTTTTGCTGAAATGACCAAGATAAATAGTAAACAAGAAAAGGTAGGAGACAGTATGAGGACTCAGGACTAGTGTGGCAGCTTCATTTCCCACTGATTAGCCAAAGTGAAGGTGCCAGAATAGACTGTGGTGTGACATCTCAAAGCGCAAGTTTCATTCAAATTGTAAATGCTGTAAGCGGGACTAGAACCCGACGAGATTAGATACCGGGTGTGGAAACGATTGTGGACTAATTATGGTTCTGGATTTCCTCTTTCACTGGTTACACCGCTATCGGTGTTCTGAATATCTCGCCTGTGAGGACAGCCGATCTATGTGTAAATATCTCAGATGTAAGCCTGCATAGTATTGGGGACAATCCGCCTTTTGCCTGATGGAATTGTTTAATGTTGCTGAACTGTCCTAACATTTATTTCCTGACATTGGGATACAGCAGATCCATGGAGTTAATGCCTCTCTCACTTTTGAATGAGTTGTGGCACACCGAGTAGTTTATAATATCTGAATTTGCAGCTTTAGATAGGGATAGTTATTGCTATCTATTATAAATGCCTATGGTCAATTACTGTTTCATATACGGGCTTTATTAGTTGGAAACTCATGTTAGGAAATGCATTGAATCCTAACGGGACCTGTGGATACCGTAAATCAACTCCCCCCCTTTTTTTTTCCCTCTTCCCCTCTAAACAGCAGTTATCGGGGGGGCATGAAGAGGAAGGGGAGCTCCGGGGAGCAGTGTTGTCAGGCTGGAGACTGCTTTGTTGTTTAATCATGCGGCAGGGTGGGGGTAGGAGTGCAGTCAGTTGGTACTGGGGGTATAGTAGTAGGTTTTGGGTTATAATGGTTAAAGTTTGTAGATATCCGGGGGGTTAACAATGTTGTTACTGTGGGGGGAGGAAGGACTACACACACCCAATGGCGAGGGCGTATCTTATTAGGTCTGACTTGGTTAGTCCACTCGTTTACTTATATCCCCATTCATTATAAGAAATGAGTAACTGTTTTCGTTTTGTGACATGGAATGTTAAAGGAGCCAAGGATAGGGTCAAAAGGCAAGTTATTTTAAAACATTTGCAACAGATGCGAGCACAAATAGTTTTCCTTCAGGAAACGCACCTAAAAAAAGGGGACGCGCTCCTCTTCAGAAGACTCTGGGTGGGTCAGGTATTCAGTGCTGGTGTCTCCACGAATAAAGGGGGAGTAGTGATATTATTGGCCAGGAGTGTCCCCTTTAAACTGGTCCATGAAGTAACAGACCCAGAAGGCAGGTATATAATTGTGCATGGATCTTTGGGGTCTTGTCCTGTTCTTCTTGGTTAAATATATGGGCCAAACAGCGACTCGCCATCTTTTTTTGCGAATCTGTTAAACCTGACCCACCCAAGCTCACAATACTGGGAGGAGATTGGAACCTAGTTCCTCAGTCAGATTTGGACAGGTCCGAGGGCACTTGTAGAGGGCTATCCCCAGTGCAGAGGGCGTTGAAAGATTTAATGTATAGCGCGGCATTAGTGGACACGTGGAGGGTTCTGAACCCTTCTGCGAGGCAATATACTTTTTTTTCTGCGACACATAAAACATATTCTAGGATTGATTATCTGCTTGTATGTTCCACTGCAATTTCTGAGGTTAAGCGGATAGAAATTTTAGCTAGGGTGTTATCTGACCATGCACCGGTTGACATGGAATTGGGGTTGGGGACTGGGGGCAAACACTCCCCACAATGGTGTTTGAATACTCAATTGCTAAAAGACCCAGCTATAGTGAGGTATATTAAGGAGCATATTTCCTTCTTCCTGACATATAATCAAGGGACAGTAGATAAATATGATTTAATTTGGGCCACTTTAAAATGTTCCTTGAGGGGGGAATTCATTAAAATTGCCTCCAAAAGGGTTAAGAATCAAAGAGCCCAGTTAGGCGATGTACTTGCATCTATCAAAAACTTAGAATATAATCTGTCCCGTACTGCCCCAGTAGAGATGTGGACTAGATTGCACCAACTGCAAGCCCAGTATGCTGGGCTAATATCTCAGAGGGCAGAGCTATCCCTACACAGAACCAAGATGAAATACCTAGACATGGGTGAGAGGGCGAGCAAGGTGCTAGTGGTGCGAATTCGCCAGTTGGACACATCACATTTTATTGCTGGCATCTGCTCTAAAGAAAATGGCCAAGCTTGCACTGACCCCCAAAAAATAACGGAAATGTTTGGGTTATATTATCAAGATATATATGCAGTGGCCCCTCCCCCACAGCCCATGGATGTGGTTATAAACTCTTATCTTGGCTCGGTGAATTTACCCAAGGTCACTGTCCCGGAGGCAGCCATTTTAAGTGCCCCAATTACACTGCGTGAAATACAAGAGGCTATCCAACAGATGCCAGCGGATAAGTCCCCCGGGCCTGATGGCTTGCCAAGTAATTTTTATAAAGCTTTTCAAGCTGAGATTATACTCTTGTTAAGAGATCTTTTTACTTATTGGTATAATATGGGGGTGTCGGATCCTAGTTTTCAGGAGGCTGTAATAACTCTAATTTTAAAGCCTGGGAGGGACCCACAAAATCTTGGTAGTTACCGTCCTATATCCTTGTTAAAAACGGATATTAAAATCTTGGCCAAGATCCTGGCAAATAGACTCACTAAAGTCATAGGCAGATTAATAGGACATGAACAGGTTGGATTTATGACCGGGAGGTCCTCTCAAGATCATATGAGGAAACTTGCGACTGCCAGAGACTCCGAGATCCCAATGGTACTGATCTCGCTAGATGCCAAAAAGGCAGAGAGTTTCTTGGGACTTTTTGTTTGCCACCTTAACTTCCTTTGGCTTTCCGGAGGTGTTCATTAAGTGGATTAAGGTTATGTATTCTTGCCCATCAGCCAGAGTTAAATGTAACGGGTTGCTGTCTCCTCCTTTTAAGTTAGAGCAGGGCACCAGACAAGGATGTCCCCTCTCCACCTCTTTTTAACATATACCTGAGCCTTTACTACGTAGATTGGCTAGTAACAACAATATAGCAGGTATTCAAATAGGAGAGAAAAGTATGCCTACTCAGTATATGCCATGTGATATTCTATTACTTAGAGACCAGTTATCTCAGTTCGGCTGTGCTAGAGGAAATAGAGAATTTTCCAGAGTGTCCTATTATAAGATAAATAGAATAAAAGCAAAGGTAATGCCACTGAACTATAGGGTGAATAAGGAGGAGTTATCCAAGTTGGGCCTGGTCTCGGAAACAAAATCTGTTGATTATTTAGGAATTAAGATCTTCAGGGATCTGAGGTTCATTATCTTGAAATAATATTGATAAAATAATTAAAACAATAGTTTTAGACCTGGAAAGATGGTGACTACTCCTTTTCCCTTTGGGGTAAACTAGGTATAATTAAAATGAATCTGCTCCCGAGGATCTTACATCCGTTAGGAATGTTGGGTGTATACCTGCCAAAAAGGTGGTTTTCCAGGCTGCAAAGTACTTTAAACTCCTTTTTGTGGAAAAAAAAGAGTGTCCGAAGGTCTTATCTTAATCTGACCACACCGAAACTAAGGGTAGGACTTGTGGCCCCTTCCTTTTTTCTATATTACCTGGCGCAGTACATTAACAAACTTTCCTTCTGGCACAGGGAGTTAGACCAGGCTGCATATTACCCGCTATGGCTTCCTATAGAAAGATATTTGGCAACCCAAGTAAAGTGCTCATTATCAGCCCTTTTATTTGTTTCCCCAATTTACACTCCTAAATTACTCATAAATAATCCGATGGGCTGGTCTTTGAAGGCTTTGCACCAGGCTCAAAAGCACTTTGTTTTGAATTGGTCACAGTCCGTTAAACAGCCAACCTTTAATAACCCACATTTTAAGATTGGTGGTGCTCCAATACCATCCATTTTTTGGCCTCGGCTGGTGACTGTAAAGTCTCGGATGTATGGAGGCGGGACACAGTGGCCTTGAAGCAGCTGCAACTGACCATGGGTGCCGCAGATAAGGAAACCTTTAAATACCTCCAAGTTTGTAAGACCCTTGCTTCATTTCCTTTGGTGAACCCACTAGCCAGTACGGAGGGCAGAAATTTTAATACGCTTACACAGGCTGCCTCTCAACCACATGCCGTGTCTAACATAAATAAAATTTTGCAGGCTGGGACCACAATTTGCCATCAGGGATCTGCCCTTATTGGGTGAGAGAGCTTGATATCCCTGAAGATGCTATCTTCTGGAAAAAACTCTGGTTATCAACATATAAATTTACTAAACAAGACAGACTTAGGTCAGTACATTTCAACATAATGCATAACATATATTTGACACCAGATAAGCTCTTTAGATATCGGACACTTTCTGCTGCAACATGTAGCAAATGTAAGATTGATACTGATTCTTTGTTTCACATGCTGTGGCAGTGTCCTCGTATAAAGACATTTTGGCAGTCCATCAGCATGAATATGGACCCTATCCTTGGCTTAAGTGAATTATTTACATAGTATGTATAATAAATTACTTTCAATTGACCCCTAAAAACAGGAGGCGTACATGACACTCATCGCTGCAACAGCTAAACTTGTAATCATGAGACACTGGGTAGAAGAGAAACATCCTACGCTGTTGGAATGGTACAGGGAATGTGTCTTGGCACTGCAACTGGAAAGGCATATTGAATTTATGAGAAATGGGGTGCAGGCTTTTACTCGGTTATGGGGTGGACTAGAGGCTATTCTGGTATACTGCCTTATCAAGGACACTCAGGAATTATGCCATCCCTGTTATCATGGTTTCACCTTGCCCTTCCTGTTTTTACTTCCTTTACTGTTCATACTTAAAAAAAATATATATTGTTTGAGTGTTAAGGTCTGCAATGTAGCGCAGAGGTTAGAACATTGAGTTATAAGCCAAAAGTCCTTTAGTCCTAGGATTTAATCTCACAAACACCAGATGAACAATACACCTGAATCAGCCAATGCCCAAGTCAGAGCATCTCATTTTGCCTCATTGTCAGCATGCAAGCCCCACCTATAATTTCACCATATATAAGTCCCCCTCCAATATCACCCCATATAAGCAATGCCTCTGATATCACCCCAAGTAAGCCCTGCCTCCAATATCATCCCATATAAGCCCTGTCTCCAACATCACGTCATATAAACTCCGCCTCCAATATCACCTCTTGTAAGCTCTGCCTCCAATATCACCCTATATAAACTACGCATCCAATATCAACCCATGTAAGCCCCACCTCCATTATAACCTCATATAAGCCCTGCCTCCAACAATGTCACAGTCATCTCATTACTTTTTGTCCAGAAAGGTGAGTTCTCAATCGCTGCTCATAATCACGTTTTCGGACATAAAAATAGCTTTTGTGACTGATTAATAAAACAGCAGTCCCAGCCTTCATGAGCACAGGAAGCAAAAGCCAATTTTGAAAATTTGGCGCATAATTCCCCAAAATGGCCATCTTAAAAGTGTGCGTTGTGCAGTTTCTACGCAGGCTCATAACTTCACCAATTTGTACTATTTTCACTCCAGATTTTCAGCGTTGCTATTTTTTCACACCTCCTCATGAACGGTACAGCTGTCGTTTCTCACATCCTGCCTGAAATGTGTTTTCACACCTCAGCCACAGAATGGCACGTCACAGTGCAAAACCAACTTTCAGGATTAATAAACAAACTCATAGGGCCAGATTTGATGAGTTGATTTCCCAGAGATCTCATGATGAATATTTGATTTAAAACTTCTGATAAATGTGCTCATAACAAGCGTGCGTTGTGCAGTTTCAAAGCACACTCACAACCGTCAATTTTTCATATTTTCCCTCCTGATTGTCAACATTAACCTATTCCACATCTCCTCATGAACAGTATACAGCCATCATTTTTCACAGCCTGCCCAAAACTTGATTTTGTACCTCTGGTGCAGAATAGCACATTTGCTGTGTGAACTCAACTTTCGGGACATTGTAATGAAATGACAGTGACATTGTTCATGAGATTCAGTCACTGAATTGCCTTGTTGTAAAGTGGGTGGAAATATTTCTAAAAATGCCTGAGTTACATGCGTCCATTGAACTGTGGAACCCGTGGCACCTGTAAGTTGAAAACGAATTGAGATTGAGAATTGGTTGATCTGATCCCCTGAGAAGGTCTCACTGTCATGATTGCAATGACATTTGAATTGTTTTCATAGCTGCTATGGTTGCTGAGATATTGGCAAATTAGCGTTACAAGTTTTGCTTGGCCTGTAGGGCTGCTGTGTAATGCCTTAGTTATGTTCAAGTGGGAGGTCAGAGACAGAGCACCTGCACTCCCACACATGCATATCATTACTCAGGAATGGGCAGCATGGTGAGAGTGCGGGGCCCACCAACACATGCTATTTGCTTGTTATATTACACTTTTTCAAAAAGTGAGGCAATTCATTGCAAAAAACTGTTGTTAATGCATTGGTTAGGGTTAAATGGATAAAAGTAAAAAAAATGTGGTGTTAGGGTAGAGAACCTAACCTCCAACCACCCCATCTCCCCATCCTCCACAGGCCGACGGACCTTGGGGTCTGCCATGGGGTAATGAGGCCAAATTCTCAGCCCATTCTCCTTTACTGTAGCATGTTAACCTGTTTATAATTGGAATCTGGAGAGAGTTGGGCCTCACTACCCAATGGCACATTATGGTGTTTCTCTCTGTATGGAGAATTGCGGTGGTGATGGTTTAGGTGCTCTTCTCTGACATCTCATTTCCACACTTTTGTTGGTTTATCCCTAACTGATGCATTACCAAAGGTTTTGGCAGTGCATATTAACTATATATAGAAGGTGAAGATGGGGCACTCTCAAGGGTGTGGTGCCAAAAAACTGCAATTGGGAAAGTGGGCTGATAAAAAAAAAAACAAGTATGCAGGCAATTAAGATGACTCTGATAACATTAATATGCATCTGTAGTGGAACCAGAAGAAACAGAAGAGAGAGGAAAAAAATTAGCTCATTAGCTAGGATTTGAACCCAGGCTACCCAGAATTCTGTTCAACTAATAAATGAGCAATATTCAAATGTTGTGATGTGGATATACTCATGCTTTTAACAGTGAGCAGCCCTTCCCATTGCTATATGCATGTATTACTAAGCTACATGCTCTTAAAGACGAGACCAGCAATTTCTCCAAGCTCCTCAGGTGGTACACTGGATGTCTCTTGACTTTACAAGCAAAAAGGTAGAGGTTGATGACGGCACTGGTATACTGGCTTATCAAGGACATGCGGGAATTATGCTGTCCCTGTTATCATGGTTTTACCTTGCCCTTCCTGTTTTTACTTCCTTTGCTGTTCATACTTAAACCCCTACAATTACTTAAAAAAAAAGAATAAAAATATTGTTTGAGTGTTAAGGACTGCAATGTAGCGCAGAGGTTAGAAATTTAGTTATCAGCCTAAAGTCCTTTAGTCCTAGTATTTAATCTCACAAACACCAGATGAACAATACACCTGAATCATCCAGGGCCCAAGTCAGAGCATCTCATTTTGCCTCATTGTCAGCATGCACGCCCCACCAATAATCTCACCATATGTAAGTCCCACCTCTAATATCACCCAATATGGGCACTGCCTCCAATATCACCCCATGTAAGCCCTGCCTCCAATATCACCCCATATAAGCCCTGCCTCCTACAATGTCACAGTCATCTCATTACTTGGTCCAGAATGGTGAGTTCTCTATCGCTGCTCATAATCACCTTTTCGGACATAAAAACAGCTTTTGGGACTGATTAATAAAACAGCAGTCCCAGCCTTCATGAGCACAGGAAGCAAAAGGCAATTTTGAAAATGTGGTGCAAAATTCCTCAAATGGCCATCTTACAAGCGTACACTGCGCAGTTTCTACACTAGCTCATAACTTTTCCAATTTGTTCTATTTTCACTGCAGATTTTCAACGTTGTCATTTTTTCACACCTACTCATGAACGTCACACGTGTCATTTCTCACATCCTGACAGAAATGTGTTTTCACACCTTTGCCTCAGAATGGAGCGTCGCAGTGCGAAACCAACTTTCAGGATAAATTAACAAACTCACAGGGCCAGCTTTGATGAGGCGATTTCCCAGAGATCTCATGTTGAACATTTGATTAAAAAATTCTGATAAATGTGCTCAGTACGAGCGTGCAATGTGCAATTTCTATGCACGCTCATAACTGCCAATTTTTCATATTTTCTCTCTTGATTTTCAACATTACCCTTTTCCACATCTCCTCATGAACAGTATACCGCCATTATTTTTCACAGCTTGCCCAAAACTTGATTTTGTACCTCTGGTGCATAATAGCACTTTCGCAGTGCGAACTCAACTTTTGGGACATAGTAATGAAACAATAGCGACCTTGTTCATGAGATTCAGACCCTGAATTGCCCTGTTGTAAAGTGGGAGGAAAAAATTCTAAAAATGCCTGAGTTACATGCGTCCATTGAACTGTGGCACCCACAGCATGAGTAACTTGAAAACTATGTGAGATGAAGAAATGGTCGATCTTATCCCCAAAGAAGGTCTCACTGCCACGATTCCAATGATATTTGAATTGTTTTCATAGCTGCTACAGTTGCTGAGATATTGGCAAATTACCTTTACAAGTGTTGCTTGCCCTGTAGGGCTGCTGTGTAGTGCTTTAGTTATGTTCAAGTGGGAGGGCAGAGCCCAGAGCACCTGCACTCCCACACATGCATATCGTTACTAAGGAATGGGCAGCATGGTGAGAGTTCGGAGCCCACCAAACACATGCTATTTGCTTGTTATATTACACTTTTTCAAAAAGTGAAGCAATTCATTGCAAAAAACTGTTTTTAATGCATCGTTAGGGTGAAATGGACAAAAGTCAGAAAATGAGCTGTTTTGGTAGAGAACCTAACCCCCAACCATCCCATCTCCCCACCCTCCACAGACCGACGGACTTTGGGGTTTGCCATGGGGTAATGAGGCCAAACTCTCAGCCTATTCTCCTTTACTGTAGCATGTCAAAGTGTTTATACATGGAATGGGGTGAGAGTTGGATCTCGCTACCCAATATCACACTCTGGTGTCTCTTGCTGTATGGAAAATTGTGGTGTTGATGGTTTAGGGGCTCTTCCCTGACATCTAATTTCCCCACTTTTGTCAGTTTAACCATAACTGATGCATTACCAAAGGTTACATAGACTTTGACGGCAGATAAGGACCACTTGGCCCATCTAGTCTGCCCATTTCTCTACCTACAGGATAGGCCGTAGATCCTAGTTAACCAACAGCCTATTTCTTCCTACCCCCCACAAGAATTGCCTTATGTCTGTCCCATGCATTCTTGAATTCTCCCACAGTTTTAGACCCCACAACCTCCTCAGCAAGGCTGTTCCATGCATCCACTACCCTCTCTGTGAAATAATACTTCCTCACATTGCCCCTGAACTGCCCTCCTTCTATCTTTAAATTGTGTCCCCTTGTTCTTGCAAGTCTCTTTTTCTGAAAGATGCTACCCTCTTGGACTTTGTTGATTCAACTGAGGTACTTACAAGTTTCTATCATCTCCCTTCTTTCCTCAAGGGTATACATATTAAGCTCCTTTAGTCTCTCCTCATACAGCTTCTCTTGCAGACCCTGCACCAATTTAGTTGCCCTCCTCTGGACTACCTCTATCCTATGTCCTTGCAGAGATGGGGTCTCCAGAACTGGACACAGTACTCCAGATGGGGTCTCACCAACTGTCTGTACAGAGGATAACAACTTCCTGTTTTCTGCTGCTGATGCCTCTCCTATACATCCCAGTATACCCCAGCCCTCCCTACTGCCTCTCTCACATTGCTTGCTAACCTTAAGGTCATCTGATATGATTACCCCAGGTCCCTTTCCTTTTTGTTGTTGTTACTACCTCCCACCCATTGTGTATTCTTCCCTGGGTTCTTGTTTCCCAGGTGCATTATTTTGCACTTCTTTGCATTGAATCCTAGCTGCCATACTTCTGACCATTCCTCCAACCTTGCCAAGTCCCTTTTCATCCTTTCCACGCCTCCTTGTGTATCAACCCTGTTGCAGATCTTTGTGTCATCTGCAAAAAGGCATACTTTTTCTTCCAGTCCCTCTGCAATGTCACTGATGAAGACATTAAAAAGGACTGGACCCAATACTGAACCCTGCGGTACCCCACTAGTAACCTCTCTTTCTTCAGAGTGGACTCCATTTACAATTGCAGGTTTTGGCAGTGCATCTTAATTATATATAGAAAGTGACGATAGGGCAACCTCAAGTGTGTGGTGCCGACAAATTGCAAATGGGAAAGCGGGCTGATAAAAAAACAAGATTGCAGGCAATTAAGGTGACTCTGATAACATTAATACGCATCTCTAGTGGAACCAGGAGAAACAGAAGAGGGAAAAAAATTAGTTCATTAGCTAGGATTTGAACCAGGCTACCCAGAATTCTCTTCAACTAATAAATGAGCAATATTCAAATGTTGTGATGTGGATATACTCATGAAAGGAGACCCTTCCATAGCTATATGCATGTATTACTAAGCTACATGCTCTTAAAGACGAGACCAGCCATTTCTCCAGGCTCCTCAGGTGGTACACTGGATGTCTCTTGACTTTACGAGCAAAAAGGAAAGGGTTTGAACCTAGATGAGGGCACTGGTATATTGCCTTATCAAGGACAAGCAGGAATTATGCCGTCCCTGTTATCATATTTTCACCTTGCCCTTGCTGTTTTTATTTCCTTTACCGTTCATTCTTAAACAACTACGATTACTTAAAAAAAAATTGTTTCAGTGTTAAGGTCTGCAATGCAGCGCAGAGGTTAGAACATTCAGTTATAAGCCAAAAGTCCTTTAGTCCTAGGATTTAATCTCACAAATACCGGATGAACAATCCACCTGAATCAGCCACTGCCCAAGTCAGAGAACCTCATTTTGCCTCATAGTCAGCATGCAATCCCCACCTATAATCACCCAATATAAGCACTGCCTCCAATATCACCCCATGTAATCCCTGCCTATAATATCACTCCATATAAGCCCCACCTCCAATATCACCCCATGTAAGCCCTGCCTCTAATATCAGCCCATATAAACCCCGCCTCCAATATCACCTCTTGTAACCCCTGCCTCCAATGTCACCCCATATAAACCCTACATCCAATATCACCCCATGTAAGCTCTGCCTCCAATTTTACCTCATATAAGCCCTGCCTCCAACAATGTCACAGTCATCACATTACTTGGTCCAGTAAGGTGAATTCTCTATTGCTGCTCATAATCACCTTTTTGGACATAAAAACAGCCTTTGGGACTGATAAATAGAACAGCAGTCCCAGCCTTCATAAGCGCAGGAAGCAAAAGCCAATTTTGAAAACGTGGCGCAAAATTCCCCAAAATGGCCATCTTACAAGCGTGTGTTACGCAGTTTCTACGCTAGCTCATAACTTCACCAATTTGTACTATTTTCACTGCAGATTTTCAGTGTTGTCATTTTTTCACACCTACTCATGAACAGCACACGTTTCATTTCTCACATCCTGACAGAAATGTGTTTTCACACCTCTGCCACAGAATGGCGTGTTACAGTGTGAAACCAACTTTCCAGATAAATTAACAAACTCACAGGGCCAGCTTTGATGAGTCGATTTCCCAGAGATCTCATGTTGAACATTTGATTAAAAAATTCTGATAAATGTGCTCATTACGAGCGTGCATTGTGTAGTTTCCACGCAGGCTCATAACTGCCAATTTTTCACATTTTCCCCCCTGACTTTCAACATTACCCTTTTCCACATCTCCTCATGAATAGTATAAAGCCATCATTTTTAACAGCCTGCCCAAAACTTTATTTTGTACCTCTGGGGCAGAATAGGACATTCGCTGTGCGAACTCAACTTTTGGGACATAGTAGTGAAATGACAGTGACATTGTTCATGAGATTCAGTCCCTGAATTGCCTTGTTGTAAGGTGGGCAGAAAAAAAATTCTAAAAATGCCTGAGTTATGTACGTCCATTGAACTGCCTCACCCACGGCACCTGTATCTTGAAAAAGATGTGAGATAGAGAATTGGTCGACCTCATCCCCTGAGAAGGTCTTACTGTCATGATTGCAATGACATTTGAATTGTTTTCATAGCTGCTATGGTTACTGAGATATTGGCAAATTAGTGTTACAAGTGTTGCTTGACATGTATGGCTGCTGTGTAGTGCTGCAGTTATGTTCAAGTGGGAGGGCAGAGTCCAGAGCACCTACACTCCCACACATGCATATCATTACTCAGGAATGGGCAGCATGGTGGGAGTGAGGGGTCCACCAAACACATGCTATTTGCTAGTTATATTACACTTTTTCAAAAAGTGAGGAAATTCATTGCAAAAAAACTGTTGTTAATGCATCGGTTAGGGTTAAACTGACAAAAGACAGAAAATGAGGTGTTAGGGCAGAGATCCTAACCTCCAACCACCCCATCTCCCAATCCTCCACAGACTGATGGACTTTGGGGTTTGCCATGGGGTAATGAGGCCAAACTCCCTGCCCATTCTCCTTTACTGTAGCATTTCAACCTGTTTTTACTTGGAATGGGGTGAGAGTTGGGCCTCACTACCCAATGGCACACTCTGGTGTCTCTCTCTGTATTGAGAATTGTGGTGGTGATGGATTAGGGGCTCTTCGCTGATGTCGCATTTCCCCACTTTTGTCGGTTTATCCCTAACTGATGCATTACCAAAGGTGTTGGCAGTGCATACTTTTTAGATATAGAAGGAGAAGATGGGGTACCCTCAAGTGTGTGGTGCAGACAAACTGCAAATGGGAAAGGGGGCTGATAAAAAAACAAGAATGCAGGCAATTAAGGTGACTCCGATAACATTAATACGCATCTCTATTGGAACCAGGAGAAACAGAAGAGAGAAAAAAATGAGTTCATTAGCTAGGATTTGAACCATGCTACCCAGAATTCTGTTCAACTAATAAATGAGGAATATTCAAATGTTGTGAAGTGGATATACTCGAACTTTGAACAGCCAGCAGCCTCTTCCTTTGCTATATGCATGTATTACTACATTAACGTTAAACCGAGGTCCCTTCTACCCATCCTGGTGTTGTCCTGGTGGGTGTCCAGGTGGAAGTAAAAGAACCCAGGGCACTCTTCGCAAAGAGTAGGGAACATTCCCGGTGTCCTGGCCAACATTCCCCTTCCCATAAGCCGGTTCATGCAATTATCCAGGCTGTGTGTGGGTGATGATGTGCGATATGGCCGCCACCACACATTCAGTCACTTCACTACCGGTCTAGCACTGCTTGTAAAGCACTTTGGATGTAAGAAAAGTGCTATATAAATGCAAATTCTTCTTCTTCTTCTTCTTCTACTAAGCTATATGCTCTTAAAGACGAGACCAGTGATTTCTCAAAGTTCTGCAGGTGGTACACTGGATGTCTCTTGACTTTAGAAGCAAAAAAGGTAGAGTTTGAACCTAGATGAGGGCACTGGTATACTGCCTTATCAAGGACATGCAGGAATTATTCCGTCCCTGTTATCATGGTTTCACCTTGCCCTTCCTGTTTTTGTTTCCTTTACTGTTCATACTTAAACCCCTACGATTACTTAAAAAAAAATAAGAAAACTATTGTTTGAGTGTTAAGGTCTGCAATGAAGCGCAGAGGTTAGCACATTGAGTTATAAGCCAAAAGTCCTTTAGTCCTAGGATTTAATCTCACAAATACCAGATGAAAAGTACACCTGAATCCGCCACTGCCAAAGTCAGAGCATCTCATTTTGCCTCATAGTCAGCATGTAAGCCCCACCTATAATGTCACCATATATATAAGTCCCTCCTCTAATATCACCCCATATAAGCACTGCCTCGAATATCACCCAATGTAAGCCCAGCCTCCAATATCACCCCATGTAAGCCCTGCCTCCAATATCACCCCATATAAACCCAGCATCCAATATCACCAAATGTAAGCCCCACCTCCATTATAGCTTCATACAAGCCCTGCCTCCAAAAATGTCACAGTCATCTCATTACTTGGTCCAGAAAGGAGAGTTCTCTATCGCTGCTCATAATCACCTTTTCAGACATAAAAACAGCTTTTGGGACTGATTAATAAAACAGCAGTTCCAGCCTTCATGAGCGCAGGAAGCAAAAGGCAATTTTGAAAATGTGGTGCAAAATTCCTCAAATGTCCATCTTACAAGCGTGCGCTGTGCAGTTTCTATGCAGGCTCATAACTACGTCAATTTGTACTATTTTCACTCCTGATTTTCAGTGTTGCCATTTTTTCCACACCTCCTCATGAACAGTATGGCTGTCATTTCTCAAATCCTGCCCGAAATGTGTTTTCACACTTCTGCCACAGAATGGCGCATAGCACTGCGAAATCAACTTTCAGGATAATTTAACAAACTCACAGGGCCAGCTTTGATGAGCTGATTTCCCAGAGATCTTATGTTGAACATTTGATTACAAAATTCTGATAAATGTGCTCATTACGAGCGTGCACTGTGCAGTTTCCACACACGCTCATAACCGTCAATTTTTCATATTTTCCCTCCTGATTTCAACATTACCCTTTTCCATATCTCCTCATGAACAGTATACAGCCATAATTTTTCACAGCTTGCTGAAAACTTGATTTTGTACCTCTGGTGCAGAATAGCACATTTGCTGTGCGAACTCTCTTTTCGGGACATAGTAATGAAAAGACAGTGACATTGTTCATGAGATTCAGTCCCTGAATTGCCTTGTTGTAAAGTGGGTGGAAAAAATTCTAAAAATGCCTGAGTTTCGTGCGTCCATTGAACTGTGGCACCCGAGGCACCTGTAACTTCAAAATGATGTGAGATAGAGAATTGGTCGATCATATCCCCTGAGAAGGTCTCACTGTCACGATTGCAATGACATTTGAATTGTTTTCATAGGTGTTACAGTTGCTGAGATATTGGCAAATTAGTGTTAGAAGTGTTGCTTGCCCTGTAGGGCTGCTGAGTAGTGCCATAGTATGTTCATGTGGGAAGGCAGAGCCCAGAGCACCTGCACTCCCATACATGCATATCGTTACTCAGGAATGTGCAGCACGGTTTGAGTGTGGGGCCCAACAACACATGCTATTCGCTTGTTATATTACACCTTTTCAAAAAGTGAGGCAATTCATTGCAAAAAACTGTTGTTAATACATCAGTTAGGGTTAAACTGACAAAAGTCAGAAAATGAGGTGTTATGGTAGAGTTCCTAACCCCCAACCACCCCATCTCACCATCTTCCACAGACTGACGGACTTTGGGGTTTGCCATGGGGTAATGAGGGCAAACTCTCAGCCCATTCTCCTTTACTGTAGCATTTCAACATGTTTATACATGGAATGGGGTGTGAGTTGGGCCTCGCTACCCAATGGTATGCTCTGGTGTCTCTCACTGTGTGGAGAATTGTGGTGGTGTTGGGTTACGGGCTCTTCCCTGATGTCTCATTTCTCCACTTTTGTCAGTTTAACCCAAACTGATGCATTACCAATGGTTTTGGCAGTGCATATTAATTATTTATAGAAGGTGAAGATGGGGCACCTTCAAGTGTGTGGTGCCAACAAACTGCAAATGGGAAAGCGGGCTGATAAAAAAACAAGAATGCAGGCAATTAAGGTGACTCTGATAACGTTAATACGCATCTCTAGCGGAACCAGGAGAAACAGAAGCAAGAAAAAAAAATTAGTTCATTAGCTCGGATTTGAAACCAGGCTGCCCAGAATTCTGTTCAACTAATAAATGAGCAATATTCAAATGTTGTGATGAGGATACACTCGTGCTTTTAACAGCCAGCAGCACCTTCCATTGCTATATGCATGTATTACTAAGCTACATGTTCTTAAAGACAAGACCAGTGATTTCTCCAAGCTCCTCAGGTGGTACACTGGATGTCTCTTGACTTTACAAGCAAAAAGGTAGAGGTTTGAACCTAGATGAGGGCACTGGAATACTGCCTTATCAAGGACAATAAGGAATTATGCCGTCCCTGTTATCATGGTTTCACCTTGCTCTTCCTGTTTTTACTTCCTTTACTGTTCATACTTAAACCCCTATGATTACTTAAAAAAAACATAATAAAAGTATTGTTTGAGTGTTGAGGTATGCAATGTAGCGCAGGCTTGAACATTGAGTTATAAGCCAAAAGTCCTGTAGTACTAGGATTTAATCTCACAAATACCAGTTTAACAATACACCTGAATCATCCACTCCCCAAGTCAGAGCATCTCATTTTGCCTCATAGTCAGCATGCAAGCCCCAACTATAATCTCACCATATATAAGTCCCACCTCCAATATCACCCCATAAAAGCACTGCCTCCAAATATCACCCAATGTGAGCCCTGCCTCCAATATCACCCCTTATAAGCCCCGTAACCAATATCACACCATGTAAGATCTGCCTCCAATATCACCCCATATAAACCCCACCTACAATATCACCTCTTGTAAGCCCCACCCCCAATATCACCCAATATAAACCCGACATCCAGTATCACCCCATGTAAATACCACCTCCATTATAACCTCATATACACCCCACCTCCAACAATGTCATATTCATCTCATAACTTGGTCCAGAAAGATGAGTTCTCTATTGCTGCTAATAATCACCTTTTCGGACATAAAATCAGCTTTTGTGATTGATTAATAAAACAGCAGTTACAGCCTTCATGAGCGCAAGAAGAAAAAGCCAATTTTGAAAATGTGGCGCAAAATTCCCCAAAAGGGCCATCTTACAAGTGTGTGTTGCGCAGTTAATACGCAGGCTCATAACTCCTCCAATTTGTACTATTTTCAATCCAGATATTCAGCGTTGCCATTTTTTCACACCTCCTCATGAACGCTACAGCTGTCGTTTCTCACATCCTGCCAGAAATGTGTTTTCACACCTCTGCGACAGAATTGCGCGTTGCAATATGAAACCAACTTTCTGGATAAATTAACAAACTCACAGGGCCAGCTTTGATGGGACGATTTCCCCGAGATCTCATGTTGAACATTTGATTAAAAAATTCTGATAAATGTGCTCATTATGAGCATGCGTTGAGCAGTTTCCACGCATGCTCATAACTGCCAGTTTTTCATATTTTCCCTCCTGATTTTCAACATTACCTTTTTCCACATCTCCTCATGAACAGTATACAGCCATCATTTTTCACAGCCTGCCCAAAACTTGATTTTGTACCTCTGGTGCAGAATAGCTCATTTGCTGTGCGAACTCATCTTTCGGGACATAGTAATGAAATGACAGTGACATTGTTCATGAGATTCAGTCCCTGAATTGCCTTGTTGTAAAGTGGGTGGAGAAAATTCTAAAAATGCCTGAGTTTCGTGCGCCCATTGAACTGTGGCACCCTCGGTACCTGTAACTTGAAAACGATGTGAGATAGAGAATTGGTCGATCATATCCCCCAAGAAGGTCTCGCTGTCACGATTGCAATGCCATTTGAATTGTTTTCATAGCTGTTACAGTTGCTGAGATATTGGCAAATTAGTGTTACTAGTGTTGCTTGGCCTATAGGGCTGCTGTGTAGTGTCATAGTTATGTTCAAGTGGGAGGGCAGTGCCCAGAGCACCTTCACTCCCACACGTGCATATCGTTACTCAGGAATGGGCAGCATGGTGGGAGCATGGGGCCCACCAACACATGCTATTTGCTTGTTATATTACACTTTTTCAAAAAGTGAGGCAATTCATGTGCAAAAAACTGTTGTTAATTCATTGGTTAGAGTTAAACTTACAAAAGTCAGAAAATGATGTGTTAGGGAAGTGCCCCGAACCCCCAACAACCCCATCTCCCCATTCTCCACAGACCGATGGACTTTGGGGTTTGCCATGGGGTAATGAGGCCAAATTCTCAGCCCATTCTCCTTTACTGTTGCATTTCAACCTGTTTATACTTAGAATGGGGTTAGAGTTGTGCCTCACTACCCAATGGCACACTCTGGTGTCTCTCGCTGTATGGAGAATTGTGATGGTGTTGAATTAGGGGCTCTTCCCTGACATCTCATTTCCCCACTTTTGTCAGTTTAACCTTAACTGATGCATTACCAAAGGTTTTGGCAGTGCATATTAATTACATATAGAAGGTGAAGATGGGGCACCCTTAAGTGTGTGATGCCAAAAAACTGTAATTGGGAAAGTGGGCTGATAAAAAAAGCCAAGAATGCAGGCAATTAAGGTTACTCTGATAACATTAATATGCATCTCGAGTGGAACCAGAAGAAACAGAAGTGAGAAAAAAAATTAGTTCATTAGCTAGTATTTGAACCCAGGCTACTCAGAATTCTGTTCAACTTAATAAATGAGCAATACTCAAATGTTGTGATGAGGATATACTCATGCTTTTTACAGCCAGCAGCCCCTTCCATTGCTACATTCATGTATTACTAAGCTACTTGCTCATAAAGATGAGACCAGTAATTTCTCCAAGCTCCTCAGGTGGTACTCTGGATGTCTCTTGACTTTACAAGCAAAAAAGGTAGAGTTTGAACCTAGATGAGGGCACTGGTATACTGCCTTATCAAGGACTTGCAGGAATTATTCTGTCCCTGTTATCATGGTTTCACCTTGCCCTTCCTGTGTTTATTTCCTTTACTGTTCATACTTAAACCCGTACGATTACTTAAAAAAAAAAAAAATATATCGTTTGAGTGTTAAGATCTGCAATGAAGTGCAGAGGTTAGCACATTGAGTTATAAGCCAAAAGTCCTATAGTCCTAGGATTTATTCTCACAAATACCAGATGAAAAGTACACCTGAATCCGCCACTGCCAAAGTCAGAGCATCTCATTTTGCCTCATGGTCAGCATGCAAGCCCCACCTATAATCTCACGATATATAAGTACTGCCTCCAATATCACCCAATGTAAGGCCTGCCTCCCAATATCACCCCATATAAGCACTGCCTCCAATATCACCCAATGTAAGGCCTGTCTCCAATATAACCCCATATATAAACATCGCCTCCAATATCACCTCTTGCAAGCCCCACCTCCAATATCACTCCATATAAACCCCGCCTCCAATATCACCTCTTGTAAACCCCACCTCCAATATAACCCCATATAAACCCCACAACCAATATCACCCCATGTAAGTCCCACCACCATTATAAACTCATATAAGCCTCGCCTCCAACAATGTCACAGTCATCTCATTACTTGGTCCAGATAGGTGAGTTCTCTATCGCTGGTCATAATCACCTTTTTGGACATAAAAACTGCTTTTGGGACTGATTAATAAAACAACAGTCACAGCATTGATGAGTGCAGGAAGCAAAAGCCAATTCTGAAAATGTGGTGAAAAATTCGAAAGAATGGCCATCTTGCAAGCGTGCATTGCGCAGTTTCTATGCAGGCTTATAACTTCACCAATTTGTACTATTTTCACTCCAGATTTTCAGCGTTCCCATTTTTTCACACCTCCTCATGAACGGTACAGCAGTCGTTTTTCACACCCTGCCAGAAAAGTGTTTTCAGACGTCTGCCACAGAATGGCACACTGCAATGCGAAACCAACTTTCAGGATAAATTAACAAACTCACAAGGCCAGCTTTGATGAGTCGATTTCACAGAGATCTCATGTTGAACATTTGATTAAAAAATTCTGATAAATCTACTCATTACGAGAGTGCATTGTGCAGTTTCCACGCACGCTCATAACCACCAATTTTTCATGTTTTAATTCCTGATTTTCAAAAATACCCTTTTCAACATCTCCTCATGAACAGTATACAGCCATCATTTTTCACTGCCTGCCCAAAACTTGATTTTGTACCTCTGGCACAGAATAGCACATTTGCTGTGCGAACTCAACTTTCAGGACATAGTAATGAAATGACAGTGACATTGTTCATGAGATTCAGTCCCTGATTTGCTTTGTTGTAAAGTGGGAGGAAACAATTCTAAAAATGCCTGATTTTTGTGCGCCTGTTGTACTGTGGCACCCCCGGCACCTATAACTTGAAAACGATGTGAGATAGAGAATTGGTCGATCATATCCCCCGAGAAGGTCTCACTCTCATGATTGCAATGACATTTGAATTGTTTTCATAGTGGTTGCAGTTGCTGAGATATTGTCAAATTGGTGTTACAAGTGCTGCTTGGCCTGTAGAGCTGCTGTGTAGTGCCGTAGTTATGTTCAAGTGGCAGGGCAGAGCGCAGGACACCTGCAGTCCCACACATGCATATCATTACTCAGGAATGGACAGCATGGTGGGAGTGTGGAACCCACCAACACATGTTATTTGCTTGTTATATTACACTTTTTCAAAAAGTAAGGAGATTCATTTGCAAAAATCTGTTGTTAATGCATCAAGTTAGAGTTAAACTGACAAAAGTCAGAAAATGAGGTGTTAGGGAAGAGCCCCTAAGCCCCAACCATCCCATCTCCCCATTCTCCACAGAGCAATGGACTTTGGGGTTTGCCATGGAGTAATGAGGCCAAATTCTCAGCCCATTCTACTTTACTGTAGCATTTCAACCTGTTTATACTTGGAATGGGGTTAGAGTTGGGCCTCGCTACCCAATGGCACACTCTGGTGTCTCACGCTGTATGGAGAATTGTGGTGGTGTTGGATTAGGGGATCTTCCCTGATGTCTCATTTCCCCAGTTTTGTCATTTTAACCCTAACTGAGGCATTACCAAAGGTTTTGGCAGTGCATATTAATTATGTATAGAAGGTGAAGATGGGGCACCCTCAAGTGTGTGGTGCCAAAAAACTGCAATTGGGAAAGTGGGCTGATAAAAAAAGCCAAGAATGCAGGCAATTAAGGTGACCCCGATAACATTAATATGCATCTCTGGTGGAACCAGAAGAAACAGAAGATAGAAAAAAAAATAGTTCTTTAGCTAGTATTTGAACCCAGGCTACTCAGAATTCTGTTCAACTTTATAAATAAGCAATATTCAAATGCTGTGATGTGGATATACTCATGCTTTTTACAACCAGCAGCCCATTCCATTGCTACATGCATGTATTACTAAGCTACATGCTCTTAAAGATGAGTCCAGCAATTTCTCCAAGCTCCTCAGGTGGTACAGTGGATGTCTCTTGACTTTACAAGCAAAAAGGTAGAGGTTTGAACCTAGAAGAGGGCACTGGAATACTGCCTTATCAAGGACATGCAGGAATTATGCTGTCACTGTTATCATGGTTTCACCTTGCCCTCCCTGTTTTTACTTCCTTTACTATTCATAATTAAACCCCTAAGATGACTTTAAAAAAATAAATATGTTGTTTGAGTGTTGAGGTCTGCAATGTAGTGCAGAGGTTATATCATTGAGTTATAAGCCAAAAGTCCTTTAGTCCTAGGATTAAACCTCACAAATACCTGATGAACAATACACCTGAATCATATACTGCCCAAGTCAGAGCTTCTCATTTTGCCTCATAGTCATCATGCAAGCCCCACCTATAATCTCACTATATATAAGTCCTGCCTCCAATATATCCCATATAAGCACTGCCTCCAATATCACCCAATGTAAGGCCTGCCTCCAATATCACCCTATATAAGCACTGCCTCCAATATCTCCCAATGTAAGGCCTGTCTCCAATATAACCATATATAAACATCACCTCCAATATCACCTCTTGCAAGCCCCACCTCCAATATCACTCCCATATAAACCCCGCCTCCAATATCACCTCTTGTAAGCCCCACCTCCAATATAACCCCATATAACCCCACGTCCAATATCACCCCATGTTTGCCCCATCACCATTATAAACTCATATAAGCCCCACCTCCAACAATGTCACAGTCATCTCAATACTTGGTATAGATAGGTGAGTTCTCTATCGCTGCTCATAATCACCTTTTTGGACATAAAAACTGCTTTTGGGACTGATTAATAAAACAGCAGTCACAGCGTTGATGAGCACAGGAAGCAAAAGCCAATTTTGAAACTGTGGTGAAAAATTCTCCAAAATGGACATCTTACAAGCGTGCGTTGCGCAGTTTCTACACAGGCTTATAACTTCGCCAATTTGTACTATTTTCACTCCAGATTTTCAGCGTTGTCATTTTTTCACACCTTCTCATGAACGGTACAGCAGTCATTTCTCACACCCTGCCAGAAAAGTGTTTTCTCATGTCTGCCACAGAATGGCACGTTGCAATGCGAAACCAACTTTCAGGATAAATTAACAAACTCACAGGGCCAGCTTTGATGAGTCTATTTTACAGAGATCTCATGTTGAATATTTGATTAAAAAATTCTGATAAATCTGCTCATTACAAGAGTGCATTGTGCAGTTTCTACGCACACTCATAACTGCCAATTTTTCATATTTGCCCTCCTGATTTTCAACATTACCCTTTTCCACATCTCCTCATGAACAGTATACAGCCATCATTTTTCACATCCTGCCCAAAACTTGATTTTGTAGCTTTCGCACAGAATAGCACATTCGCTGTGCGAACTCAACTTTCGGGGCAGAGTAATGAAATGAGAGTGACATTGTTCATGAGATTCAGTCCCTGAATTGCCTTGTTGCAAAGTGGGAGGAAAAAATTCTAAAAATGCCTGAGTTATGTGCATACATTTAACTGTGGCACACGCGGCACCTATAACTTGAAAACGACGTGAGATAGAGAATTGGTCGATCATATCCCCCAAGAAAATCTCACTGTGATGATTACAATGACTTTTGAATTGTTTTCATAGCTGTTACAGTTGCTGAGATATTGTATAATTAGTGTTACAAGTGTTGCTTGCCTTGTAGGGCTGCTGTGTAGTGCCGTAATTACGTTCAAGTGGGAGGGAAGAGCCCAGAGCACCTGCAGTCCCACACATGCATATCTTTATTCAGGAATGGCAAGCATGGTGGGAGTGAGGGGCCCACCAACACATGCTATTTGCTTGTTATATTACACTTTTTCAAAAAGGGAGGCAATTCATTTGCAAAAAACTGTTGTTAATGCATCGGTTAGAGTTAAACTGACAAAAGTCAGAAAATGAGGTGGTAGGGTAGGGTCCCTAACCTCCAACCACCCCATCTCCCCATCCTCCACAGTCCGATGGACTTTGGGGGTTTGCCATGGGGTAATGAGGCCAAATTCTCATCCCATTTTCCTTTACTGTAGAATTTCAACCTGTTTATACTTGGAATGGGGTTAGAGGTGATCCTCACTACCCAATGGCACACTCTGGTGTTTCTCACTGTATGTAGAATTGTGGTGGTGGTGATGGATAAGGGGCTCTTCCCTGATGTCTCATTTCCCCACTTTTGTTGGTTTAACCCTAACTGATACATTACCAAAGGTTTTGGCAGTGCATATTAATTATATATAGAAGGTGAAGATGGGGCTCCTTCAAGTGTGTGGTGCCAAAAAACTGCAATTGGGAAAGTGGTCTGATTAAAAAAAAACAAGATTGCAGGCAATTAATGTGACTCCGATAACATTAATATGTATCTCTAGTGGAAACAGAAGAAGCAGAAGAGAGAAAAAAAATTAGATCATTAGCTAGTGTTTGAACCGAGGCTACTCAGAATTCTGTTCAACTTAATAAATGAGCAATACTCAAATGTTGTGATGTGGATATACTTGTGCTTTTTGCAGCCAGCTGCCCCTTCCATTGCTACGTGCATGTATTACTAAGCTACATGCACTTAAAGTTGAGACCAGCAATTTCTCCAAGCTCCTCAGGTGGTACACTGGATGTCTCTTGACTTTACAAGCAAAAAGGTAAAGGTTTGAACCTAGATGAGGGCACTGGAATACTGCCTTATCAAGGACACACAGGAATTATGCTGTCCCTGTTATCATGGTTTCACCTTGCCCTTCCTGTTTTTACTTCCTTTACTATTCATACTTAAACCCCTAATATGACTTAAAAAAATATGTATAAATTGTTTGAGTGTTAAGGTCTGCAATGTAGCGCAGAGGTTAGAACTTTGAGTTATAGGCCAAAAGTCCATTAGTCCTAGGATTTAATCTCACAAATACCTGATGAACAATAAACCTGAATCAGATACTGCCCAAGTCAGAGCTTCTCATTTTGCCTCATAGTCATCATGCAAGCCCAACCTATAATCTCACCATATATAAGTCCTGCCTCCAATATCACCCCATATAAGCACTGCCTCCAATATCACCCAAAGTAAGGCCTGCCTCCAATATCACCCCAACTAAGCCCCACCTCCAATATCACCCGATGTAAGCCCCGTCTCCAATCTCTCCCCATAAACAAACATCGCCTCCAATATCACCTCTTGCAAGCCCCACCTCCAATATCACTCCATATAAACCCTGCCTCCAATATCACCTCTTGTAAGCCCCACCTCCAATATAACCCAATATAAACCCCGCATCCAGTATCACCCCATGTAAGCCCCACCACCGTTATAAACTCATATAAGCCCCGCCTCCAACAATGTCACAGTCATCTCATTACTTGGTCCAGATAGGTGAGTTCTCTATCGCTGCTCATAATCACCTTTTCGGACATGAAAACTGCTTTTGGGACTAATTAATAAAACAGCAGTCACAGCATTGGTAGAGCACAGAAGCAAAAATAATTTGAAAATGGTGCAAAATTCCTCAAAATGGCCCATCTTACAAGCGTGAATGCGCGGTTTGCTCTTAACTTCAATTTGTACTATTTTCTCTCCAGATTTTTAGCGTTGCCAGTTTTTCACATCTCCTCATGAATGGTACAGCTGTCATTTCTCACATCCTGCCAGAAATGTGTTTTCACACCTCTGCCACAGAATGGCACATTGCAGTGCAAAACCAAGTTTCAGGATAAATTATCAAACTCACAGGGCCAGCCTTGATGAGATGATTGCCCAGATATCTTATGTTGAACTTTTCATTAAAAAATTCTGATAAATGTGCTCATTACGAGCGTGCATAGTGCAGTTTCCATGCACGCTCATAACCACCAATTTTTCATGTTTTCATTCCTGATTTTCAAAAATACCCTTTTCCACATCTCCTCATAGAACACAATACTTACAGCCATGTTTTTTCTGCCTGCCCAAAAACTTGATTTTGTACCTCTGGCACAGAATAGCACATTTGCTGTGCGAACTCAACTTTCGGGACATAGTAATGAAATGACAGTGACATTGTTCATGAGATTCAGTCCCTGATTTGCCTTTGTTGTGAAGTGGGAGGAAACAATTCTAAAAATGCCTGGGTTTCGTAAGCCCGTTGAACTGTGGCTACCGCTGCACCTGTAACGAAATGATGTGAGATTAGGGGTAGTTCGATCCCTTATAACCCGAAGAAGGTCTCACTGTCACGATTGCAATGACATTTGAATTGTTTTCATAGCTGTTCCAGTTGCTGAGATATTGGCAAATTAGTGTTACAAGTATTGCTTGGCTGTAGGGGCTGCTGTGTAGTGCCGTAGTTATGTTCAGAGTGGGAGGCAGGCGGGAACTTACTCTGCTCCCACACATACATATCATTGCTGAGGAATGGGCAGCATGGTGGGAGTGTGGGGCCGACCAATACATGCTATTTGCTTGTTATATTAAACTTTTTCAAAAAGTAAGGAAATTCATTTGCATAAAACTGTCGTTAATGCATCGGTTAGAGTTAAACTGACAAAAGTCAGAAAATGATGTGTTAGGGAAGAGCCCCAAACCCCCAACCACCCCATCTCCCCATTCTCCACAGACCGATGGACTTTGGGGTTTGCCATGGAGTAATGAGGCCAAATTCTCAGCCCGTTCTACTTTACTGTAGCATTTCAACCTGTTTATACTTGGAATGGGGTTAGAGTTGGGCCTCGCTACCCAATGGCACACTCTGGTGTCTCACGCTGTATGGAGAATTGTGATGGTGATGGATTAGGGGCTTTTCCCTGATGTCTCATTTCCCCACTTTTGTCAGTTTAACCCTAACTGAGGCATTACCAAAGGTTTTGGCAATGCATATTAATTATATATAGAAGGTGAAGATGGGGCACCCTCAAGTATGTGGTGCCAAAAAACTGCAATTGGGAAAGTGGGCTGATAAAAAAAGCCAAGAATGCAGGCAATTAAGGTGACTCTGATAACATTAATATGCATCTCTAGTGGAACCAGAAGAAACCGAAGAGAGAAAAAAAATTAGTTCATTAGCTAGTATTTGAACCCAGGCTACTCAGAATTCTGTTCAACTTAATAAATGAGCAAAACTCAAATGTTGTGATGTGGATATACTCATGCTTTTTACAGCCAGCAGCCCCTTCAATTGCTACATGCATGTATTACTAAGCTACATGCTCTTAAAGATGAATCCAGCAATTTCTCCAAGCTCCTCCGGTGGCACACTGGATGTCTCTTGACTTTACAAGCAAAAAGGTAGAGGTTTGAACCTAGAAGAGGGCACTGGAATACTGCCTTATCAAGGACACGCAAGAATTATGCTGTCCCTGTTATCATGGTTTCACCTTGCCCTTCCTGTTCTTTCTTCCTTTACTATTCATAATTAAACCCCTAAGATGACATAAAAAAAATAAACATATTTTTTGAGTGTTAAGGTCTGCAAAGTAGCGCAGAGGTTAGAACATTGAGTTATAAGCCAAAAGACCTTTAGTTCTAGGATTTAATCTCACAAATAGCTGATGAACAATACACCTGAATCAGATACTGCCCAAGTCAGAGCTTCTCATTTTGCCTCATAGTCATCATGCAAGCCCCACCTATAATCTCACCATATATAAGTCCTGCCTCCAATACCACACCATATAAGCACTGCCTCCAATATCACCCAATGTAAGGCCTGCCTCCAATATAACCCCATATATAAACATCGCCTCCAATATCACCTCGTGCAAGCCCCACCTCCAATGTCACTCCACATAAAACCCTACTCCAATATTACCTCTTGTAAGCCCCACCTCCAATATAACCCCATATAAACCCCACATCCAATATCACCCCATATAAGGCTCATCACCATTATAAACTCATATAAGCCCCGCCTTCAACAATCTCACAGTCATCTCATTACTTGGTCCAGGTAGGTGAGTTCTCTATCGCTGCTCATAATCACCTTTTCGGACATGAAAATTGCTTTTGGGACTGATTAATAAAACAGCAGTCACAGCATTGATGAGTCCAGGAAGCAAAAGCCAATTTTGAAAATGTGGCGCAAAATACCTCAAAATGGCCATCTTACAAGCGTGAATTGTGCAGTTTCTACGCAGACTCTTAACTTCACCAATTTGTACTATTTTCTCTCCAGATTTTTAGCGTTGCCAGTTTTTCACATCTCCTCATGAACGGTACAGCTGTCGTTTCTCACATCCTGCCAGAAATGTGTTTTCACACCTCTGCCACAGAATGGCACATCGCAGTGCAAAACCAACTTTCTGGATAAATTATCAAACTCACAGGGTCAGCCTTGATGACACGATTGCCCAGATATCTCATGTTGAACTTTTCATTAAAAATTCTGATAAATGTGCTCATTACTGATTCATTGTATAGTTTCCGCACGCCTCATAACTGCCAATTTTTTCATATTTTCCCTGCTGATTTTCAACATTACCCTTTTCCACATCTCCTCATGAACAGTATACAGCCATCATTTTTCACAGCCTGCCCAAAACTTGATTTTATACCTCTGGCACAGAATAGCACATTTGCTGTGTGAACTCAACTTTCGGGACAGAGTAATGAAATGACAGTGACATTGTTAATGAGATTCAGTCCCTGAATTGCCTTATTGTAAAGTGGGAGGAAAAAATTCTAAAAATGCCTGAGTTATGTGCATCGTTGAACTGTATTCCTTTGGCACCTATAACTGAAAACGATGTGGAGATAGAGGTGGTGGAATCCTTGTCCCCGAGAAGGTCTCACTGTCACGATTTGCAATGATATTTGAATTGTTTTCATAGCTGTTCCAGTTGCTGATATATTGGCAAATTAGTGTTACAAGTGTTGCTTGGCCTGTAGGGCTGCTGTGTAGTGCCATAGTTGATGTTCAAGTGGGAGGGCAGTATTCAGGGTATCTGCACTCCACATATCATACTTATGAATGGGCATCAGGGGTGTGTGGGCCCACCAACACATGCTGTTTGCTTTATATTACACTTTTCAAAAGTAAATTCATTTCCAAAACTGTTGTTAATGATTGTTATGTTAAACTGACAAAAGTCAGAAAATGAGGTATTGGGAAGAGCTAACTATACCCATCTCCCCATTCTCCAAAGACGATGGACTTGGGTTGCCATGGGGCATGAGGCATCTCGGCCATTCTACTTTACTGTAGCATTTCACCTGTTTATACTTGGAATGGGGTTAGAGTTGGGCTCGCCACCCAATGGCACACTCTGTGTCTCACATATGGAGAATTGTGGTGGTGATGGATTCTTCTCTGATGTCTCATTCCCCATAACAAACAGGCAGAGACTTATTCAGCCCTGGGTAATGTTGGTGCCATCAGGTAAAAAACCTTATTGGGCCCTTAGGCCAATGTTGGTGCCGTCAGGGTAAGAGCCTTTTTCAGCCGGTAATGTTGCTGCCATCACTGTGGGCATATTCTTGCCCAGGTAATGTTGCTGCCATCACTGTTGAAGTTATTCAACCCAAAGGTAAAATATTGCTGCCATCGAACAAAAAGCCTTATTCAGCCCTGGGTAATATTTATACCATACTGTATGAGCCTTATTCAGCTCTAGGTAATATTGCTGCCATTAGTGTAAGAGCCTTATGCAGCAGAGGTGAGATTGATGCCATCAGTGTAAGAGCCTTTTCCAGTCCTGTAATGTTGTTGTTTATCACTGTAAGTACTTTATTCAGCCCTGGGTAATGTTGTTGCCACTGTGTAAGAGCCTTATTCAGCTCTACAGGAATGCTTGCTCCATCATTCTAAGAGCTCATTCATCCCTGGGTAAAGTTGCTGCCATCAGTGAAGAGCCTTATTCAGCCTCGTGTAATGCTGCTGCCATCGGTTTAGGAGCCTTATTCAGCCCTGCTAATGTCGATTGCCATCGGTGAATAGACCTTATTCAACTCTGGGTAATATTGGTGCCATCAGTGCCAGGAGCCTTATTCTGCCTCAGCCAATGCTACATGCCATCAGTGTAAGAGCTCATTCAACCTTAGTAATCTTATTGCCATTAGTGTAAGAACCTAACATACTGTCACAGCTAAAGTTGCTGCCATCAGTGTAAGAACCTTTTCAGCCCTGGGTAATGTTGTTGCACATCAGTGAAAGGACTTATTCAGCACCAGCTAATGTTGCTGCCATCAGTGTAAGATGCTTATTCAACCCTTGGTAATGTTAAGTTTATCAGTGAAAGAGCCTTTTCAGAACTGCAATGTTGCTTGCATCAGTTTAAGAGCTCTATTCAGCACTGCACGTTGCGCACAATTGTAAGAGCCCTATTCAGCCCTTTTTTAATGTTGCTGCCGTCCAGTGTAAGAGCCTTATTCATCCCTGGGTAAGGTTCCAGCTATCATATAGAGCCTTTATTCAGAATCGAGAAGTTGCTTGCCATCGTGTAAGAACCTTATTCAACCTAGGGTAATGTTGCTGTCATCAGTTTAAGCGTGTTATTCCTCTGAAATACTATTGCTGCCATCAATGTAAGAACATTATTCAGTCCCAGGTAATTTGCTGTCATCATTCTAAGCCTCTATCATCCCTGGGTAATGTTGCTGCCATCAGTGTAAGAGCCTTATTCAGCCTAATGGTAATGCTGCTGCCAACAGTTTTGAGCCTTATTCAGTCCTGGGTAGTGTTGGTGCCATCAGTAAAAGAGCCATATTCAGCCCTAGGTAATGTTGGTGATGCCAAGGTGTAAGATCCATATTCAGCACTGGGTAATGTTGGTGCCATCCAGTGTAAGAGCCTTTTTCAGCCCTGGATAATGTTGCTGCCATCAGTAAAGGGTCTTATTCAGCCCTGGGTAATGATGGTGCCATCCGTCATGAGCCTTATTCAGCCCTGAGCAATATTGCTGCCATCAGTGTAGAGACTTATTCAGCACTGGTAATGTTGCTGCTTAGTGTAACAGCCTTATTAGCCCTGGGTAGTGTTGGTGCCATCAGTGGCAAGAGCCTTATTCAGCCCTGGGTAATGTTGGTTGCCATCAGTGTAAGGCCTTATTCAGCAGTGGGTAATGTTGGTGCCGTCAGTGTAGAGCCTTATTCAGCCCTGGATAATTTTGCTGCCATCATAAAGAGAGTCTTATTCAGCCCTTTGTAATGGTGCTATCAAGTGTAGAGCCTTGTTTAAGCCCTTAGCAATGTTGCTACCATCAGTGTAGAGACTTATTCAGCCCTGGGTAGTGTTGCTGCCATCAGTGTAAGAGCCTTACTTGGCCCTGGGTAATGTGGTGCCATCAGTGTAAGAGCCTTATTCAGAACTGGGTAATGTTGCTGCCATCACTGTAAGAGCCTATTCAGCCCTGGTAATGTTGCTGCTGTCACTGTAAGAGACATGTTCAGCCCCTGAGAGATTGTTGCAACCATTAATTCTAAGAGACTTATTAAGCCCTGGGTAATGTTATTGCCATCAGTGTAACAGCCTTATTCAGCCCTGGAGTGTTGGTGCCAACAGTGTAAGAGCCTTATTCAGCCCTGGGTAATGTTGGTGCCATCCAGTGTAAGAGCCTTATTCAGCAGTGGGTAATGTTGGAGCGCCAGTGTCAGAGCCTTATTCAGCCCTGGATAATGTTGCTGCCATCAGTAAAGGAGTCTTATTCAGCCTGGGGTAATGTTGGTGTCATCATGTAAGAGCTTATTCAGCCCTTGGCAATGTTGCTACCATCAGTGTAAGAGACTTATTCAGCCCTGGTAGTGTTGCTGCAATCAGTGCCTAAGAGCCTTACTTGGCCCTGGATAATGTTGGTGCCATCAGGTAGAGCCTTATTCAGAACTTCAGGTAATGTTGCTGTCATCACTGTAAGACCTTATTCAGCCATGGTAATGTTGCTGCTATCACTGTAAGAGACTTATTCAGCCCTGGGTATTAGTTACAGCCATCAGTCTAAGGAGATTTATTAAGCCTAGAATGTTGTGCCATCAGTGTCAGAGCCTTATTCAACTACGGGTAATGTTGATGCCATCAGTGAAGCAGACATATTCATCCCTGGTTAATGTTGGTGCCATCAGTGCAAAAGCCTTATTCAACCTTAGGTAATGTTGGTGCCATCATTGTAAGACCCTTATTCCTGCCCCGGCGATTGTTTGCTACCATCAGTGTAAAATCCTTATTCAGCCCTGGGTAATGTTGGTGCCATCAGTGTAAGAGCCTTGACTCACCTGAGTAATGTTGGTGCCATCAGTGTGAGCCTTATTCAGCCCTGGGTAATGTTGGTGCCATCAAGCGTAAGAGCCTTATCAGCCCTTAGTAACATTGCTGCCATCAGTGTAAAGAGACTTATTCAGCCCTGGGTAATGTTTTTGCTATCAGATAAGAGCCTTCAAGCCCAGGGTAATGTTGCTGCATCAGTGCAAGAGCCTTATTCAGCCTTGAGTAATGTTGGATGCTATCATTGTAAGACCCTTATTCAGCCCTGGCAGATTGTTGCTACCATCAGTGTAAAATCCTTATTCAGCCCTGGGTAATGTTGGTGCCATCAGTGCAAGAGCCTTATTCACCCCTGTGTAATGTAGTTGCCATCAGTGTAAAGCCTTATTCAGCCCTGGTTAATTTTGGTGCCATCAGTGCAGAGAGTCTTATCAGCCCTGAGTAACGTTGCTGCCATCAGTGAAAGAGACTTATTCAGCCCTGGGTAATGTTGGTGCTATCAGTGTAAGAGCCTTATTCAGCCCAGCGTAATGTTGCTGCCATCAGTGTAAGAGACTTATTCAGCCCTGGGTAATGTTGGTGCCATCCAGGTAAAAAAGCCTTATTAGGCCCTGGTAATGTTGGTGCGTAGGGTGAAGAGCCTTTTTCAGCCCAGGGTAATGCTATCATAAACACTGTAAGAGCCATATTCAGCCCAGAGTAATGTTGCTGCCATCACTGTTAGAGTCTTATTCAACCCAGGGTAATGTTGCTGCCATCAGTGTAAACCTTCATTCAGCCCTGGCAACGTTGCTAGCCATCACAGAATGAGCCTTATTCAGCTCTGGGTAATATTGCTGCCATTAGTGTAAGGAGCCTTATTCAGCCAGAGTAAAGTTGCTGCCATCAGTGTAAAGAGCCTTTTTCAGCCCTGGGTAATGTTGCTGTCATCACTGTAAGGGCCTTATTCAGCCCTGGGTAATGTTGCCATCAGTGTAGAGTCCTTATTCAGCTCTAGTACAATCTTGCTGCCATCATTCTAAAGCCTCATTCATCCCTGGGTAAAGTTGCTGCCATCAGTGAAAGAGCCCTTATTCAGCCCTCGTAAAGCTGCTGCCATCAGTTTAGGGAGTCTTATTCGACCTTGGTAATGTGTGCCATCAGTGTATGAGCCCTATTCAACTCTAGGTAATGTTGGTGCCATCAGTGTCGAGAACATTATTCTGCCCGGCTAATGTTGCTGCCATCAGTATAAGAGCCTTATTCAGCGCAGTAATCTTATTGCCATTAGTGTAAGAGCCTTATTCTGTCACAGCTAAAGTTGCTGCCATCAGTGTAAGATCCTTTTCAGCACTGGGTAATGTTGTTGCCATCAGTGAAAGGGCCTTATTCAGCACCAGCTAATGTTGCTGCCATCAGTGTAAGATCCATATTCAACCCTTGGTAATGTTGGTGCCATCCAGTGTAAGAGCCTTATTCAGAAACGGTAATGTAACTGTCATCAGTTTTAGCGCGTTATTCCACTATGGGTACTGATTGCTGCCATCAACAAGAACATTGTCTAGTCCCAGGTAATTTGTTGTCATCATTCTAAGAGCCTCTTCTCATCCTGGGTAACGCCAAGCTGCCATCAGTGTAAGAGTCTTATTCAGCCTCCTGTAATGCTGCTGCCATCAGTTTTGAGCCTTATTCTGTCCTGCAGTGTTGCTCTTAATCAGTGTAAGAGCCTTATTCAGACCTGGGTAATGTTGGTGCCATCAGTGAAGAGCCTTATTCAGCACTGGGTAATGCTGGTGCCATCCGTGTAAAACCTTTTCCAGCCCCTGGATAATGTTGCTGCAATCAGTAAAGGCCTTATTCAGCCCAGGGTAATGATGGTGCCATCCGTTAGCAGGCCTTATTCGGCCCTTGGCAATGTTGCTGCCATCAGTGTAAGAGACTTATTCAGCCTGGGTAATGTTTCTGCCATCAGTGTAAGAGCCTACTTGGCCCTGGGTAATGTTACTGCTATCACTGTAAGAGACTTATTCAGCCCTGGGGTAATGTTGCTGCTATCACTGTAAGAGACTTATTCAGCCCTGGGTAATGTTGGTGCCATCAGTGTGAAGAGCCTTATTCAGAACTGGTGTCTTGCTCGCCATCACTGTAAGAGCCTTATTCTGCCCTGGGTAATGTTTATCTATCTCTGTGAGAGACTTATTCAGCCCTGGGTATTTGAAAGCCATGTAAGAATTTATTCAGCCCTGGGTAATGTTGTGCCAACAGTGTCAGAGACTATTCAACTCAAGGTAATGTTGCTGCCATCAGTGAAGCAGATATTCAACCCTGGTTAATGTTGGTGCCATCAGTGCGAGAATATATTCAGCCTTAGGTATTGCTGGTGCCATCACTTGTGAACCCTTATTCTGCTTCGCATTGTTGATACCATCAGTGTAAAATACTTATTCAGCCCTGGGAAATATTGGTGCCATCAGTGTAAGAGCCTTATTCACCCTAGTGTAATGTGTGTGCCATCAGTGTAAGAGCCTTATTCAGCCCTCGGTAATGTTGGTGCCATCAGTGCAAGAGACTTATCAGCTGGTGGGTATGTTGCAGCCATCAGTGTAAGAGACTTATTCAGCCCTGGGTAATGTTGGTGCTATCAGTGTAAGAGCCTTATCTGGCCTAGGTACTGTTGCTGCATCAGTGTGAGATTTATTCAGCCCTGGGTAATGTTGTGCCTGCAGTGTCAGACCTTAATCAACTCCGGGTGTTGCTGCCATCAGTGAACAGACATATTCAGCCTGGTTAATGTTGGTGCCATCAGTGCAAACCCCTATTCAGCCTTGGGTAATTTTGGTGCATCATTGTAAGACCCTATTACTGCTACGACATTGTTGCTACCATCAGTGTAAACCTTATTCAGCCCAGGGTAATGTTATGCCATCAGGTAAGAGCCTTTATTCACCTGTGCAATGCTGGTGCCACTGTAAGAGCCTTATTCAGCCCTCGGTAATGTTGAAGTGCCATCAGTGTAAGAGCCTTATCAGCACTGGGTAATGTTGCTGCCATCAGTGTAAGAGACTTAATCAGCCCTGGGTAATGTTGGTGCCATCAGAGTAAAAGCCTTATTCAGCCCTTGGTAATGTTGGTGCCGTCAGTATAAGAGTCTTATTCAGCCCAAGGTAATGTTGCTGCCATAACTGCAAGAGCCATATTCAGCCCTGATTAATGTTGCTGCCATCACTGAAAGGGCCTTATTCAGCCCAGGGCAATGTTGCTGCCATCAGTGTAAGATCCTTATTCAGCCCTAGGTAATGTTGCGCCCATCACTGCAAAGAGACCATATTGAGCCCTGGGTAACATTGCTGCCATTAGTGTAAGAGCCTTATTCAGCCCGGGTGAAGTTGCTGCCATCATTCAAGAGCCTCATTCATCCCTGGGTAACGTTGCTGTCATCAGTGAAAGAGCCTTATTCAGCCTCGTGTAATGCTGCTGCCATCAGTTTATGAGCCTTATTCAGCACTGGGTAATATTGCTGCAATCAGTTTAGGAGCCTTATTCAGCCCTGGTAATGTTGGTGCCATCAGTGTAACAGCCTTATTCAACTCTGGGTAATGTTGGTGCCATCAGTGTCAGAGTATTATTCTGCTCGACTAATGTTGCAGCCGTCAGTGTAAAACCTTATTCAACCCTGGGTAATCTTATTGCCATTAGTGTGAAACCTTATTCTGTCACAGCTAAAGTTGCTGCCATCAGTGTAAGATCCTTTTCAGCCCTAGGTAATGTGGTGCCATCGGTGAAAGGGCCTTATTCAGCGCAAGTAATGTTGCTGCCATCAGTGTAAGATCCTTATTCAGCCCTGGGTAAATGTTGCTGCCATCAGTGTAACAGCCTTATTCAGCAATGGGTAATGTTGGACCCAGCGGTGTAAGACCTTATTTAGTACTGGTAAGGTTGCTGGCATCAGTTTAAGAGCCCTATTCAGCCCCTGGTAATGTTTGCTGCCATCTGTGTAAGAGCCCTATTCGGCCCTTTAATACATGCTGCCACTGTAAGAGTCTTATTCAGCCCGGGTAAGGTTCCAGCCATCAGTATAAGAGCCTTATTCAGCCTGGGTAAAGTTGCTGCATCAGTGTAAGAGCCCTATTCACCCCTGGGTAATAGTTGCTGTCATCAGTGAAGGGCCTTATTCAGCCTGCGTAATGCTGCTGCCATCAGTGTATGAGCCTTATTCAGCTCCTACGTAATGTTGCTCAATCAGTTTAGGAGCCTTATTCAGCCCCTGGTAATGTTGGTGCCATCAGTGTCAGAGCCTTATTCAACCCTTGTAATCTTATTGCCATTAGTGTAAGAGCCTTATTCAGTCACAGCTAAAGTTGCTGCCATCAGTGAAAGATCCATTTCAGCCCTGGGTAATGTTGTTGCCATCAGTGAAAGGGCCTTATTCAGCACCAGCTAATGTTGCTGCCATCGGTAAGATCCTTATTCAACCCTTGGTAATGTTGGTGCCATCAGTGTAAGAGCCTTATTCAGCCCTGGTAATGTGGGTAATGTTGGTGCCATCAGTATAAGAGCTTTATTCAGTACTGAGTAATGTTGCTGGCATCAGTTTAAGAGCCCTATTCAGCACTGGGTAATGTTGGTGCAATCAGTGTAAGAGTTCTATTCAGCCCCTTTTAATGTTGCTGCCGTTAGTGTAAGAGCCTTATTCAGCCCTGGGTAAGGTTCCAGCCATCAGTATAAGAGCCTTATTCAGCCCCGGGTAATGTTGCTGCCATCTGTGTAAGAGCCTTATTCAACCCTGGGAAAAGTTGCTGTCATCAGTTTAAGAGTGTTATTCCACAATGGGTACTGTTGCTGCCATCAATGTAAGAACATTATTCAGTCCCAGGTAATTTTGCTGTCATCATTCTAAGAGCCTCTTTCATCCCTGGGTAATGTTGCTGCATCAGTGTAAAGAGCCTTATTCAGCCTCGGTAATGCTGCTGCCATCAGTTTTTGAGCCTTATTCAGTCCTGGGTAGTGTTGGTACCATCAGTGTAAGAGCCTTTATTCAGCCCTAGGTAGATGTTGGTGCCATAAGGCAAGATCCTTGCTAGCAATCTGCAATGTTGGTGCCATCAGTGTAAGAGCCTCTTTTCAGCCCTGGATAATGTTGCTGCCATCAGTAAAGGAGTCTTATTCAGCCCTGGGTAATGATGGTGCCATCCGTGTAAGAGCCTTATTCAGCCCTGAGTATTATTGCTGCCATCAGTGTAAGAGACTTATTCAGCCCTGGCAATGTTGCTGCCATTAGTGTAACAGCCTTATTCAGCCCTGGTAGTGTTGGTGCCATCAGTTGTAAACCTTATTCAGCAGTGGGTAATGTTGGTGCCGCCAGTGTAAGAGCCTTTATTCAGCCCTTGGCAATGTTGCGACCATCAGTGTAAGAGACTTATTCAGCCCTGGGTAGTGTTGCTGCCATCAGTGTAAGAGCCTTTACTTGGCCCTGCAAGTTGGTGCCATCAGTAAGAGCCTTATTCAGAACTGGGTAATGTTGCTGCCATCACTGTAAGAGCCTTATTCAGCCCTGGGTAATGTTGCTGCTATCACTGTAAGAGACTTATTCAGCCCTGGGGATTGTTGCAGCCATCAGTCTAAGAGATTTATTAAGCCCTGGGTAATGTTGTGCCATCAGTGTAACAGCCTTATTCAGCCCTGGGTAATGTTGGTGCAATCAGTGTAAGAGCCTTATTCAGCCCTGGGTAATGTTGGTGCCATCAGTGTAAGAGCCTTATTCATCCCTGGGTAATGTTGGGGCCGTCAGTGTCAGAGCCTTATTCAGCCCTGGATAATGTTGCTGCCATCAGTAAAGGAGTCTTATTCAACCCTCGGTAATGAGGTGCCATCAGTGTAAGAGCCTTATTCAGCCCTTGGCAAATGTTGCTACCATCAGGTAAGAGACTTATTCAGCCCTGGGTAGTGTGTTGCTGCCATCAGTGTAAGAGCCTTTACTTGGCCCTTCTTAATGTTGGTACCATCAGTGTAAGAGCCTTATTCAGAACTGGGTAATGTTGCTGCCATCACTGTAAGAGCCTTATTCAGCCCTGGGTAATGTTGCTGCTATCAGTGTAAGAGACTTATTCAGCCCTGGGTATTGTTGCAGCCATCAGTCTAAGAGATTTATTAAGCCCTGGGTAATGTTGTGCCATCAGTGTCAGAGCCTCATTCAACTTCGGGTAATGTTGATGCCATCAGTGAAGCAGACATATTCAGCCCAGGTTAATGTTGGCGCCATCAGTGCAAGAGCCTTATTCAGCCTTGGGTAATGTTGGTGCCATCATTGTAAGACCCTTATTCTGCCACGGCGATTGTTGCTACCATCAGTGTAAAATCCTTATTCAGCCCTGGGTAATGTTGGCGCCATCAGTGTAAGAGCCTTATTCACCCCTGTGTAATGTTGGTGCCATCAGTGTAAGAGTCTTATTCAGCCCTAGGTAATGTTGCTGCCATCAGCATAAGAGCCTTATCAGCCCTGGGTAACGTTGCTGCCATCAGTGTAAGAGACTTATTCAGCCCTGGGTAATGTTGGTGCTATCAGTGTAAGAGCCTTATTCAGCTCAGGGTAATGTTGCTGCCATCAGTGCAAGAGCCTTATTCACCCTTGGGTAATGTTGGTGCTATCAATGTAACACCCTTATTCTGCACCGGCGATTGTTGCTACCATCAGTGTAAAATCCTTATTCAGCCCTGGGTAATTTTGGTGCCATCAGTGTAAGAGCCTTATCAGCCCTGGGTAACGTTGCTGCCATCAGTGTAAGAGACTTATTCAGCCCTGGGTAATGTTGGTGCTATCAGTGTAGAGCTCTTATTCAGCCCAAGGTAATGTTGGTGCCATCAGTGTAAGAGCCTTATTCAGCCCTGGGTAATGTTGGTGCCATCAGTGTAAGAGCCTTATTCAGCAGTGGGTAATGTTGGTGCCGTCAGTGTAAGAGCCTTATTCAGCCCTGGATAATGTTGCTGCCATCAGTAAAGGAGTCTTATTCAGCCCTGGGTAATGTTGGTGCCATCAGTGTAAGAGCCTTATTCAGCCCTTGGCAATGTTGCTACCATCAGTGTAAGAGACTTATTCAGCCCTGGGTAGTGTTGCTGCCATCAGTGTAAGAGCCTTACTTGGCCCTGGGTAATGTTGGTTACCAGTGTAAGAGCCTTATTCAGAACTGTAATGTTGCTGTCATCACTGTAAGAGTCTTTATTCAGCCCTGTAATGTTGCTGCTATCACTGTAAGAGACTTATTCAGCCCTGGGTATTGCTGCAGCCATCAGTGTAAGAGATTTATTCAGCCCTGGGTAATGTTGTGCCATCAGTGTCAGAGCCTTATTCAACTCCGGGTATTATTGCTGCCATCAGTGAAGCGACATATTCAGCCCTGGTTAATGTTGGTGCCATCAGTAAGGACCCTTATTCAGCCTTCGTAATTTGGTGCCATCATTGTAAGACCCTTATTCTGCTCGCGATTGTTGCAAACCATCAGTGTAAATCTTATTCAGCCCAGGGTAATGTTGGTGCCATCAGTGTAAGAGCCTTATTCACCCTGTGTAATCCTGGTGCCATCAGTGTAAGAGCCTTATTCAGCCCTCGGTAATGTTGCTGCCATCAGTGTAAAAGCCTTATTCAGCCATGGGTAATGTTGGTGCTATCAGTGTAAGAGTCTTAATCAGCCCAGGGTAATGTTGCTGCCATCGGTGTAAGAGACATATTCAGCCCTTGGTAATGTTGGTGCCGTCAGTGTAAGAGTCTGATTCAGCCCAAGGTAATGTTGCTGCCATCACTGCAAGAGCCATATTCAGCCATGATTAATGTTGCTGCCATCACTGAAAGGGCCTTATTCAGCCCAGAGTAATGTTGCTGCCATCACTGTGAGACCCATATTCAGCCAAGGGTAATGTTGCTGCCATCAGTGTAAGAGCCTTATTCAGCCCGGGTGAAGTTGCTGCCATCAATCTAAGAGCCTCATTCATCCCTGGGTAACGTTGCTGTCATCAGTGAAAGAGCCTTATTCACCCTCATGTAATGCTGCTGCCATCAGTTTATGAGCCTTATTCAGCACTGGGTAATATTGCTGCAATCAGTTTAGGAGCCTTATTCAGCCCTGGTAATGTTGGTGCCATCAGTGTAAGAGCCTTATTCAACTCTGGGTAATGTTGGTGCCATCATTGTCAGAGCATTATTCTGCCCCGGCTATTGTTGCTGCCGTCAGTGTAAGAGCCTTATTTAACCCTGGGTAATCTTATTGCCATTAGTGTAAGAGCCTTATTCTGTCACAGCTAAAGTTGCTGCCATCAGTGTAAGATCCTTTTCAGCCCTGGGTAATGTTGGTGCCATCAGTGAAATGGCCTTATTCAGCACCAGCTAATTTTGCTGCCATCAGTGTAAGATGCTTATTCAGCCCTGGGTAATGTTGGTGCCATCAGTGTAACAGCCTTATTCAGCAATGGGTAATGTTGGACCCATCAGTGTAAGAGCCTTATTTAGTACTGGGTAATGTTGCTGGCATCAGTTTAAGAGCCCTATTCAGCCCCGGGTAATGTTGCTGCCATCTGTGTAAGAGCCCTATTCAGCCCCTTTTAATGTTGCTGCCGTCAGTGTAAGAGCCTTATTCAGCCCTGGGTAAGGTTCCAACCATCAGTATAAGAGCCTTATTCAGCCCCGGGTAATGTTGCTGCCATCTGTGTAAGAGCCTTATTCAACCCTGGGTAATGTTGCTGTCATCAGTTTAAGAGTGTTATTCCTCTCTGGGTACTGTTGCTGCCATCAATGTAAGAACATTATTCAGTCCCAGGTAATTTTGCTGTCATCAGTGTAAGAGCCTTTTTGAGCCCAGGGTAATGTTCCTACCATCAGTCAAAGAGCCTTACTCTGCCCCTGGTAATGTTGTTGTCATCACTGTAAGAGTCTTATACAGGCTGGGTAATGTTGCTGCGATTAGTCTAATAGCCTTATTCATACCTGGCTAATGATGCTGTCATTAGTGTAAGAGCCTTATTCAGCACCAAGTAATGCTGCTGCCATCAGTCTAAGATCCTTATTCAGCCACAGGTAATGTTGCGGCTATCAGTGTAAGAGCCTCATTCATCTCTCGGTAATGTTGCTGCCATCAGTGCAAGAGCCTTATTCAGCCTCGGGTAATGTTGCTGTCATCAGTTTATGAGCCTTTTTCATCCCTGGGTAATGTTGTTGCCATCACTGTAAGGGCCTTAATCAGCCCTGGGTAATGTTGCTGCCATCAGTGTCAGAGCCTTATTCAACTCCAGGTAATGTTGCTGCCATCAGTGAAGCAGTCATATTCAGCCCTGGATAATGTTGGTGCCATCAGTGTAAGAGCCTTATTCAGCCCTCGGTAATGTTGCTGCCATCAGTGTAAGAGCCTTATTCAGCCCTGGGTAATGTTGGTGCTATCAGTGTAAGAGTCTTAATCAGCCCAGGGTAATGTTGCTGCCATCGGTGTAAGAGACATATTCAGCCCTTGGTAATGTTGGTGCCGTCAGTGTAAGAGTCTCATTCAGCCCAAGGTAATGTTGCTGCCATCACTGCAAGAGCCATATTCAGCCCTGATTAATGTTGCTGCCATCACTGAAAGGGCCTTATTCAGCCCAGAGCAATGTTGCTGCCATCACTGTGAGACCCTTATTCAGCGAAGGGTAATGTTGCTGCCATCAGTGTAAGAGCCTTATTCAGCCCGGGTGAAGTTGCTGCCATCAATCTAAGAGCCTCATTCATCCCTGGGTAACGTTTGCTGTCATCAGTGAAAGAGCCTTATTCACCCTCATGTAATGCTGCTGCCATCAGTTTATGAGCCTTATTCAGCACTGGGTAATATTGCTGCAATCAGTTTAGGAGCCTTATTCAGCCCTGGTAATGTTGGTGCCATCAGTGTAAGAGCCTTATTCAACTCTGGGTAATGTTGGTGCCATCATTGTCAGAGCATTATTCTGCCCCGGCTAATGTTGCTCCCGTCAGTGTAAGAGCCTTATTCAACCCTGGGTAATCTTATTGCCATCAGTGTCAGAGCCTTATTCAACTCCAGGTAATGTTGCTGCCATCAGTGAAGCAGTCATATTCAGCCCTGGGATAATGTTGGTGCCATCAGTGCAAGAGCCTTATTCAGCCTTGGGTAATGTTGGTGCCATCACTGTAAGACCCTTATTCTGCCCCAGCGATTGTTGCTACCATCAGTGTAAAATCCTTATTCAGCCATTGGTAATGTTGGTGCCGTCAGTGTATGAGCCTTATTCAGCCCTGGGTATTGTTGCTGCCATCAATGTAAGAGCCTTATTCAAGCCTGATTAATGTTGCTGCCATCACTGAAAGGGCCTTATTCAGTCCAGGGAAATGTTGCTGTCATCACTGTTAGAGCCTTATTCAGCCCAGGGTAATGTTGCTGTCATCACTGTTAGAGCCTTATTAAGCCCCGTGTAATATTGTGCCATCAGTGTCAGAGCCTTACTCAACTCCGGGTAATGTTGCTGCCATTAGTGAAGCAGACATATTCAGCCCTGGTTAAAGTTGATGCCATCAGTGCAAGAGACTTATTCAGAATTGGGTAATGTTGTAAGACCCTTATTCTGCCCGGCGATTGTTGCTACCATTGGTGTAAAACTCTTTTTCAGCCCTGGGTAATGTTGGTGCCATCAGTGTAAGAGCCTTATTCAGCCCTGGGTAATATTGCTGCCATTAGTGTAAAAGCCTTATTCAGCCCCGGGTAAAGTTGCTGCTATCTCTGTAAGAGCCATATTCAGCCCTGATTAATGTTGCTGCCATCACTGAAAGGGCCTTATTCAGCCCAGGGTAATGTTACTGCCATTAGTGTAAGAGCCTTATTCAGCCATGGGCAATGTTGCTGCCATCAGTGTAAGAGACTTACTCAGAACTGGGTAATGTTGCTGCCATCATTGTAAGAGTCTTATTTGGCACTGGGTAATGTTGGTGCCATCTGTGTAAGAGCCTTATTCAGCCCTTGGTAATATTGGTGCCATTACTGTAAGAGCCATATTCAGCCCTGGGTAATGTTGCTGCCATTAGTGTAAGAGACTTACTCAGAACTGGGTAATGTTGCTGCCATCAGTGTAAGAGCCTTATTCAGCCCTGGGTAATGTTGTTGCCATCACTGTATGAGACTTATTCAGCTCTGGGTATTGTTGCTGCCATCAGTGTAAGAGACATATTCAGCCTTGGGTATTGTTGGTGCCATCAGTGTAAGAGTCTTATTCAGCCCTGGTTAATGTTGTGTACCAGTGTAAGACCCTTATTCTGCCCCGGCTAATGTTGCTGCCTTCAGTGTATGATCTTTATTCAGCCGTGGGAAATGTTTTTGCCATCTCTGCAAGAGCCTTATTCATCCCTGGGTAATGTTGGTGCTATCAGTGTAAGAGCCTCATTCAGCCCTGGGTAAAGGTCTAGCCATCAGTGTAAGAGCCTTACTCAGCCCTGGGTACTGTTGCTGCCATCAGTGAAAGACCCTTATTCAGTCCCAGGTAATGTTGCAGTCATTAGTGTAAGAGCCTAATTCAGCCCTGGGTAATGTTGGTGCCATCACTGTAAGGGCATAATTCAGCCCTGGTAATGTTGTTAATCATTGTAGGACCCTTATTTTGCCCCGGCTATTGTTTCTCCCATCAGCGAAAACCTTATTCAGCACTGGATAATGTTGGTGCCAACAGTGTAAGAGCCTTATTCAGCCCTGAGAAATGTTGCTGCCATCAGTTTAAGAGCCTTATTCAGCTCTGTGTAATTTTGCTGCCATTAGTGTAAGAGCATTATTCGACCTTGGGTAATGTTCCTACCATCAGCCAAAGAGCCTTATTCCACCCTTGTAATGTTGCTGTCATCACTGTAAGTGTCTTATTCAGGCCTGGTAATGTTATGCCATCCGGCTAATAGCCTTATTCAGCACCAAGCAATGTTGCTGCCATCAGTGTAAGAGCCTCATTCGTAGCTCGGTAATGTTGCCATCAGTGTTAGAGCCTAATTGAGCCCTGGGAAATGTTGCTGCAATCAGTGTAAGAGCCTTATTCAGCCATTGGTAGTTTCCTGCCATCAGTTTAAGAGCCTTATTCAGCCCCAGGAAATGCTCGCCATCAGTGCAAGAGCCTTTTCAGCCCTGGGTAACATATAGTGCCCATCAGTGTAAGAACTTTATGTAGGTGGGCAATGTTCTGCCATCAGTTTAAGGGCTTATTCAGCCCTGGTTAATGTTGCTGCCATCAGTGTAAGAGCCTTATTCAGCACTGGGTAATGTTACTTCCATCGGTTAAAGAGCCTTATTCAGCCACGGTAATGTTGCTACCATCAGTTTATTAGCCTTTTCAGCCCTGGTAATGTTATTGCCATTAGTGTAAGAGCCTTATTCTGTCACAGCCAAAGTTGCTGCCATCAGTGTAAGATCCTTTTCAGCCCTGGGTAATGTTGGTGCCATCAGTGAAAGGCCTTATTCAGCACCAGCTAATGTTGCTGCCATCAGTGTAAGATCCTTATTCAGCCCTGGTAATGTTGGTGCCATCAGTGTAAGAGCATTATTCAGCCCTGGTAATGATGCTGTCATCACTGTAAGGTCCTTATTCAGCCTTGGAATGTTGCTGCCATCATTCTAAGAGCCTCATTCATCCGGTAATGCGCTGCCATCAGTTCATGAGCCTTATTCAGCCCTGGGTAATGTTGGTGCCATCAGTGTAAGCCTTATTCAGCTCTGGGTAATGTTGGTGCCATCAGTGTCTGAGCCTTATTCTGCCCCGGCTAATGTTGCTGCCATCAGTGTCAGAGCCTTATTCAGTCCCGTGTAATGTTGTGCCATCAGTGTCAGAACCTTATTCAGCCCCGTGTAATGTTGCTGCCATCAGTGAAGCAGACATATTCAGCCCTGGTTAAAGTTGGAGCCATCAGTGCAAGAGACTTATTCAGAATTGGATAATGCTGGTGCCATCATTGTAAGACCCTTATGCTACCCCGGCGATTGTTGCAACCATCAGTGTAAAATCCTTTTTCAGCTCTGGGTAATGTTGGTGCCATCAGTGTAAGAGCCTTATTCAGCCCTGGGTAATATTGCTGCCATTAGTGAAAAAGCCTTATTCAGCCCCAGGTAAAGTTGCTGCTATCACTGAAAGAGCCATATTCAGCCCTGATTAATGTTGCTGCCATCACTGAAAGGGCCTTATTCAGCCCAGGGTAATGTTGCTGCCATCAGTGTAAGAGCCTTATTCAGCCCTCGGTAATATTGCTGCCTTTAGTGTAAGAGCCATATTCAGCCCTGGGTAATGTTGCTGCCATCAGTGTAAGAGACTTACACAGAACTGGGTAATGTTGCCGCCATCAGTGTAAGAGCCTTATTTGGCTCTGGGTAATGTTGATGCCATCAGTGTAAGAGCCTTATTCAGCCTTGGGTAATGTTGCTGCCATCTATGCAAGAGGCTTATTCAGCCCTTGGTAATGTTGCTGCAATCAGTTTAGGAGCCTTATTCAGCCCTGGGTAATGTTGGTGCCATCAGTGTAAGAGCCTTATTCAGCTCTGGGTAATGGTGCCATCAGTGTCAGAGCCTTATTAAACTCCAGGTAATGTTGCTTCCATCAGTTTAAGAGCCTTATTCAGCACTGGGTAATGTTGGTGCCATCAGTGTCAGAGCCTTATTAAACTCCAGGTAATGTTGCTGCCATCAGTTTAACAGCCTTATTCAGTACTGGGAAATGTTGGTGCAATCAGTGTAAGAGCCTTATTCTGCCCTGGCTAATGTTGCTGCCGTCAGTGAAAGAGCCTTATTCAACCCTGGGTAATGTTATTGCCATTAGTGTAAGAGCCTTATACTGTCACAGCTAAAGTTGCTGCCATCAGTGTAAGATCCTTTTCAGCCCTGGGTAATGTTGGTGCCATCAGTGAAAGGGCCTTATTCAGCACCAGCTAATGTTGCTGCCATCAGTGTAAGATCCTTATTCAGCCCTGGGTAATGCTGGTGCCATCAGTGTAACAGCCTTATTCAGCAATGGGTAATGTTGGAGCCATCAGTGTAGAGCCTTATTTAGTACTGGGTAATGTTGCTGGCATCAGTTTAAGAGCCCTATTCAGCCTCACAGGTAATGTTGTTGCCATCGTGTAAGAGCTCTATTCAGCCCCTTTTAATGTTGCTGCCAGTGTAAGAGCCTTATTCAGCCCTGGTAAGGTTCCAGCCATCAGTATAAGAGCCTTATTCAGCCCGGATAATGTTGCTGCCATCTGTGTAAGAACCTTATTCAACCCTGTAGTAATGTTGCTGTCATCAGTTTAAGAGTATTATTCCACTCTGGGTACTGTTGCTGCCATCAATGTAAGAACATTAATTAGTCCCAGGTAATTTTGCTGTCATCAGTGTAAGAGCCTTATTGAGCCCTGGGTAATGTTCCTACCATCAGTTAAAGAGCCTGACTCTGCCCCTGGTAATGTTGTTGTCATCACTGTAAGAGTCTAAATCAGGCTGGGTAATGTTGCTGCGATTAGTCTAATAGCCTTATTCAGCCCTGGCTAATGTTGCTGTCATTAGTGTAAGAGCCTTATTCAGCACCAAGAAATGTTGCTGCCATCAGTCTAAGAACCTTAATCAGCCACAGGTAATGTTGCGGCCATCAGTGTAAGAGCCTCATTCATCTCTCGGTAATGTTGCTGCCATCAGTGCAAGAGCCTTATTCAGCCTCGGGTAATGTTGCTGCCATCAGTTTATGAGCCTTTTTCATCCCTGGGTAATGTTGTTGCTATCACTGTGGGCCTTAATCAGCCCTGGGTAATGTTGCTGCCATCAGTGTCAGAGAGCCCTTATTCAACCCTGCTGGTAATGTTCTGCTATCTGTGTCAGAGCCTTATTCAACTCCAGGTAATGTTGCTGCCATCAGTGAAGCAGTCATATTGAGCCCTGGATAATGTTGGTGCCATCAGTGCAAGAGCCTTATTCAGCCTTGGGTAATGTTGGTGCCATCATTGTAAGACCCTTATTCTGCCCCAGCAATTGTTGCTACCATCAGTGTAAGAGCCTTATTTGGCACTGGGTAATGTTGGTGCCGTCAGTGTAAGAGCCTTATTCAGCCCTGGGTAATGTTGCTGCCATCTATGCAAGAGGCTTATTCAGCCCTTGGTAATGTTGCTGCAATCAGTTTAGGAGCCTTATTCAGCCCTGGGTAATGTTGGTGCCATCAGTGTAAGAGCCTTATTCAGCTCTGGGTAATGGTGCCATCAGTGTCAGAGCCTTATTAAACTCCAGGTAATGTTGCTTCCATTAGTTTAAGAGCCTTATTCAGCACTGGGTAATGTTGGTGCCATCAGTGTCAGAGCCTTATTAAACTCCAGGTAATGTTGCTGCCATCAGTTTAACAGCCTTATTCAGCACTGGGAAATGTTGGTGCAATCAGTGTAAGAGCCTTATTCTGCCCTGGCTAATGTTGCTGCCGTCAGTGAAAGAGCCTTATTCAACCCTGGGTAATGTTATTGCCATTAGTGTAAGAGCCTTATACTGTCACAGCTAAAGTTGCTGCCATCAGTGTAAGATCCTTTTCAGCCCTGGGTAATGTTGGTGCCATCAGTGAAAGGGCCTTATTCAGCACCAGCTAATGTTGCTGCCATCAGTGTAAGATCCTTATTCAGCCCTGGGTAATGCTGGTGCCATCAGTGTAACAGCCTTATTCAGCAATGGGTAATGTTGGAGCCATCAGTGTAAGAGCCTTATTTAGTACTGGGTAATGTTGCTGGCATCAGTTTAAGAGCCCTATTCAGCCCCAGGTAATGTTGCTGCCATCTGTGTAAGAGCCCTATTCAGCCCCTTTTAATGTTGCTGCCGTCAGTGTAAGAGCCTTATTCAGCACTGGGTAAGGTTCCAGCCATCAGTATAAGAGCCTTATTCAGCCCCGGGTAATGTTGCTGCCATCTGTGTAAGAACCTTATTCAACCCTGGGTAATGTTGCTGTCATCAGTTTAAGAGCATTATTCCACTCTGGGTACTGTTGCTGCCATCAATGTAAGAACATTAATTAGTCCCAGGTAATTTTGCTGTCATCAGTGTAAGAGCCTTATTGAGCCCTGGGTAATGTTCCTACCATCAGTTAAAGAGCCTTACTCTGCCCCTGGTAATGTTGTTGTCATCACTGTAAGAGTCTAAATCAGGCTGGGTAATGTTGCTGCGATTAGTCTAATAGCCTTATTCAGCCCTGGCTAATGTTGCTGTCATTAGTGTAAGAGCCTTATTCAGCACTGATAATGTTGCTGCCATCAGTCTAAGAACCTTAATCAGCCACAGGTAATGTTAGGCCATCAGTGTAAGAGCCTCATTCATCTCTCGGTAATGTTGCTGCCATCAGTGCAAGAGCCTTATTCAGCCTCGGGTAATGTTGCTGCCATCAGTTTATGAGCCTTTTTCATCCCTGGGTAATGTTGTTGCCATCACTGTAAGGGCCTTAATCAGCCCTGGGTAATGTTGCTGCCATCAGTGTCAGAGCCTTATTCAACCCCGTGTAATGTTCTGCTATCTGTGTCAGAGCCTTATTCATCTCCAGGTAATGTTGCTGCCATCAGTGAAGCAGTCATATTGAGCCCTGGTTAATGTTGGTGCCATCAGTGCAAGAGCCTTATTCAGCCTTGGGTAATGTTGGTGCCATCATTGTAAGACCCTTATTCTGCCCCAGCAATTGTTGCTACCATCAGTGTAAGAGCCTTATTTGGCACTGGGTAATGTTGGTGCCGTCAGTGTAAGAGCCTTATTCAGCCCTGGGTATTGTTGCTGCCATCAGTGTAAGAGCATTATTCAGCCCTGGGTAATTTAGCTGTCATCACTGTAAGGTCCTTATTCAGCCTTGGGTAATGTTGCTGCCATCATTCTAAGAGCCTCATTCAACCCTCGGTAATGCTGCTGCCATCAGTTCATGAGTCTTATTCAGCCCTGGGTAATGTTGGTGCCATCAGTGTAAAAGCCTTATTCAGCTCTGGGTAATGTTGCTGCCATCAGTGTCAGAGCCTTATTCAGTCCCGTGTAATGTTGTGCCATCAGTGTCAGAACCTTATTCAGCCCCGTGTAATGTTGCTGCCATCAGTGAAGCAGACATATTCAGCCCTGGTTAAAGTTGGAGCCATCAGTGCAAGAGACTTATTCAGAATTGGATAATGTTGGTGCCATCATTGTAAGACCCTTATGCTGCCCCCGTGATTGTTGCTACCATCAGTGTAAAATCCTTTTTCAGCTCTGGGTAATGTTGGTGCCACCAGTGTAAGAGCCTTATTCAGCCCTGGGTAATATTGCGCATTAGTAAAAGCCTTATTCAGCCCCAGGTAAAGTTGCTGCTATCACTGTAAGAGCCATATTCAGCCCTGATTAATGTTGCTACCATCACTGAAAGGGCCTTATTCAGTCCAGGGTAATGTTGCTGCCATCAGTGTAAGAGCCTTATTCAGCCCTCGGTAATATTGGTGACTTTAGTGTAAGAACCATATTCAGCCCTGGGTAATGTTGCTGCCATCAGTGTAAGAGACTTACTCAGAACTGGGTAATGTTGCTGCCATCAGTGTAAGAGCCTTATTCAGCCCTCGGTAATATTGCTGCCTTTAGTGTAAGAGCCATATTCAGCCCTGGGTAATGTTGCTGCCATCAGTGTAAGAGACTTACTCAGAACTGGGTAATGTTGCCGCCATCAGTGTAAGAGCCTTATTTGGCACTGGGTAATGTTGGTGCCGTCAGTGTAAGAGCCTTATTCAGCCCTGGGTATTGTTGCTGCCATCAGTGTAAGAGCCTTATTCAGCCCTGGGTAATGATGCTGTCATCACTGTAAGGTCCTTATTCAGCCTTGGGTAATGTTGCTGCCATCTATGCAAGAGGCTTATTCAGCCTTGGTAATATTGCTGCAATCAGTATAGGAGCCTTATTCAGCCCTGGGTAATGTTGTTGCCATCAGTGTAAGAGCCTTATTCAACTCTGGGTAATGGTGCCATCAGTGTCAGAGCCTTATTAAACTCCAGGTAATGTTGCTTCCATCAGTTTAAGAGCCTTATTCAGCACTGGGTAATGTTGGTGCCATCAGTGTCAGAGCCTTATTAAACTCCAGGTAATGTTGCTGCCATCAGTTTAAGAGCCTTATTCAGCACTGACAAATGTTGGTGCAATCAGTGTAAGAGCCTTATTCTGCCCCGGCTAATGTTGCTGCCATCAGTGTAAGAGCCTGATTCAACCCTGTGGTAATGTTATTGCCATCAGTGTAGGAGCCTTATTCTGTCCAAGCTAAAGTTGCTGCCATCAGAGTAAGAGCCTTATTCAGCCCTTTGTAATGTTGCTCCCATTAGTGTAAGTTCCTTATTCTTCCCTGGTTAATGTTGCTGCCTTCAGTTTAGGAGGCTTATTCAGCCCCGTGTAATGTGGTGCATTCAGTGTCAGAACCTTATTCAACTCCCGGTAATGTTTCTGCCATCAGTTTAAAAGCCTTATTCTGCACTGGGTAATATTGCTGCCATCAGTGTAAGAGACATATTCAGCCTTGGGTATTGTTGGTGCCATCAGTGTAAGAGTCTTATTCAGCCCTGGGTAATGTTGGTGCCATCAGTGTAAGACCCTTATTTTGCCCCAGCTAATGTTGCTGCCTTCAGTGTATGATCCTTATTCAGCCGTGGGAAATGTTTTTGTCATCTCTGTAAGAGCCTTATTCATCCCTGGGTAATGTTGGTGCTATCAGTGAAAGAGCCTCATTCAGCCCTGGTTAAAGTTTTAGCCATCAGTGTAAGAGCCTTACTCAGCCCTGGGTACTGTTGCTGCCATAAGTGAAAGACCCTTATTCAGTCCCAGGTAATGTTGCAGTCATCAGTGTAAGAGCCTAATTCAGCCCTGGGTAATGTTGGTGCCATCACTGTAAGGGCATAATTCAGCCCTGGGTAATGCTGGTGCCATCATTGTAGGACCCTTATTTTGCCCGCTATTGTTGCTCCCATCAGCATAAAATCCTTATTCAGCACTGGACAATGTTGGTGCCAACAGTGTAAGAGCCTTATTCAGCACTGAGAAATGTTGCAGCCATCAGTCTCAGAGCCTTATTCAACTCAGGGTAAAGTTGCTGCCATCAGTTTAAAAGCGCTATTCAGCACTGCGTAATGTTGCCGCCATTAGTGTAAGAGACTTATTCAGCACGGGTAATGTTGGTGTCATCAGTGTAAGATCCTAATTCAGCCCTGGGTAATGTTGGTGCCATCAGTTTAAAAGCCCTATTCAGCCCTGGGTAATGTTGCTGCCATCAGTGGAAGAGACTTATTCAGCACTGGATAATGTTGGTGCCATCAGTGTAAGAGCCTTATTCAGCCCTGGGTAATGTCGGTACCATCAGTGTAAGAGCCTTATTCGGTTCTGGGTAACGCTTAGTGCCATCAGTGTAAGAGACTTATTCAGCCCTGGGAAATGTTGCTGCCATCAGAGTAAGATCCTTATTGAGCAAAGGGTAATGATGGTGCCATCAGTGTAACAGCCTTATTCAGCCCTGTGTAATGTTACTGCCATCAGTGTCAGAGCATTATTCAGCTCTGGGTAATGTTGCTGCCATCAGTGTAAGAGCATTATTCAGCCCCAGGTAATGTTGGTGTCATCAGTGTAAGAGCCTTATTTAGGCATGGGTAAAGTTCCTACCATGAGTCAAAGAGCCTTTTTCAGCCCTTGGTAATGTTGCTGCCATCGCTGTAATAGTCTTATTCAGGCCTAGGTAACGTTGCTGCCATTAGAGTAAGAATCTTTTTCAGCCACAGGTAATCTTGCTGCCATCAGTGTAAGAGCCTCTTTCATTTCTCGGTAATGTTGCTGCCATTAGTGTATGATGTTTATTCAGCCCTGGGTAATGTTGGTGCCATCTGTGAAAGAGCCTTATTCAGCCCTGGGTAATGTTGGTGCCATCAGTGTAAGAGCCTCATTCAGCCCTGGGTAAGGTTGCTGCCATCAGTTTAAGAGCGTTATTCCACTCGGGTACTGTTGCTGTCATCAGTGTAAGAACATTATTCAGTCCCTGGTAATGTTGCAGTCATCACTTTAAGAGCCTTATTCAGCCCTGGGTAATGTTCCTACCATCAGTCAAAGAGCCTTATTCAGCCCTTGGTAATGTTGATGCCATCACTGTAAGAGTCTTATTCAGCCCTGGTTAATATTGCTGCCATCAGAGTAAGATCCTTATTGAGCCCTGGGTAATGTTGGTGCCATCACTCTAATAGCCTTATTCAGCCCTGGGTAATCTTGCTGGCATTAGTGTAAGAGCCTTATTCAGCACCAAGTAATGTTGCTGCCATCAGTGTAAGAACCTTATTCAGCCACAGGTAATGTTGCTGCCATCAGTGTAAGACCCTCATTCATCTCTCGGTATTGTTGCTGGCATCAGTGTAGGAGCATTAGTCAGCCCTGAGTTATGCTGCTGCCATCAGTGCAAGAGCCTTTTCAGTCTTGGTAACGTGTGCCATCAGTGTAAGAACTTTATGCAGGCCCTGGTAATGCTGCTGCCATTAGTGTAAGAGCCTTACTCAGCCCTTGGTAATTTTGCTGCCATCAGTTTATTAGCCTTATTCAGCCCTGGGTAATGTTGTTGCCATCACTGAAACGGCCTTATTCAGCCTTGGTAATGTTGTTGCCATCACTGTAAAAGACTTATTCAGCCCTGGGGAATGTTGCTGCCATCACTGTAAGGGACTTATTCAGATCAGGGTAATATTGCTGCCATCACTGTCAGAGCCTCATTCAGCCATGGTAATGTTGCTGCCATCACAGTAAGAGCTTTATTCAGCCCTGGGTAATGTTGCTGCCATCACTGTAAGAGCCTTATTCAGCCCTGGGTAATGTTGTTGCCATCAGTGTAAGAGCTCATTCATCCCTGGGTAACGCTGCTGACATCAGTGTAAGAGCCTTTTTTCAGCCTCGGTGATGCTGCAGCCATCAGTTCATGAGCCTTATTCAGCCCATGGTAATGTTGCCATCACTGTAATGGCCTTATTCAGCCCTGGGTAATATTGCTGCAATCAGTTTAGGAGCCTTATTCAGCCCTGGGTAATGTTGGTCCCATCAGTGTAAGAGCCTTATTCAACTCTGGGTAATGTTGGTGATATCAGTGTCAGAGCCTTATTAAACTCCAGGTAATGTTGCTGCCATCAGTTTAAGAACCTTATTCAGCGCTGGGAAATGTTGGTGCAATCAGTGTAAGAGCCTTATTCAACCCTGGGTAATGTTATTGCCATCAGTGTAAGAACCTTATTCTGTTCCAGCTAAAGTTGCTGCCATCAGTGTAAGATCCTTTATTTAGCCCTGAGTAATGTTGTTGCCATCAGTGTAAGAGCATTATTCAATCCTGGGTAATGTTGGTCCCATCAGTGAAGAGCCTTATTCAGCCCTTTGTAATGTTGCTCCCATTAGTGTAAGGTCCTTATTCAGCCGGGTAATGTTGCTGACATCAGTTTAGGAGCCTTATTCAGCCCCACGTAACGTGGTGCCATCAGTGTCAGAGCCTTATTCAACTCCGGTAATGTTTCTGCCATCAGTTTAAAAGCCTTATTCTGCACTGGGTAATATTGCGCATCAGTGTAAGAGACATATTCAGCCTTGGGTATCGATGGTGCCATCAGTGTAAGAGTCTTATTCAGCCCTGGTAATGTTGGTGCCATCAGTGTAAGACCCTTATTCTGCCCCTGCTAATGTTGCTGCCATCAGTGTATGATCTTTATTCAGCCCTGGGTAATGTTGGTGCCATCTGTGAAGAGCCTTATTCAGCCCTGGGTAATGTTGGTACCATCAGTGTAAGAGCCTCATTCAGCCCTGGGTAGGTTCCAACCATCAGTGTAAGAGCGTTATTCCGCTCTGGGTACTGTTGCTGTCATCAGTGTAAGAACATTATTCAGTCCCAGGTAATGTTGCAGTCATCAGTCAAAGAACCTTATTCAGCCCTTGGTAATGTTGTTGCCATCACTGTAAGAGTCTTATTCAGCCCTGGGTAATCTTGCTGCCATAAGAGTAAGATCCTCATTGAGTCCTGGGTAATGTTAGTGCCATCAGTCTAATAGCCTTATTCAGCCATGGGTAATCTTGTTGCCATTAGTGTAACAGCCTTATTCAGCACCAAGTAATGTTGCTGCCATCAGTGTAACAGCCTCATTTATCTCTCGGTAATATTGCTGGCATCAGTGTAGGAGCTTTAGTCAGCCCTGCATTATATTGCTGCCATCAGTGCAAGAGCCTTTTTCAGTCATGGGTAACGTTGAGGCCATCAGTGCAAGAACTTTATGCAGGCACGGGTGTGTTGCTGCTATTAGTGTAAGAGCCTTATTCAGTCCTGGGTAATTTTGCTGCCATCAGTTTATTAGCCTTATTCAGCCCTGGGTAATGTTGCTGCCATCACTGTAAGAGCCTTATTCATCCCTGGGTAATGTTGCTGCCATCACTGTAAGAGACTTATTCAGCCATGGGTATTGTTGCTGCCATCAGTGTAAGAGACTAATTCAGCCCAGGGTAACGTTGCTGCCATCACTGAAAGAACCATATTCAGCCCTGATTAATGTTGCTGCCATCACTGAAAGGGCCTTATTCAGCCCAGGGTAACGTTGCTGCCATCACGGTTAGAGCCTTATTCAGCCCTGGGTAATGTTGCTGCCATCAGTGTAAGAGCCTTATTCAGCCCTAGGTAAAGTTGCTGCCATCATTGTAAGGGCCTTATTCAGCCCTGGGTAATGTTGCTGCCATCAATGTAAGAGCCTCATTCATCCCTGGGTAACGCTGTTCGCCATCAGTGTAAGAGCCTTATTCAGCCTTGGAGGATGCTGCAGCCATCAGTTCATGAGCCTTATTCAGCCTTGGGTAATATTGCTGCAATCAGCTAAGGAGTGTTATTCAGCCCTGGGTAATGTTGCTGCCATCAGAGTAAGATCCTTATTGAGCCCTGGGTAATGTTGGTGCGACAGTCTAATAGCCTTATTCAGCCCTGGGTAATCTTGCTGCCATTAGTGTAAGAGCCTAATTCAGCACCAAGTAATGTTGCTGCCATCAGTGTAAGAACCTTATGCAGCCACAGGTAATGTTGCTGCCATCAGTGTAAGAGCCTCATTCATCTCTCGGTAATGTTGCTGGCATCAGTGTAGGAGCCTTAGTCAGCCCATGTTATGCTGCTGATATTAGTGCAAGAGTCTATTTCAGTCGTTGGTAGCGTTGCGGCCATCAGTGTTAGAACTTTATGCTGGCCAGGGTAATGCTGCTGCCATTAGTGTAAGAGCCTTATTCAGCCCTGGGTAATTTTGCTGCCATCAGTTTATTAACCTTATTCAGCCCTGGGTAATGTTGCTGCCATCACTGAAATGGCCTTTATTCAGCCCTGGGTAATGTTGCTGCCATCACTGTAAGAGCCTTATTCAGCCATGGGTAATGTTGAAATCACTGTAAGAGACTTATTCAGCCCTGTAACGTTGCTGCCATCACAGTAAGAGAAATATTCAGCCCTGATTAATGTTGCTGCCATCACTGAAAGGGCCTTATTCAGCCCAGGGTAATGTTGCTGCCATCACTGTAAGAGAAATATTCAGCCCTGATTAATGTTGCTGCCATCACTGAAAGGGCCTTATTCCGCACAGGGTAATGTTGCTGCCATCACTGTTAGAGCCTTATTCAGCCCTGGGTAATATTGCTGCCATTAGTGTAAGAGCATTATTCAGCACCGGGTGAAGTTGCTGCCATCACTGTAAGAGCCTTATTCATCCCGGGGTAATGTTGCTGCCATCACTGTAAGGGCCTTATTCAGCCCTGGGTAATCATGCTGCCATTAGTGTAAGAGCCTTATTCAGCACCAAGTAATGTTGCTGCCATCAGTGTAAGAACCTTATTCAGCCACAGGTAATGTTGCTGCCATCAATGTAAGAACCTCATTTATCTCATGGTAATGTTCCTGGCATCAGTGTAGGAGCCATAGTCAGCCCTCGCGCTATGCTGCTGTTATCAGTGCAAGATCCTATTTCATCGTGGGTAACGCTATGCCATCAGTGTAAGAACTTTATGCAGGCCCGGTAATGCTGCTGCCATTAGTGTAAGAGCCTTATTCAGCCCTGGGTAATTTTGCTGCCATCAGTTTATTAGCCTTATTCAGCCCTGGGTAATGTTGCTGCCATCACTGAAACGGCATTATTCAGCCCTGGGTAATGTTGCTGCCATCACTGTAAGAGCCTTATTCAGCCCTGGGTATTGTTGCTGCCATCAGAGTAAGAGCCTTATTCAGCCCCGGGTAACGTTGCTGCCATCACTGTAAGAGCCATTTTCAGCCCTGATTAATGTTGCTGCCATGACTGAAAGGGCCTTATTCAGCCCAGGGTAATGTTGCTGCTATCACTGTTAGAGCCTTATTCAGCCCTGGGTAATGTTGCTGCTATCGGTGTATGAGCCTTATTCAGCCCTGGGTAATGTTACTGCCATCACAGTAAGAGCCTTATTCAGCCCTGGGTAATATTGCTGCCATTAGTGTAAGAGTCTTATTCAGCCCTGGGTAAAGTTGCTGCCATCACTGTAAGAGCCTTATTCATCCCCGGGTAATGTTGCTACCAACACTGTAAGGGCCTTATTCCGCCCTGGGTAATGTTACTGCCATCACTGTAAGCGCCTTATTCAGCCCTTGGTAATTTTGCTGCCATCATTGTAAGGCCTTATTCAGCCTTGTAATGTTGTTGCCGTCAGTGTAGAAACCTTATTCAGCCCAGAGCAATGTTGCTGTCATCACTGTTAGAGCCTTATTCAGCCAGGGTAATGTTGCTGCCATCAGTGTAAGGGCCTTATTCAGCCCTGGGTAATATTGCTGCCATCACTGTAAGAGCCTTATTCAGCCCTGGGTAATATTGCTGCCATTAGTGTAAGAGCCTTATTCAGCCTGCAAAGTTGCTGCCATCAGTGTAAGAGCCTTATTCTGCCCTGGTAATGTTGTTGTCCTCACTGTAAGGGCCTTATTCAGCCCTGGGTTATGTAGCTGCCATCAGTGTAAGAGCCTTATTCAGCCCTAGGTAATGTTGCTTCCATCATTCTAAGAGCCTCATTCATCCTTGGGTAATGTTGCTGTCATCAGTGAAAGAGCCTTATTCAGCCTCGTGTAATGCTGCTGCCTTCAGTTTATGAGCCTAATTCAGCCCTTGGTAATATTGCTGCAATCAGTTTAGGAGCCTTATTCAGCCCTGGTAATGTTGGTGCCATCAGTGTAAGAGCCTTATTCAACTCTGGGTAATGTTGGTGCCATCAGTGTCAAGAGCCTTATTCTGCCCGGCTAATGTTGCTGCCATCAGAGTAAGAGCCTTATTCAACCCTGGGTAATGTTATTGCCATTAGTATAAGAGCCTTATTCTGTCACAGCTAAAGTTGCTGCCATCAGTGTAAGATCCTTTTCAGCCCTGGGTAATGTTGGTGCCATCAGTGAAAGGGCCTTATTCAGCACCAGCTAATGTTGCTGCCATCAGTGTAAGATCCTTATTCAGCCCTGGGTAATATTGGTGCCATCAGTGTAACAGCCTTATTCAGCAATGGGTAATGTTGGTGCCATCAGTGTAAGAGCCTTATTTAGTACTGGGTAATGTTGCTGGCATCAGTTTAAGAGCCCTATTCAGCACTGGGTAATGTTGGTGCAATCAGTGTAAGAGCCCTATTCAGCCCCTTTTAATGTTGCTGCCGTCAGTGTAAGAGCCTTATTCAGCCCTGGGTAAGGTTCCAGCCATCAGTATAAGAGCCTTATTCAGCCCCGGTGTATAATGCAATCTGTAAGAGCCTTATTCAACCCTGGGTAATGTTGCTGTCATCAGTTTAAGAGTGTTATTCACTCTGGGTACTGTTGCTGCCATTAATGTAAGAACATTATTCAGTCCCAGGTAATTTTGCTGTCATCAGTGTAAGAGCCTTATTGAGCCCTCGGTAATGTTCCTACCATCAGTCAAAGAGCATTACTCTGCCCTGGTAATGTTGTTGTCATCACTGTAAGGTCAATTCAGCCTGGGTAATGTTGCTGCGATTAGTCTAATAGCCTTATTCAGCCCTGGCTAATGTTGCTGTCATTAGTGTAAGAGCCTTATTCAGCACCAAGTAATGTTGCTGCCATCAGTCTAAGAACCTTATTCAGCCACAGGTAATGTTGCGGCCATCAGTGTAAGAGCCTCATTCATCTCTCGGTAATGTTGCTGCCATCAGTGCAAGAGCCTTATTCAGCCTCGGGTAATGTTGCTGCCATCAGTTTATGAGCCTTTTTCATCCCTGGGTAATGTTGTTGCCATCACTGTAAGGGCCTTAATCAGCCCTAGGTAATGTTGCTGCCATCAGTGTCAGAGCCTTATTCAACCCCGTGTAATGTTCTGCCATCAGTGTCAGAGCCTTTTTCAACTCCAGGTCATGTTGGTGCCATCAGTGAAGCAGTCATATTCAGCCCTGGATAATGTTGGTGCCATCAGTGCAAGAGCCTTATTCAGCCTTGGGTAATGTTGGTGCCATCATTGTAAGACCCTTATTCTGCCCCAGCGATTGTTGCTACCATCAGTGTAAAATCCTTATTCAGCCATTGGTAATGTTGGTGCCGTCAGTGTAAGAGCCTTATACAGCCCTGATTAATGTTGCTGCCATCACTGAAAGGGCCTTGTTCAGCCCAAGGAAATGTTGCTGTCATCACTGTTAGAGCCTTATTCAGCCCTGGGTAATGTTGCTGCCATCAGTGGAAAAGCCTCATTCAGCCCTGGGTAATGATGCAGCCATCACTGTAAGAGCCTGATTCAGCCCTGGGTAACATTGCTGCCATTAGTGTAAGAGCCTTATTCAGCACCGGGTAAAGTTGCTGCCATCACTGTAAGAGCATTATTCAGCCCTGGGTAATTTAGCTGTCATCACTGTAAGGTCCTTATTCATCCCTGGGTAATGCTGCTGCCATCAGTTCATGAGCCTTATTCTGTCCTGGCTAATGTTGGTGCCATCAGTGTCAGAGCCTTATTCAGCCTCGTGTAATGATGTGCCATCGGTGTCAGAACCTTACTCAACTCCGGGTAATGTTGCTGCCATCAGTGAAGCAGACTTATTCAGAATTGGATAATGTTGGTGCCATCATTGTAAGACCCTTATGCTGCCCCGGCGATTGTTGCTACAATCAGTGTAAAATCCTTTTTCAGCCCTGGGTAATGTTGGTGCCATCAGTGTAAGAGCCTTATTCACCCCTGTGTAGTGTTGGTGCCATCAGTGTAAGAGCCTTACTCAGCCCTGGGTAATATTGCTGCCATTAGTGTAAAAGCCTTATTCAGCCAAGGGTAAAGTTGCTGCTATCACTGTAAGAGACATATTCAGCCCTAATTAATGTTGCTGCCATCACTGAAAGGGGCCTTATTCAGCCCAGGGTAATGTTACTGCCATCAGAGTAAGAGCCTTATTCAGCCCTGGGTAATGTTGCTGCCATCAGTGTAAGAGCCTTATTCAGCCCTCGTTAATATATGTGCCTTTAGTGTAAGAGCCATATTCAGCCCTGGGTAATGTTGCTGCCATCAGTGTAAGAGACTTACTCAGAACTGGGTAATGTTGCTGCCATCAGTGTAAGAGCCTTATTTGGCACTGGGTAATGTTGGTGCCATCAGTGTAAGAGCCTTATTCAGCCCTGGGTAATGTTGCTGCCATCACTGTATGAGACTTATTCAGCCCTGGGTATTGTTGCTGTCATCAGTGTAAGAGCCTTATTCAGCCAAGGGTAATGTTGCTGCCATCACTGTAACAGCCATATTCAGCCAAGATTAATGTTGCTGCCATCACTGAAAGGGCCTCATTCAGCCCTGGGTAATGTTGCTGCCATCAATTCAAGAGCCTTATTCAGCCCTAGGTAATGTTGCTGCCACCAGTGTAAGAGCCTTATTCAGCCCTGGGTAATATTGCTGCAATCAGTTTAGGAGCCATATTCAGCCCTGGGTAATGTTAGTGCCATTAGTGTAAGAGCCTTTTTAAACTCCAGGTAATGTTGCTGCCATCAGTTTAAGAGCCTTATTCAGCACTGGGAAATGTTGGTGCAATCAGTGTAAGAGCCTTATTTTGCCCTGGCTAATGTTGCTGCCATCAGTGTAAGAGCCTGATTCAGCCCAGGGTAATGTTGCTGCCATCTCTGTAACAGCCATATTCAGCCATGATTAAAGTTGCTGCCATCACTGAAAGGGCCTCATTCATCCCTGGGTAATGTTGCTGCCATCAATGTAAGAGCCTTATTCAGCCCTATGTAATGTTGCTGCCATCAGTGTTAGAGCCTTATTAAGCCCTGGGTAATTTTGCTGCATTCTGTTTAGGAGCCTTATTCAGCCCTGGGTAATGCTGGTGCCAGTGGCTAATTCAACTCTGGGTAATGTTGGTGCCATCAGTGTCAGAGCCTTATTAAACTCCAGGTAATGTTGCTGCCATCAGTTTAAGAGCCTTATTCAGCACTGGGAAATGTTGGTGCAATCATTGTAAGAGCCTTATTCTGCCCCGGCTAATGTTGCTGCCATCAGTGTAAGAGCTTTATTCAACCCTGGGGTAATGTTATTGCCATCAGTGTAAGAGCATTATTCTGTCCAAGCTAAAGTTGCTGCCATCAGTGTAAGATCCTTTTTCAGCCCGGGGTAATGTTGGAACAATCAGTGTAAGAGCCTTATTCAGCCCTTTGTAATGTTGCTCCCATTAGTGTAAGTTCCTTATTCTGCCCTGGGTAATGTTGCTGCCTTCAGTTTAGGAGGCTTATTCAGCCCCGCGTAATGTGGTGCCTTCAGTGTCAGAACCTTATTCAACTCCCGGTAATGTTTCTGCCATCAGTTTAAAAGCCTTATTCTGCGCTGGGTAAGATTGCTGCCATCAGTGTAAGAGATATATTCAGCCTTGGGTATAGTTGATGCCATCAGTGTAAGAGTCTTATTCAGCCCTGGGTAATGTTGGTGCCATCAGTGTAAGACCCTTATTCTGCCCCGGCTAATGTTGCTGCCTTCAGTGTATGATCTTTATTCAGCCGTGGAAATGTTTTGCCATCTTTGTAAGAGCATTATTCATCCCTGGGAAATGTTGGTGTTATCAGTGTAAGAGCCTTATTCAGCCCTGGGTAATGGTGCCATCTGTGTAAGAGACTTATTCAGCCCTGGGTAATGTTGCTGCCATCAGTGTAAGATCCTTATTCAGCCCTGGGTAATTTTGCTGCCATCAGTGTAAGAGCCATATTCAGCCCTGTGTAATGTTGCTGCCATCAGTTTTGGAGCCTTATTCAACCCTGGGTAATGTTGGTGCCATCAGTGTCAGAGCCTTATTAAACTCCAGGTAATGTTGCTGCCATCAGTTTAAGAGCCTTATTCCGCCCTGTGTAATGTTGGTGATATCAGTGGAAGAGCCTTTCTCTGCCCCTGCTAATGTTGCTGCCATCAGTGTAAGAGCCTTATTCAACCCTGGGTATTGTTTTTGTCATCAGTGTAAGAGACTTATTCAGCCCTGGGTAATGTTGCTGCCATCAGTGTAAGATCCTTATTCAGCCCTGGGTAATGTTGCTGTCATCAGTGTAATATCCATATTCAGCCCTGGGTAATGTTGCTGCCATCAGTGTAAGAGCCTTAATCAGCCCTGGATAATGTTGCTGCCATCAGTGCAAGAGACTTATTCAGCCCTGGGTAATGTTGCTGCTATCAGTGTAAGATCCTTATTCAGCCCTGGGTAATGTTGGTGCCATCAGTGTAAGAGCCTTATTCAGCCCTGGGTAATGTTGGTGCCATCAGTGTAAGAGCCTTATTAAACTCCAGGTAATGTTGCTGCCATCATTTTAAGAGCCTTATTCAGCCCTGTGTAATGTTGGTGAAATCAGTGTAAGAGCCTTTTTCTGCCCCAGCTAATGTTGCTGCCATCAGTGTAAGAGCCTTATTCAACCCTGGGTAATGTTGGTAATATCAGTGTAAGAGCCTTATTCTTCATCAGCTAATGTTGCTGCCATCAGTGTAAGATCCTTATTCAGCCCTGGGTAATGCTGCTGCCATTAGTGTAAGGTCCTTATTCAGCCCCTAGCAATGTGGTGTCATCAGTGACAGAGCCTTATTCATCTCCTGGTAATGTTGCTGCCATGAGTTTAAAAGCCTTATTCTGCGTTGGGTAATGTTATTGCCATCAGTGTAAGAGCCTTATTCAGCCCTGGGTAAGGTTCTAGCCATCAGTATAAGAGCCTTATTCAGCCCTGGGTAATATTGCTGCCATCTTTGTAAAAGCCTTATTCAACCCTGGGTAATGTTGCTGTCATCAGTTTAAGAGCGTTATTCCGCTCTGGTTACTGTTGCTGCCATTAATGTAAGAACATTATTCAGTCCCAGGTAATGTTGCTGTCATCAGTGTAAGAGCCTTATTCAAGCTTGGGTAATGATCCTACCATCAGTCAAAGAGCCTTACTCAGCCCTTGGTAATGTTGTTGTCATCACTGTAGGAGTCTTTTCAGCATGGGTAATGTTGCTGCGATCAGTCTAATCGCCTTATTCAGCCCTGGCTAATGTTGCTGCCATTAGTGTAGAGCCTTATTCAGCACCAAGTAATGTTGCTGCCATCAGTCTTAGAACCTTATTCAGCCACAGGTAATGGTGCTGCCATCAGTGTAAGAGCTCATTCATCTCGGTAATGTAGCTGGCATCAGCGTAAGAGCCATAGTCAGCCTCGGTAATGTTGCTGCCATCAGTTTATGAGCCTTTTTCATCCCAGGGTAATGTTGGTGCCATCACTGTAGGGCCTTATTCAGCCCTGGGTAATGTTGCTGCCATCAGTGACAGAGCCTTATTCAGCCCCGTGTAATGTTGCAGCCATCAGTGTCAGAGCCTTATTCAACTCCGGGTAATGTTGCTGCCATCAGTTTAAAAGCGCTATTCAGCGCTGCGTAATGTTACTGCCATTAGTGTAAGAGACTTATTCAGCACTGGGTAATGATGGTGTCATCAGTGTAAGATCCTAATTCAGCCTGGGTAATGTTGGTGCCATCAGTTTAAAAGCCCTATTCAGCCCTGGGTAATGTTGCTGCCATCAGTGTAAGACACTTATTCAGCACTGGATAATGTTGGTGCCATCAGTGTAAGAGCCTTATTCAGCCCTGGGTAATGTTGCTGCCATCAGTGTAAGTGCCTTATTCAGCCCTGGATAATGTCAGTACCATCAGTGTAAGAGCCTTATTCAGCCCTGGGTAACGTTGGTGCCATCAGTGTAAGAGACTTATTAAGCCCTGGGAAATGTTGCTGCCATCAGAGTAAGATCTTTATTGAGCCTTGGGTAATGTTGGTGCTATCAGTGAAACAGCCTTATTCAGCCCTGTGTAATGTTACTGCCATCAGTGTCAGAGCATTATTCAGCTCTGGGTAATGTTGCTGCCATCAGTGTAAGAGCATTATTCAGCCCCAGGTAATGTTGGTGCCATCAGTGTAAGAGCCTTATTTAGGCATGGGTAACGTTCCTACCATGAGTCAAAGAGCCTTATTCAGCCCTTGGTAATGTTGCTGCCATCACTGTAATAGTCTTATTCAGCCCTGGGTAATGTTGCTGCCATTAGTGTAAGAATCTTTTTCAGCCACAGGTAATCTTGCTGCCATCAGTGTAAGAGCCTCTTTCATTTCTCGGTAATGTTGCTGCCATTAGTGTATGATTTTTATTCAGCCCTGGGTAATGTTGGTGCCATCAGTGTAACAGCCTTATTCAGCCCTGTGTAATGTTACTGCCATCAGTGTCAGAGCATTATTCAGCTCTGGGTAATGTTGCTGCCATCAGTGTAAGAGCATTATTCAGCCCCAGGTAATGTTGGTGCCATCAGTGTAAGAGCCTTATTTAGGCATGGGTAACTTTCCTACCATGAGTCAAAGAGCCTTATTCAGCCCTTGGTAATGTTGCTGCCATCACTGTAATAGTCTTATTCAGCCCTGTGTAATGTTGCTGCATTGATGTGAGAATCTTTTCAGCCACAGGTAATCTTGCTGCCATCAGTGTAGAGCCTCTTTCATTTCTCGGTAATGTTGTTGCCATTAGTGTATGATTTTATTCAGCCCTGGGTAATGTTGGTGCCATCTGTGAAAAAGCCTTATTCAGCCCTGGGTAATGTTGGTGCCATCAGTGTAAGAGCCTCATTCAGCCCTGGGTAAGGTTCCAGCCATCAGTGTAAGAGCCTTATTCAGCCTTGGGTAATGTTGCTGCCATCAGTTTAAGAGCGTTATTCCACTCTGGGTACTGTTGCTGTCATCAGAGTAAGATCCTTATTGAGCCCTGGGTAATGTTGGTGCCATAAGTGTAATAGCCTTATTCAGCCCTGGGTAATCTTTCTGCCATTAGTGTAAGAGCCTTATTCAGCACCAAGTAATGTTGCTGCCATAAGTGTAAGAACCTTATTCAGCCACAGGTAATGTTGCTGCCATCAGTGTAAGACCTTCATTCATCTGTCGGTAATGTTGCTGGCATCAGTGTAGAAGACTTAGTCAGCCCGCGTTATGCTGCTGCCATCAGTGCAAGAGCCTTTTCAGTCGTGGGTAGCGTTGCGGCCATCAATGTAAGAACTTTATGCAGGCCCAGGTAATGCTGCTGCCATTAGTGTAAGAGCCTTATTCAGCCCTGGGTAATTTTGCTGCCATCAGTTTATTAGCCTTATTCAGCCCTGGGTAATGTTGCTGCCATCACTGAAATGGCCTTATTCAGCCTTGGGTAATGTTGTTGCCATCACTGTAAAAAGACTTATTCAGCCCTGGGTATTGTTGCTGCCATCAGTGTAAGAGCCTTATTCAGACCAGGGTAATGTTGCTGCTATCACTGAAAGGGACTCATTCAGCCCAGGGTAATATTGCTGCCATCACTGTTAGAGCCTCATTCAGCCATGGGTAATGTTGCTACCATCACAGTAAGAGCCTTATTCAGCCCTGGGTAATGTTGCTGCCATCACTGTAAGAGCCTTATTCAGCCCTTGGTAATGTTGCTGCCATCAGTGTAACAGCCATATTCAGCCCTAGGTAAAGTTGCTCCCATTAGTGTAAGGTCCTTATTCAGCCCAGGGTAATGTTGCTGACATCAGTTTAGGAGCCTTATTCAGCCCCACGTAATGTGGTGCCATCAGTGTCAGAGTCTTATTCAACTCCCGGTAATGTTTCTTCCATCAGTTTAAAAGCCTTATTCTGCACTGGGTAATATTGCTTGCCATCAGTGTAAGAGACAAATTCAGCCTTGGGTATTGATGGTGTCATCAGTGTATGATCTTTATTCAGCCCTGGGTAATGTTGGTGCCATCTATGAAGAGCCTCATTCAGCCTGTGTAAGGTTCCAACCATCAGTGTAAGAGCCTTATTCAGCCCTGGGAAATGTTGCTGCATCAGTTTAAGAGCGTTATTCCGCTCTGGGTACTGTTGCTGTTATCAGTGTAAGAACATTATTCAGTCCCAGGTAATGTTGCAGTCATCAGTCAAAGAACCTTATTCAGCTTTTGGTAATGTTGTTGCCATCACTGTAAGAGTCTTATTCAGCCCTGGGTAATGTTGCTGCCATCAGAGTAAGATCCTTATTGAGCCCTGGGTAATGTTAGTGCCATCAGTCAAATAGCCTTATTCAGCCCTGGGTAATCTTGCTGCCATTAGTGTAACAGCCTTATTCAGCACCAAGTAATGTTGCTGCCATCAGTGTAAGAGCCTCATTCATCTCTCGGTAATGTTGCTGGCATCAGTGTAGGAGCTTTAGTCAGCCCCGCGTTATACTGCTGCCATCAGTGCTAAAGCCTTTTTCAGTCATGGGTAACGTTGAGGCCATCACTGCAAGAACTTTATGCAGGCACGGGTAATGTTGCTGCCATTAGTGTAAGAGCCTTATTCAGCCCTGGGTAATGTTGCTGCCATCACTGTAAGAGCCTTATTCAGCCCTGGGTAATGTTGCTGCCATCACTGTAAGAGACTTTTTCAGACCTGGGTATTGTTGCTGCCATCAGTGTAAGAGACTAATTCAACCCAAGATAACGTTGCTGCCATCACTGTAAGAACCATATTCAGCCCTGATTAATGTTGCTGCCATCACTGAAAGGGCCTTATTCAGCCCAGGATAATGTTTCTGCCATCACTGTTACAGCCTTATTCAGCCCTGGGTAATGTTGCTGCCATTAGTGTAAGAGCCTTATTCAGCCCTGGGTAATGTTGCTGCCATCACAAGAGCCTTATTCAACCCTGGGTAATATTGCTGCCATTAGTGTAAGAGCCTTATTCAGCCCCGGGTAAAGTTGCTGCCATCACTGTAAGAGCCTTATTCGGCCCTGAGTAATGTTGCTGCCATCAGTGAAAGAGCCTTTTTCAGCACTGGGTAATGTTGCTGCCATCAGTGAAGAGCCTCATTCAGTGCTGTGTAATATGCTGCCATTAGTGTAAGAGCATTATTCAGCCCTGGGTAATGTTGCTGCCATCACTTTAAGAGCCTTATTCAGCCCTGTAATGTTGCTGCCATCAGTGAAAGAGCCTTATTCAGCCCTAGGTAATATTGCTGCAATCAGTTTAGGAGCCTTAATCAGCCCTGGGTAATGTTGGTGCCATCACTGTAAGAGCCTTATTCAACTCTGAGAAATGTTGGTGCCATCAGTGTCAGAGCCTTATTAAACTCCAGGTAATGTTGCTGCCATCAGTTTAAGAGCCTTATTCAGCACTGGGAAATGTTGGTGCAATCAGTGTAAGAGCCTTATTCTGCCCCGGCTAATGTTGCTGCCTTCAGTGTAAGATCCTTATTCAGTCCTGGGTAATGTTGGTGCCATCTGTGTAAGAGCCTTATTCAGCCCTGGGTAATGTTGGTGCCATCAGTGTAAGAGCCTTATTCAGCAATGGGTAATGTTGGTGCCATCAGTGTAAGAGCCTTATTCAACCCAGGGTAATGTTGGTGCCATCAGTGTGAGAGCCTTATTCAGTACTGGGTTATGTTGCTGGCTTCAGTTTAAGAGCCCTATTCAGCACTGGGTAATGTTGCTGCCATCATTGTAAGAGCCTTATTCAGCCTCGGGTAATGCTGCTGCCATCAGTTTATGAGCCTTATTCAGCCCTAGGTAATGTTGCTGCCTTCACTGTAAGGGCCTTATTCAGCCCTTGGTAAAGTTGCTGCCATCACTGTAAGAGCCTTATTCATCCCCGGGTAATGTTGCTCCCAACACTGTAAGGGCCTTATTCCGCCCTGGGTAATGTTACTGCCATCACTGTAAGCGCCTTATTCAGCCCTGGGTAATTTTGCTTCCATCATTGAAAGGGCCTTATTCAGCCCTGGGTAATGTTGCTGCCATCAGTGTAAGAGCCTTATTCAGCCTCAGGTAATGCTGCTGCCATCAGTTTATGAGCCTTATTCAGCCCTGGGTAATGTTGGTGCCATCAGTGTAAGAGCCTTATTGAACTCTGGGTAATGTTTGTGCCATCAATGTCAGAGCCTTATTAAACTCCAGGTAATATTACTGCCATCAGTTTAAGAGCCTTATTCAGCCCTGGTAAATGTTGGTGCAATCAGTGTAAGAGCCTTATTCTGCCCGGCTAATGTTGCTGCCATCAGTGTAAGAGCCTTATTCTGCACGGTAATGTTTCTGCCATCATTGTAAGAGCTTCATTCAACCCTGGAACATTGCTGCCATTAGTGTAAGAGCCTTATTCAGCCTCGGGTAATATTGCTGCCATCAGTTTAAGAGCCTTATTCAGCACTGGGAAATGTTGCTGCCATCAGTGTAAGAGCCTCATTCATCTCTCGGTAATGTTGCTGGCATCAGTGTAGGAGCCTTAGTCAGCCCGTGTTATGCTGTTGATATCAGTGCAAGAGTCTCTTTCAGTCGTGGGTAGCGTTGTGGCCTTCAGTGTTAGAACTTTATGCAGGCCAGGGTAATGCTGCTGCCATTAGTGTAAGAGCCTTATTCAGCCCTGGGTAATTTTGCTGCCATCAGTTTATTAGCCTTATTCAGCCTTGGGTAATGTTGCTGCCATCACTGAAATGGCCTTATTCAGCCCTGGGTAATGTTGCTGCCATCAATGTAAGAGCCTTATTCAGCACTGGGTAATGTTGCTGAAATCACTGTAACAGACTTATTCAGCCCAGGGTAACGTTGCTGCCATCACTGTAAGAGAAATATTCAGCCCTGATTAATGTTGCTGCCATCACTGAAAGGGCCTTATTCAGCCCAGGGTAATGTTGCTGCCATCACTGTAAGAGAAATATTCAGCCCTGATTAATGTTGCTGTCATCATTGAAAGGGCCTTATTCCGCACAGGGTAATGTTGCTGCCATCACTGTTAGAGCCTTATTCAGCCCTGGGTAATATTGCTGCCATTAGTGTAAGAGCCTTATTCAGCACCGGGTGAAGTTGTTGCCATCACTGTAAGAGCCTAATTCATCCCGGGATAATGTTGCTGCCATCACTGAAAGGGCCTTATTCAGCCCTGGGTAATCATGCTGCCATTAGTGTAAGAGCCTTATTCAGCACCAAGTAATGTTGCTGCCATCAGTGTAAGAACCTTATTCAGCCACAGGTAATGTTTGCCATCAATGTAAGAGCCTCATTTATCTCTTGGTAATGTTGCTGGCATCAGTGTAGGAGCCTTAGTCAGCCCTGCGTTATGCTGCTGCCATCAGTGCAAGATCCTATTTCAGTCTTGGGTAACGTTGCGGCCATAGGTGTAAGAACTTTATGCAGGCCCGGGTAATGTTGCTGCCATTAGTGTAAGAGCCTTATTCAGCCCTGGGTAATGTTGCTGCCATCAGTGTAAGAGCCTTATTCAGCCTAAGGTAATGCTGCTGCCTTCAGTTTATGAGCCTTATTCAGCCCTGGGTAATGTTGGTGCCATCTGTGTAAGAACCTTATTGAACTCTGGGTAATGTTTGTGCCATCAATGTCAGAGTCTTATTAAACTCCAGCTAATGTCGCTGCCATCAGTGTAAGAGCCTTATTCAACCCTGGGTAATGTTGCTGCCTTCAGTTTAGGAGGCTTATTCAGCCCCGCGTAATGTGGTGCCTTCTGTGTCAGAACCTTATTCAACTCCCGGTAATGTTTCTGCCATCAGTTTAAAAGCCTTATTCTGCGCTGGTTAATATTGCCGCCATCAGTTTATTAGCCTGTAAGAGACATATTCAGCCTTGGGTATTGTTGTTGACATCAGTCTAAGAGTCTTATTCTGCCCTGGGTAATGTTGTTGCCATCAGTGTAAGACCCTTATTCTGCCCCGGCTAATGTTGCTGCCATCAGTGTATGATCTCTATTCAGCCATGCGTAATGTTGGTGTCATCTTTGTAAGAGCCTTTTTTTTTCCCCTAGGTAATGTTGGTGCTATCAGTGTAAGAGCCTCATTCAGTCCTGGGTAGGGTTCCAGCCCCTCAGTGTAAGAGCCTTATTCAGCCCTGGGTACTGTTGCAGCCATCAGTGTAAGAACATTATTTAGTCCCAGGTAATGTTGCAGTCACCAGTGTAAGAGCCTTATTCAGCCCTGGGTAATGTTGGTGCCATCAGTGTAAGAGCCTTATTCAGCAATGGGTAATGTTGGTGCCATCAGTGTAAGAGCCTTTTTCAACCCTGGGTAATGTTGGTGCCATCAGTGTAAGAGCCTTATTCAGTACTGGGTAATGTTGCAGGCATCAGTTTAAGAGCCCTATTCTGCACTGGGTAATGTTGGTGCCATCAGTGTAAGAGCCCTATTGAGCCCCGTTTAATGTTGCTGCCATCAATGTAAGAGCCTTATTCAGCCATGGGTAATGTTGCTGCCATTAGTGTAAGGTCCTTATTGAGCAGCCTGAATGTGGTATCATCAGTGACAGAGCCTTATTGAACTTCAGGTAATGTTGCTGCCAACTGTTTAAAAGCCTTATTCTGCGCTGGGTAATGCTATTGCCATCAGTGTAAGAGCCTTATTCAGCTCTGGTGGGGTTCCAGCCATCAGTATAACAGCCTTATTCAGTCCCGGTAATGTTGCTGCCATCTGTGTAAGAGCCTAATTCAACCCTGTATAATTTTGCTGTCATCAGTTTAAGAGCGTTATTCCGCACTGGGTACTGTTGCTGCCATCAATGTAAGAACATTATTCAGTCCCAGGTAATGTTGCTGTCATCAGTGTAAGAGCCTTATTCAGTCCTGGGTAATGTTCTAACCATCAGTCATAGAGCCTTACTCAGCCCTTGGTAATGTTGTTGTCATCACTGTAAGAGTCTTATTCAGCCTGGGTAATGTTGCTGCGATCAGTCTAATCGCCTTATTCAGCCATGGCTAATGTTGCTCCCATTAGTGTAAGAGCCCTATTCAGCACCAAGTAATGTTGCTGCCATCAGTCTAAGAACCTTATTCAGCCACAGGTAATGTTGCTGCCATCAGCGTAAGAGCCTCATTCATCTCTCGTTCATGTTGCTGGCATCAGTGTAAGAGCCTTAGTCAGCCAAGGGTAATGCTGCTGCCATTAGTTTATGAGCCTTTTTCATCCCGGGGTGATGTTGGGGCCATCACTGTAAGAGCCTTATTCAGCCCTGGGTAATGTTGGTGCCTTCAGTGTAAGAGCCTTATACAGCCCTGGGTAATGTTGCTGCCATCAGTGTAAAAGCCTTATTCAGCCCTGGGTAATGTTGGTGCCATCAGTGTAAAAGCCTTATTCGGCCCTGGGTAATTTTGGTGCCATCAGTGCAAGAGCCTTATTCAGCCAAGGGTAATGTTTGTGCCTTCACTGTAAGAGCCTTATACAGCCCTGGGTAATGTTGGTGCCATCAGTGTAAGAGCCTTATTAAGCCCTGGTAATTTTGCTGCATTCTGTTTGGAGCCTTATTCAGCCCTGGTAATGCTGGTGCCATCAGTGTAAGTGGCTAATTCAACTCTGGGTAATGTTGGTGCCATCTGTGTCAGAGCCTTATTAAACTCCAGGTAATGTTGCTGCCAACAGTTTAAGAGCCTTATTCAGCACTGGGAAATGTTGGTGCAATCATTGTAAGAGCCTTATTCTGACCCGGCTAATGTTGCTGCCATCAATGTAAGAGCTTTATTCAACCCTGGGGTAATGTTATTGCCATCAGTGTAAGAGCCTTATTCTGTCCAAGCTAAAGTTGCTGCCATCTGTGTAAGATCCTTTTTCAGCCCTGGGTAATCTTGGAACAATCAGTGTAAGTGCCTTATTCAGCCCTTTGTAATGTTGCTCCCATTAGTGTAAGTTCCTTATTCTGCCCTGGGCAATGTTACTGCCTTCAGTTTAGGAGGCTTATTAAGCCCCGCGTAATGTGGTGCCTTCAGTGTCAGAACCTTATTCAACTCCGGTAATGTTTCTGCCATCAGTTTAAAAGCCTTATTCTACGCTGGTAAGATTGCTGCCATCAGTGTAAGAGATATATTCAGCCTTGGGTATTGTTGATGCCATCAGTGTAAGAGTCTTATTCAGCCCTGGTAATGTTGGTGCCATCAGTGCAAGACCTTTATTCTGCCCCGCTAATGTTGCTGCCTTCAGTGTATGATCTTTATTCAGCCGTGGGAAATGTTTTTGCCATCTTTGTAAGAGCATTATTCATCCCTGGGAAATGTTGGTGCTATCAGTGTAAGAGCCTTATTCAGCCCTGGGTAATGTTGCTGCCATCAGTGTAAGATCCTTATTCAGCCCTGGGTAATGTTGCTGCCATCAGTGTAAGGCCGTATTCAGCCCTGTGTAATGTTGGTGCCATCAGTTTTGGAGCCTTATTCAACCCTGGGTAATGTTGGTGCCATCAGTGTCAGAGCCTTATTAAACTCCAGGTAATGTTGCTGCCATCAGTTTAAGAGCCTTATTCAACCCTGGGTAATGTTGGTGCCATCAGTGTAAGAGCCTTATTCAGCAGCAGCTAATGTTGCTGCCATCTGTGTAAGATCCTTATTCAGCCCTGGGTAATGTTGGTGCCATCAGTGTAAGAGCCTTATTCAGCCCTGGGTAATGTTGGTGCCATCTGTGTAAGAGCCTTATTAAACTCCAGGTAATGTTGCTGCCATCATTTTAAGAGCCTTATTCAGCCCTGTGTAATGTTGGTGAAATCAGTGTAAGAGCCTTTTTGCCCCAGCTAATGTTGCAGCCATCAGTGTAAGAGCCTTATTCAGCCCTGGGTAATGTTGCTGCCATTAGTGTAAGGTCCTTATTCAGCCCCTAGCAATGTGGTGTCATCAGTGACAGAGCCTTATTCATCGCCTGGTAATGTTGCTGCCATGAGTTTAAAAGCCTTATTCTGCGTTGGGTAATGTTATTGCCATCAGTGTAAGAGCCTTATTCAGCCCTGGGTAAGGTTCTAGCCATCAGTATAAGAGCCTTATTCAGCCCTGGGTAATATTGCTGCCATCTTTGTAAAAGCCTTATTCAACCCTGGGTAATGCTGCTGTCATCAGTTTAAGAGCGTTATTCCGCTCTGGGTACTGTTGCTGCCATCAATGTAAGAACATTATTCAGTCCCAGGTAATGTTGCTGTCATCAGTGTAAGAGCCTTATTCAGGCTTGGGTAATGATCCTACCATCAGTCAAAGAGCCTTACTCAGCCCTTGGTAATGTTGTTGTCATCACTGTAGGAGTCTTTTTCAGCATGGGTAATGTTGCTGCGATCAGTCTAATCGCCTTATTCAGCCCTGGCTAATGTTGCTGCCATTAGTGTAAGAGCCTTATTCAGCACCAAGTAATGTTGCTGCCATCAGTCTTAGAACCTTATTCAGCCACAGGTAATAGTGCTGCCATCAGTGTAAGAGCCTCATTCATCTCTCGGTAATGTAGCTGGCATCAGCGTAAGAGCCATAGTCAGCCTCGGTAATGTTGCTGCCATCAGTTTATGAGCCTTTTTCATCCCAGGGAAATGTTGGTGCCATCACTGTAAAGGCCTTATTCAGCCCTGGGTAATGTTGCTGCCATCAGTGACACAGCCTTATTCAGCCCCTGTAATGTTGCAGCCATCAGTGTCAGAGCCTTATTCAACTCCGGGTAATGTTGCTACCATCAGTTTAAAAGCGCTATTCAGCGCTGCGTAATGTTGCTGCCATTAGTGTAAGAGACTTATTCAGCACTGGGTAATGTTGGTGTCATCAGTGTAAGATCCTAATTCAGCCCTGGGTAATGTTGGTGCCATCAGTTTAGAAGCCCTATTCAGCCCTGGGTAATGTTGCTGCCATCAGTGTAAGACACTTATTCAGCACTGGATAATGTTGGTGCCATCAGTGTAAGAGCCTTATTCAGCCCTGGGTAACGTTGCTGCCATCAGTGTAAGAGACTTATTCAGCCCTGGGAAATGTTGCTGCCATCAGAGTAAGATCTTTATTGAGCCTTGGGTAATGTTGGTGCCATCAGTGTAACAGCCTTATTCAGCCCTGTGTATGTTACTGCCATCAGTGTCAGAGCATTATTCAGCTCTGGGTAATGTTCTTGCCATCAGTGTAAGAGCATTATTCAGCCCCTGGTAATGTTGGTGCCATCAGTGTAAGATCCTTATTTAGGCATGGGTAACGCTCCTACCATGAGTCAAAGAGCCTTATTCAGCCCTTGGTAATGTTGCTGCCATCACTGTAATAGTCATATTCAGCCCTGGTAATGTTGCTGCCATTAGTGTAAGAATCTTTTCAGCCACAGGTAATCTTGCTGCCATCAGTGTAAGAGCCTCTTTCATTTCTGGTAATGTTGCAGCCATTAGTGTATGATTTTTATTCAGCCCTGGGTAATGGTGCCATCAGTGTAACAGCCTTATTCAGCCCTGTGTAATGTTACTGCCATCAGTGTCAGAGCATTATTCAGCTCAGGGTAATGTTGCTGCCATCAGTGTAAGAGCATTATTCAGCCCAGGTAATGTTGGTGCCATCAGTGTAAGAGCCTTATTTAGGCATGGGTAACGTTCCTACCATGAGTCAAAGAGCCTTATTCAGCCCTGGGTAATGTTGCTGCCATTAGTGTAAGAATCTTTTTCAGCCACAGGTAATCTTGCTGCCATCAGTGTAAGAGCCTCTTTCATTTCTCGGTAGTGTTGCACCATTAGTGTATGATTTTTATTCAGCCCTGGGTAATGTTGATGTCATCTGTGAAAGAGCCTTATTCAGCCCTGGGTAATGTTGGTGCCATCAGTGTAAGAGCCTCATTCAGCCCTGGGTAAGGTTCCAGCCATCAGTGTAAGAGCCTTATTCAGCCTTGGGTAATGTTGCTGCCATCAGTTTAAGAGCATTATTCCACTCTGGGTACTGTTGCTGTCATCAGAGTAAGATCCTTATTGAGCCCTGGGTAATGTTGGTGCCATAAGTGTAATAGCCTTATTCAGCCCTGGGTAATCTTGCTGCCATTAGTGTAAGAGCCTTATTCAGCACCAAGTAATGTTGCTGCCATAAGTGTAAGAACCTTATTCAGCCACAGGTAATGTTGCTGCCATCAGTGTAAGACCTTCATTCATCTGTCGGTAATGTTGCTGGCATCAGTGTAGAAGACTTAGTCAGCCCACGTTATGCTGCTGCCATCAGTGCAAGAGCCTTTTTCAGTCGTGGGTAACGCTGTGCCATCAATGTAAGAACTTTATGCAGGCCGGGTAATGCTGCTGCCATTAGTGTAAGATCCTTATTCAGCCCTGGTAATTTTGCTGCCATCAGTTTATTAGCCTTATTCAGCCCTGGGTAATGTTGCTGCCATCACTGAAACGGCCTTATTCAGCCTTGGGTAATGTTGTTGCCATCACTGTAAAGACTTATTCAGCCCTGGATTGTTGCTGCCATCAGTGTAAGAGCCTTATTCAGACCAGGGTAATGTTGCTGCCATCACTGAAAGGACTATTCAGCCCAGGGTAATATTGCTGCATCACTGTTACAGCCTCATTCAGCCATGGGTAATGTTGCTGCCATCACAGTAAGAGCCTTATTCAGCCCTGGGTAATGTTGCTGCCATCACTGTAAGAGCCTTATTCAGCCCTTGGTAATGTTGCTGCCATCAGTGTAAGAGCCTTATTCAGCCTCGGGTGATGCTGCAGCCATCAGTTCATGAGCCTTATTCAGCCCTGGGTAATTTTGCTGCCATCACTGTAAGGGCCTTATTCACCCTGCAATATTGTTGCAATCAGTTTAGGAGCCTTATTCAGCCCTGGGTAATGTTGGTACCATCAGTGTAAGAGCCTTATTCAACTCTGGGTAATGTTGGTGCCATCAGTGTCAGAGCCTTATTAAACTCCAGGTAATGTTGCTGCCATCAGTTTAAGAACCTTATTCAGCACTGGGAAATGTTGGTGCAATCAGTGTAAGAGCCTTATTCTGCCCGCAATGTTGCTGCCATCAGTGTAAGAGCCTTATTCAACCCTGGGTAATGTTATTGCCGTCAGTGTAAGAACCTTATTCTGTCCCAGCTAAAGTTGCTGCCATCAGTGTAAGATCCTTATTCAGCCCTGAGTAATGTTGGTGCCATCAGTGTAAGAGCATTATTCAATCCTGGGTAATGTTGGTCCCATCAGTGTAAGAGCCTTATTCAGCCCTTTGTAATGTTGCTCCCATTAGTGTAAGGTCCTTATTCAGCCCAGGGTAATGTTGCTGACATCAGTTTAAGAGCCTTCTTCAGCCCCACGTAATGTGGTGCCATCAGTGTCAGAGTCTTATTCAACCCCGGTAATGTTTCTGCCATCAGTTTAAAAGCCTTATTCTGCACTGGGTAATATTGCTGCCATCAGTGTAAGAGACAAATTCAGCTCTGGGTATTGATGGTGCCATCAGTGTAAGAGTCTTATTCAGCCCTGGTAATTTGGTGCCATCAGTGTAAGACCCTTCTCTGCCCGCTAATGTTGCTGATATCAGTGTATGAACTTTATTCAGCCCTGGGTAATGTTGGTGCCATCTGTGAAAGAGCCTCATTCAGCCCTGGTAAGGTTCCAACCATCAGTGTAAGAGCCTTATTCAGCCCTGGGTAATGTTGCTGCCATCAGTTTAAGAGCATTATTCCACTCTGGGTACTGTTGCTGTTATCAGTGTAAGAACATTATTTAGTCCCAGGTAATGTTGCAGTCATCAGTCAAAGAACCTTATTCAGCCCTTGGTAATGTTGTTGCCATCACTGTAAGAGTCTTATTCAGCCCTGGGTAATGTTGAGGCCATCAGAATAAGATCCTTATTGAGCCCTGGGTAATGTTAGTGCCATCAGTCAAATAGCCTTATTCAGCCCTGGGTAATGTTGCTGCCATCACTGTAAGAGCCTTATTCAGCCCTGGTTAATGTTGCTGCCATCACTGTAAGAGACTTATTCAGACCTGGGTATTGTTGCTGCCATCAGTGTAAGAGACTAATTCAGCCCAAGATAACGTTGCTGCCATCACTGTAAGAACCATATTCAGCCCTGATTAATGTTGCTGCCATCACTGAAAGGGCCTTATTCAGCCCAGGGTAATGTTGCTGCCATCACTGTTACAGCCTTATTCAGCCCTGGGTAATGTTGGTGCCATCTGTGAAAAAGCCTTATTCAGCCCTGGGTAATGTTGGTGCCATCAGTGTAGAGCCTCATTCAGCCCTGGGTAAGTTCCAGCCATCAGTGTAAGAGCCTTATTCAGCCTTGGGTAATGTTGCTGCCATCAGTTTAAGGCGTTATTCCACTCTGGGTACTGTTGCTGTCATCAGAGTAAGATCCTTATTGAGCCCTGGGTAATGTTGGTGCCATAAGTGTAATAGCCTTATTCAGCCCTGGGTAATCTTTCTGCCATTAGTGTAAGAGCCTTATTCAGCACCAAGTAATGTTGCTGCCATAAGTGTAAGAACCTTATTCAGCCACAGGTAATGTTGCTGCCATCAGTGTAAGACCTTCATTCATCTGTCGGTAATGTTGCTGGCATCAGTGTAGAAGACTTAGTCAGCCCCGCGTTATGCTGCTGCCATCAGTGCAAGAGCCTTTTTTCAGTCGTGGGTAACGTTGCGGCCATCAATGTAAGAACTTTATGCAGGCCCAGGTAATGCTGCTGCCATTAGTGTAAGAGCCTTATTCAGCCCTGGGTAATTTTGCTGCCATCAGTTTATTAGCCTTATTCAGCCCTGGGTAATGTTGCTGCCATCACTGAAATGGCCTTATTCAGCCTTGGGTAATGTTGTTGCCATCACTGTAAAAGACTTATTCAGCCCTGGGTATTGTTGCTGCCATCAGTGTAAGAGCCTTATTCAGACCAGGGTAATGTTGCTGCCATCACTGAAAGGGACTCATTCAGCCCAGGGTAATATTGCTGCCATCACTGTTAGAGCCTCATTCAGCCATGGGTAATGTTGCTACCATCACAGTAAGAGCCTTATTCAGCCCTGGGTAATGTTGCTGCCATCACTGTAAGAGCCTTATTCAGCCCTTGGTAATGTTGCTGCCATCAGTGTAACAGCCATATTCAGCCCTAGGTAAAGTTGTTCTCATTAGTGTAAGGTCCTTATTCAGCCCAGGGTAATGTTGCTGACATCAGTTTAGAGCCTTATTCAGCCCACGTAATGTGGTGCCATCAGTGTCAGAGTCTTATTCACTCCCGGTAATGTTTCTTCCATCAGTTTAAAAGCCTTATTCTGCCTGGGTAATATTGCTGCCATCAGTGTAAGAGACAAATTCAGCCTTGGGTATTGATGGTGTCATCAGTGTATGATCTTTATTCAGCCCTGGTAATGTTGGTGCCATCTATGAAAGAGCCTCATTCAGCCCTGTGTGAGGTTCCAACCATCAGTGTAAGAGCCTTATTCAGCCCTGGGAAATGTTGCTGCCATCAGTTTAAGGCGTTATTCCGCTCTGGGTACTGTTGCTGTTATCAGTGTAAGAACATTATTCAGTCCCAGGTAATGTTGCAGTCATCAGTCAAAGAACCTTATTCAGCTTTTGGTAATGTTGTTGCCATCACTGTAAGAGTCTTATTCAGCCCTGGGTAATGTTGCTGCCATCAGAGTAAGATCCTTATTGAGCCCTGGGTAATGTTAGTGCCATCAGTCAAATAGCCTTATTCAGCCCTGGGTAATCTTGCTGCATTAGTGTAACAGCTTATTCAGCACCAAGTAATGTTGCTGCCATCAGTGTAAGAGCCTCATTCATCTCTGGTAATGTTGCTGGCATCAGTGTAGGAGCTTTAGTCAGCCCGCGTTATACTGCTGCCATCAGTGCTAAAGCCTTTTTCAGTCATGGGTAACGTTGAGGCCATCACTGCAAGAACTTTATGCAGGCACGGGTAATGTTGCTGCCATTAGTGTAAGAGCCTTATTCAGCCCTGGGTAATGTTGCTGCCATCACTGTAAGAGCCTTATTCAGCCCTGGGTAATGTTGCTGCCATCACTTAAGAGACTTTTCAGACCTGGGTATTGTTGCTGCCATCAGTGTAAGAGACTAATTCAACCCAAGATAACGTTGCTGCCATCACTGTAAGAACCATATTCAGCCCTGATTAATGTTGCTGCCATCACTGAAAGGGCCTTATTCAGCCCAGGATAATGTTTCTGCCATCACTGTTACAGCCTTATTCAGCCCTGGTAATGTTGCTGCCATTAGTGTAAGAGCCTTATTCAGCCCTGGGTAATGTTGCTGCCATCACAAGAGCCTTATTCAACCCTGGTAATATTGCTGCCATTAGTGTAAGAGCCTTATTCAGCCTCGGTAAAGTTGCTGCCATCACTGTAAGAGCCTTATTCGGCCCTGAGTAATGTTGCTGCCATCAGTGAAAGAGCCTTTTTCAGCACTTAATGTTGCTGCCATCAGTGAAAGAGCCTCATTCAGTGCTGTGTAATATTGCTGCCATTAGTGTAAGAGCATTATTCAGCCCTGGGTAATGTTGCTGCCATCACTTTAAGAGCCTTATTCAGCCCTGGTAATGTTGCTGCCATCAGTGAAAGAGCCTTATTCAGCCCTAGGTAATATTGCTGCAATCAGTTTAGGAGCCTTAATCAGCCCTGGGTAATGTTGGTGCCATCACTGTAAGAGCCTTATTCAACTCTGAGAAATGTTGGTGCCATCAGTGTCAGAGCCTTATTAAACTCCAGGTAATGTTGCTGCCATCAGTTTAAGAGCCTTATTCAGCACTGGGAAATGTTGGTGCAATCAGTGTAAGAGCCTTATTCTGCCCGGCTAATGTTGCTGCCTTCAGTGTAAGATCCTTATTCAGTCCTGGGTAATGTTGGTGCCATCTGTGTAAGAGCCTTATTCAGCCCTGGTAATGTTGGTGCCATCAGTGTAAGAGCCTTATTCAGCAATGGGTAATGTTGGTGCCATCAGTGTAAGAGCCTTATTCAACCCAGGGTAATGTTGGTGCCATCAGTGTGAGAGCCTTATTCAGTACTGGGTTATGTTGCTGGCTTCAGTTTAAGAGCCTATTCAGCACTGGGTAATGTTGCTGCCATCATTGTAAGAGCCTTATTCAGCCTCGGCAATGCTGCTGCCATCAGTTTATGAGCCTTATTCAGCCCTAGGTAATGTTGCTGCCTTCACTGTAAGGGCCTTATTCAGCCCTTGTAAAGTTGCTGCCATCACTGTAAGAGCCTTATTCATCCCCGGTAATGTTGCTCCCAACACTGTAAGGGCCTTATTCCGCCCTGGGTAATGTTACTGCCATCACTAGCGCCTTTATTCAGCCCTGGTAATTTTGCTTCCATCATTGAAAGGGCCTTATTCAGCCCTGGGTAATGTTGCTGCCATCAGTGTAAGAGCCTTATTCAGCCTCAGGTAATGCTGCTGCCATCAGTTTATGAGCCTTATTCAGCCCTGGGTAATGTTGGTGCCATCAGTGTAAGAGCCTTATTGAACTCTGGGTAATGTTTGTGCCATCAATGTCAGAGCCTTATTAAACTCCAGGTAATATTACTGCCATCAGTTTAAGAGCCTTATTCAGCCCTGGTAAATGTTGGTGCAATCAGTGTAAGAGCCTTATTCTGCCCCGGCTAATGTTGCTGCCATCAGTGTAAGAGCCTTATTCTGCACGGGGTAATGTTTCTGCCATCATTGTAAGAGCTTCATTCATCCCGGGGTAACATTGCTGCCATTAGTGTAAGAGCCTTATTCAGCCTCGGGTAATATTGCTGCCATCAGTTTAAGAGCCTTATTCAGCACTGGGAAATGTTGCTGCCATCAGTGTAAGAGCCTCATTCATCTCTCGGTAATGTTGCTGGCATCAGTGTAGGAGCCTTAGTCAGCCCCGTGTTATGCTGTTGATATCAGTGCAAGAGTCTCTTTCAGTCGTGGGTAGCGTTGTGGCCTTCAGTGTTAGAACTTTATGCAGGCCAGGGTAATGCTGCTGCCATTAGTGTAAGAGCCTTATTCAGCCCTGGGTAATTTTGCTGCCATCAGTTTATTAGCCTTATTCAGCCTTGGGTAATGTTGCTGCCATCACTGAAATGGCCTTATTCAGCCCTGGGTAATGTTGCTGCCATCAATGTAAGAGCCTTATTCAGCACTGGGTAATGTTGCTGAAATCACTGTAACAGACTTATTCAGCCCAGGGTAACGTTGCTGCCATCACTGTAAAGAAATATTCAGCCTGATTAATGTTGCTGCCATCACTGAAAGGGCCTTATTCAGCCCAGGGTAATGTTGCTGCCATCACTGTAAGAGAAATATTCAGCCCTGATTAATGTTGCTGTCATCATTGAAAGGGCCTTATTCCTGCAGGGTAATGTTGCTGCCATCACTGTTAGAGCCTTATTCAGCCCTGGGTAATATTGCTGCCATTAGTGTAAGAGCCTTATTCAGCACCGGGTGAAGTTGTTGCCATCACTGTAAGAGCCTAATTCATCCCGGGATAATGTTGCTGCCATCACTGAAAGGGCCTTATTCAGCCCTGGGTAATCATGCTGCCATTAGTGTAAGAGCCTTATTCAGCACCAAGTAATGTTGCTGCCATCAGTGTAAGAACCTTATTCAGCCACAGGTAATGTTGCTGCCATCAATGTAAGAGCCTCATTTATCTCTTGGTAATGTTGCTGGCATCAGTGTAGGAGCCTTAGTCAGCCCTGCGTTATGCTGCTGCCATCAGTGCAAGATCCTATTTCAGTCTTGGGTAACGTTGCGGCCATAGGTGTAAGAACTTTATGCAGGCCCGGGTAATGTTGCTGCCATTAGTGTAAGAGCCTTATTCAGCCCTGGGTAATGTTGCTGCCATCAGTGTAAGAGCCTTATTCAGCCTAAGGTAATGCTGCTGCCTTCAGTTTATGAGCCTTATTCAGCCCTGGGTAATGTTGGTGCCATCTGTGTAAGAACCTTATTGAACTCTGGGTATGTTTGTGCCATCAATGTCAGAGCCTTATTAAACTCCAGCTAATGTCGCTGCCATCAGTGTAAGAGCCTTATTCAACCCTGGGTAATGTTGCTGCCTTCAGTTTAGGAGGCTTATTCAGCCAGCGTAATGTGGTGCCTTCTGTGTCAGAACCTTATTCAACTCCGGTAATGTTTCTGCCATCAGTTTAAAAGCCTTATTCTGCGCTGGTTAATATTGCGCCATCAGTTTATTAGCCTGTAGAGACATATTCAGCCTTGGGTATTGTTGTTGACATCAGTCTAAGAGTCTTATTCTGCCCTGGGTAATGTTGTTGCCATCAGTGTAAGACCCTTATTCTGCCCTGGCTAATGTTGCTGCCATCAGTGTATGATCTCTATTCAGCCATGCGTAATGTTGGTGTCATCTTTGTAAGAGCCTTTTTTTCCCCTAGGTAATGTTGGTGCTATCAGTGTAAGAGCCTCATTCAGTCCTGGGTAGGGTTCCAGCCCTCAGTGTAAGAGCCTTATTCAGCCCTGGGTACTGTTGCAGCCATCAGTGTAAGAACATTATTTAGTCCCAGGTAATGTTGCAGTCACCAGTGTAAGAGCCTTATTCAGCCCTGGGTAATGTTGGTGCCATCAGTGTAAGAGCCTTATTCAGCAATGGGTAATGTTGGTGCCATCAGTGTAAGAGCTTATTCAACCCTGGGTAATGTTGGTGCCATCAGTGAAGAGCCTTATTCAGTACTGGGTAATGTTGCAGGCATCAGTTTAAGAGCCCTATTCTGCACTGGGTAATGTTGGTGCCATCAGTGTAAGAGCCCTATTGAGCCCCGTTTAATGTTGCTGCCATCAATGTAAGAGCCTTATTCAGCCATGGGTAATGTTGCTGCCATTAGTGTAAGGTCCTTATTGAGCAGCGCGTAATGTGGTATCATCAGTGACAGAGCCTTATTGAACTTCAGGTAATGTTGCTGCCAACTGTTTAAAAGCCTTATTCTGCGCTGGGTAATGCTATTGCCATCAGTGTAAGAGCCTTATTCAGCTCTGGGTAGGGTTCCAGCCATCAGTATAACAGCCTTATTCAGTCCCGGGTAATGTTGCTGCCATCTGTGTAAGAGCCTAATTCAACCCTGTATAATTTTGCTGTCATCAGTTTAAGAGCGTTATTCCTTGGGTACTGTTGCTGCCATCAATGTAAGAACATTATTCAGTCCCAGGTAATGTTGCTGTCATCAGTGTAAGAGCCTTATTCAGTCCTGGGTAATGTTCTAACCATCAGTCATAGAGCCTTACTCAGCCCTTGGTAATGTTGTTGTCATCACTGTAAGAGTCTTATTCAGCCTGGGTAATGTTGCTGCGATCAGTCTAATCGCCTTATTCAGCCATGGCTAATGTTGCTCCCATTAGTGTAAGAGCCCTATTCAGCACCAAGTAATGTTGCTGCCATCAGTCTAAGAACCTTATTCAGCCACAGGTAATGTTGTGCATCAGCGTAAGAGCCTCATTCATCTCTCGCTCATGTTGCTGGCATCAGTGTAAGAGCCTTAGTCAAGCCAAGGGTAATGCTGCGCATTAGTTTATGAGCCTTTTCATCCCGGGGTAATGTTGGGGCCATCACTGTAAGAGCCTTATTCAGCCCTGGGTAATGTTGGTGCCTTCAGTGTAAGAGCCTTATACAGCCCTGGGTAATGTTGCTGCCATCAGTGTAAAAGCCTTATTCAGCCCTGGGTAATGTTGGTGCCATCAGTGTAAAAGCCTTATTCGGCCCTGGGTAATTTTGGTGCCATCAGTGCAAGAGCCTTATTCAGCCAAGGGTAATGTTTGTGCCTTCACTGTAAGAGCCTTATACAGCCCTGGGTAATGTTGGTGCCATCAGTGTAAGAGCCTTATTAAGCCCTAGGTAATTTTGCTGCATTCTGTTTAGAGCCTTATTCAGCCCTGGGTAATGCTGGTGCCATCAGTGTAAGTGGCTAATTCAACTCTGGGTAATGTTGGTGCCATCTGTGTCAGAGCCTTATTAAACTCCAGGTAATGTTGCTGCCAACAGTTTAAGAGCCTTATTCAGCACTGGGAAATGTTGGTGCAATCATTGTAAGAGCCTTATTCTGACCCGGCTAATGTTGCTGCCATCAATGTAAGAGCTTTATTCAACCCTGGGGTAATGTTATTGCCATCAGTGTAAGAGCCTTATTCTGTCCAAGCTAAAGTTGCTGCCATCTGTGTAAGATCCTTTTTCAGCCCTGGGTAATCTTGGAACAATCAGTGTAAGTGCCTTATTCAGCCCTTTGTAATGTTGCTCCCATTAGTGTAAGTTCCTTATTCTGCCCTGGGCAATGTTACTGCCTTCAGTTTAGGAGGCTTATTAAGCCCCCGCGAATGTGGTGCCTTCAGTGTCAGAACCTTATTCAACTCCGGTAATGTTTCTGCCATCAGTTTAAAGCCTTATTCTACGCTGGTAAGATTGCTGCCATCAGTGTAAGAGATATATTCAGCCTTGGGTATTGTTGATGCCATCAGTGTAAGAGTCTTATTCAGCCCTGGGTAATGTTGGTGCCATCAGTGCAAGACCTTTATTCTGCCCCGGCTAATGTTGCTGCCTTCAGTGTATGATCTTTATTCAGCCGTGGGAAATGTTTTTGCCATCTTTGTAAGAGCATTATTCATCCCTGGGAAATGTTGGTGCTATCAGTGTAAGAGCCTTATTCAGCCCTGGGTAATGTTGCTGCCATCAGTGTAAGATCCTTATTCAGCCCTGGGTAATGTTGCTGCCATCAGTGTAAGAGCCGTATTCAGCCCTGTGTAATGTTGGTGCCATCAGTTTTGGAGCCTTATTCAACCCTGGGTAATGTTGGTGCCATCAGTGTCAGAGCCTTATTAAACTCCAGGTAATGTTGCTGCCATCAGTTTAAGAGCCTTATTCAACCCTGGGTAATGTTGGTGCCATCAGTGTAAGAGCTTTATTCAGCAGCAGCTAATGTTGCTGCCATCTGTGTAAGATCCTTATTCAGCCCTGGTAATGTTGGTGCCATCAGTGTAAGAGCCTTATTCAGCCCTGGGTAATGTTGGTGCCATCTGTGTAAGAGCCTTATTAAACTCCAGGTAATGTTGCTGCCATCATTTTAAGAGCCTTATTCAGCCCTGTGTAATGTTGGTGAAATCAGTGTAAGAGCCTTTTTCTGCCCCAGCTAATGTTGCAGCCATCAGTGTAAGAGCCTTATTCAGCCCTGGGTAATGTTGCTGCATTAGTGTAAGGTCCTTATTCAGCCCCTAGCAATGTGGTGTCATCAGTGACAGAGCCATTCATCGCCTGCAATGTTGCTGCCATGAGTTTTAAAAGCCTTATTCTGGCGTTGGTAATGTTATTGCCATCAGTGTAAGAGCCTTATTCAGCCCTGGGTAAGGTTCTAGCCATCAGTATAAGAGCCTTATTCAGCCCTGGGTAATATTGCTGCCATCTTTGTAAAAGCCTTATTCAACCCTGGGTAATGCTGCTGTCATCAGTTTAAGAGCGTTATTCCGCTCTGGTACTGTTGCTGCCATCAATGTAAGAACATTATTCAGTCCCAGGTAATGTTGCTGTCATCAGTGTAAGAGCCTTATTCAGGCTTGGTAATGATCCTACCATCAGTCAAAGAGCCTTACTCAGCCCTTGGTAATGTTGTTGTCATCACTGTAGGAGTCTTTTCAGCATGGGTAATGTTGCTGCGATCAGTCTAATCGCTTTATTCAGCCCTGGCTAATGTTGCTGCCATTAGTGTAAGAGCCTTATTCAGCACCAAGTAATGTTGCTGCCATCAGTCTTAGAACCTTATTCAGCCACAGGTAATAGTGCTGCCATCAGTGTAAGAGCCTCATTCATCTCTCGGTAATGTAGCTGGCATCAGCGTAAGAGCCATAGTCAGCCTCGGGTAATGTTGCTGCCATCAGTTTATGAGCCTTTTTCATCCCAGGGAAATGTTGGTGCCATCACTGTAAAGGCCTTATTCAGCCCTGGGTAATGTTGCTGCCATCAGTGACACAGCCTTATTCAGCCCCCTGTAATGTTGCAGCCATCAGTGTCAGAGCCTTATTCAACTCCGGGTAATGTTGCTACCATCAGTTTAAAAGCGCTATTCAGCGCCGTGAATAGTTGCTGCCATTAGTGTAAGAGACTTATTCAGCACTGGGTAATGTTGGTGTCATCAGTGTAAGATCCTAATTCAGCCCTGGGTAATGTTGGTGCCATCAGTTTGAAGCCCTATTCAGCCCTGGGTAATGTTGCTGCCATCAGTGTAAGACACTTATTCAGCACTGGATAATGTTGGTGCCATCAGTGTAAGAGCCTTATTCAGCCCTGGGTAACGTTGCTGCCATCAGTGTAAGAGACTTATTCAGCCCTGGGAAATGTTGCTGCCATCAGAGTAAGATCTTTATTGAGCCTTGGGTAATGTTGGTGCCATCAGTGTAACAGCCTTATTCAGCCCTGTGTAATGTTACTGCCATCAGTGTCAGAGCATTATTCAGCTCTGCAATGTTGCTGCCATCAGTGTAAGAGCATTATTCAGCCCCTGGTAATGTTGGTGCCATCAGTGTAAGATCCTTATTTAGGCATGGGTAACGTTCCTACCATGAGTCAAAGAGCCTTATTCAGCCCTTGGTAATGTTGCTGCCATCACTGTAATAGTCATATTCAGCCCTGGGTAATGTTGCTGCCATTAGTGTAAGAATCTTTTTCAGCCACAGGTAATCTTGCTGCCATCAGTGTAAGAGCCTCTTTCATTTCTCGGTAATGTTGCAGCCATTAGTGTATGATTTTTATTCAGCCCTGGGTAATGTTGGTGCCATCAGTGTAACAGCCTTATTCAGCCCTGTGTAATGTTACTGCCATCAGTGTCAGAGCATTATTCAGCTCAGGGTAATGTTGCTGCCATCAGTGTAAGAGCATTATTCAGCCCCAGGTAATGTTGGTGCCATCAGTGTAAGAGCCTTATTTAGGCATGGGTAACGTTCCTACCATGAGTCAAAGAGCCTTATTCAGCCCTGGGTAATGTTGCTGCCATTAGTGTAAGAATCTTTTTCAGCCACAGGTAATCTTGCTGCCATCAGTGTAAGAGCCTCTTTCATTTCTCGGAGTGTTGCACCATTAGTGTATGATTTTTATTCAGCCCTGGGTAATGTTGATGTCATCTGTGAAAGAGCCTTATTCAGCCCTGGGTAATGTTGGTGCCATCAGTGTAAGAGCCTCATTCAGCCCTGGGTAAGGTTCCAGCCATCAGTGTAAGAGCCTTATTCAGCCTTGGGTAATGTTGCTGCCATCAGTTTAAGAGCATTATTCCACTCTGGGTACTGTTGCTGTCATCAGAGTAAGATCCTTATTGAGTCCTGGGTAATGTTGGTGCCATAAGTGTAATAGCCTTATTCAGCCCTGGGTAATCTTGCTGCCATTAGTGTAAGAGCCTTATTCAGCACCCAAGTAATGTTGCTGCCATAAGTGTAAGAACCTTATTCAGCCACAGGTAATGTTGCTGCCATCAGTGTAAGACCTTCATTCATCTGTCGGTAATGTTGCTGGCATCAGTGTAGAAGACTTAGTCAGCCCCACGTTATGCTGCTGCCATCAGTGCAAGAGCCTTTTTCAGTCGTGGGTAACGTTGCGGCCATCAATGTAAGAACTTTATGCAGGCCCGGGTAATGCTGCTGCTGCCATTAGTGTAAGATCCTTATTCAGCCCTGGGTAATTTTGCTGCCATCAGTTTATTAGCCTTATTCAGCCCTGGGTAATGTTGCTGCCATCACTGAAACGGCCTTATTCAGCCTTGGGTAATGTTGTTGCCATCACTGTAAAAGACTTATTCAGCCCTGGGTATTGTTGCTGCCATCAGTGTAAGAGCCTTATTCAGACCAGGGTAATGTTGCTGCCATCACTGAAAGGGACTTATTCAGCCCAGGGTAATATTGCTGCCATCACTGTTACAGCCTCATTCAGCCATGGGTAATGTTGCTGCCATCACAGTAAGAGCCTTATTCAGCCCTGGGTAATGTTGCTGCCATCACTGTAAGAGCCTTATTCAGCCCTTGGTAATGTTGCTGCCATCAGTGTAAGAGCCTTATTCAGCCTCGGGTGATGCTGCAGCCATCAGTTCATGAGCCTTATTCAGCCCTGGGTAATTTTGCTGCCATCACTGTAAGGGCCTTATTCAGCCCTGGGTAATATTGCTGCAATCAGTTTAGAGCCTTATTCAGCCCTGGGTAATGTTGGTACCATCAGTGTAAGAGCCTTATTCAACTCTGTAATGTTGGTGCCATCAGTGTCAGAGCCTTATTAAACTCCAGGTAATGTTGTGCCATCAGTTTAAGAACCTTATTCAGCACTGGGAAATGTTGGTGCAATCAGTGTAAGAGCCTTATTCTGCCCCGGCTAATGTTGCTGCCATCAGTGTAAGAGCCTTATTCAACCCTGGGTAATGTTATTGCCGTCAGTGTAAGAACCTTATTCTGTCCCAGCTAAAGTTGCTGCCATCAGTGTAAGATCCTTATTCAGCCCTGAGTAATGTTGGTGCCATCAGTGTAAGAGCATTATTCAATCCTGGGTAATGTTGGTCCCATCAGTGTAAGAGCCTTATTCAGCCCTTTGTAATGTTGCTCCCATTAGTGTAAGGTCCTTATTCAGCCCAGGGTAATGTTGCTGACATCAGTTTAAGAGCCTTCTTCAGCCCCACGTAATGTGGTGCCATCAGTGTCAGAGTCTTATTCAACTCCCGGTAATGTTTCTGCCATCAGTTTAAAAGCCTTATTCTGCACTGGGTAATATTGCTGCCATCAGTGTAAGAGACAAATTCAGCCTTGGGTATTGATGGTGTCATCAGTGTAAGAGTCTTATTCAGCCCTGGGTAATTTTGGTGCCATCAGTGTAAGACCCTTACTCTGCCCCCGGCTAATGTTGCTGATATCAGTGTATGAACTTTATTCAGCCCTGGGTAATGTTGGTGCCATCTGTGAAAGAGCCTCATTCAGCCCTGGGTAAGGTTCCAACCATCAGTGTAAGAGCCTTATTCAGCCCTGGGTAATGTTGCTGCCATCAGTTTAAGAGCATTATTCCACTCTGGGTACTGTTGCTGTTATCAGTGTAAGAACATTATTTAGTCCCAGGTAATGTTGCAGTCATCAGTCAAAGAACCTTATTCAGCCCTTGGTAATGTTGTTGCCATCACTGTAAGAGTCTTATTCAGCCCTGGGTAATGTTGAGGCCATCAGAATAAGATCCTTATTGAGCCCTGGGTAATGTTAGTGCCATCAGTCAAATAGCCTTATTCAGCCCTGGGTAATGTTGCTGCTATCACTGTAAGAGCCTTATTCAGCCCTGGTTAATGTTGCTGCCATCACTGTAAGAGACTTATTCAGACCTGGGTATTGTTGCTGCCATCAGTGTAAGAGACTAATTCAGCCCAAGATAACGTTGCTGCCATCACTGTAAGAACCATATTCAGCCCTGATTAATGTTGCTGCCATCACTGAAAGGGCCTTATTCAGCCCAGGGTAATGTTGCTGCCATCACTGTTACAGCCTTATTCAGCCCTGGGTAATGTTGCTGCCATTAGTGTAATAGCCTTTATTCAGCCCTGGGTAATGTTGCTGCCATCACAAGAGCCTTATTCAACCCTGGGTAATATTGTGCCATTAGTGTAAGAGCCTTATTCAGCCCCGGGTAAAGTTGCTGCCATCACTGTAAGAGCCTTATTCAGCCCTGGGTAATGTTGCTGCCATCAGTGAAAGAGCCTTATTCAGCACTGGGTAATGTTGCTGCCATCAGTGAAAGAGCCTTATTCAGTGCTGGGTAATATTGCTGCCATTAGTGTAAGAGCGTTATTCAGCCCTGGGTAATGTTGCTGCCATCACTGTAAGAGCCTTATTCAGCCTCGGGTAATGCTGCTGCCATCAGTTTATGAGCCTTATTCAGCCCTAGGTAATATTGCTGCATTCAGTTTAGTAGCCTTAATCAGCCTTTGGTAATGTTGGTGCCATCACTGTAAGAGCCTTATTCAACTCTGAGAAATGTTGGTGCCATCAGTGTCAGAGCCTTATTAAACTCCAGGTAATGTTGCTGCCATCAGTTTAAGAGCCTTATTCAGCACTGGGAAATGTTGGTGCAATCAGGTAAGAACCTTATTCTGCCCGGCTAATGTTGCTGCCTTCAGTGTAAGAGCCTTATTCAACCTGGGTAATGTTGCTGCCATCTGTGTAAGAGCCTCATTCATCCCTGGGTAATGTTGCTGCCATCATTGTAAGAGCCTTATTCAGCCTCGGAATGCTGCTGCCATCATTTTATGAGCCTTATTCAGCCCTAGGTAATGTTGCTTGCCTTCACTGTAAGGGCCTTATTCAGCCCTGGTAATGTTGGTGCCATCAGTGTAAGAGCCTTATTCAGCTCTAGTAAATGGTGGTGCCATCAATGTCAGAACCTTATTAAACTCCAGGTAATGTTGCTGCCGTCAGTGAAAGAGTCTTATTCAGCACTGGGAAATGTTGGTGCAATTAGTGTAAGAGCCTTACTCTGCCCAGCTAATGTTGCTGCCATCAGTGTAAGAGCCTTATTCTGTCCCAGCTAAAGACGCCTGCCTTCAGTGTAAGATCATTATTCAGCCCTGGGTAATGTTGGTGCCATCAGTGTAAGAGCCTTATTCAACCCTGGCTAATGTTGGTGCCATCAGTGTAAGAGCCTTATTCAGCCCTTTTGTAATGTTGCTCCCATTAGTGTAAGGTCCTTATTCAGCCCGGCGTAATGTTGCTGGCATCAGTTTAGGAACCTTATTCAGCCCCACGTAATGTTGGTACCATCAGTGTAAGAACCTTTTTCAGCCCTGGGTAATGTTGCTCCCATCAGTTTAAGAGAGTTATTCCGCTCTGGGTATTGTTGCTGTCATCAGTGTAAGAACATTATTCAGTCCCAGGTAATGATGCAGTCATCAGTGCAAGAGCCTTATTCAGCACGGGGTAATGTTCCTACCATCAGTCAAAGAGAATTATTGCTTCCTTGGTAACGTTGTTGCCATCACTGTAAGATCTTATTCAGCCCTGCAAATGTTGCTGCATCAGAGTAAGATCCTTATTGAGCCCTGGGTAATGTTGGTGCCATCAGTCTAATAGCCTTATTCAGCCCTGGGTAATCTTGCTGCCATTAGTGTAAGAGCCAATTCAGCACCAAGTAATGTTGCTGCCATCAGTGTAAGAACCTTATGCAGCCACAGGTAATGTTGCTGCCATCAGTGTAAGAGCCTCATTCATCTCTCGGTAATGTTGCTGGCATCAGTGTAGGAGCCTTAGTCAGCCCGTGTTATGCTGCTGATATAGTGCAAGAGTCTCTTTCAGTCGTTGGTAGCGTTGCGCCATCAGTGTTAGAACTTTATGAAGGACAGGGTAATGCTGCTGCCATTAGTGTAAAGCCTTATTCAGCCCTGGGTAATTTTGCTGCCATCAGTTTATTAGCCTTATTCAGCCCTGGGTAATGTTGCTGCCATCACTGAAATGGCCTTATTCAGCCTTGGGTAATGTTGCTGCCATCACTGAAATGGCCTTATTCAGCCCTGGGTAATGCTGCTGCCATCACTGTAAGAGAAATATTCAGCCCTGATTAATGTTGCTGCCATCACTGAAAGGGCCTTATTCAGCCCAGGGTAATGTTGCTGCCATCACTGTAAGAGAAATATTCAGCCCTGATTAATGTTGCTGCCATCACTGAAAGGGCCTTATTCCGCACAGGGTAATGTTGCTGCCATCACTGTTAGAGCCTTATTCAGCCCTGGGTAATATTGCTGCCATTAGTGTAAGAGCCTTATTCAGCACCGGGTAAAGTTGCTGCCATCACTGTAAGAGCCTTATTCATCCCTGGGTAATGCTGCTGCCATCACTGTAAGGGCCTTATTCAGCCCTGGGTAATCATGCTGCCATTAGTGTATGAGCCTTATTCAGCACCAAGTAATGTTGCTGCCATCAGTGTAAGAACCTTATTCAGCCACAGGTAATGTTGCTGCCATCAATGTAAGAGCCTCATTTATCTCATGGTAATGTTGCTGGCATCAGTGTAGGAGCCTTAGTCAACCCCGTGTTATGCTGCTGTCATCAGTGCAAGATCCTATTTCAGTCGTGGGTAACGTTGTGGCCATCAGTGTAAGAACTTTATGCAGGCCGGGTAATGCTGCTGCCATTAGTGTAAGAGCCTTATTCAGCCCTGGGTAATTTTGCTGCCATCAGTTTATTAGCTTTATTCAGCCCTGGGTAATGTTGCTGCCATCACTGAAACGGCATTATTCAACCCTGGGTAATGTTGCTGCCATCACTGTAAGAGCTTATTCAGCCCTGGGTATTGTTGCTGCCATCAGAGTAAGAGCCTTATTCAGCCCCGGGTAACGTTGCTGCCATCACTGTAAGAGCCATATTCAGCCCTGATTAATGTTGCTGTCATGACTGAAAGGGCCTTATTCAGCCCAGGTAATGTTGCTGCTATCACTGTTGAGCCTTATTCAGCCCTGGTAATGTTGCTGCCATCAGTGTATGAGCCTTATTCAGCCCTGGGTAATGTTACTGCCATCACTGTAAGAGCCTTATTCAGCCCTGGGTAATATTGCTGCCATTAGTGTAAGAGCCTTATTCAGCCCTGGGTAAAGTTGCTGACATCACTGTAAGAGCCTTATTCATCCCCGGGTAATGTTGCTACCAACACTGTAAGGGCTTTATTCCGCCCTAGGTAATGTTACTGCCATCACTGTAAGCGCCTTATTCAGCCCTGGGTAATTTTGCTGCCATCATTGTAAGGGCCTTATTCAGCCCTGGGTAATGTTGCTGCCATCAGTGTAAGAGCCTTATTCAGCCTCAGGTAATGCTGCTGCCATCAGTTTATGAGCCTTATTCAGCCCTGGGTAATGTTGGTGCCATCAGTGTAAGAGCCTTATTGAACTCTGGGTAATGTTTGTGGCATCAATGTCAGAGCCTTATTAAACTCCAGGTAATGTTACTGCCATCAGTTTAAGAGCCTTATTCAGCCCAGGTAAATGTTGGTGCAATCAGCGTAAGAGCCTTATTCTGCCCCGGCTAATGTTGCTGCCATCTGTGCAAGAGCCTTATTCAGCCCGGGGTAATGTTTCTGCCATCATTGTAAGAGCCTCATTCATCCCGGGGTAACGTTGCTGCCATTAGTGTAAGAGCCTTATTCAGCCTCGGGTAATATTGCTGCCATCAGTTTAAGAGCCTTATTCAGCACTGGGAAATGTTGCTGCCATCAGTGTAAGAGCCTCATTCATCTCTCAGTAATGTTGCTGGCATCAGTGTAGGAGCCTTAGTCAGCCCCGTGTTATGCTGCTGATATCAGTGCAAGAGTCTCTTTCAGTCGTGGGTAGCGTTGTGGCCATCAGTGTTAGAACTTTATGCAGGCCAGGGTAATGCTGCTGCCATTAGTGTATGAGCCTTATTCAGCCCTGGGTAATTTTGCTGCCATCAGTTTATTAGCCTTATTCAGCCCTGGGTAATGTTGCTGCCATCACTGAAATGGCCTTATTCAGCCCTGGGTAATGTTGCTGCCATCACTGGAAGAGCCTTATTCAGCCCTGGGTAATGTTGCTGAAATCACTGTAAGAGACTTATTCAGCCCTGGGTAACGTTGCTGCCATCACTGTAAGAGAAATATTCAGCCCTGATTAATGTTGCTGCCATCACTGAAAGGGCCTTATTCAGCCCAGGGTAATGTTGCTGCCGTCACTGTAAGAGAAATATTCAGCCCTGATTAATGTTGCTGCCATCACTGAAAGGGCCTTATTCTGCACAGGGTAATGTTGCTGCCATCACTGTTAGAGCCTTATTCATCCCTGGGTAATATTTCTGCCATTAGTGTAAGAGGCTTTCTTCAGCACCGGGTGAAGTTGCTGCCATCACTGTAAGACCTTATTCATCCGGGGTAATGTTGCTGCCATCACTGTAAGGGCCTTATTCAGCCCTGGGTAATCATGCTGCCGTTAGTGTAAGGGCCTTTATTCAGCACCAAGTAATGTTGCTGCCATCAGTGTAAGAACCTTATTCAGCCACAGGTAATGTTGCTGCCATCAATGTAAGAGCCTCATTTATCTCTGTAATGTTGCTGGCATCAGTGTAGGAGCCTTAGTCAGCCCTGCGTTATGCTGCTGCCATCAGTGCAAGATCCTATTTCAGTCGTGGGTAACATTGCGGCCATCAGTGTAAGAACTTTATGCAGGCCCGGGTAACGCTGCTGCCATTAGTGTAAGAGCCTTATTCAGCCCTGGGTAATGTTGCTGCCATCACTGAAATGGCCTTATTCAGCCCTGGGTAATGTTGCTGCCATCACTGTAAGATACTTATTCAGCCCTGGGTATTGTTGCTGCCATCAGAGTAATAGCCTTATTCAGCCCCGGGTAACGTTGCTGCCATCACTGTAAGAGCCATATTCAGCCCTGATTAATGTTGCTGCCATCACTGAAAGGGCCTTATTCAGCCCAGGGTAATGTTGCTGCTATCACTGTTAGAGCCTTATTCAGCCCTGGGTAATGTTACTGCCATCACTGTAAGAGCCTTATTCAGCCCTGGGTAATATTGCTGCCATTAGTGTAAGAGCCTTTTTCAGCCACAGGTAAAGTTGCTGCCATCACTGTAAGAGCATAATTCATCCCCGGGTAATGTTGCTACCAACACTGTAAGCGCCTTTATTCAGCCCTGGGTAATTTTGCTGCCATCATTGTAAGGGCCTATTCAGCCCTGGGTAATGTTGCTGCCATCAGTGTAAGAGCCTTATTCAGCCTCAGGTAATGCTGCTGCCTTCAGTTTATGAGCCTTATTCAGCCCTGGGTAATGTTGTTATCAGTGTAAGAGCCTTATTGAACTCTGGGTATGTTTGTGCCATCAATGTCAGAGCCTTATTAAACTCCAGCTAATGTCGCTGCCATCAGTGTAAGAGCCTTATTCAACCCTGGTATGTTGTTGCCTTCAGTTTGGAGGCTTATTCTGCCGGTAATGTGGTGCCTTCTGTGTCAGAACCTTATTCAACTCCCGGTAATGTTTCTGCCATCAGTTTAAAAGCCTTATTCTGCGCTGGTTAATATTGCCGCCATCAGTTTATTAGCCTGTAAGAGACATATTCAGCCTTGGGTATTGTTGGTGCCATCAGTCTAAGAGTCATATTCAGCCCTGGGTAATGTTGTTGCCATCAGTGTAAGACCCTTATTCTGCCCCGGCTAATGTTGCTGCCATCAGTGTATGATCTCTATTCAGCCATGGGTAATGTTGGTGTCATCTTTGTAAGAGCCTTTTTTTTCCCTCGGTAATGTTGGTGCTATCAGTGTAAGAGCCTCATTCAGTCTGGGTAATGTTCCAGCCCTCAGTGTAAGAGCCTTATTCAGCCCTGGGTACTGTTGCAGCCATCAGTGTAAGAACATTATTCAGTCCCAGGTAATGTTGCAGTCACCAGTGTAAGAGCCTTATTCAGCCCTGGGTAATGTTGGTGCCATCAGTGTAAGAGCCTTATTCAGCAATGGGTAATGTTGGTGCCATCAGTGTAAGAGCCTTATTCAACCCTGGGTAATGTTGGTGCCATCAGTGTAAGAGCCTTATTCAGTACTGGGTAATGTTGCAGGCATCAGTTTAAGAGCCCTATTCTGCACTGGGTAATGTTGGTGCCATCAGTGTAAGAGCCCTATTGAGCCCCGTTTAATGTTGCTGCCATCAATGTAAGAGCCTTATTCAGCCCCAGGTAATGTTGCTGCCATTAGTGTAAGGTCCTTATTGAGCAGCGCGTAATGTGGTATCATCAGTGACAGAGCCTTATTGAACTTCAGGTAATGTTGCTGCCAACTGTTTAAAAGCCTTATTCTGCGCTGTGTAATGCTATTGCCATCAGTGTAAGAGCCTTATTCAGCTCTGGGTAGGGTTCCAGCCATCAGTATAACAGCCTTATTCAGTCCCGGGTAATGTTGCTGCCATCTGTGTAAGAGCCTAATTCAACCCTGTATAATTTTGCTGTCATCAGTTTAAGAGCGTTATTCCCGCGCTGGGTACTGTTGCTGCCATCAATGTAAGAACATTATTCAGTCCCAGGTAATGTTGCTGTCATCAGTGTAAGAGCCTTATTCAGCCCTGGGTAATGTTCTTACCATCAGTCATAGAGCCTTACTCAGCCCTTGGTAATGTTGTTGTCATCACTGTAAGAGTCTTATTCAGCCTGGGTAATGTTGCTGCGATCAGTCTAATAGCCTTATTCAGCCCTGGCTAATGTTGCTCCCATTAGTGTAAGAGCCCTATTCAGCACCAAGTAATGTTGCTGCCATCAGTCTAAGAACCTTATTCAGCCACAGGTAATGTTGCTGCCATCAGCGTAAGAGCCTCATTCATCTCTCGTTCATGTTGCTGGCATCAGTGTAAGAGCCTTAGTCAGCCCTTGGTAATGCTGCTGCCATCAGTTTATGAGCCTTTTTCATCCCTGGGTAATGTTGGGGCCATCACTGTAAGAGCCTTATTCAGCCCTGGGTAATGTTGGTGCCTTCAGTGTAAGAGCCTTATACAGCCCTGGGTAATGTTGCTGCCATCAGTGTAAAAGCCTTATTGAGCCCTGGGTAATGTTGGTGCCATCAGTATAAAAGCCTTATTCGGCCCTGGGTAATTTTGGTGCCATCAGTGCAAGAGCCTTATTCAGCCAAGGGTAATGTTTGTGCCTTCACTGTAAGAGCCTTATAGAGCCCTGGGTAATGTTGGTGCCATCAGTGTAAGAGACTTATTCTGCCCTGGGTAATGTTGCTGCCATCAGTGTAAAAGCCTTATTCTGCCCTGGGTAATGTTGGTGCCATCAGTGTAAAAGCCTTATTCGGCCCTGGGTAATGTTGGTGCCATCGGTGCATCAGACTTATTCAGGTCACATGATGGCATCCAGCTAGGCAGCAGCTGAGGCCTAGAGCTCTCCCCTCCTGTCACCCAAATCGCTGGTTTTTAAAAAAACTTCCCGGCTCATCAATCGACGGAGATTCTTACTAAAGGAGAGAACATACCTCCGACATCAAGTGGGACCGATTTTTGTTCAATATAAGCTGTATATTTCAACTGGATGGAGGTGGATCGGAAACAGGCCTCCGTTAGACTCACACCACCCACATCTCCTGAAAAGGCTGCCAAGAAGCAACGCAATCAAGGTAGTCTAAAGCCTGAATGAAGTGGGGACAAGCTGCAGCTATCTAACCCTCTCACGGAGGATAGATTTTTGCAAGAATTATCTCCGGTGAAAGAAATTCTGCAGGATTTAGCTGGTGAGCTTAAATCCCTTCAGAGCGACCTGTCCTCGGTCTCTACCCGTGTGTCTGATGCGGAGGCCAGAGTTTTTTCCATAGAGCAATGGAGATCCAAGTCAGAAAGGAGGTGTCTGAGCTTAAACAACAGATTAAAAACTTCAAGCTAAAGCGGAGGACTTAGAAGGCAGCAATGTCAGAATAACCTCCTCATCTTGGGCCTGCCTGAAATGGAAGAAGGCCCAGATCTCTTAGCCTTTCTTCAGAGGTTTCTGTCTAAAGTGGTAGACCCGTCACCAATCAGCCCTCTGTACCACTTGGAGCGGGCCCACCATTCGCTGAGGCTCCGACCCCCGTCTGGATCCCCTCCGTGTCCTATTATTATGAAGTTTTTGAGTTATATAGATAGACAGCATGTCTACAGCAAGTCTCGAGATTTAAAGGAGATACTGTGGGATCGACATCGAATCGGATTACCCAGGACCTGCGAAGGAAACCAGAGAGAAGAGGGCAGCCATCCACCCTGCAGTCCAAAACTGATTGCGCCTCCATTCCCTTTAGAATGATCTACCCGCGACACTTAAGTTACAATTGGGCTCTACTCACAGCTACAATTCCCTGAACTGGCTATGAAGGACCTGGCTGTTAAGCTCCCGGACTTATTTAAGAACTCTGGCTGAGATTCATTGCACTCTCCTTCCTTAAAATTGCATTGCCGTTGCTCTCCTGGGGGGGTTTATTTCAACTGAGCGGTGTAATTTTTCCCCTCTGTTTCCTTATGTTTTAGGGAGTGCTTTCTGGTTTTATTTTTAAATTTGCGGTTGGACCCTAGCACTAAATATTCTTTTTATCCCTCGTTGGTGGTTCAGGGTCTGTCATTCCTTTTAGTAAGTTGGCTCGGTCCTTACCTTAGGATTTCTTGTTGGCTGGTAGGGATGGCTGGGCGTTTTTCTGCGGGCTGGGGCGGGTGTCTTCCACGGAGCCTCGGAACATGGTACTTTTCCGGAACCTAGTTGCTGAGTGGAGTTTCCTCGGGGGAGACTTCCTGACGGTGGGACCGGTTTTGGTCCTGCATTAATACTGTTCCCCCCAGAAACATTGGGCCTAAGCGAGGGTTTCTCCTGGCTCCCTGCTCGGCTATCTTTGCGGGTGGACTCAGTCCCTTGTGGGTGAGTAAGATTTGCTGTCTCGACCTTGTGGACTGTCGAAATGGGGTGGTATGATTACAGGCGGTCAGGAGGGAAAGATAGTGTGGGTGGAGGAGGATTCTCTTTCCTAAGCCTTGTTGTTCCTTTTGACTGCTGGTGTTGGGGGCAGGGGGTTGCTTAGGCCTGGCATCTCAGCGGCTTGCTGGATGTGTGTCGCGAGCAGCAGGGGCTGGCTGACCTCTCCTGGTGATGGGATCATTACTGGCTGTTTTTGTGGAGTTGATTCCTTCGGCTATGGAGTCAATTTTGGGTGGTATCTCCTTTCTTTGGTTTGGCCAGTCACTGCTGGGGTTTCAGAGGTTCATAAAGGGATTGGGAGGTCAGGACCACTGGTCTTCTATCTGATTCCTTTTTTTTCCTTGCCTTGGCCCCAGGTGTAAATAGTTATGTTTCGGGGTTTATGGTTTTATGGCAGGGAGGGGTGGGTGGTTTGTCTGCCTTGTCTATTTTTCTGCTTAAGTCATCGATGGGGTAGTTTGGGGAGTTTGGGGAGTGGGAGGGGGGGGACGCTATTCCTGGTTTTGTCAAATATTGCCGTATCATTATAGGTTGATTCACTTAGTTGGTTGCTGTTGTATGAGGTATTCGGGATGGGAAGGGCTCTTTAGGTATAGTAGTGTGGGTTGGGGGGCTTTTTGGTGTTGGGACTACAGTACGTGGCTGGGAATTTATAGACGGGTCAGTTTAGTCCACCAATATAGTTCCTGGTACAGGTTTGGTGGGGACGGACTGGTGGGATCTTCTCTGTTGGGTTTTAAATTGGGTCTGCCTGAGCAAATACTATCTTTCCAGCCCTTTCAATTTAGGTCGCCTTTTTCTTTACTATATTGTTAACTTTGTCTGGATACTTGGTTTTCATACTGTATATAAAATGGTCATGAATACATTTAAAATAGCTTCTTGGAATACTTGGACTTAGGGATCGGGTCAAATGGCTGCAGATTTTTAATCACTGTTCACTTTTGAAAATTGATATCCTTTTTTGCAAAGACATTAGCCATGATGAAACCAAGCTGCTATCTCGTCTGCCTTTTTTCAACACTACCTTTGGAAATTCCTGTTTTAGTAGAGGAGTGGCAGTCCTCAAAAAGCATGTCTTATTCACGAAGAGGCGGTTGTATCTGATCCAGAGGAAGGTTTATTTTGGTCAAAGGTATTCTCAATGGTGGCAATGTTGTTCTGGGCTCTATATATGGTCCGGTGGGGGGGAAATCGGAATTTTTCATGTCCCTTGCTGACAAATTGTCTAACTTTCTTCCTGCTCAGTTTATATTGGGAGGGGACTGGAATATTCCCAGTTCACCTGTCTTGGATAGAGACCCTCGAGATGGGCGTCCCCCTTCTACGGCTCACAGAGCTTTTCAGGATCTAAGGTCGTTGTTGGGTTTATGTGATCCCTGGCAGCTTACTAATCTCTCTGATCCTCTCTTGGGGCTTTTTCCTTTCATTCTCAATCACATGGTACCAAATCGAGGCTAGATATGGTTCTAGTTAGTATTTCCTTTCTCCCGAGTCTTTTGCTATCTGGCATTGAGCCAATTATCCTATCGGACCATGCCATAGTTTGGATCAGACTTTCCATAGACCCGGACTTTTCCCCGGGACTCGGTTTGGCGGTTGAATACTCAACTGCTGAAGGATCCTCAAAATGTCTCGGATATCAGCTCTCTGATTTCCCTCTTCTTAGCGGAAAATCTGAATTCTACTCCAAGACTGGATATGGTTTGGTCTGCCTTGAAGTGCTTTCTCAGGGGTGAGCTTATTAAAATGGCTTCCCTTAGGAAGAAAAAGCGGCTTGCAAATTCCTTATCTCTGATGAGTAAAATCAGGGAGTCAGAAGGTAGGTACTCTTCAACCTCTTCTTTAACAGATCTTAAAGAGCTACTATCAGTTAAAAATGATTATATGGATCTCTTGAAGGAGAAAACGGAATATTGTTTGATAAGAACCCAAGCCAAATATCTTGATCATGGGGAGAAATCCAGTAAGCTTTTGGCCTTGCGTTTGCGTGCGTTGGAGAGCTCCAGGATTATTCCCCTCTCTGCTTTCTTCATCTGGTGCTGTGGTCTCCTCACCCAGAGGTATTGCTCATATTTTTAAAGAGTATTATCTAAACCTTTATAGTAGACCTCTTGTATCTTATTCCATCTCGGTTTAAATACATATTTGAGGAGATTGACATCCCTGTTTATCAGAGGCCCAGCAAAATATCTTGTTGGCCCTATCTCATCAGAGGAGATTGAGAACTATTGCCTCTATGGCTCCTGACAAAACACGGGCCCCGATGGTCTCCTGCAAACTTTACAAGGTCTTTGTCAAGGACTTGACACCCATTCTCCTCAAGCTATATGAATACCTATCGGTATCTCCTGATTTTGATCCTACATTGTAAGCTATTATTGTTTTAATTCCTAAGCCTGATAAGGCCTCACGGACCCAGCTAATTACAGACCTATTTCTCTCCAAAATTATGACATGAAAATCCTCGCTAAAATATTAGCTGAAAAGAATTAAGAAGGTCTGGTCTGGTCTGTTGAGCCCCGAGCAGGTTGGATTTGCCCCTGGTAGATCTGCGGCCGATCATTTGAGGACCCTGTCACACATCTCCCATCATGCCCAGTCTGTTTAATACTCGGCGGCTTTGGTCTCTCTCGATGCCGAAAAGGCCTTTGACCACGTTGATTGGTCCTTTCTCTGGTCAGTTATGGAGAGAATGGGTTTCCCGCCTGATTTCCTGAATAAAATTCAGATGTTCTATAATTGTCCTTCTGCTAAAATCTATTGTAATGGTGTTTTTCCCCCCTTTTCGTTTATATACTGGTACCAGACAAGGATGCCCTCTTTCCCCTCTGTTATTTAATTTGTATCTGGAACCTTTGCTTATTAGGCTCAAAACATCACCCCAGGTTAGAGGTATCAGGTTACAACAGCGAGAACTTGTTCTCTCTGCTTATGCAGATGATCTTTTTACATTTAATAGATCCTGCTGTTTCTCTGAAGGCCGTGATGAAAATTATTGAACAGTTGGTACCTTTTAGCGTTATAAACTGAATATCTCCAAATCTGAAATTTACCCACTAAATGTGCATACTAATAAGCAGGAACTTTCTTCCTTCGGGATGAGATGGACCCTAGATCCATTAAATATTTGAGGATTTATTTTTCCACTAATCCTTCTCTCCTGAAAAGTTAAACTTGGATAAAGTCAAGGACTGGTCTGTCAAGATTCTATGATGGTCAGCCCTTCCTATCTCACTTTGGGGTCGAATAAATATTATTAAAATGAGCGTCCTCCCGGATTATTTCCCGTTGAATCTGATTAACCTCTGGCTTCCCATCTCCTATTTTCAACAGCTTCATGCACTGCTTTCTAATTTTATTTGTAAGGGAAGGGTTAGCGTTCTTATGCTAAATTGTCGCTCTAGGGAGAAAGGTGGCCTTAGATTACCTAATCTTTTGTTGTATTACTGGGCTCACCTCTCAAGTTGGGAAGATGGTTTTTGGATCCAAACTCAGCCTGTCCAATCTGGCTCCAACTTAAGCAGCCCTTCTCTCTGAGATCAAAATAGATAGGTATGCTCTACCTTGTACCTTAAGGTACTCTCGCAGTGGGTATCTGATAGTGTGGTGAGGGTTGCTCTCAAGTCACTTATGCAGTGTCTAAGGTCCTTCCACATTTCTGACACTTTAGATCTTGGACAACAGGTGATTCGTAATCCCAATATTAGGCTGGATAGTTCTTGGATTATGCCAGATGGCTCCCACAAATCAGGTAGGCCAGACTTGAGCAATTTTTTCAGCCGGAGTCACTTCTTTCTTCCGGTGACATTTGGAGAAATTTGACATACCTAGAAGAGATGTCTTCAAAATCTATCAACTGAGGCATCTGATTAGCGAAATTTGGTACCATTTTAGGGATTGGTTGTTTATCCTTTCCTTTCTGGTTTATTAATCTCGCCTCTCAATCCCACTCTATCTCTTTGATCTATTCTTTTCTTCTGAACTATAAATCCCAGGAGACGGTTGAAGGCTCTGGAGCATGGGCGCGTCTCTTACCTGACATTTCCCCGGACTGGTCTGGTGTATGGAAGGATCTGCACAGATACCATACCCAGGATAGGTTGTGGTTAACTCAATATTATATTGTCAATAACCTTTACTATACTCCTACTAAACTCTTTCAGCTTAAGAAGGTCTCTCATTCAATGTGTTCTAGGTGTTTGCAAGGAGAAGGTAATTTACTCCATGTTTTTGGGACTGTCCTAAGTTGCCCAATTGTGGTCTTTGGTCGGGATTACCTTGATCCTCTTCTGGGTATGTCCGGCTTTCTGTCCAGAGATATGTATTTTGGGTGAATATTCCTGCATAGACAGTGTTGAGCGTCGATACCATATGGCTTTGGTGTCTATGGCTGTTAAAAATTGGTTTTAAGACATTGGACTGACCAATTGGCCCTGTCATTTGCCGATTGGTTGACTGAATTAGTTTCATACCTTCAATCAGAGAGCTTGATTGCTAGTTTTAAAGGTCGTATGGACCTGTTTCAGAGGAGGTGGGGTAAACTCCAGGCCTTGTGCCTGCTTTAAGTTATATAATTTTGGGACCCGATCCCCTAAGTCTGCTTTTGTACTTCAACTTTATGTTAATTCTCGTTTTCTGTGTTGTCTTGCTCTTTTATAGACACCATGTTCTGTAGTTTTATGCTGATATGTGGTTTTGTCCAGACTGAGTTTTGTTTTTGAGGGTGCACCTTAGAGGACAAGGGGTGGGGGTGGTTGAGGAGGTAGGATGTTAAAGGTTGGACAATATCTTGTATATGTGTTGCTGTGTGGGTTGGTTGGGATTGTGGGTGGGTGGGTTTATGAGAGGCGGGTTGGTTTGTGGCTTTTTTTGGGGGTTGGTCGTGAGTGGGGGGCTGGTGATACCGTTTACCTTACTGCTTTCTGTACCTTTTGATTGTCCTGTCTTGTTGTGTTTTATTTTGTTGTTCAAACTAAATAAACTTAAATTTCAAAAAAAAAAAAACTTATTCAGCCCTGGTAATGTTGCTGCCATCAAGTAAGATCCTTATTCAGCCCTGGGTAATGTTGCTGACATCAGAGTAAGATCCTTATTCAGCCCTGGGTAATGTTGCTGCCATCAGTGTAAAATCCTTCTTCAGCCATGGGTAATGTTGCTGCCATCACTGTAAGGGCCTTATTCAGCCTCGGGTAATGTTGCTGCAGTCAGTGTAAGAGCCTCATTCATCTCTCAGTCATGTTGCTGGCATCAGTGTAAGAGCCTTATTCAGCCTCGGGTAATGTTGCTGCCATCAGTTTGTGAGCCTTTTTAATCCCTGAGTAATGTTGGTGATATCACTGTAAGAGCCTTATTCGGCCCTGGGTAATGTTGCTGCCATCAGTGTAAGATCCTTATTCAGCCCCGGGTAATGCTGCTGCCATCAGTGCAATAGCCTTATTCAGCCTTGGGTAATGTTGCTGCCATAAGTTTCTGAGCCTTTTTCATCCCTGGGTAATGTTGGTGCCATCACTGTAAGGGCCTTATTCAGCCCTGGGAAATGGTGCCAAAGGTGGAAGAGCCTTATTCGGCCCTGGGTATTGTTGGTGCCATCAGTGTAAGATCCATATTCAGCCCTGGGTAATGTTGATGCCTTCAGTGCAAGAGCCTTATACTGCCCTGGGTAATGTTGCTGCCATCAGTGTAAAAGACTTATTCAGCCCTTGGTAATGTTGGTACCATCAGTGTAAGAGCCTTATTCAGCCCAGGCTAATGTTGGTGCCATCAGTGTAAGAGCCTTATTCAACCCTGGGTAAAGTTGGTGCCATCAGTTTAAGAGCCTTATTCAGCCCTTTGTAATGTTCCTCCCATTAGTGTAAGGTCCTTATTCAGCCGGGGTAATGTTGCTGCCATCAGTTTATGAGCCTTATTCAGCCCCTGCGTAATGTGGTGCCATCAGTGTCAGAGCCTTATTCAACTCCCAGTAATGTTTCTGCATTCAGTTTAAAAGTCTTATTCTGCACTGGGTAATATTGCCATCAGTGTAAGAGACATATTCAGCCTTTGGTATTGTTGGTGCCATCAGTGTAAGAGTCTTATTCAGCCCTGGGTAATGTTGGTGCCATCAGTGTAAGACCCTTTTTCTGGCCTGGCTAATGTTGCTGCCATCAGTGTATGATCTTTATTCAGCCCTGGGTAATGCTGGTGCCATCAGTGTAAGAGCCTTATTCAGCCGTGGGTAATGTTGCTGTCATCAGTTTAAGAGCATTATTCCGCTCTGGGTACTGTTGCTGCCATCAGTGTAAGAACATTATTCAGTCCCAGATAATGTTGCAGTCATCAATGTAAGAGCCTAATTCACCCCTGGGTAATGTTGGTGCCATCATTGTAGGACCCTTATTTTTCTCTGGCTGTTGTTGCTCCCATCTATGTAAAATCCTTATTCAGCACTGGGTAATGTTCCTGCCATCATTTTAAGGGCCTTATTAAGACCTGGTTAATATTGCTGCCATCAGTGTAAGAGCCTTATTCAGCAACGGGAAATGTTGCTGCCTTCAACGCAAGAGCCTTATTCAGCACTGGGTAATGTTACTTCCATCAGTTAAAGAGCATTATTCAGCCTCGGGTAATGTTGCTGCCATCAGTTTATGAGACTTTTTCAGCCCTGGGTAATGTTGGTGGCATCACTGTAAGGGCCTTATTCAGCCGAGGGTAATGTAGCTGCCATCAGTGTGAGAGCCTTATTCCGACCCATGTAATGTTGTTCCATCAGTGTCAGAGCCTTATTCAGCCCTGGGTAATGTTGGTGCCATCATTGTAGGACCCTTATTCTGTCCTGGCTATTGTTGCTGCCATCAGTGTAAAATCCTTATTCAGCCCTGAGTAATGTTGGTGCCAACAGCGTAAGAGCTTTATTCAACCCTGGGTAATGCTGCTGTCATCAGTTTAAGAGCCTTATTCAGCTCTGTGTAACTTTGCTACCATTAGTGTAAGAGCATTATTCAGCCTCGGGTAATGTTCCTTCCATTAGTCAAAGAGCCTTATTCAGCCCTTGGTAATGTTGCTGTCATCACTGTAAGAGTCTTATTCAGGCCAGGGCAATGTTGCTGCCATAAGTCTAATAGCCTTATTTAGCACCAGGTAATGTTGCTGCCATCAGAGTAAGAGCTGCATTCATCTCTCGGTAATGTTGCTGCCATCAGTGTTAGATACTAATTAAGCCCCGGGTAATGCTGCTGCCATCAGTGAAAGAGTCTTATTCAGCCCTGGGTAACGTTATGGCCATCAGTTAAAGAGACTTACTCAGCCCTTAGTAATGTTGTTGTCATCACTGTAAGAGTCTTATTCATCCTGGGTAATGTTGCTGCGATCAGTCTAATAGCCTTATTCAGCCCTGGCTAATGTTGCTGCTATTAGTGTAAGAGCCGTATTCAGCACCAAGTAATGTTGCTGTCATCAGTATAAGAACCTTATTCAGCCACAGGTAATGTTGCTACCATCAGTGTAAGAGCCTCATTCATCTCTCGGTCATGTTGTTGGCAACAGTGTAAGAGCCTCTCTGAGCCCTGGGTAATGTTCCTGCCATCAATGTATGAGCCTTTTTCATCCCTGGGTGATGCTGGTGCCATCACTATAAGGGCCTTATTCAGCTCTGGGTAATGGTGCCATTGGTTGAACTGCCTTATTCGGCCCTTTTGGTAATGTTGGTGCTATCAGTGTAAGAGACTTATTCAGCCCTGGGTAATGTTGCTGCCATCACTGTAAGATCCTTATTCAGCCCTGGGTAATGTTGGTGCCATCAGTGTAAGATCCTTATTCAGCCCTGGGTAATGTTGCTGCCATCAGTGTAAGAGCCCTATTCAGCCCTGGGTAATGTTGGTGCCATTAGTGTAAGATCCTTATTCAGTCCTGGGTAATGCTGGTGCCTTCAGTGTCAGAGCCTTGTACAGCCTTGGGTAATGTTGCTGCCATCAGTGTAAGAGACTTATTCAGCTCTGGGTAGTTTTGCTGCTAGCAGTGTAAAAGCCTTATTCATCCCTTGGTAATGTTGGTACCATCAGAGTAAGAGCCTTATTCAGCCCTGGGTAATGTTGGAGCCATCAGTGTAAGAGCCTTATTCAGCCCTGGGTAATGGTGCCATCAGTGTAAGAGCATTATTGGCCCTGGTAATGTTGCTGCCATCAGTGTAAAGATCCTTATTCAGCCCTGAGCAAAGATGGTGCCATTAGTATAAGATCCATATTCTGCCCTGCGTAATGTTGGTGTCATCAGTGTAGAGCCTTATTCAACCCTGGGTAATGTTGCTGCCATCAGTGTAAGAGCCTTATTCAGCCCTGGGTAATGTTGTCCATCAGTGAAAGAGCCTTATTCAGCCTGGGTAATGTTGCTGTCATCAGTTTATGAGCCTTTTTCATCCCTGGGTAATGTTGGTGCAATCACTGTAAGGGCCTTATTCAGCCCACGGTAATGTTGCTGCCATCGGTGTCAGAGCCTTATTCAGCCCCGTGTAATGTTGTGCCATCAGTGTCAGAGCCTTATTCAACTCCGGGTAATGTTGCTGCCATCAGTGAAGCAGACATATTCAGCCCTGGTTAATGTTGGTGCCATCAGTGCAAGAGCCTTATTCAGCCCTGGGCAATATTGGTGCCATCATTGTAAGACCCTTATTCTTCCCCAGCGATTGTTGCTGCCATCAGTGCAAAATCCTTATTCAGCCCTGGGTAATGTTGCTGCCATCATTGTATGATCTTTATTCAGCCCTGGGTAATGTTGGTGCCATCAATGAAAGAGCCTCATTCAGCCCTGGGTAAGGTTCCAGCCATCAGTGTAAGAGCCTTATTCAGACCCTGGGTAATGTTGTTGCCATCAGTTTAAGAGCATTATTCCGCTCTGGGTACTGTTGCAGTCATCAGTGTAAGAACATTATTCAGCCCTGGGTAATGTTCCTACCAACAGTCAAAGAGCCTTATTCAGCCCTTGGTAATGTTGTTGCCATCACTGTGAAGTCTTGTTCAGCCCTGGGTAATGTTGCTGCCATCAGTCTAAAAGCCTTATTCAGCCCTGAGTAATGTTGCTGCCATTAGTGTAAGAGCCATATTCAGCACAAAGTAATGTTTGTCACTGTGTAAGAACCTTATTTAGCCACAGGTAATGTTGCAGCCATCAGTGTAAGAGCCTCATTCACCTCTCAGTGATGTTACTGGCATCAGTGTAAGAGCCTTAGTCAGCCCGCGTTATACTGCTGCCATTAGGGCAAGAGCCTTTTTCAGTCATGGAGTAACGTAAAGGCCATCAGTATAAGAACTTTATGCAGGCCGGGTAATGCTGCTGCCATTAGTGAAAGAACCTTATTCAGCCCTGGGTAATTTTCCTGCCATCAGTTTATTAGCCTTATTCAGCCCTGGTTAATGTTGCTGCCATCACTGAAGTGGCCTAATTCAGCCCTGGGTAATGTTGCTGCCATCACTGAAAGAAACTTATTCAGCCTGGGTAATGTTGCTGCCATCACTGTTAGAGCCATATTCAGCCCTGGGTAATGTTGCTGCCATCAGTGTAAGAGCCTTATTCAGCCCTGGGTAATACTGCTGCCATCACTGTAAGAGCCTTATTCAGCCATGGGTAAAGTTGCTGCCATCACTGTAAGGGCCTTATTCAGCACTGGGTAATGTTGCTGCCATTACTGTAAGGGCCTTATTCAGCCCTTGGTAATGTTGCTACCATCATTGTAAGAGTGTTATTCAGCCCTGGGTAATGTTGCTGCCATCATTGTAAGAGCCTTATTCAGCCCTGCGTAATGTTGCTGCCATTACTATAAGGGCCTTATTCAGCCCTGGGAAATATTGGTGCCATCAGTGTCAGAGCCTTATTAAACTCCAGGTAATGTTGCTGCCATCAGTTTAGCAGCCTTATTCAGCACTGGGAAATGTTGGTGCAATCAGTGTAAGAGCCTTATTGTGGCCCAGCTAATGTTGCTGCCATCAGTGTAAGAGCCTTATTCAACCCAGGGTAATGTTATTGCCATCAGTGTAAGAGCCTTATTCTGTCCCAGATAAAGATGCTGCCATCAGTGTAAGATCATTATTCAGCCTTGGGCAATATTGGTGCCATCAGTGTAAGAGCCTTATTCTACCCTGGGTAATGTTGGTGCCATCAGTGTAAGAGCATTATTCAGCCCTTTGTAATGTTGCTCCCATTAGTGTAAGGTCCTTTTTCAGCCCTGGGTAATGTTTCTGCCATCAGTTTAAAAGCCTTATTCTGCGCTGGGTAATATTGCTGCCATCAGTGTAAGAGACATATTCATACTTGGTTATTGTTGGTGCCATCAGTGTAAGAGTCTTATTCAGCCCTGGGTAATGTTTGTGCTATCAGTGCAAGACCCTTATTCTGCACCAGCTAATGTTGCTGCCATTAGTGTATGATCTTTATTCAGCCCTGGGTAATGTTGGTGCCATCTTTGTAAGAGCCTTATTCATCTCTGGGAAATGTTGGTGCTATTAGTGTAAGAGCCTCATTCAGCCCTGGGTAAGGTTCCAGCCATCAGAGTAAGAGCCTTATTCAGCCCTGGGTAGTGTTGCTGCCATCAGTTTAAAAGCATTATTGCGCTCTGGGTACTGTTGTTGCCATCAGTGTAAGAACATTATTCAGTCCCAGGTAATGTTGCAGTCATCAGTATAAGAGCCTAATTCAGCCCTGAGTAATGTTGGTGCCATCAGTGTTAGAGCCTTATTCAGCCCTGGGTAACGTTGCTACTATCTGTTTATGAGCCTTTTTCAGCCCTGAGTAATGTTGCTGCCATTAGTGTAAGAGCCTTATTCACCACTAGGTAATGTTGCTGGCATCACTGTAAGGGTCTTATTCAGCCCTGGGTAATGTTGGTGCAATCAGTGTAGAAGCCTTATTCAACCCTGGGTAATGTTGGTGCCATCAGTGTCAGAGCCTTATTAAATTCCAGGTAATGTTGCTGCCATCAGTTTAAGAGCCTTATTCAGCCCTGTGTAATGTTGGTGAAATCAGTGTAAGAGCCTTATTCTGCCCCAGCTAATGTTGCTGCCATCAGTGTAACAGCCTTATTCTGCACACTAATATTGCTGCCTTCAGTGTAAAATCCTTATTTAGCCCTGGATAATGTTGGTGCCATCAGTGTAAGAACCTTATTCTGCCCTGGGTAATGTTGGTGCCATCAGTGTAAGAGCCTTATTCAACCCTGGGTTATGTTGGTGCCATCAGTTTAAGAGCCTTATTCAGTACTGGGTAATGTTGCAGGCTTCAGTTTAAGAGCCCTGTTCAGCACTGGGTAATGTTAGTGCCATCAGTGTAAGAGCCTTATTCAGCCTTGGATAAGGTTCCAGCTATCAGTATAACAGCCTTATTCAGCCCCGGGTAATGTTGCTGCCATCTGTGTAAGAGCCTTATTCAACACTGGGTAATGTTGCTGTCATCAGTTTAAGAGCGTTATTCCGCTCTGGGTACTGTTGCTGCCATCAATGTAAGAACATTATTCAGTCCCAGGTAATGTTGCTCTCATCAGTATAAGAGCCTTATTCAGCCCTGGGTAATGTTCCTACCATCAGTCAAAGAGCCTTACTCAGCCCTCTGTAATGTTGTTGTCTTCACTGTAAGAGTCTTATTCAGCCTGGGTAATGTTGCTGCGATCAGTCTAATAGCCTTATTCAGCCTGGCTAATGTTGCTGCCATTAGTGTAAGAGCCTTATTCAGCACCAAGTAATGTTGCTGCCATCAGTCTAAGAACCTTATTCAGCCACAGGTAATGTTGCTGCCATCAGTGTAAGAGCCTCATTCATCTCTCGGTCATGTTGCTGGCATCAGTGTAAGCACCTTATTCAGCCTCGGGTAATGTTGCTGCTATCAGTTTATGATCCTTTTTCATCCCTGGGTAATGGTGGTGCCATCACTGTAAGGGCCTTATTCAGCCCTGGGTAATGGTGCCATCAGTGTAAGAGAGCCTTATTCGGCCCTGGGTAATGTTGGTGCCATCAGTGTAAGAGACTTATTCAGCCCTGGGTTATGTTGGTACCATCAGTGTCTGGCGTTATTCAGCACTGGGCAATGTTGGTGCCATTTGTGTAAGATCCTTATTCAGCCATGGGTAATGTTCCTACCATCAGTCAAAGAGCCTTACTCAGCCTATAGTAATGTTGTTGTCAACAGTGTAAGAGTCTTATTCAGCCTGGGTAATGTTGCTGCGATCAGTCTAATAGCCTTATTCAGCCCTGGCTAATATTGCTGCCATTACTGTAAGAGCCTTATTCAGCACCAAGTAATGTTGCTGCCATCAGTCTAAGAACCTTATTCAGCCACAGGTAATGTTGCTGCCATCAGTGTAAGAGTCTCATTCATCTCTCGGTAATGTTGCTGGCATCAGTGTCGGAACCTTATTCAACTCCGGGTAATGTTGCTGCCATCAGTGAAGCAGACATATTCAGCCCTGGTTAATGTTGGAGCCATCAGTGCAAGAGCCTTATTCAGCCCTGGGCAATGTTGGTGAAATCATTGTAAGTCCCTTATTCTGCCCCGGCGATTGTTGCTGCCATCAGTGTAAAATCCTTATTCAGCCCTGGGTAATGCTGGTGCCATCAGTGTAAGAGCCTTATTCAGCCCTAGGTAATGTTGGTGCCATCAGTGTAAGACCCTTATTCTGCCCTGGTTAATGTTGCTGCCATCAGAGTATGATCTTTATTCAGCCCTGGGTAATGTTGGTGCCATAAGTGAAAGAGCCTCATTCAGCCCTGGGTAAGTTTCCAACCATCAGTGTAAGAGCCTTATTCAGCCCTGGGTAATGTTGCTGCCATCAGTTTAACAGCGTTATTCCACTCCGGGTACTGTTGCTGTCATCAGTGAAAGAACATTATTCAGTCCAAGGTAATGTTGCAGTCATCAATGTAAGAGACTTATTCACCCCTGGGTAATGTTCCTACCATCAGTCAAAGTGCCTTATTCAGCCCTGAGTAATGTTGCTGCCATCAATCTAATAGCCTTATTCAGCCCTTAGTAATGTTGCTGCCATTAGTGTAAGAGCCTTATTCAGCCCCGTGTAATGTTGTGAAATCAGTGTCAAAGCCTTATTCAACTCCGGGTAATGTAGCTGCCATCAGTGAAGGAGACATATTCAGCCCTGGGTAATGTTGGTGCCATCAATGTAGGACCTTTATTCTGCCCCGGCTATTGTTGCTGCCATCAGTGTAAAATCCTTATTCAGCCCTGAATAATGTTGGTGCCAACAGTGTAAGAGCCTTATTCAACCCTGGGTAATGCTGCTGCCATAAGTTTAAGAGCCTTATTCAGCTCTGTGTAACTTTGCTACCATTAGTGTAAGAGCATTATTCAGCCTCGGATAATGTTCCTACCATCAGTCAAAGAGCCTTATTCAGCACTTGGTAATACTGCTGCCATCACTGTAAGAGTCTTATTCAGCACCAAGTAATGTTGCTGCCATCAGAATAAGAGCCTCATTCGTCTCTTGGTAATGTTGCTGCCATCAGTGTTAGAACCTAATTAAGCCCCGGTTAATGCAGCTGCCATCAGTGCAAGAGCCTTTTTCAGCCCTGGGTAATGTTGTGGCCATCAGTTTAGGAGTCTTATTCAGCCCTGGGTAATGTTGGTGCCATCAGTTTTAGAGCCTTATTAAACTCCAGGTAATGTTGCTGCAATCAGTTTAAGAACCTTATTCAGCCCTGTGTAATGTTGGTGAAATCAGTGTAAGAGCTTTATTCTGCACAAGCTAATGTTCCTGCCTTCAGTGTAAGAGACTTATTTAACCCTGGGTAATGTTGTTGCCATCAGTCTAAGAGCCTTATTCAGCCCTGGGTAATGTTGCAGCCATCAGTGTAATAGCCTTATTCAGCCCTGGGTAATGTTGCTGCCATCAGTGTAATAGCCTTATTTAGCCTTGAGTAATGTTGGTAAAATCAGTCTAAGAGCCGTATTCAGCCCTAGGTAATGTTGGTGCCATCAGTGTAAGATCCTTATTCAGCCCTGGGTAATGTTGCTGCCATCAGTGAAATAGCCTTATTCAGCCCTGAGTAATGTTGGTGCCATCAGTGTAAGAGCCTTATTCAGCCCTGGGTAATGTTGCTAAAATCAGTTTTTGAGCCTTATTCATCACTTGGTAATATTGCTGCCATTAGTGTAAGGTCCTTATTCAGCCTCGGGTAATGTTGCTGCCATCAGTGTAAGAGCCGTATTCAGCCCTAGGTAATATTGCTGCCATCACTGTAAGGGCCTTATTCAGCCCTGGGTAATGTTGCTGCCATTAGTTTAGGAGCCTTGTTCAAACCTGGGTAATGTTGGTGCGATCAATGTCAGAGCCTCACTAAACTCCAGGTAATGTTGCTGCCATCAGTTTAAGAGCCTTATTCAGCCCTGTGTAATGTTGTTGAAATCAGTGTAAGAGCCTTATTCTGCCCCAGCTAATGTTGCTGCCATTAGTGTAAGGGCCTTATTCAGCCTCGGGTAATGTTTCTGCCATCAGTGTATGAGCCGTATTTAGCCCTAGGTAATGCTGCTGCCATCACTGTAAAGGCCTTATTCAGCCCTGGGTAATGTTGCTGCCATCAGTGTAATAGCCTTATTCAGCCCTGAGTAATGTTGGTTCCATCAGTGTAAGAGCCGTATTCAGCCCTAGGTAATGTTGGTGCCATCAGTATAAGATCCTTATTCAGCCCTGGGTTATGTTGCTGCCATCAGTGTAATAGCCTTATTCAGCCCTGAGTAATGTTGGTACCATCAGTGTAAGAGCCATATTCAGCCCTAGATAATGTTGGTGCCATCAGTGAAAGATACTTATTCAGCCCTGGGTAATGTTGCTGCCATCAGTGTAATAGCCTTATTCAGCCCTGAGTAATGTTGGTGCCATCAGTTTAAGAGCCTTATTCAGCCCTGAGTAATGTTGCTACCATCAGTTTTTGAGCCTTATTCAGCCCTTGGTAATGTTGCTGTCATTAGTGTAAGGGCCTTATTCAGCCTCGAGTAATGTTGCTGCCATCAGTGTAAGAGTCGTCTTCAGCCCTAGGTAATGTTGCTGTCATCACTGTAAAGGGCCTTATTCAGCCCTGGGTAATGTTGCTGCCATCAGTTTAGGAGCCTTATTCAACCCTGGGTAATGTTGGTGCCAACAGTGACAGAGTCTCATTAAACTCCAGGTAATGTTGCTGCCTTCAGTTTTAGAGACTTATTCAGCCCTGTGTAACGTTGGTGAAATCAGTGTAAGAGCCTTATTCTGCCCCAGCTAATGTTGCTGCCATCAGCGTAAGAGCCTTATTCAACCCTGGGTAATGTTGGTGCCATCAGTGTAAGACTCTTATTCTGCACCAGCTAATGTTGCTGCCATCAGATTAAGATCATTATTCAGCCCTGGGTAATGTTGGTGCCATCAGTGTAAGAGCCCAATTCAGCCCTGGGTAATGTTGGTGCCATCAATGAAAGAGGCTTATTCAGCAATGGGTAATCTTGGTGCCATCAGTGTAAGATCCTTATTCAGCCCTGGGTAATGTTGGTGCCATCAGTACAAGAGCCTTATTCAGCCCTTGGTAATGTTGTTGCCATCATTGTAGGACCCTTATTCTGCCCCGGCTATTGTTGCTGCCATCAGTGTAAAATCCTTATTCAGTCCTGAGTAATATTGGTGTCAACAGCGTAAGAGCCTTATTCAACCCTGGGAAATGCTGCTGCCATCAGTTTAAGAGAATTATTCAGCTCTATGTAACTTTGCTACCATTAGTGTAAGAGCATTATTTAGCCTTGGGAAATGTTCCTACCATCAGTCAAAGAGCCTTATTCAGCCCTTGGTAATGTTGCTGCCATCACTGTAAGAGTCTTATTCAGGCAAGGGTAATGTTGCTGCCATCAGTCTAATAGACTTATTCAGCACCAAGTAATGTTGCTGCCATCAGTGTTAGATCCTAATTAAGCCCCGGGTAATGCTGCTGCCATCAGTGCAAGAGCCTTATTCAGCCCTGGGTAATGTTGGTGCCATCAGTGTAAGAGCCTTATTCAGCCCCGGGTAATGGTGCCATCAGTGTAAGAGCCTTATTCGTAAATGGGTATTGTTGGTGTCATCAGTGTAAGAGACTTATTCAGCCCTGGGTAATGTTGCTGTCATCAGTGTAAGAACCATATTCATCCCTGGGTAATGTTGCTCCCATCAATGTAAGGGCCTTATTCAGCCTCGGGTAATGTTGCTACCATCAGTGTAAGAGCCGTATTCAGCCCTATGTAATGTTACTGGCATCACTGTTAGGGCCATATTCAGCCCTGGGTAATATTGCTGCCATCAGTTTAGGAGCCTTATTCAGCCCTGGGTAATGTTGGTGCAATCAGTGTAAGAGCCTTATTCAACCCTAGGTAATGTTGGTGCCATCAGTGTCAGAGCCTTATTAAACTCCAGGTAATGTTGCCATCCGTTTAGAGACTTATTCAGCCCTGTGTAATGTTGGTGAAATCAGTGTAAGAGCCTTATTCTGCCCAAGCTAATGTTGCTGCCATCAGTGTAAGAGCCTTATTCATCCCTGGGTAATGTTGCTGCTATCAGTGTAAAAGCCTTTTTCTGCACCAGCTAATGTTGCTGCCATGAATGTAACATCCTTGTTAAGCCCTGGGTAATGTTCGTTCCATCAGTGTAAGAGCCTTATTCAGCCCTGGGTAATGTTGGTGCCATCAGTGTAAGAGCCTTATTCAGCAATGGGTAATGTTGGTGCCATCAATGTAAAAGCCTTATTCAACCCTATGTAATGTTGGTGCCATCAGTGTAAGAGCCTTATTCTGTACTGGGTAATGTTGCTGGCATCAGTTTAAGAGCCCTATTCAGGACTAGGTAATGTTGGTGTCATCGGTGTAAGAGCCCTAATCAGCCCCGGGTAATGTTGCTGCCATCAGTGTGAGAGCCTTATTCAGCCCTGGGTAATATTGCTGTCATTAGTGTAAGGTCCTTATTCAGCCACGCGTAATATGTGTCATCACTGACCGAGCCTTATTCCACTAATGGTAATGTTGCTGCCATCAGTTTAAAAGCCTTATTCTGCGCAGGGTAATGTTATTGGCATCAGTGTCAGAGCCTTATTCCGCCCTGGGTAATGTTTCAGCCATCAGTATAAGAGCCTTATTCAGCACCGGGTATTGTTGCTGCCATCTGTGTAAGAGCATTATTCAACCCTGGTTAATGTTTGTCATCAGTGTAAAACCTTATTCAGCCCTGGGAAATGTTCCTGTCATCAGTCAAAGAGCATTACTCAGCCCTTGGTAATGTTGTTGTCATCACTGTAAGAGTCTTATTCAGCCTGGGTAATGTTGCTGCGATCAGTCTAATAGCCTTATTCAGCCCTGGCTAAAGTTACTGCCATTACTGTAAAAGCCTTATTCAGCACCAAGTAATGTTGCTGCCATCAGTCTAAGAACCTTATTCAGCCAAAGGTAATGTTGCTGCCATCAGTGTAAGAGTCTCATTCATCTCTCGGTCATGTTGCTGCCATCAGTGCAAGAGCCTTATTCAGCCTAGGGTAATGTTGCTGCCATCAGTTTATGAGCCTTTTTCATCCCTGGGTAATGTTGGTGCCATCACTGTAAGGGCCTTATTCAGCCCTGGGTAATGTTGTGGACATCAGTGTAAGAGCCTCATACAGCCCTGGGTAATGTTGCTGCCATCAGTGTAAAAGACTTATTCAGCCCTGGGTAATGTTTCTGCCATCAGTGTAAAAGCCTTATTCAGCCCTTGGTAATGATGGTACTATCAGTGTAAGAGCCTTATTCAGCCCTGGGTAATGTTGGTGCCATCAGTGTAAGAGCATTATTCGGCCCTGGGTAATGTTGGTGCCATCAGTGTAAGAGCCTTATCAGCCCTGAGTAATGTTGCTGCCATCAGTGTAAGATCCTTTTTCTGCCCTTTATTAATGTTGCTGCCATCACTATAAGAGCCTTATTCAGTCCTTGGTAATGTTGCTGCCACCACTGTAAGAGCCTTATTCAGCCCTGGGTAATGTTGCTGCCATCAGTGTAAGGGCCTTATTCAGCCTCGGGTAATGTTGCTGCCATCAGTGTAAGAGCCGTATTCAGCCCTAGGTAGTTTTGCTGCCATCACTGTAAGGGCCTTATTCAGCCCTGGGTAATGTTGCTGCCATCAGTTTAGGAGAAATATTCAACCCTGGGTAATATTGGTGAAATCAGTGTAAGAGCCTTATTCAGCAATGGGTAATGTTGCTGCCATCAGTGTAATAGCCTTATTCAGCCCTGAGTAATGTTGGTGCCATCAGTTTAAAAGCCTTATTCAGCCCTGGGTAATGTTGCTACCATCAGTTTTTGAGCCTTATTCAGCCCTTGGTAATGTTGCTGCCGTTAGTGTAAGGGCCTTATTCAGCCTCGGGTAATGTTGCTGCCATCAGTGTAAGAGCCGTCTTCAGCCCTAGGTAATGTTGCTGTCATCACTGTAAGGGCCTTGTTCAGCCCTGGGTAATGTTGCTGCCATCAGTTTAGGAGAAATATTCAACCCTGGGTAATGTTGGTGCAATCAGTGTAAAACCTTATTCAAGCCGGAGTAATGTTGGTGCCATCAGTGTAAGAGCCTTATTCAGTACTGGGTAATGTTGCTGGCATCAGTTTAAGAGCCCTATTCAGGACTGGTAATGTTGGTGTCATCAGTTTAAGAGCCTAATCAGCCCGGGTAATGTTGCTGGCATCAGTGTGAGAGCCTTATTCAGCCCTGGGTAATGTTGCTTATCATTAGTGTAAGGTCCTTATTTAAACCGCGCGTAATGAAGGTATCATCACTGACAGAGCCTTATTCAACTAATGGTATTGTTGCTGCCATCAGTTTAAAAGCTTTTTCTGCGCTGGGTAATGTTATTGGCATCGGTGTCAGAGCCTTATTCCGCCCCGGGTAATTTTCCAGCCATCAGTATAAGAGCCTTATTCAGCCTCGGGTATTGTTGCTGCCATCTGTGTAAGAGCATTATTCAATCCTGGGTAATGTTGCTGTCATCAGTGTAAGAGCCTTATTCAGCCCTGGGTAATGTTTGTACCATTAGTCAAAGAGCTTTACTCAGCCCTTGGTAATGTTGTTTGTCATCACTGTAAGAGTCTTATTCAGCCTGGGTAATGTTGCTGCGATCAGTCTAATAGCCTTATTCAGCCCTAGCTAAAGTTACTGCCATTAGTGTAAAAGCCTTATTCAGCACCAAGTAATGTTGCTGCCATCAGTCTAAGAACTTTATTCAGCCACAGGTAATGTTGCTGCCATCAGTGTAAGAGCCTCATTCAACTCTCGGTCATGTTGCTGCCATCAGAGCAAGAGCCTTTTTCATCCCTGGGTAGTGTTGGTGCCATCAGTGTAACAACCTTATTCAGCCCAGGGTAATGTTGCTGCCAGCACTATAAGTGCCATAATCAGCCCTGATTAATGTTGCTGTCATGACTGAAAGGGCTTTATTTAGCCCAGGGTAATGTTGTTGCCATCACTGTTAGGGCCTTATTCGGCCATGGGTAATTTTGCTGCCATCAGTGTAATAGCCTTATTCAGCCCTGGGGAACATTGCTGCCATTAGTGTAAGAGCCCTATTCAGCCACGGGTAAAGTTGCTGCCATCACTGTAAGAGCCTTATTCAGCCCAGGGTTATGTTGCTGCCATCACGGTAAGAGCCTTATTCAGCCCTGGGTAATGTTGCTGCCTTCAGTGTAAGAGCCTTATTCAGCCCTAGGTAATGTTGCTGCCATCATTGTAAGGGCCTTATTCAGCCCTGGGTAATGTTGCTACCATCAGTTTATGAGCCTTATTCAGCCCTTGGTAATATTGCTACCATCACTGTAAGAGCCTTATTCAGCACTGGGTAATGTTGCTACCATCAGTTTATGAGCCTTATTCAGCCCTTGGTAATGTTGCTGCCATCACTGTAAAGCCTTATTCAGCACTGGGTAATGTTGCTGCCATCACTGTATGGCCTTATTCAGCCCTGGGCAATGTTGGTGCCATCAGTGTCAGAGCCTAATTAAACTCCAGGTAATGTTGCTGCCATCAGTTTAAGAGCTTTATTCAGCACTGTGTAATGTTGGTGAAATCAGTGTAAGAGCCTTATTCTGCCCCAGCTAATGTTGCTGCCATTAGTGTAAGAGCCTTATTCAAAGGTGGGTAATGTTGGTGCCATCAGTGTAAGAGCCTTATTCTGCACCCGCTAATGTTGCTGCCATCAGTGTAAGATCCTTATTCAGTCTTGGGTAATGTTGGTGCCATCTGTGTAAGAGCCTTATTCAGCCCTGGGTAATGTTGGTGCCATCAGTGTAAGAGCCTTATTCAGCAATGGGTAATGTTGGTGCCATCAGTGTAAGAGCCTTATTCAACCCAGGGTAATGTTGGTGCCATCAGTGTGAGAGCCTTATTCAGTACTGGGTTATGTTGCTGGCATCAGTTTAAGAGCCCTATTCAGCACTGAGTAATGTTGGTGCCATCTGTATAAAAGCCCTATTCAGCCCCGGGTAATGTTGGTGCCATCAGTGTAAGAGCCCTATTCAGCCCCAGGTAATGTTGCTGCCATCAGTGTAAGAGCCTTATTCATCCCTGGGTAATGTTGCTGCCATTAGTGTAAGCTCCTTATTCAGCTCGCGTAATGTGGTGTCATCATTGACAGAGCCTTAATCAACTCCTGGTAATGTTGCTGCCATCAGTTTAAAAGCTTTATTCTGCGATGGGTAATGTTATTGCCATCAGTGTAAGAGCCTTGTTCCGCCCTGGGTAAGGTTCCAGCCATCAGTGTAAGATCCTTATTCAGCAATGGGTAATGTTGCTGCCATCTGTGTAAGAGCCTTATTCAACTCTGGGTACTGTTGCTGCCATCAATGTAAGAACATTATTCAGTCCCAGGTAATGTGGCTGTCATCTGTGTAAGAGCCTTATTCAGCCCTGGGTAATGTTCCTACCATCAGTCAAAGAGCCTTACTCAGCCCTTGGCAATGTTGTTGTCATCACTGTAAGAGTCTTATTCAGCCTGGGTAATGTTGCTGCGATCAGTCTAATAGCCATATTCAGCACTGAGTAATGTTGCTGCCTTTAGTGTAAGAGGCTTATTCAGCACCAAGTAATGTTGCTGCCATCAGTCTAAGAACCTTATTCAGCCAAAGGTAATGTTGCTGCCATCAGTGTAAAAGCTCATTCACCTCTCGGTAATGTTGCTGGCATCAGGGTAAGAGCCTTAGTCAGCCCAAGGTAATGCTGCTGCCATCAGTTTATGAGCCTTTTTCATCCCTGGGTAATGTTGGTGCCATCACTGTAAGGGCCTTATTCAGCCCTCGGTAATGTTGCTGCCATCAGTGTCAGAGCCTTATTCAGCCCCGTGTAATGTTGTGTCATCAAGGTCAGAGCCTTATTCAACTCCGGGTAATGTTGCTGCCATCAGTGAAGCAGACATATTCAGCCCTGGTTAATGTTGGTGCCATCAGTGCAAGAGCCATATTCAGCCCTGGTTAATATTGGTGCCATCATTGTAAGACCCTTACTCTGCCCCGGCGATTGTTGCTACAATCAGTGTAAGAGCCGTCTTCAGCCCTAGGTAATGTTGCTGTCATCACTGTAAGGGCCTTATTCAGCCCTCGGTAATGTTGCTGCCATCAGTGTCAGAGCCTTATTCAGCCCCGTGTAATGTTGTGTCATCAAGGTCAGAGCCTTATTCAACTCCGGGTAATGTTGCTGCCATCAGTGAAGCAGACATATTCAGCCCTGGTTAATGTTGGTGCCATCAGTGCAAGAGCCATATTCAGCCCTGGTTAATATTGGTGCCATCATTGGAACCACTACTCTGCCCGGCGATTGTTGCTACAATCGGTGTAAATCATATTCAACCCTGGGTAATATTGCTGCCATCAGTTGGGTGCTTAATCAGCCCTGGGTAATGTGGTGCTATCAGTGTAAGAGACTTATTCAGCCCTGGGTAATGTTGCTGCCATTAGTGTAAGACCCTTTTTCAGCCCTTGGTAGTGTTGATGAAATCAGTGTAAGAGCCTTATTCAGCCCTTAGTAATGTTGGTGCCATCAGTGTAAGAGCCTTATTCTGCACTGGGTAATGTTGGTGCCGTCAGTGTAAGAGCCTTATTCAGCCCTGGATAATGTTGCTGCCATCAGTAAAGGAGTCTTATTCAGCCCTGGGTAATGATGGTGCCATCAGTGTAAGAGCCTTTTTCACCCCTGGGCAATGTTGCTGCCATCAGTGTAAGAGCCTTACTCGGCCCCGGGGAATGTTGGTGCCATCAGTGTAAGTGCCTTATTCAGCCACAGGTAAAGTTGCTGCCATCACTGCAAGAGCCTTATTCAGCCCTGGGTAATGTTGCTGCCATCACTGTAAGAGCCTCATTCAGCCCTGGGTAATACTGCTTCCATTAGTAAAAGAGCCTTATTCAGACCTGGGTAATGTTGCTGCCATCATTGTAAGGGTCTTATTCATCCCTGGGTAACGTTGCTGCCATCAGTTTAAGAGCCTTATTCAGCCTCGGGTAATGCTGCCATCAGTTTATGAGCCTTATTCAGCCCTGGTAATCTTGCTGCCATCACTGTAAGGGCCTTATTCAGTCATGGGTAATATTGCTGCAATCAGTTTGAGAGCCTTATTCAGCTCTGGGTAATGTTTGTGCCATCAGTGTAAGAGCCTTATTAAACTCCAGGTAATGTTGCTGCCATCAGTTTAAGAGCCTTATTCAGCACTGGGAAATGTTGGTGCAATCAGTGTAAAACCTTATTCTGCCCCAGCTAATGTTGCTGCCATTAGTGTAAGAGCCTTATTCAACCCTGGTAGTGTAATTGCCATCAGTGTAACAGCCTCATTCTGTCTCAGCCAAAGTTGCTGCCATCAGTGTAAGATCCTTATTGAGCCCTGGGTAATGTTGGTGCCATCAATTGTAAGAGCCTTATTCAACCCTGGTATTGTTGGTGCCATCAGTGTAAGTGCCTTATTCAGCCCTTTGAATGTTGCTCCGATTAGTGTAAGGTCCTTATTCAGCCCTGGGTAATGTTGCAGCCTTCAGTTTAGGAGCCTTATTCAGCCCGCGTAATGTGGTGCCATCAATGTCAGAGCCTTATTCAACTCCGGTAATGTTTCTGCCATCAGTTTAAAAGCCTTATTCTGCGCTGGGTATATTGCGCCATCAGTGTAAAGACATATTCAGCCTTGAGGAATTGTTGGTGCCATCAGTGTAAGAGTCTTATTCAGCCCTGGGTAATTTTGGTGCCATCAGTGTAAGACCCTTATTCTGCCCCGACTAATGTTGCTGCCATCAGTGTATGATCTTTATTCAGCCCTGGGTAATGTTGGTGCCATCTTTGTAAGAGCCTTATTCATCCCTGGGTAATGTTGGTGCTATCAGTGTAAGTGCCTCATTCAGCCCTGGGTAAGGTTCCAGCCATCAGTGTAAGACCCTTATTTAGCCATGGTTAATGTTGCTGCCTTCAGTTTAAGAGTGTTATTCCGCTCTGGGTACTGTTGCTGCCATCAGTGTAAGAACATTATTCATTCCCAGGTAATGTTGCAGTCATCAGTGTAAGAGACTTATTCAGCCCTTGGTAATGTTGCCGCCATCACTGTAAGAGCCTTATTCAGCCATGGGTTTTGTTGCTGCCATCAGTGTAAGAGCCTTATTCAGCCATGGGTTATGTTGCTACCATCAGTTTTTGAGCCTTATTCAGCCCTTGGTAGTGTTGCTGCCATTAGTGTAAGGGCCTTATTCAGCCTCGGGTAATGTTGCTGCCATCAGTGTAAGAGCCGTATTTAGCTCTAGGGAATGTTGCTGCCATCACTGTAAGGGCCTTATTCAGCCCTGGGTAATGTTGCTGCCATCAGTTTAGGAGCCTTATTCAACCGTGGTAATGTTGGTGCCATCAGTTTAGGAGCCTTTTTAGCCCTGATTAACGTTGTTTCCACCAGTGAATGAACTTATGTAGGCCGGTAATGTTTCTGCCATCTGTTTAAGGGCCTTATTCAGCCCTGGATAATGTTGCTGCCATCAGTGTAAGAGCCTTTATTCAGCAAGGAAATGTTGCTGCCATCAATGTAAGAGCCTTATTCAGCTGGGTAATGTTACTTCCATCAGATAAAGAGCCTTTTTCAGCCTCGGGTAATGTTGCTGCCATCAGTTTATGAGCCTTTTTCAGCCAAGGGTAATGTTGGTTGCATCACTGTAAAGGCCTTATTCAGCCTTGGGTAATGTAGCTGCCATCAGTGTTCAGAGCCTTATTCAGCCCCGTGTAATGTTGTGCCATCAGTGTCAGAGCCTTACTCAACTCCGGGTAATGTTGCTGCCATCAGTGAAGGAGATATATTTAGCCCTGGTTAATGTTGGTGCCATCATTGTAGGACCCTAATTCTGCCCCGGCTATTGTTGCTGCCATCAGTGTAAAATCCTTATTCAGCCCTGAGTAATGTTGGTGCCAACAGTGTAACAGCCTTATTCAAACCTGGGTAGTGCTGCTGCCATCAGTTTAAGAGCCTTATTCAGCCCTGGGTAACATTGTGGCCATCAGTATAAGAACTCATGCAGGCCAGAGTGTTGTTTCTGCCATCAGTTTAAGAGCATTATTCAGCCCTGGATAATGTTGTTGACATCAGTTTGGAGTCTTATTCAGCCCTGGGCAATGTTGGTACCATCAGTGTAACAGCCTTATTCAGCCCTGGGTAATGTTGGTGCCATCAGTATAAGAGCCTTATTCAGCCCAGGGTAATGGTGCCATCAGTAGAACCTTATTCAGCCCTGGGTAATGGTGCCATCAGTGTAAGAGCCATATTCAGCCCTCGGTAATTTAGGTGCAATCAGTGTAAAAGCCTTATTCTGCCCAAGCTAATGTTGCTGACATCAGTGTAAGAGCTTTATTCAACCCTGGGTAATGTTGGTGCCATCAGTGTAAGGGCCTTATTCAGCCACGGGTAATGTTGCTGCCATCAGTGTAAGACCCGTATTCAGCCCTGGGTAATGTTGCTGGCATCACTGTAAGGGCCTTATTCAGCCCTGGGTAATATTGCTGCCATCAGTTTAGGAGCCTTATTCAGCCCTGGGTAATTTTGGTGCAATCAGTGAAAGAGCCTTATTCTGCCCAAGCTAATGTTGCTGACATCAGTGTAAGAGCCTTATTCATCCCTGGGTAATGTTGGAGCCATCAGTGATAGAGCCTTATTCTGTACCAGCTAATGTTGCTGCCATCAGTGTAAGATCCTTATTCAGCCAAGGGTAATGTTGGTGCCATCAGAGTAAGAGCCGTATTCAGCACTGGGTAATATTGCTGCAATCAGTTTAGGAGCCTTATTCAGCCCTGGGTAATGTTGGTGCCATCAGTGTAAGAGCCTTATTCAACTCTGGGTAATGTTGGTGCCATCAGTGTCAGAGCCTTATTAAACTCCAGTTAATGTTGCTGCCATCAGTTTAAGAGCCTTATTCAGCTCTGGGAAATGTTAGTGCAATTAGTGTAAGAGCCTTATTCTACCCCGGCTAATGCTGATGCCATCAGTGTTAGAGCCTTATTCTGTCCATGCTAAAGTTGCTGCCATCAGTGTAAGATCCTTATTCAACCCTGGGTAATGTTGGTGCCATCAGTGTAAGAGCCTTATTCAACCTTGGGTAATGTTGGTGCCATCAGTGTGATAGCCTTATTCAGCCCTTTGTAATGTTGCTCCCGTTAGTGTAAGTTCCTTATTCTGCCCTGGGTAATGTTGCTGCCTTCAGTTTAGGTGGCTTATTCAGCCCCGCGTAATGTGTTGTTCAGTGTCAGAGCCTTATTCAACTCCGGTAATGTTTCTGCCATCAGTTTAAATGCCTTATTCTGTGCTGGGTAATATTGCTGCCATCAGAGTAAGAGACATATTCAGCCTTGGGTATTGTTGGTGCCATCAGTGTAAGAGTCTTATTCAGCACTGGGTAATGTTGGTGCCATCAGTGTAAGACCCTTATTCTGCAACGGCTAATGTTGCTGCCACCAGTGTATGATCTTTATTCAGCACTAGAAATATTTTGCCATCTTTGTAAGAGCCTTATTTATCCCTGGGTAATGTTTGTGCTATCAGTGTAAGCCTCATTCAGCCCTGGGTAAAGTAATAACCATCAGTGTAAGAACATTATTCAGTCCCAGGTAATGTTGCAGTCATCAGTGTAAGAGCCTAATTCAGCCCTGGGTAATGTTGGTGCCATCACTGTAAGGGCCTAATTCAGCCCTGGGTAATGTCGTTGCATCACTGCTAGGACCCTTATTTTGCCCTGGCTATTGTTGCTCCCATCAGTGTAAAATCCTTATTCACACTGGGCAATGTTGGTGCCAACAGTGTAAGAGCCTTATTCAGCCCTGAGAAATGTTGCCATCAGTTTAAGAGCCTTATTCAGCTCTGTGTAATTTTGCTGCCATTAGTGTAAGAGCATTATTCGACCTTGGGTAATGTTCTACCATCAGTGCAAGATCCTTATTCAGCCCAGGATCAGTGTAAGAACATGCAGGCCAGGGAGATGTTTCTGCCATCAGTTTAAGAGCCTTATTCAGCCCAGGATAATGTTGCTGCCATCAGTTTGAAGTCTTATTCAGCCCTGAGGCAATGTTGTGCCTTCAGTGTAAGAGCCTTATCAGCCCTGGGTAATGTTGGTACCATCAGTGTAACTGCCGTATTCAGCCCTGGGTGATGGTGCCATCAGTGTAAGAGCCTTATACAGCCCTGGGTAATGTTGGTGCCATCAGTGTAAGAGGCTTATTCAGCCCTTTGTAATGTTGGTGCCATCAGTGTAAGAGCCTTATTCAGCCCTGGGTAATGTTGCTGCCATTAGTGTAAGGTCCTTATTCAGCCACGCGTAATAAGGTATCATCACTGACAGAGCCATATTCAACTAATGGTATTGTTGCTGCCATCAGTTTAAAAGCCTTATTCTGCGCTGGGTAATGTTATTGGCATCAGTGTCTGAGCCTAATTCAGCCCTGGGTAATGTTGGTGCCATCACTGTAAGGGCCTAATTCAGCCCTGGGTAATGTCGGTGCCATCACTGTAGGACCCTTATTTTGCCCCGGCTATTGTTGCTCCCATCAGTGTAAAATCCTTATTCAGCACTGGGTAATGTTGGTGCCAACAGTGTAAGAGCCTTATTCAGCCCTGAGAAATGTTGCTGCCATCAGTTTAAGAGCCTTATTCAGCTCTGTGTAATTTTGCTGCCATTAGTGTAAGAGCATTATTCGACCTTGGGTAATGTTCCTACCATCAGTCAAAGAGCCTTATTCCGCCCTTGGTAATGTTGCTGTCATCACTGTAAGAGTCTTATTCGTCTCTCGGTAATGTTGCTGCCATCAGTGTTAGAGCCTAATTGATCCCTGGGAAATGTTGCTGCCATCAGTGTTAGAGCCTAATTGATCCCTGGGAAATGTTGCTGCCATCAGTGTATGAGCCTTATTCAGCCCTTCGTAAGTTTCCTGCCATCAGTTTAAGAGCCTTATTCAGCCCCAGGTAATGCTACTGCCATCAGTGCAAAAGACTTTTTCAGCCCTGGGTAACATTGTGGCCATAAGTGTAAGAAAATTTATGTAGGCATGGGTAATGTTCCTGCCATCAGTTTAAGGGCCTTATTCAGCCCTGGTTAATGTTGCTGCCATCAGTGTAAGAGCCTTATTGAGCAACGGGAAATGTTGCTGCCATCAATGTAAGAGCCTTATTCAGCACTGGGTAATGTTACTTCCATCAGTCAAAGATCCTTATTCAGCCACGGGTAATGTTGCTGTCATCAGTTTATGAGCCTTTTTCAGCCCTGGGTAATGTTGGCGGCATCAATGTAAGGGCCTTATTCAACCCTGGGTAATGTAGCTGCCATCAGTGTCAGAGCCTTATTCAGCCCAGTGTAATGTTGTGCCATCAGTGTCAGAGCCTTATTCAACTCCGGGTAATGTTGCTGCCATCAGTGAAGGAGACATATTCAGGCCTGGGTAATGTTGGTGCCATCATTGTAGGACCCTTATTCTGCCCCGGCTATTGTTGCTGCCATCAGTGTAAAATCCTTATTCAGCCCTGAGTAATGTTGGTGCCAACAGTGTAAGAGCCTTATTCAGCCCTGGGTAATGCTGCTGCCATCAGTTTAAGAGAATTATTCAGCTCTATGTAACTTTGCTACCATTAGTGTAAGAGCATTATTCAGCCTTGGGTAATGTTCCTACCATCACTCAAAGAGCCTAATTCAGCTCTTTGGTAATGTTGCTGCCATCACTGTAAGAGTCTTATTCAGGCCAGGGTAATGTTGCTGCTATCAGTCTAATAGCCTTATTCAGCACCAAGTAATGTTGCTGCCATCAGAGTAAGAGCCTCATTCGTCTTCGATGCTGCTGCCATCAGTGTTAGATCCTAATTAAGCCGGGTAATGCTGCTGCCATCAGTGCAAGATCCTTATTCAGCCCAGGATCAGTGTAAGAACATGCAGGCCAGGGAGATGTTTCTGCCATCAGTTTAAGAGCCTTATTCAGCCCAGGATAATGTTGCTGCCATCAGTTTAGGAGTCTTATTCAGCCCTGGGCAATGTTGGTGCCTTCAGTGTAAGAGCCTTATACAGCCCTGGGTAATGTTGGTACCATCAGTGTAACTGCCGTATTCAGCCCTGGGTAATGGTGCCATCAGTGTAAGAGCCTTATACAGCCCTGGGTAATGTTGGTGCCATCAGTGTAAGAGGCTTATTCAGCCCTTTGTAATGTTGGTGCCATCAGTGTAAGAGCCTTATTCAGCCCTGGGTAATGTTGCTGCCATCAGTGTAAGAGCCTTATTCAGCCCTGGGTAATGTTGCTGCCATTAGTGTAAGGTCCTTATTCAGCCACGCGTAATAAGGTATCATCACTGACAGAGCCATATTCAACTAATGGTATTGTTGCTGCCATCAGTTTAAAAGCCTTATTCTGCGCTGGGTAATGTTATTGGCATCAGTGTCTGAGCCTTATTCCGCCCAGGTAATGTTCCAGCCATCAGTATAAGAGCCTTATTCAGCCTCGGTATTGTTGCTGCCATCTGTGTAAGAGCATTATTCAATCCTGGTAATGTTGCTGTCATCAGTGTAAGAGCCTTATTCAGCCATGGGTAATGTTCCTACCATCAGTCAAAGAGCTTTACTCAGCCCTTGGTAATGTTGTTGTCATCACTGTAAGAGTCTTATTCAGCCTGGGTAATGTTGCTGCGATCAGTCTAATAGCCTTATTCAGCCCTAGCTAAAGTTACTGCCATTAGTGTAAAAGCCTTATTCAGCACCAAGTAATGTTGCTGCCATCAGTCTAAGAACTTCATCAGCCACAGGTAATGTTGCTACCATCAGTGTAAGAGCCTCATTCAACTCTCAGTCATGTTGCTGCCATCAGTGCAAGAGCCTTATTCAGCCACAGGTAATGTTTGCTGCCATCAGTTTAAGAGCCTTTTTCATCCCTGGGTAGTGTTGGTGCCATCAGTGTAACAGCCTTATTCTGCCCAGGGTAATGTTGCTGCCAGCACTGTAAGTGCCATAATCAGCCCTGATTATTATTGCTGCCATGACTGAAAGGGCTTTATTTAGCCCAGGGTAATGTTGTTGCCATCACTGTTAGAGCCTTATTCGGCCATGGGTAATTTTGCTGCCATCAGTGTAATAGCCTTATTCAGCCCTGGGGAATATTGCTGCCATTAGTGTAAGAGCCCTATTCAGCCACGAGTAAAGTTGCTGCCATCACTGTAAGAGCCTTATTCAGCCCTAGGTAATGTTGCTGCCATCATTGTAAGGGCCTTATTCAGCCCTGGGTAATGTTGCTACCATCAGTTTATGAGCCTTATTCAGCCCTTGGTAATGTTGCTACCATCACTGTAAGAGCCTTATTCAGCACTGGGTAATGTTGCTGCCATCATTGTAAGGGCCTTATTCAGCCCTGGGTAATGTTGCTACCATCAGTTTATGAGCCTTATTCAGCCCTTAGTAATGTTGCTGCCATCATTGTAAGAGCCTTATTCAGCATCAGTAATGTTGCTGCCATCACTGTATGGCCCTTATTCAGCCCTGGGCAATGTTGTGCCATCAGTGTCAGAGCCTAAATAAACTCCAGGTAATGTTGCTGCCATCAGTTTAAGAGCCTTATTCAGCCCTGTGTAATGTTGGTGAAATCAGTGTAAGAGCCTTATTCTGCCCCAGCTAATGTTGCTGCCATTAGTGTAAGAGCCTTATTCAAAGGTGGTAATGTTGGTGCCATCAGTGTAAGAGCCGTATTCTGCACCAGCTAATGTTGCTGCCATCAGTGTAAGATCCTTATTCAGTCCTGGGTAATGTTGGTGCCATCTGTGAAGAGCCTTATTCAGCCCTGGGTAATGTTGGTGCCATCAGTGTAAAAGCCTTATTCAGCAATGGGTAATGTTGGTGCCATCAGTGTAAGAGCCTTATTCAACCCAGGTAATGTTGGTGCTACATCAGTGTGAGAGCCTTATTCAGTACTGGGTTATGTAGCTGGCATCAGTTTAAGAGCCCTATTCAGCACTGAGTAATGTTAAGCCATCAGTGTAAGAGCCCTATTCAGCCCCAGGTAATGTTGCTGCCATCAGTGTAAGAGCCTTATTCATCCTGGATAATGTTGCTGCCATTAGTGTAAGCTCCTTATTCAGCCCGCGTAATGTGGTGTCATCAGTGACAGAGCCTTAATCAACTCCTGGTAATGTTGCTGCCATCAGTTTAAAAGCTTTATTCTGCGCTGGGTAATGTTATTGCCATCAGTGTAAGAGCCTTATTCAGCCCTGGGTGAGTTCCAGCCATCAGTGTAAGATCCTTATTCAGCAATGGGTAATGTTGCTGCCATCTGTGTAAGAGCCTTATTCAACCCTGGGAAATGTTCCTGTCATCAGTTTACGAGCGTTATTCCACTCTGGGTACTGTTGCTGCCATCAATGTAAGAACATTATTCAGTCCCAGGTAATGTGGCTGTCATCTGTGTAAGAGCCTTATTCAGCCCTGGGTAATGTTCCTACCATCAGTCAAAGAGCCTTACTCAGCCCTTGGCAATGTTGTTGTCATCACTGTAAGAGTCTTATTCAGCCTGGGTAATGTTGCTGCGATCAGTCTAATAGCCATATTCAGCACTGAGTAATGTTGCTGCCTTTAGTGTAAGAGGCTTATTCAGCACCAAGTAATGTTGCTGCCATCAGTCTAAGAACCTTATTCAGCCACAGGTAATGTTGCTGCCATCAGTGTAAGAGCTCATTCACCTCTCGGTAATGTTGCTGGCATCAGGGTAAGAGCCTTAGTCAGCCCAAGGTAATGCTGCTGCCATCAGTTTATGAGCCTTTTTCATCCCTGGGTAATGTTGGTGCCATCACTGTAAGGGCCTTATTCAGCCCTTGGTAATGTTGCTGCCATCAGTGTCAGAGCATTATTCAGCCCCGTGTAATGTTGTGCCATCAGGGTCAGAGCCTTATTCAACTCCGGGTAATGTTGCTGCCATCAGTGAAGCAGACATATTCAGCCCTGGTTAATGTTGGTGCCATCAGTGCAAGAGCCATATTCAGCCCTGGTTAATATTGATGCCATCATTGTAAGACCCTTACTCTGCCCCGGCAATTGTTGCTACAATCAGTGTAAAATCCTTATTCAGCCCTGGGTAATGTTGGTGCCATCAGTGTAAGATCCTTATTCACCCCTGTGTAGTTTTGGTGCCATCTGTGTAAGAGCCTTATTCAGCCATGGGAAATGTTGGTGCCATCAGTGTAAGAGCCTTATCAGCCCAGGATAATGTTGCTGCCATCAGTTTGGGAGACTTAATCAGCCCTGGGTAATGCTGGTGCTATCAGTATACAGCCTTATTCAGCCCTGGGTAATGTTGCTGCCATCAGTGTAGAGACATATTAAGCCCTGGGTAATGTTGCTGCCATTAGTGTAAGAGCCTATTTCAGCCCTTGGTAGTGTTGGTGAGATCAGTGTAAGAGCCTTATTCAGCCCTGGGTAATGTTGCTGCCATCACTGTAAGAGCCTCATTCAGCCCTGGGTAATACTGCTTCCATTAGTAAAAGAGCCTTATTCAGACCTGGGTAATGTTGCTGCCATCATTGTAAGGGTCTTATTCATCCCTGGGTAACGTTGCTGCCATCAGTTTAAGAGCCTTATTCAGCCTCGGGTAATGCTGCTGCCATCAGTTTATGAGCCTTATTCAGCCCTGGGTAATCTTGCTGCCATCACTGTAAGGGCCTTATTCAGTCATGGGTAATATTGCTGCAATCAGTTTAGGAGCCTTATTCAGCTCTGGGTAATGTTTGTGCCATCAGTGTAAGAGCCTAATTAAACTCCAGGTAATGTTGCTGCCATCAGTTTAAGAGCCTTATTCAGCACTGGGAAATGTTGGTGCAATCAGTGTAAGAGCCTTATTCTGCCCCGGCTAATGTTGCTGCCATTAGTGTAAGAGCCTTATTCAACCCTGGGTAGTGTAATTGCCATCAGTGTAACAGCCTCATTCTGTCTCAGCTAAAGTTGCTGCCATCAGTGTAGATCCTTATTGAGCCATGGGTAATGTTGGTGCCATCAGTGTAAGAGCCTTATTCAACCCTGGGTATTGTTGGTGCCATCAGTGTAAGTGCCTTATTCAGCCCTTTGTAATGTTGCTCCGATTAGTGTAAGGTCCTTATTCAGCCCTGGGTAATGTTGCAGCCTTCAGTTTAGGAGCCTTATTCAGCCCCGCGTAATGTGGTGCCATCAATGTCAGAGCCTTATTCAACTCCCGGTAATGTTTCTGCCATCAGTTTAAAAGCCTTATTCTGCGCTGGGTAATATTGCTGCCATCAGTGTAAAAGACATATTCAGCCTTGGGAATTGTTGGTGCCATCAGTGTAAGAGTCTTATTCAGCCCTGGGTAATTTTGGTGCCATCAGTGTAAGACCTTTATTCTGCCCCGACTAATGTTGCTGCCATCAGTGTATGATCTTTATTCAGCCCTGGGTAATGTTGGTGCCATCTTTGTAAGAGCCTTATTCATCCCTGGGTAATGTTGGTGCTATCAGTGTAAGTGCCTCATTCAGCCCTGGGTAAGGTTCCAGCCATCAGTGTAAGACCCTTATTTAGCCATGGTTAATGTTGCTGCCTTCAGTTTAAGAGTGTTATTCCGCTCTGGGTACTGTTGCTGCCATCAGTGTAAGAACATTATTCATTCCCAGGTAATGTTGCAGTCATCAGTGTAAGAGACTTATTCAGCCCTTGGTAATGTTGCCGCCATCACTGTAAGAGCCTTATTCAGCCATGGTTTTTGCTGCCATCAGTGTAGAAGCCTTATTCAGCCATGGGTTATGTTGCTACCATCAGTTTTTGAGCCTTATTCAGCCCTTGGTAGTGTTGCTGCCATTAGTGTAAGGGCCTTATTCAGCCTCGGGTAATGTTGCTGCCATCAGTGTAAGAGCCGTATTTAGCCCTAGGGAATGTTGCTGCCATCACTGTAAGGGCCTTATTCAGCCCTGGGTAATGTTGCTGCCATCAGTTTAGGAGCCTTATTCAACCATGGGTAATGTTGGTGCCATCAGTTTAGGAGCCTTTTTTAGCCCTGATTAACGTTTTTTCCACCAGTGAATGAACTTTATGTAGGCCGGGTAATGTTTCTGCCATCTGTTTAAGGGCCTTATTCAGCCCTGGATAATGTTGCTGCCATCAGTGTAAGAGCCTTATTCAGCAAGGGGAAATGTTGCTGCCATCAATGTAAGAGCCTTATTCAGCTCTGGTAATGTTACTTCCATCAGATAAAGGCCTTTTTCAGCCTCGGGTAATGTTGCTGCCATCAGTTTATGAGCCTTTTTCAGCCAAGGGTAATGTTGGTTGCATCACTGTAAAGGCCTTATTCAGCCTTAGGTAATGTAGCTGCCATCAGTGTTCAGAGCCTTATTCAGCCCGTGTAATGTTGTGCCATCAGTGAAGGAGAATATTTAGCCCTGGTTAATGTTGGTGCCATCATTGTAGGACCCTAATTCTGCCCCTGCTATTGTTGCTGCCATCAGTGTAAAATCCTTATTCAGCCCTGAGTAATGTTGGTGCCAACAGTGTAACAGCCTTATTCAAACCTGCGTAGTGCTGCTGCCATCAGTTTAAGAGCCTTATTCAGCCCTGGGTAACATTGTGGCCATCAGTATAAGAACTTCATGCAGGCCAGAGTGTTGTTTCTGCCATCAGTTTAAGAGCATTATTCAGCCCTGGATAATGTTGTTGCCATCAGTTTAGGAGTCTTATTCAGCCCTGGGCAATGTTGGTACCATCAGTGTAACAGCCTTATTCAGCCCTGGGTAATGTTGGTGCCATCAGTATAAGAGCCTTATTCAGCCCAGGGTAATGGTGCCATCAGTGTAAGAACCTTATTCAGCCCTGGGTAATGGTGCCATCAGTGTAAGACATATTCAGTCCTCGGTAATTTAGGGTGCAATCAGTGTAAAAGCCTTATTCTGCCCAAGCTAATGTTGCTGACATCAGTGTAAGAGCTTTATTCAACCCTGGGTAATGTTGGTGCCATCAGTGTAAGGGCCTTATTCAGCCACGGTAATGTTGCTGCCATCAGTGTAAGACCGTATTCAGCCCTGGGTAATGTTGCTGGCATCACTGTAAGGGCCTTATTCAGCCCTGGGTAATATTGCTGCCATCAGTTTAGGAGCCTTATTCAGCCCTGGTAATTTTGGTGCAATCAGTGAAAGAGCCTTATTCTGCCCAAGCTAATGTTGTTGACATCAGTGTAAGAGCCTTATTCATCCCTGGGTAATGTTGGAGCCATCAGTGATAGAGCCTTATTCTGTACCAGCTAATGTTGCTGCCATCAGTGTAAGATCCTTATTCAGCCAAGGGTAATGTTGGTGCCATCAGAGTAAGAGCCGTATTCAGCACTGGGTAATATTGCTGCAATCAGTTTAGAAGCCTTATTCAGCCCTGGGTAATGTTGGTGCCATCAGTGTAAGAGCCTTATTCAACTCTGGGTAATGTTGGTGCCATCAGTGTCAGAGCCTTATTAAACTCCAGTTAATGTTGCTGCCATCAGTTTAAGAGCCTTATTCAGCTCTGGGAAATGTTAGTGCAATTAGTAAGAGCCTTATTCTACCCGGCTAATGCTGTTGCCATCAGTGTTAGAGCCTTATTCTGTCCATGCTAAAGTTGCTGCCATCAGTGTAAGATCCTTATTCAACCCTGGGTAATGTTGGTGCCATCAGTGTAAGAGCCTTATTCAACCTTGGGTAATGTTGGTGCCATCAGTGTGATAGCCTTATTCAGCCCTTTGTAATGTTGCTCCCGTTAGTGTAAGTTCCTTATTCTGCCCTGGGTAATGTTGCTGCCTTCAGTTTAGGTTGGCTTATTCAGCCCTGCGAATGTGTGGTGCGTTCAGTGTCAGAGCCTTATTCAACTCCGGTAATGTTTCTGCCATCAGTTTAAATGCCTTATTCTGTGCTGGGTAATATTGCTGCCATCAGAGTAAGAGACATATTCAGCCTTGGGTATTGTTGGTGCCATCAGTGTAAGAGTCTTATTCAGCCCTGAGTAATGTTGGTGCCATCAGTGTAAGACCCTTATTCTGCCACGGCTAATGTTGCTGCCACCAGTGTATGATCTTTATTCAGCACTAGGAAATATTTTTGCCATCTTTGTAAGAGCCTTATTTATCCCTGGGTAATGTTTGTGCTATCAGTGTAAGAGCCTCATTCAGCCCTGGGTAAAGTAATAGCCATCAGTGTAAGAACATTATTCAGTCCCAGGTAATGTTGCAGTCATCAGTGTAAGAGCCTAATTCAGCCCTGGGTAATGTTGGTGCCATCACTGTAAGGGCCTAATTCAGCCCTGGGTAATGTCGGTGCCATCACTGTAGGACCCTTATTTTGCCCCGGCTATTGTTGCTCCCATCAGTGTAAAATCCTTATTCAGCACTGGGTAATGTTGGTGCCAACAGTGTAAGAGCCTTATTCAGCCCTGAGAAATGTTGCTGCCATCAGTTTAAGAGCCTTATTCAGCTCTGTGTAATTTTGCTGCCATTAGTGTAAGAGCATTATTCGACCTTGGGTAATGTTCCTACCATCAGTCAAAGAGCCTTATTCGCCCTTGGTAATGTTGCTGTCATCACTGTAGAGTCTTATTAGTCTCTCGGTAATGTTGCTGCCATCAGTGTTAGAGCCTAATTGATCCCTGGAAATGTTGCTGCCATCAGTGTTAGAGCCTAATTGATCCCTGGAAATGTTGCTGCCATCAGTGTATGAGCCTTATTCAGCCCTTAAGTTTCCTGCCATCAGTTTAGAGCCTTATTCAGCCCCAGGTAATGCTACTGCCATCAGTGCAAAAGACTTTTCAGCCCTGGGTAACATTGTGGCCATAAGTGTAAGAAAATTTATGTAGGTATGGGTAATGTTCCTGCCATCAGTTTAGGGCCTTATTCAGCCCTGGTTAATGTTGCTGCCATCAGTGTAAGAGCCTTATTGAGCAGCGGAAATGTTGCTGCCATCAATGTAGAGCCTTATTCAGCACTGGTAATGTTACTTCCATCAGTTAAAGATCCTTATTCAGCCACGGGTAATGTTGCTGTCATCAGTTTATGAGCCTTTTCAGCCCTGGGTAATGTTAGGCATCAATGTAAGGGCCTTATTCAACCCTGGGTAATGTAGCTGCCATCAGTGTCAGAGCCTTATTCAGCCCAGTGTAATGTTGTGCCATCAGTGTCAGAGCCTTATTCAACTCCGGGTAATGTTGCTGCCATCAGTGAAGGAGACATATTCAGGCCTGTGTAATGTTGGTGCCATCATTGTAGGACCCTTATTCTGCCCCCGGCTATTGTTGCTGCCATCAGTGTAAAATCCTTATTCAGCCCTGAGTAATGTTGGTGCCAACAGTGTAAGAGCCTTATTCAGCCCTGGGTAATGCTGCTGCCATCAGTTTAAGAGAATTATTCAGCTCTATGTAACTTTGCTACCATTAGTGTAAGAGCATTATTCAGCCTTGGGTAATGTTCCTACCATCACTCAAAGAGCCTAATTCAGCCCTTGGTAATGTTGCTGCCATCACTGTAAGAGTCTTATTCAGGCCAGGGTAATGTTGCTGCTATCAGTCTAATAGCCTTATTCAGCACCAAGTAATGTTGCTGCCATCAGAGTAAGAGCCTCATTCGTCTCTCGGTAATGCTGCTGCCATCAGTGTTAGATCCTAATTAAGCCCCGGGGTAATGCTGCTGCCATCAGTGCAAGATCCTTATTCAGCCCAGGATCAGTGTAAGAACATGCAGGCCAGGGAGATGTTTCTGCCATCAGTTTAAGAGCCTTATTCAGCCCAGGATAATGTTGCTGCCATCAGTTTAGAAGTCTTATTCAGCCCTGGGCAATGTTGGTGCCTTCAGTGTAAGAGCCTTATACAGCCCTGGGTAATGTTGGTACCATCAGTGTAACTGCCGTATTCAGCCCTGGGTGATGGTGCCATCAGTGTAAGAGCCTTATACAGCCCTGGGTAATGTTGGTGCCATCAGTGTAAAGGCTTATTCAGCCCTTTGTAATGTTGGTGCCATCAGTGTAAACACCTTATTCAGCCCTGGGTAATGTTGCTGCCATTAGTGTAAGGTCCTTATTCAGCCACGGTAATAAGGTATCATCACTGACAGAGCCATATTCAACTAATGGTATTGTTGCTGCCATCAGTTTAAAAGCCTTATTCGCTGGGTAATGTTATTGGCATCAGTGTCTGAGCCTAATTCAGCCCTGGGTAATGTTGGTGCCATCACTGTAAGGGCCTGATTCAGCCCTGGGTAATGTCGGTGCCATCACTGTAGGACCATTATTTTGCCTACTTTGTTGCTCCCATCAGTGTAAAATCCTTATTCAGCACTGGGTAATGTTGGTGCCAACAGTGTAAGAGCCTTATTCAGCCCTGAGAAATGTTGCTGCCATCAGTTTAAGAGCCTTATTCAGCTCTGTGTAATTTTGCTGCCATTAGTGTAAGAGCATTATTCGACCTTGGGTAATGTTCCTACCATCAGTCAAAGAGCCTTATTCCGCCCTTGGTAATGTTGCTGTCATCACTGTAAGAGTCTTATTCGTCTCTCGGTAATGTTGCTGCCATCAGTGTTAGAGCCTAATTGATCCCTGGAAATGTTGCTGCCATCAGTGTTAGAGCCTAATTGATCCTGAAATGTTGCTGCCATCAGTGTATGAGCCTTATTCAGCCCTTCGTAAGTTTCCTGCCATCAGTTTAAGAGCTTATTCAGCCCCAGGTAATGCTACTGCCATCAGTGCAAAAGACTTTTCAGCCCTGGGTAACATTGTGGCCATAAGTGTAAGAAAATTTATGTAGGCATGGGTAATGTTCCTGCCATCAGTTTAAGGGCCTTATTCAGCCCTGGTTAATGTTGCTGCCATCAGTGTAAGAGCCTTATTGAGCAACGGGAAATGTTGCTGCCATCAATGTAAGAGCCTTATTCAGCACTGGGTAATGTTACTTCCATCAGTTAAAGATCCTTATTCAGCCACGGGTAATGTTGCTGTCATCAGTTTATGAGCCTTTTTCAGCCCTGGGTAATGTTGGCGGCATCAATGTAAGGGCCTTATTCAACCCTGGGTAATGTAGCTGCCATCAGTGTCAGAGCCTTATTCAGCCCAGTGTAATGTTGTGCCATCAGTGTCAGAGCCTTATTCAACTCCGGGTAATGTTGCTGCCATCAGTGAAGGAGACATATTCAGGCCTGGGTAATGTTGGTGCCATCATTGTAGGACCCTTATTCTGCCCCGGCTATTGTTGCTGCCATCAGTGTAAAATCCTTATTCAGCCCCTGAGTAATGTTGGAGCCAACAGTGTAAGAGCCTTATTCAGCCCTTGGGTAATGCTGTTGCCATCAGTTTAAGAAAATTATTCAGCTCTATGTAACTTTGCTACCATTAGTGTAAGAGCATTATTCAGCCTTGGGTAATGTTCCTACCATCTCAAAGAGCCTAATTCAGCCCTTGGTAATGTTGCTGCCATCACTGTAAGAGTCTTATTCAGGCCAGGGTAATGTTGCTGCTATCAGTCTAATAGCCTTATTCAGCACCAAGTAATGTTGCTACCATCAGGTAAGAGCCTCATTAGTCTCGGTAATGCTACTGCCATCAGTGTTAGATCCTAATTAAGCCCCGGGTAATGCTGCTGCCATCAGTGCAAGATCCTTATTCAGCCCAGGATCAGTGTAAGAACATGCAGGCCAGGGAGATGTTTCTGCCATCAGTTTAAGAGCCTTATTCAGCCCAGGATAATGTTGCTGCCATCAGTTTAGGAGTCTTATTCAGCCCTGGGCAATGTTGGTGCCTTCAGTGTAAGAGCCTTATACAGCCCTGGGTAATGTTGGTACCATCAGTGTAACTGCCGTATTCAGCCCTGGGTAATGGTGCCATCAGTGTAAGAGCCTTATACAGCCCTGGGTAATGTTGGTGCCATCAGTGTAAGAGGCTTATTCAGCCCTTTGTAATGTTGGTGCCATCAGTGTAAACCTTATTCAGCCCTGGGTAATGTTGCTGCCATTAGTGTAAGGTCCTTATTCAACCACGCGTAATAAGGTATCATCACTGACAGAGCCATATTCAACTAATGGTATTGTTGCTGCCATCAGTTTAAAAGCCTTATTCTGCGCTGGGTAATGTTATTGGCATCAGTGTCTGAGCCTTATTCCGCCCAGGTAATGTTCCAGCCATCAGTATAAGAGCCTTATTCAGCCTCGGGTATTGTTGCTGCCATCTGTGTAAGAGCATTATTCAATCCTGGTAATGTTGTTGTCATCAGTGTAAGAGCCTTATTCAGCCATGGGTAATGTTCCTACCATCAGTCAAAGAGCTTTACTCAGCCCTTGGTAATGTTGTTGTCATCACTGTAAGAGTCTTATTCAGCCTGGGTAATGTTGCTGCGATCAGTCTAATAGCCTTATTCAGCCCTAGCTAAAGTTACTGCCATTAGTGTAAAAGCCTTATTCAGCACCAAGTAATGTTGCTGCCATCAGTCTAAGAACTTCATTCAGCCACAGGTAATGTTGCTACCATCAGTGTAAGAGCCTCATTCAACTCTCAGTCATGTTGCTGCCATCAGTGCAAGAGCCTTATTCAGCCACAGGTAATGTTGCTGCCATCAGTTTAAGAGCCTTTTTCATCCCTGGGTAGTGTTGGTGCCATCAGTGTAACAGCCTTATTCTGCCCAGGGTAATGTTGCTGCCAGCACTGTAAGTGCCATAATCAGCCTCTGATTATTATTGCTGGCGACTGAAAGGGCTTTATTTAGCCCAGGTAATGTTGTTGCCATCACTGTTAGAGCCTTATTCGCCATGGGTAATTTTGCTGCCATCAGTGTAATAGCCTTATTCAGCCCTGGGAATATTGCTGCCATTAGTGTAAGAGCCCTATTCAGCCACGAGTAAAGTTTCTGCCATCACTGTAAGAGCCTTATTCAGCCCTGGGTTATGTTGCTGCCTTCAGTGTAAGAGCCTTATTCAGCCCTAGGTAATGTTGCTGCCATCATTGTAAGGGCCTTATTCAGCCCTGGGTAATGTTGCTACCATCAGTTTATGAGCCTTATTCAGCCCTTGGTAATGTTGCTACCATCACTGTAAGAGCCTTATTCAGCACTGGGTAATGTTGCTGCCATCATTGTAAGGGCCTTATTCAGCCCTGGGTAATGTTGCTACCATCAGTTTATGAGCCTTATTCAGCCCTTGGTAATGTTGCTGCCATCATTGTAAGAGCCTTATTCAGCACTGGGTAATGTTGCTGCCATCACTGTATGGCCCTTATTCAGCCCTGGGCAATGTTGTGCCATCAGTGTCAGAGCCTAAATAAACTCCAGGTAATGTTGCTGCCATCAGTTTAAGAGCCTTATTCAGCCCTGTGTAATGTTGGTGAAATCAGTGTAAGAGCCTTATTCTGCCCCAGCTAATGTTGCTGCCATTAGTGTAAGAGCCTTATTCAAAGGTGGTAATGTTGGTGCCATCAGTGTAAGAGCCGTATTCTGCACCAGCTAATGTTGCTGCCATCAGTGTAAGATCCTTATTCAGTCCTGGGTAATGTTGGTGCCATCTGTGTAAGAGCCTTATTCAGCCCTGGGTAATGTTGGTGCCATCAGTGTAAGAGCCTTATTCAGCAATGGGTAATGTTGGTGCCATCAGTGTAAGAGCCTTATTCAACCCAGGGTAATGTTGGTGCCATCAGTGTGAGAGCCTTATTCAGTACTGGGTTATGTAGCTGGCATCAGTTTAAGAGCCCTATTCAGCACTGAGTAATGTTGGTGCCATCAGTGTAAGAGCCCTATTCAGCCCCAGGTAATGTTGCTGCCATCAGTGTAAGAGCCTTATTCATCCCTGGATAATGTTGCTGCCATTAGTGTAAGCTCCTTATTCAGCCCGAGTAATGTGGTGTCATCAGTGACAGAGCCTTAATCAACTCCTGGTAATGTTGCTGCCATCAGTTTAAAAGCTTTATTCTGCGCTGGGTAATGTTATTGCCATCAGTGTAAGAGCCTTATTCAGCCCTGGGTAAGGTTCCAGCCATCAGTGTAAGATCCTTATTCAGCAATGGGTAATGTTGCTGCCATCTGTGTAAGAGCCTTATTCAACCCTGGGAAATGTTCCTGTCATCAGTTTACGAGCGTTATTCCACTCTGGGTACTGTTGCTGCCATCAATGTAAGAACATTATTCGGTCCCAGGTAATGTGGCTGTCATCTGTGTAAGAGCCTTTTTCAGCCCTGGGTAATGTTGGCGGCTTCACTGTAAGGGCCTTATTCAACCTTGGGTAATGTAGCTGCCATCAGTGTCAGATCCTTATTCAGCCCAGGATCAGTGTAAGAACATGCAGGCCAGGGAGATGTTTCTGCCATCAGTTTAAGAGCCTTATTCAGCCCAGGATAATGTTGCTGCCATCAGTTTAGGAGTCCTATTCAGCCCTGGGCAACGTTGGTGCCTTCAATATAAGAGCCTTATACAGCCCTGGGTAATGCTGGTACCATCAGTGTAACTGCCGTATTAAGCCCTAGGTAACGGTGCCATCAGTGTAAGAGCATTATACAGCCCAGGGTAATGTTGGTGCCATCAGTGTAAGAGGCTTATTCAGCCCTTGTAATGTTGGTGCCATCAGTGTAAAACCTTATTCAGCCCTGGGTAATGTTGCTGCCATAAGTGTATGATTAATATTCAGCCCTAGGTATTGTTGGTGCCATCATTGTAAGGGTCTTATTAGGCCCTGGGTAGTTGGTGCCATCAGTGTAAGAGACCTATTCAGCCAAGGGTAATGTTGCTGCCATCAGTATAAGAGCCTTATTCGGTCCTGGATAATGTTGGTGCCATCAGTGTAAGAGACTTATTAAACTCCAGGTAATGTTGCTGCCATCAGTGTAAGTTCTTATTCAGCCCTGGTTAATGTTGGGTGCCATCAGTATAAGAGCCTTATTCAGCCTTGGTAATGGTGCCATCAGTGTAAGATCCTTATTCAGCCCTGGGAAATGTTGGTGCCATCAGTGTAGGAGACTTATTCAGCCCTGGCTAATGTTGGTGCCATCAGTGTAAATTCCTTATTCAGCCGGGTTAATGTTCGTGCCATCAGTATAAGTGCCTTATTCAGCCCTGGGTAATGGTGCCATGAGTGTGAATCCTTATTCAGTCCTGTGTAATGTTGGTGAAATCAGTGTAAGAGCCTTTTTCTGCCCAGCTAATGTTGCTGCCATCAGTGTAAGAGCCTTATGCAGCCCTAGGTAATGTTGGTGCCATCAGTGTAAGATCCTTATTCAGCCCTGGGTAATGTTTTTGCTATCAGTGTAAGAGCCTTATTCCGCCCTGGGTATTGTTGCTGCCATCAGTGTAAGAGACTTATTCAGCCCTGGGTAATGTTGCTGCCATCAGTGTAAGATCCTTATTCAGCCCTGGGTAATGTTGCTGCCATCAGTGTAAGTGACTTATTCAGCCCTGGGTAATGTTGCTGCCATCAGTGTAAGATCCTTATTCAGCCCTGGGTAATTTTGATGCCATCAGTATAAGAGCCTTGTTAAACTCCAGGTAATGTTGCTGCCATCAGTTTAAGAGCCTTATTCAGCCCTGTGTAATGTTGGTGAAATCAGTGTAAGAGCTTTTTTCTGCCCCAGCTATTATTGCTGCCATCAGTGTAAGAGCCTTATTCAACCCTGGGTAATGTTGGTGCCATCAGTATAAGATCCTAATTCAGACCTGGGTAATGTTGGTGCCATCAGTGTAAGAGCCTTATTCAGCCCTGGGTAATGTTGGTGCCATCAGGGAAAGAGCCTTATTAAACTCCAGGTAATGTTGCTGCCATCAGGTTAAGAGCCTTATTCAGCCCTGTGTAATGTTGGTGAAATCAGTGTAAGAGCCTTTTTCTGCCCCAGCTAATGTTGCTGCCTTCAGTGTAAGAGCCTTATTCAACCCTGGGTAGTGTTGGTGCCATCAGTGTAAGAGCCTTATTCTGCAGGAGCTAATGTTGCTGTCATCAGTGTAAGATCCTTATTCAGCCCTGGGTAATGTTGGTGCCATCAGTGTAAGAGCCTTATACAGCCCTGGGTAATGTTTGTGCCATCAGTCAAAGAGCCTTACTCTGCCCTTGGCAATGTTGTTGTCATCACTGTAAGAGTCTTATTCAGCCTGGGTAATGTTGCTGCGATCAGTCTAATAGCCATATTCAGCTTTGAGTAATGTTGCTGCCTTTTAGTGTAAGAGGCTTATTCAGCACCAAGTAATGTTGCTGCCATCAGTCTAAGAACCTTATTCAGCCACAGGTAATGTTGCTGCCATCAGTGTAAGACTCATTCACCTCTGGTAATGTTGCTGGCATCAGTGTAGAGCCTTAGTCAGCCCAAGGTAATGCTGCTGCCATCAGTTTATGAGCCTTTTTCATCCCTGGGTAATGTTGGTGCCATCACTGTAAGGGCCTTATTCAGCCCTTGGTAATGTGCTGCCATCAGTGTCAGAGCATTATTCAGCCCGTGTAATGTTGTGCCATCAGGGTCAGAGCCTTATTCAACTCCGGGGTAATGTTGCTGCCATCAGTGAAACAGAACATATTCCAGCCCTGGTTAATGTTGGTGCCATCAGTGCAAGAGCCATATTCAGCCCTAGTTAATATTAGGTGCCATCATTGTAAGACCCTTACTCTGCCCGGCGATTGTTGCTACAATCAGTGTAAAATCCTTATTCAGCCCTGGGTAATGTTGGTGCCATCAGTGTAAGAGCCTTATTCACCCCTGTGTAGTTTTGGTGCCATCTGTGTAAGAGCCTTATTCAGCCATGGGAAATGTTGGTGCCATCAGTGTAAGAGCCTTATCAGCCCAGGATAATGTTGCTGCCATCAGTTTAGGAGACTTAATCAGCCCTGGGTAATGCTGGTGCTATCAGTGTAACAGCCTTATTCAGCCCTGGGTAATGTTGCTGCCATCAGTGTAAGAGACATATTCAGCCCTGGGTAATGTTGCTGCCATTAGTGTAGAGCCTATTTCAGTCCTTGGTAGTGTTGGTGAGATCAGTGTAAGAGCCTTATTCAGCCCTGGGTAATGTTGGTGCCGTCAGTGTAAGAGCACTTATTCAGCCCTGGATAATGTTGCTGCCATGAGTGAAGGAGTCTTATTCAACCCTGGGTAATGATGGTGCCATCAGTGTAAGAGCCTTTTTCTGCCCTGGGCAATGTTGCTGCCATCAGTGTAAGATCCTTATTCGGCCCAGGGGAATGTTGGTGCCATCAGTGTAAGTGCCTTATTCAGCCCTGGGTAGTTTTGGTGCCATCTGTGTAAGAGCCTTATTCAGCCATGGGAAATGTTGGTGCCATCAGTGTAAGAGCCTTATCAGCCCAGGATAATGTTGCTGCCATCAGTTTAGGAGACTTAATCAGCCCTGGGTAATGCTGGTGCTATCAGTGTAACAGCCTTATTCAGCCCTGGGTAATGTTGCTGCCATCAGTGTAAGAGACATATTCAGCCCTGGGTAATGTTGCTGCCATTAGTGTAAGAGCCTATTTCAGTCCTTGGTAGTGTTGGTGAGATCAGTGTAAGAGCCTTATTCAGCCCTGGGTAATGTTGGTGCCGTCAGTGTAAGAGCCTTATTCAGCCCTGGATAATGTTGCTGCCATGAGTAAAGGAGTCTTATTCAGCCCTGGGTAATGATGGTGCCATCAGTGTAAGAGCCTTTTTCTGCCCTGGGCAATGTTGCTGCCATCAGTGTAAGATCCTTATTCGGCCCAGGGGAATGTTGGTGCCATCAGTGTAAGTGCCTTATTCAGCCCTGGGTAATGTTGCTGCCATCACTGTAAGAGCCTTATTCAGCCCTGGGTAATGTTGCTGCTATCACTGTAAGAGTCTTATTCAGCCCTGGGTAATATTGCTGCCATCAGTGTAAGAGACTTATTCAGCCCTGGGTAATGTTACGCAATCAGTGTAAGAGCCTTACTAGCCCTGGGTAATATTGCTGATATTAGTGTAAGAGCCTTATTCAGCCACAGGTAAAGTTGCTGCCATCACTGCAAGAGCCTTATTCAGCCCTGGGTAATGTTGCTGCCATCACTGTAAGAGCCTCATTCAGCCTTGGGTAATACTGCTTCCATTAGTAAAAGACCTTATTCAGACCTGGGTAATGTTGCTGCCATCATTGTAAGGGTCTTATTCATCCCTAGATACATTGTGCCATCCAGTTTAAGAACCTTATTCAGCTCAGGTAATGCTGCTGCCATCAGTTTATGAGCCTTATTCAGCCCTGGGTAATCTTGCTGCCATCACTGTAAGGGCCTTATTCAGTCATGGGTAATATTGCTGCAATCAGTTTAGGAGCCTTATTCAGCTCTGGGTAATGTTTGTGCCATCAGTGTAAGAGCCTTTTTGAACTCTGGGTAATGTTGGTGCCATCAGTGTCAGAGCCTTATTAAACTCCAGGTAATGTTGCTGCCATCAGTGTAAGAGCCTTATTCAACCCTGGGTAATGTTATTGCCATCAGTGTAACAGACTCATTCTGCCCCAGCTAAAGTTGCTGCCATCAGTGTAAGATCCTTATTAAGCCCTGGGTATGTTGGTGCCATCAGTGTAAGAGCCTTATTCAACCCGGTAATGTTGGTATAAGCCATCAGTGTAAGTGCCTTATTCAGCCCTTTGTAATGTTGTCCGATTAGTGCAAGGTCCTTATTCAGCCCTGGGTAATGTTGCAGCCTTCAGTTTAGGAGCCTTATTCAGCCCCGCGTAATGGGTGCCATCAATTCAGAGCCTTATTCAACTCACTGTAATGTTTCTGCCATCAGTTTAAAAGCCTTATTCTGCGCTGGGTAATATTGCTGCCATCAGTGTAAAAGACATATTCAGCCTTGGGTATTGTTGGTGCCATCAGTGTAAGAGTCTTATTCAGCCCTGGGTAATTTTGGTGCCATTAGTGTAAGACCCTTATTCTGCCCCGGCTAATGTTGCTGCCATCAGTGTATGATCTTTATTCAGCCCTGGGTAATATTGGTGCCATCTTTGTAAGAGCCTTATTCATCCCTGGTTAATGTTGGTGCTATCAGTGTAGAGCCTCATTCAGCCCTGGGTAAGGTTCAGCCATCAGTGTAAGACCCTATTTAGCCATTGTTAATGTTGCTGCCTTCAGTTTAAGAGTGTTATTCAGCTTTGGGTACTGTTGCTGCCATCAATGTAAGAACATTATTCATTCCCAGGTAATGTTGCAGTCATCAGTGTAGAGACTTATTCAGCCCTTGGTAATGTTGCCGCCATCACTGTAAGGCCTTATTCAGCCCTGGGAATGTTGTGCCATTAGTGTAAGAGCCCTATTCAGCCACGGGTAAAGTTGCTGCCATCACTGTAAGAGCCTTATTCAGCCATAGGTTATGTTGCTACCATCAGTTTTG